>CM052960.1:13338017-14542987 GCA_028554685.1 Agrotis ipsilon | reverse complement strand
TTTAGATCAGACATTTACATAGACAGATCGTTTGCTATACACAGCCAGATTAAAGAAGAGATAATAATTTATGTGTGAGGAAACATAACTTTTCAGACGACATCAAATAGCTTAAAATCTTTGAAACGTAACTGAGCAAACTAGATCAATTTATCACCCTGTTAGACTAAAGTAATGAAGAAATTATGGTTCTAGCCAGACAAACACACAAAACCAAAAAAGATTTCTAAACAACCCCTTTTCACAGCACTTTCACTAAGAATTTCTACAAGAGACGTTCTGAAATTTCTCAAATGCTTTTATATGCAACTGAGCGTTTTCACCACCCATGGCAAGGAGTTCGTTCATAATGAATGAGTGAATGAACGAAGGAACCTCAAGGAGAGTTCGTTCTTTCTGCGGCAGTCTACGTCTTGCGGAGACAAGACATGATAAAACACTTAACACCTTACAAAGGTTTAGGATTAGATTTTGCAGGTTGTATAGATCTCTCTCTCTCTAGAAATTAGTCTGTGCTCTGTTGAATTCTAGATGTTTTGATTTTAATTGCCAGTTTAATGAGAAAAAGGGTGTGACTGTTTTAACTGTGGTATTGGAATTGGAATGTACGAGTATAACAAACTTTTCTAATCTATAGGAAAGAAAATGTATTGGTAATTTTTAACTCATCTAGATTTAAAATAATAAGACTGTGTTCTTCAAAGAATATATGTAATAGAAAAAAGTTAAAATACTATATTCATATTACTCAATACTCAAATCTTTATTGCATTCCACAATGTAGGCTTGGGTGGTAAACATTTTACAAAACAATTAATGTAAAAATATTACGAGTGACAAAACAAGATGATTTTCTTATGAGCTGTGGCCAAATACAAAGGCATTATTTTTAAATACGATCAAAGTTTAGAACAAAATATTTTATAAATTAAATTAAAAAATAAATAAAAATAATTTCAATAAACTGTCTGAGATCCACATATTTCTTAAATTTATAAAAGCGTCTAAAATAATATTTGATAAAATGTCTGTCATATATTCGTTTTGACCGTTCGAAGTAAAACTATTGGACGACGGTGAGCTAGATAGCTGCTAATTTTTATCTGGAACGAGGAATGTCTAGGAATTGAAGGTAGCGATATTATCAAAGATATCCATGATTCTATGACGTTTTTTTTTTGCAAAAAATGCATGCTTCTTTTTCAAAAGTTACATCATTTTCTTGGAAGGCTGCTACAAAAGGATAATCACTGATAGAAAGTGTTAGAAAAATAATGTTGTGAAAAAACTTGAGACAATCCTAACAGTAGTCCATTATTGGACGCTTATAAATGGAGATTTATTAATAGGACCTTAACGGTACCTTCAGGGTGTATTTGACAGTCCTCCAACACAAACTTTAACAATTGTTACAGGCCATCACGCTAAAACACATTCAAGATTTTCGAAAAAAAAATGAATAATTTCGACCCTCCATATAAAGTAAATGTCGATATTTTGTGGAGAATCGAATAATTTTTTCATTACCTGACAACATTTTATTTTTTATATTATTTAAGGTGTTACAAACCTCTGACACCAAAACTATGGTAAAATTTTGTGGAGAACTGTCAAATACAGTCTGTATTTTCTCAAACAAAAAAAAAACAAATCATTCCTACTATTTAATAAAACAACGCAAAATTTAATTCCAAAACCAAGAGATTATAAAAGAAATTTAAGTGCACATTACACTTAAATGTGAATAAAACTGGTCTGTAATGCAGTGGCATAAAATAGTTAATGCGGCCGCAATTAGTCGGCATTTACTTTATTACGGCTAAAACTTTTAAACAAATGCATAATTATGGCGCATGAAAACCTAGTATGAAATTGTTGTTGCAATCCGGATTTTACTAAAGTTATTTTGCTGTAGAAAATATAAATATCCTTAGTACTGTTGGCTACACATCAAGCTTTACAAAACCAGTTTGTCTTGGTCTTGCTTCTTATGATTATTCCGCACAATGAACGTTTAGCTAATGCTAGTTTTTCATAGTTTGTTGTGTAATCGTGAGTACGCTGTATCTCACTGTAAGGTTAAAGTAGATACCGGGACTATCTAAGCACGTTACATGGCTGAGACCGTGGAATGTAAAAGGACAATTGAAGATATAGGATTCAGTAAGAGTCTGAGAGTTGCGCTCCACAAAGGGCGAGAGGAGTCTTTCGATGAATTTACCATCCCAAACGAAAATGAAAAAATACCAATAGGCTCACGTTTGACCGCGTAGAAGTAACCTAGTCACTTTTACAACTGCATTCTATTTAAAAGTATTGTTTCCACTTAAAATACTTCAGATCCAAATAATTAATCTTCACGAACCCTATTTCAACGTAAGACAGAGCAACATCCTGAAAACGAAGCCGCAGACACAGTCAACATCAATTACCCGAATCTGACAATACTTACAAACACCTAGACCACACAAATTAAATCCTTCAATTTAATAAGCGACGGTACAGTCACGAACACCAAGACGTAGACTCAGTAATATTTAAAAACCTTTTTTGTTTCCACTTGATTTAATTGTAACAAGATTGCAACATTGAGATCTATAATTGTTTACTTATTTATTTAATAAATTACAACGGCTGTGTGAACAACCAATTACTGCAATTAAGACACAATTATGCAAAAAAACAAATGAATTAAAATATAAAAACGTAAATAAAACAAGGCTCATAAAAGAAAAACACTTTCATAAAATCATCTCACAGTACTTCTCACGTACCAATAAAATCTTAAACCATCCATCCTCAAACAGATCTTCTGTTAGATTAACATCCAAGAGATCATTAAGCGCGGCCCGAGTGCGAGGGTTTGGCGACTGGAATTATGACGCCTATAAGTTTTAGGCAGAGGTATAGGTTATTGTAAGCATATTTTACAAGTTATGGTTTAGTCCCATATAGGTAACACAGAGCGACGCTATCAAGGGCACAAATTCAGTCTAAGTTAATGAGAAAATCTTAATGTAAAACTCTGTAATTGTTTGTTCTCCTAGATATGCAGTCGGATACAAAACCTCATTCTTCGGTAGCCCTATTTTTCACACAAATATACTAGCTAGTCCATATTGGACTAAATACGATGTTCTGAGACAACATGAAATCATCATAACTGCATCAGAAAACCACTTTCCATAAGCTGGTAAATGTTAACTTGTTAGTACTTGTTGTGGTCTGCTTCCATTCTCCCCGGGTACTGAATACCTATATTTTAATATCTGACCTTCACAGACCAGTTACTGGGTAATACTCCACCCCTTTGCTAAGACTTATGCTCGTGACTGTACATTTTTTTCTCCTCTGGCACTTTCATTCCACTTTTGTTCCTCTATCTTATAAAAGATGCATTGAGCGGAACAGGAAAATTAATTTCAGACAATGCGACGTACGAAACAAGTCGCTGTGGGCTTTACGTTGGTATTTACTGAGCTGCTTTGATATCTGACTCCATCTTGTGGTAACGAGTTGTAGAATCTTGTAACTAGAATTTTGTTGAAGGTTTTAATTATTTTGGTGTCTTACAGTTTAGAGAGTTCAGTCGTCAGACAGTTTAGTCAATGACCTGGATGAAAAAGAAAAAGAGACCGAAGAACTGCATAAACTTGCTCCTCTTTACTGTGGAAACACATGATAAGATTTTTTACTCTCATGCTCCTGTCGCCAAGTCTCTCCTTACCTATGTCTAGACATATAATCATGTCGGTTGCGAATACGCTACGCCTTTCTGAGGAACCTTAACTACAAGAGCCCAATACTCTACAAAAACAGTCACTATGACAGTAGTATACCAATAAACAGTCAGAAAAATACATCAAAGATAAACGAGCCTATTTGGGCGTAAATAGACGCGCTATAAAGAAAAACATTTCCACATTCACACCTAAAAATAACAGCAGTACAACAATCAATCAACCCGCTAGTCTAAAAGACTGTGACATAGGTCACATTGAAAACGAATGATTCTTAGAAATATTTAAACAGGCAAGTCGTCCCATTGTGCCGGGATTGGATGTCGAAAATTGCCTATTACCAGCCCCTGAGCACGGCAGTATTGCCTCTTTTATCCAATTTATCGTTCTACTTTACTATTTCTTCAGACAATTGCGATTTATATTTGCGAGAAAGTCTTTGAATGTGAACGAGAGTAGTGTATCGTTCAGTTCAACGCCGAATAAAGTTTAGATATTTTCAATACTAGATGTACTATACTGCGTTCTATATGTCCGCATTGGAGAAGTTGATAGAAATAATGTTTCGATTACTGAAATATGAAAGTCAAGTATGACTATAAATTATTGTCTGCCTAGCCTTTTTCCAGAAATGTTAGGGTCGACTTCCTGACGAAGAGAATGAAACTGGAATTCAGTATTTTACATGAAACGACCTCCACAACGCAGTAAGTGGGTAATATGATACCCCTTGGTAAGACTGGCTGTCAGAATTTTGAGTTTCTGATTAAGGGCCAGCATTCAGGACCAGCAGCTTTACATGCTTTGAGGCACAGAAAACACTCTTGCTATATTTTGCTAAATGGTCACCCATCCACAGAACAAACTCAGCAAACGCGGCTGTTATTATTTAGCCTGGAGCTAAAATAAACTGGGTATAAATAACACTTGTTTTGAGGTTTTCGCCTCAACGTTTAATTCCGTCTATAATTTTTCTCACCCCAGATATTGCATTAACATTTTCCCCAGCTCGACTCCTCTCAAACCCCACCTGATATTTCACCACTATTATTCTTCATAATTCACATTAGGCGTAAACTGCGTTTGCAATAAGACGGTGTGCGCATTTAATTTCGTCCGACCATATATTTTAAAACGTGCCTTGCAACTACATTTTACGTAGAAGGGAGGCATATATTGTGGCCGTTAAACAGCTAGATTGTTTTATTGCACTCATTATGAGAGAATCTTCTGGAAGGTATTAATTTGGGAGGGCTTAAGGTCGAAAATTATTTTGTAAGAAACGCTTGATCACAATATATAATGCCTTCAAATTGGATTTAATTACTCGTGTAAATAACGGCTCACCTTTCGAGGGGAGAGGTGATTATGGAGCTTGTAAGCGATGGGATTGTAACCTGTCACTGCTTATATCTAAATTATAGGGTTATTAGAAGGATGCTGTCTTTTGGGCGGTGAGGGGTTTTAAGCGTGCTACTGCAAAATGGCGGCCGTGTGTCAATGCATTCACTATTCCTTGCTAATTGCAGTCCACTGCTTGGGCATGGGCCTTTGCAAGTGAATTTATGGCTGGAAGAAAGAAATTCAACTGATTTGAAACAATACATCTCGTGTCGCATTTCTAAAAAAGCAATAAATACATTTAAATTGTATATGATACAATTTGAAGGTTTGATGATTTTTTAAAGATTTTGCATTTCGAATTAGCAATATTGTACCAATATGTACAAGTAACTCTAACTGTACGACGATTGAACAACTATTTCTATTTCCAGAGATCAGCACAAACAATTACAGACAAACCGCCCATAAAAATCAGTAAGCTCTTCACGAAACTCCCAATTAATACATTCTCTGCAAACTGAAAGTGGAAATCCTTTATAATGAATTCGCAACAGTCGATAATTGACACGTCTACGAAGGTTTAATCAGGCCCCAAGACCCGCCGCTAAGATCTCGACAACTTCTGATATTTCACACACGAATTTCTCCGAGTTAGTCCGCTAAGGTCGGCGAGAATTGGCGTAAATTAATTAATATTGACAGTTTTGGATCATGCTTAGGTTAATAATTGAAAATGGATCAAGTTTATAACTATTTAAATGTAGTTAATAAATTCAAATATCAAATAAATTGGAACATGTAGGTACTTAAATCACCTAAAGGTATTTTTTTTTTAATGTTTCTTTTTTTCAAAAACATTTGCATACCTAAATCTATATTTTCCTGAGCGACGGGCTACTACGCCGCTTAACGCAAATTCAGAACAAATATTTATTTAATCTTCTAGAAGTTTTTCTGGGTTCGGGTATATATTTCTATCCTTGTAAACGCAACCGCGATACAAGGGAAATTTCTAATTTGGGGCATTTTAGGAAATGTAGTGTAAAGGTTGAACATTAGATTTTTTTTAAATTTATATCCTCTGTGACGGATCGTGGGACTGTCTCATCATGTAACCGTGACCCTGGAATGTAAAGGGCTTTTGAAGGATCATCATGGATTTTAATCAGTATTAGATTGGCCTCCCACGAGTCCTCACCCATTTGATGATTTTGGAGTGTAACCCAAAATACGTAGATACGCCTTGTTGGTAACAATATTTCAACGGTTTCTTTTATCACCGTAACCTATATCATTAACGGTCGAATTCAGGCCGCTTTTTCTTTTCTTATGGTGGTATTAAACTCATGACTATCTTTTTGCTACCGTGAGAGTTTATCGATAAACATTAGTTAGATACGACAGTAGAAACGTTCTGTTCTACGCAAGCATTTCATTTCTAAGAACCATTCACAGTGCACATTGCCAACGTACCTGACATGTTGCGTCGTACTGCTCAAGGATTCTCAGTGGCCAACTCGCTATGGGACGACTATAAGCTCCAATACTATGAAATGTAATTAACTCAGGTAAATCGGATTGGGTGAAAGTTTTCGCACGATAACTGGAGCGGAATTGTACTCCGTCCCGCCCGCCCCCCGCGGCTTAAAACTGCGTAAGGAGGTTTAAACGTCATTAAAATTTAAATACTTTTTTGATGTTTGCTCACACGCTTCAGTATTTAGTTAGTTTAACTAATTTTGTTCGGTCACTGAGCATTTAAGTTTTAAACCTCATTTTTGAGGTTTGAATTCGTGGAATGAAGGTAAGTCAAACAATTGTTGACTACTCACAATCCTCCGAAAGTCTATGAAAACTAAAATTAAAGGTTAGCTAAAAATCGTAACTGACGGTCCATCGTAGCGCAGGTTACCAAAGATTATGATTCTGTCAGACTCCTTTCATTGTTGTCATAATTACAACTTTTCTCACCCCAGAACTGTCATTTTAAACATGACAATTCCGTCTACCGTTTTGAGTCCGTGACAAAGCGATACAATTTACGCGGTTCTATTGTGCTGTTAAATTATAAGGCGGGTCGCCATCCCCCATAGTTGTCACCGCAATAATATAAAAAGCAAGAGATAAAAATAAGGAAAATTGTTATCATAACGTTCCGCGGTGTAAGGTGACTGTGGACGGTGTTATGTTGAATGTGAGAAGGCATTTTTATTTTCCGTAATAATTTAATTCGTAGTAATTGTTTCTATGAAATTCTGATAAGATTTGAATGGATGTTCTACGTTTTGCAATGGGTACCTATACCTACAGTACAGGTAGTACAGTTCACAGTCATTATGTTTTGTGAGCACCACAATTTTCTACTAATTTTTTTATCTTTTTATATTTTAAAAGTGCCTGCCTGGCCTACTTGAAATACATGTTGTGATTAGATTTTTTATTTTTGATGTATTTTTAGACTCGTGGACCAAAGAACATGTGTCAAGACTCGGCAGCTGCAACTCTACTTCATAGATGTGCTAATAATTAATAATGATTTTTCCATTCGGGAAAAATCATTATTAAAAAACAAATGAAGAAAAAAAAAAGTGACATATCAAAGTTTCCAGTTTGTTCTTTTAATTTAATTGAAAAAGTTAAATTATAATTATTATTTGAATTGTAATTATTAATTATTATTTGAAAGGGTAAGAGCTAATGGAAGTAATTGGAGATGGCCTTTGCTCAACAGTGGAATAAAATCAACTTTTTTTTATCGTCGTAAAGTCATCAAATGAGTCTTCCAACCCAGGAAAGGGCGGGTGGGACTGTCAGACTCGTACTGACTAAAATCCACGGTGTTTTTCAATAGCCCTTTACAAATCAACTTCAGAAAAATAATTAAAGAGCCCAGACGGTACCGCTGCATCTCTCATACTGCCGTCCACGAAGTTAAGTTGTAGTCTTCGGCTGATAAAATGCAAATTCACAAAGATTCCGCGGAAGTTTTCTTATTACTTGTGCTAATAAACGATCTCCTCGCGACGGTTTATATATCCCTGTGCGATTGTTCCGGCCAACTTTTAATGTATAGGTATATCTCGGTTTTGATCTTAGAAAGTGTGACCGGTGTAAAAAAATGTTACTTTTTTATTTGGAGAGAGAGGAATGTTTTTGTGTATTTTTTGTACTTTATTGGTTGTTTTTAAGGAAAAATATTAATATCGGTAAAACCTGAAATTAGTCAGTATTAAAATAGACCCTTTGAGCAGACTAGAAAAGTATAATTTGCTGAATAAGTTTACAAATGCTAAATCTCATTTTAACATAATAAGGTCTACAGACGATCATATTAAGGTGGCAGGAAGAAACTGGGTCGCCAATGTAGCTATAACGCAACACAGTCAAAAGTACAGACAGACACCAGCACTTCACACGTCAACGTCCGTAAATCTGTCAAATTTAATTTTCCTAGTTAAACGCTTATTTATTAAAGTATTGAAGAAAATGGCTTTCTTTTTCAGCTTTTATCCACCTCATGCTGAGTATAGATCTTTTCAAAATCTAAGTACAGACGCCAGCAGGTCATCCTTCCGGAATCTTTCAAATTCTACCAATCGAATGTTAACCTTCCACTATTGTGATAAGGTTGAAAATATATTTTAAAAAAATCACACATTAAGGTAAGTTGATGGGCTGAAGTCTGTACCAAGGTCCATGTTTTATATAAGTTTCGTAATGCGGAAAAGTTTAAACCATGGTTCTGCAGATAAGCATGAACTTGATAGTCCAGGTTTATACCTAGGTGTACTTAGTTTTTACAATAAGACCGAATTAGTTTTAACCAAATAGTCTTAGAAGTCATTGCGTAAAGTACATGTACCAGGTAAGCCATTCCGAAGGCCTGGAGTAATGTTTAGACTTGCAATAAAGGTTAATAACCCCGCAGCTTTTGTAAGGGTAATTTTATCCTTACCACTACTCCAAGTAGACATTTGTGTGATTGTCGAAAAGTTACTCTGCTTATATGAGGCTACAACTTATTTCTGAAAAATTAAAAGAAGGAAAAAAAGAATTTCTCGTTTTGAACAAGTATTTTTAGAAAGTCCTTTTCTTATCTAAGCCGGACACCATGTAAGGAAAGCACAGACAACCAAAGAAACAGTTGTATTTTTCACAGTATTAGTCTCACAGTCCCTCTACCCCAGGCAGGGTTCAGGGCTCATTTGATTTGATTAAAAAAAAACTATTCACTGGGTCCAAAATATGTGTGCCTAATGACATTAATTAAATCTTTTATAGTTAACCGAAATCAGTACCTTCTAAAAAACCTCCCTTCCCTCAAAAACAAACATTTAAAAAAAATGGAATTAATGTTAAAACTTTTGTAAACGCACCCACGATACAGGTATACAAATTCCTAGTGTGGGGTAACGATGAACGGCAAAAGAGTGATATAAAATCGCAGTAAAAATGATTTACGGTAATTAACTAATGTCATGAATACCTATAGATCTAAATATTTCAAATTGATCCTCACTTGTCGCAAGGCTTTTCCAACCCCCATTTGCCTCGTAAAAGACAGAAAAGAGATTACAGCAAAGGATGTGCGGTTACTTCTGACTGCCCCCGTAACATCACACCGTGATGTTTCCATGCTAAGCCTTATGATTATGAGGGAAACCCTCCTTGCTTTATGGTAGAGAGTTAGACGTAATGCGCCCTTGTATCTAATGGTCTCTTTTAACTAATATAGGTACACACGGCTACACATCAAGCTATACAAAACCAGTTTGTCTTGGTCTCGCTTCGTACGATTTTTACACACAATGAAAGGTCATTCAATACTGGTTTTGCATACCTTGATGTGTAACCGTGTGTAGGTACGCTTAATTTACTGGAATTTAAGTAGGGGAAATAGGGTAAGAGATATTTGATCATTTTGATATTTATTATTTCAATTGGTAGTTTAATTTTCTCGATGGTCTGGTGATCACAAGTAGCATGAGGTTCAGGTCTATTCCCAGTTCTGGCCAAAATGCTTTGTTAGATTTTGTATATCGAGATTTTAATAACTTGTGGAGTATTTAGTCTGTACTCTGATGCTTGAAAAACTTTCCTGGAATCCAGGCATTCGATATATAACACTGCGAGTATAGTTTTGATAAAATCGAACTATGAATCTGAACGAGCTTGTCCGAATACAGGAATTTTAGACCATGTTCAGTTACAAGAGGTCAACTGCCCGAATTCCATAGGCAATCGATTCCGGGTAAACGACCAACTGTTATTGCATCAACACAGTTCTAATTTATGCTCATTATGATGGCAATAGGCTTTCCCTTTATTACATTGAACTAAAAAGTAATTACTAAAAAGTTAGTGGTGAAAATAAGTTCATAAAAATTTAAATTAAATGAAAATTCAGAAGGCTATACAATGTGTAACGTTAAGACTTTTGTAAATAAGCAATTAAAAATAAAGATTTTCATACTGATAAGCCCGATCAATTTCTCATTTTGTATGAAAAAGCATAATTTTTTTTTCGTTTTTCCAAAAGTCATAGAAAAAACATTGTTCAGTAACATGGGCTGAGTTACCCCACGAGAGGTTCTGCGCTATTAATGTTACACATTGTATACAATAGTACCCTTTATTCTTTTGAGTTCATTTGCATCAGTCGATAGGTCATTGTTTTTATTTGTTAGCATCACACGCTTCAACAAAATTGATTCACTTTGAACGAATGTCTACAAAGAGAAAGTTATGTCTAATATTGAACTATAAACTTCTGTGTTCACTATTCTGTTTGGCTACTCTATCGCAATTGAGATGCAAAAGCGAACTGTGTAACTCCGGTCTGTTCTATTTTTTCATCGTTCTTTCAAAAGCAATATAGGTTACTGGATCAAAAGATATACAGTTTACGTATGCATTTTCAGCTTTAAAAAAGTCGAACGGAGTTCTATTGCTTGGGCTAAACTTACGGGAAATACCGTTAATTATCGGCGTTTTTACGATATAATATAAACGATACATAAACAACTTTATTACAAAAGTTTAACACTCGTCTAAAAAACGTGTAACTACAAAATGGCATTTGACGCTGATATAAGCTCAGTTTTGCAGTTACACTGTTATTAGACAAGTTTTAACAGATATTTTACTTTTTGTAGTAAGGTTGTTAAAGTCTTTTATCGCGAAATTTAAGTCATTGCACGTTTAATTAACTTCATGACGTCGAAGAGTTACGAGATCTGCTTCTTTTACAACATTTCAAATTAATTAGAGTAAAAAATCTAATATCGTGTTTGATCATTCATTTATATCTGGTTAAAAATAAGCTTTAAACTGGGTTAAGGTTATAAGCTGAATTTGAGGTTACATGCTTGAGTCAAAATCGAGTGCATATTGGGTATTTTGAGAATCCCACAATTGTTCACGAATTTTTCGTTCCACTAAAATCATATTTACGATGCGCGTCGCATGCGATATTGCGTTTAAAATAATTAATTTTTGACTAATACCCAATCCATCCTCCCATCCCATCACCCTACAATAAAACGCCAAATGAACCGCTCAGCATGCACAAACGGCACTTACTTAAAACCAGATAATACTTCATTATGAACTGTCTCCTGAAAATACTGACTTTACACTTCCATTGAGTATCTGGGTCGGGCAAACGAGCCCACATTCAACCCTCAACATAATGAGGATCGGCAGACACTGAAAGGCAACGGCTGAAACAGGAAAATTAACTCTTTTAAAAACGAGTATTTAATACTATTCTGCTGAATGAAAATTGGGTCAGCTTTTTAAGATAACAAGGTCAGTAGTGAATGGAGGTTTTAATTTTTTTATTTTAAATGTAACTGTTTGACTGTTAGTACTTTATAAAGTCCGTTGTGAACTTGTGATTCAAAAAGGAATTCAACTCAAAAAAAAATCAGTAACATGATGTAACTTATGACATTGTTTTTATGTGTCACTTTATCCCAAGAAAAATAATTCAACTTAAAAATGTATTAGAACCAACACACAAAGGTATTTTGGTATTACTTTTTAATGGAAAATTGTCAGATATAAGAACGAGATAACAGAATAAAAGTATCCCAACTCAGCTCAGAGCCTATTCTTGTACCTTCCTACACTGTAGCCCTTTTGAAATGAGTCCTACCAGCCAGTACGTAATGAGAGGAACTGTCACACTAAAATCCCTAGCCCTTTGCATTCTAGGGTCAAGTTTACCTAATAAGACAGTTCCGCGACCACGGAAAAGAGTAGTATCCTAAGTAAGGATCGAACCAGAAAATCTTCGCTCACAGGTCAGGAGTTCATCCGCTGGACTACTTAATCCACTAACACTTCGACCCTAATGAGGGAACAGGGTTGATTTTTATTATGTAGGGGAAGCCGGGGCATTACGGGCACCCGGGGTAAGATGGTCACCCACTCTTCCCCGAAAGATAATAAACCGAGACGCTCGGAACTAGTCGGGTCGCGTTCCACTCGACCTAGCGATAGCGAGAAAAGTGATTTTGTGCGTGTAGATGCGCACCGTACGACGACAGCACGAAATTACGTAAGTTGATGCATTTGATATAATTTTTTGGTTTTAAGTCTGTGTGATAGCTAATTCATGTTTGTGTTAAATGCCCAGTTATTAAGTAAATTGCTATGTTCAATTATGTGTCTAAATAACTAGAAAGAGTTGTAAAAGAACCACCACATATTCGTTTGATTTCGATATAATTTGTTTTGTTTGACCTTTGGGGCATTATGGGCGGGGTAAAATGAGCAGGGGCCCGTTTTGCCCCGGGTATTTTCATTAAGTTGATCTTTTTTCTGCAGATATAATTATGGTTTGCCACTACCAAACGAAGACAGAAGGTGCCAAATGGAGCTTGGAGGATATGGAAGCAACCGTAAAGGATGTGGCTAGTGGCAGATTAAGCTATAAACGGGCCTATAACCTAACAAAAAATCAAACATCCCCCATAATTTTGATCCGACTAAGAAGGATAAAGAAGAAGACCGCACAAGAAAACCAGTGGCTGTGAGAAAAACGGAAGGAAGAAAAAGACGAAGAAAAATGAATAATATAAGGAAAACGAATCGGAGGAAGAAGATGTAGAATGTTTTAACTGTCAATATTTGTCAAAATCTACTGAGGATTGGGTCAATTGCCGTGCATGCCAGAGATGGGCCCACTTTTCTTGCAACAGAACAGTGGGGACAATGATGACGAATCCCATCACATTTGTACTTTTTGTGCTCGGTTTTAGACGTACATGCCTGTTATGCCCCGCATATGCCCATTTTACCCCAGACACGGGGCAAAACAGGCAGTTTACTTATTTTTTTTTAGTTCTAATTGCACTAAAGATTGGTACCCTAAGATAATTATTGTAGATTAATGATAATAAGGAATAATGAGACTAATAAATGGCTTTTGATTTTTTTCATTATCTCGTTTATTTCAGATTTTATTCAAGTTTTCCCTTAAGGGGCCCGCATTGCCCCGGTTTCCCCTACCTAATAGTCTGACAGTCCTTTCCGCAAGCAAAGCCACTACAAACAGCTAGTTATTGCATAATAATTAAAGCCTAACCTTATTGGTACATACAATTTACATTTATTTTAACAGTCACTTTAATTAAATGAAAAGGCAATGTAGAACAATGCTAACATGCAGGGAATGCGTTAATGTTGATGTTACAACTGAATTCATTAAACAAATCATTCATTTATGAATTCATTCGGTCTTTGTTTGTTTAACGCGATGACTGGTGATTACTAATTTTGGTTAATGGAGGTAATACATACGAATTTATCTAAATAACTTTATAATAAACCAAATAACTTACGTGGATCTTGTTCATTAAAAGTCCAACTAATTTTTTTTTATTGTTTATATACCTATACACATTCTTTATCATCAACTCTTTATTGATGAAGTAAATGTTATAAATATAATAAATCAGGCACATTTTGCGAACAAATGAAAGGAACCTGACCAAAATCGTTACTATAAAGAAAAAAGATAAGAAACATGAACGAAACGGTAAACGCATGAAAAAGCAAACATATTTAATCCTAAACAAAAATACTTCAACATTGTTAAACACAACAACTTGTTCCCCAGTTTTGAGTAACAAACACACAGCAGACAGAACACAAACGCCCCCAGGATACCTCAACATTCAACAAACCACAACAGTATCACATAAACTGCGACATTTTAAAAGTAAATACGTAAAAATATGAACCGCAAAGATTTGTGTCGGCTCGAATGCCCGACTATAAAGTGCATGCACTACCCAAAAATATATCGCCAATAAACAAGTACGACAGAAATTAGCACACATACCAAAACAGACCTAAAATTTTAGGGGTAAAGTTGAAATTCCAGTGGGGGTGTTGTTAACAAAATGATGCTACTTGGCGAATATGTTTGGCGATAGATAAATTTTAGTTCTCCATCGTCAGTGCAAACAGCTTGACGTGCATACATTTGGTCTCACCTCGGATGCTGCATTTCTGTGGAGGTGCACGTTTATTTGCTTGGAACTCTGTTTATTGCAGCAAAGAGTTGTGTTGAGTGATGAGATGGCTTTTCCTACTTTTTTTTTAAATTCTGAGGCGAATTTAAGACTGGCTGATAATGTTTTGACGGGTATAAACAGTGTCTTATGTCTATGGCCAATTGTATAGCGTACCAAGTGGAATAAAGGTTAATTAGCCTAAAAGTATTATTGGTACAGTTATAGGGTGAAACACCAATGAAACTGCCAGTGTCATCATTGTTTTAAAATCATCACCATTCATCATTCTCCTGCCCGTAACCCAATTTATTTGAGGTCAGCACGTATCTTCTTCTTCCATAGTTTTGAATTACTCGTAATTTCATTGTTGTGAAATTTTGATTTGGTATGTTATGCAAGTTGATTGAAAAATCTAGTACCCGTCACTTAGATTATTAAGAAAGAGACCCGTAGTTTTTCTTTTGATACACATACCAAAATTGTCAAAAATACGATGCTTTTAAAATTTTCAATACCTATACCACGACGCGTCTCCGCTATGATATAAATACGTGTCCATTATTTTTTAAGGCCCTAAATGTGGACTAAATAGATTTAAGCAATTCATAGGTGCTCTTAAAATGCCTATTGCATTGAGCTCCAACTTCTAAAAAATCTCTTTAAAAAAAATATTTTAACGTTTTAAATAATTTATGAAAAAAAAATCGGTTTCATTTAACAAAAACAAAATGGGCGATGCGAAGTTCACTGGTAAAGTTGGTAACCGGCGTACCGTGGGGTCGTGGGTTCGAGTCTGTGCAATTTTACGGTGGAGTGGCCGCGAGCAGCGTTCCCGCGCGCAATTTTAAACTTTAAAAAAAGTTGTTCCGCAGATAGATAAATATTACCAGTTAGTACGTGTGATTAGTGGAAGTCTGAGATGAGGTTTCAGTATAAGATATGTGAGATTGGTTTGTATATGTGAGACCGGCTTCAAAGAAAGGAGGAGGTTCTCATTTCGCAGGAATCTTACAGACGAAATAACATTTGAAAAAATAAAATTCCACTTTCAACCCTTAGGGGTCGAATGTGGAAACGTTTAGGGGTCGAACGCGGAAGAGGATAGAAAATTTTGGGGGTTGATCGCGGAATAAACTAATATTTGCATGATCTGCAAGTAGTTGTTCTGGGTTTTTGCGCTTCTTCCCAACTGCTCAACTAAACTGGCAAACTGCTCGAAACTGCTCAACTAACCGCCCAACTGAATTGTGCCGTTTGCATTATCTACTGCTGAATTACAAACTGCTCTAGTCATTTATTTGACAAGGGGCCTGGCTGCCTATTAATTGATAACTAGAACTCTTTTTGCCAAGGACCAAACTACTTCATGTAGAACATAATTATGTCATGAAAAAGAAAATGTCTAAATTCTAAAATATCAAATGATTAGTTGAGCATTGGGGATCCCAACTTCTCAACTTTTCGCCGTCCAACCATGGACCTTGCCCGGGTTCCACGCGCGCCTCAAAGAGCGTCAGCATAATAACGAGGCCCCCCTCTCAGAGGGCCTGCCGGGGTCGCGGGTCTTATACCATCACCGTGACCCCGGAACATAAAGGGCTATTGAAGGACACCGTGGATTTTAGTCAGTACAAGTCTGACAGTCCCTCCCGCCCTGCCCGGGGTGGGAGGTCTCATTTGATGATTTTACCACGATAAAAAGTACATATTGAATATTTGACAATAGAAAGATCAACTTAAAAAATAAAATTTCTCAAGAACATTTAATATAGGTCAAAGTTATTTCAAACCTGAAATATGAGCCAAGTAAAGCCGTATTCATATGATTCAGTTGAAAACTGTGTCGAACTGAAACTTTTCATTTTACAGTTTGACAAAAATATTGGTGATTCGAAAGTTATGATGGATATTGAGTTTTAAAACTTAAATTTTTATATTGAAGAAATACATTATAGTTAGAATAAATAAATATTCCGCAACTATCACACAACGCCATCTAGTCCCAAGCTAAGCAGAGCTTGTGTTATGGGTACTATATATTTCTAAATACATACATATTATAGATAAATTACACCCAGACACAGAACAAATGATCATGCTCATCACACAAACATTTGTCCTGGGTGGGAATCGTACCCACGACCCCCGGCATAGCAGTCAGGGTCACTTACCACTAGACCAACAGGCCAGTCAAAAGAATATCTAACAAATATTCGAAAGAAGTTGACTTGAATCTGTTTTATAACTGTTCCCTTAAAAGCAAAAATCATTTGATTTCAATAATGTTTTTTTTAGTTTATAAAATCATTCAATGAGTACCCATGCTCCGAAAAGCGAAAGGATCTATCAGTCTGATTAAACATCTTGCTGAAAACCTTTGCGTTCATGGGCCGCAAATCTTTTAAGACAATTCTGCTACCTTGGCAGATATACCAACAGAAAAAGTGAAAAATATACTTTTTATACAAATCAATATCCCACATAATCGACATTATCATTTTTCTAGCGAAAACAGAAAAAGTGAAAAATATACTTTACTATTCAATACAAATGAATATTCCATACAATCGACACTTTCATCTTTCTACTACATTTGTCAACACTATCGCCGAAACAAAGCACATTCAATGAACCCTATACTTTATCTGCTCGCATACGTTCTAAGAGATTTATTCTATCGCTGATCCGCCATCTTGAATCAGGCAGTTTGTTGGCCGACTGAGTAGTCACACACACGGAATCGAACACACGGGCCATAGTGATGGTAGCGTGATGTGTAGGTTATTTGTAATTTGTACTATCTATTAATGCAAATTAGATATATAGTTATCTAAAATATCTTCTGGAATTGAGATGTCAAAGTGTTTTGTGGGTGTATTTACGAAAAATTTAAGTCTCATACAGAAACACTCAGGAGCAATTATTTGTAGACCACACAAATATTTATTCCGTGCAGGAATCAAACCCATCAATCGCTAAGCCATTGCATCAACCGTGCCGTCAACGCTGCCGGCTGTTGCTAGTACTGATTTTACCCTACATTTGATTAGATTGAAAACCCCCAAAATAGTTGAGAAAAACAAGGCAGGAGACGATGAAAGCAGGATGTAACTGAAACACTTTGTCTTACTAAGCCAAATCATCTGAAGCCGAAACTTTAAAAACTAGAAAATGATAACTGTCTTTTATATCTTATAGTAATTCTAACTGCTTAAAGCAAGCCAAAAACAAACAAAAATTACTCAATTTTTATTTTTAAACGCAATAACGCCTGCGTCGCGTCTTCGCAAAGATATTTTTAAGAACGAAAAATTGAGCTGCGAGAAGGGTTTGAACCTGCGTCTTCTGGATAGGTACTCCAGACGTACCAGAGTACCAATTTTTCGTTCGTAAAAATAAAAATTACTCATGCAACCCAACAAAGTAACTCATAAAAATAAAGGTAAGACCACAACGAAAGGGGTGACGAAATAAGGAATTATGCTTTTTAACCTGTAAAATCCCCATTAACATTCATAGGCATCAAATAGCAGAAAGCCAAAGGTATGTCTCGACAGGCTCGCAATATTAATGTGCCGGTAGTTAACCCCCAAACTCTGCAAAATGTTAGTCGTTTGTCAAACAACGCGGCAATTATGTCGTTATTTATGCACTGGAGGGTTATACGGTGCTAAGATGTATTTGCTGTGTCTGCTTTACAACAAAAATGTGAATTATTTTGTTATTCTTAGAATTAAGGTTCTCGAAGAAGCAGTACCAATAATATAGTAGTAAAGTAATTTTTGGCATTCGACATAAAATACCAAATTTTAGAAACTGTATTTGACTATTATTGCGGTGTAAGTTGCACTGAGACCTGGGAAAGCGCCATGTCAAGCTTATCATAAAAAAATTGAGCCGTAACTCAGAAATCGGATGAAGGACAAGTCTACCATGACAGATTTTGGGTAGCAGCTCTGAATTGACGATGAGAACTTAGCAAGACTTGGTGAAGACTTGGTGGAACTAAAAATTCACGTAATGAGGATCAAGAAACAGTAGATGTTTTGGCATGCCAACAGCTAGATCGGTGGATGATATTCAGATGATATTTTATTATCTGTACCAGGTGTAACTTTAATAGGTGGAAACAGGCTTCTAATGATGGCAATCATTACTTTAAGAGCGCAATACGAAATGAAGTCCCGTACCAAACGCGAACCGAAATCAACCAGCGCAAATTCGCAGCCAACAGAAAATACATAATGTACCGAACACATTACATACCAACCAAACAGTTCTATTACCTCCTACCATCATTAGTTAATTACTAGCCGTAACGAAACCACGCATTCGTGTACGCAGCACCTACATATAGCTAACGTAAATAGGTGGCGCATTTTCCCCATAAGCATGAATAAAATTAAAGCATCAATTTGAATATAATCACTTCACTACACATACATTAGCATAGCGAATGATTAATTCTCGTTGATAACATGCTTTGCGACACCGGCCCAGGAATTTTGATACAAATTTTCATTACAGGAGGGAGTTTTTGCACCTTGTGATAAATTAGACGGTAAAGGGGATATTTTGTAAGCAGAAATTCTTGAGTTATGTGGTTTTTTGCGCAGCACGCACTGCGGTGACACATGTACATGTCTTGTCACGCGGTGCGTGTTAAACTGGGCTGTTTTAGTGCACGTAAATGTCAATTGTGTGTGCATTTGTTTGCGTGAACTTTTTGATAAGTTAAGCATGAATTGATTCATCAAACACTTAACACAGAATTTTATAATGAGCTGTCGAGTACACGCACTTTAGAGGGTTAAAAACTTACCAGTAAGCTTTTAAATTAATTAATAATGTTGAACATTTTTCTGAAATCCAAAACTTTCAGTGACAATTCACAGCAACTTAACACGTAACCACGCACGAACGTGCAAATATTCTTATTTAAAACCGTTTCTCTTAACAAAACAAAACTAGTAGCGTCGCAGACTATAGCCCACACCTGGTGGCTATAATTCGGCTCCAACCTCTATAAATTTGAACGTAAGAAAACAGTTAAATCGAACGGCCCCAGTGATATATGTCGAAGAGAGGAAAAAATCGTAACTCTGAATAGTTCGAGGATTTGTGTACTGGTTATTGTGGATATGTTATCTATTGCTTCGAGAATATTCCGATCGTGTGTAGATTATGTAAAAGGAATATTGCTTGAGTGTTTGTATTCTTGTTGGTGAATGGTTTTCTGTCAAAGTTTTTGATGGACTGCGAGTACGAAGATAAAAAAGGTGTGTTGGCTAAATTTACTTTTAGAAAAAACAACTTCTGCCGTTTCATGAATCATGTTCTACTTCAGACTGTGTCTTATTAGTAGCTAAACATGACTTATCAGATGGCAGAAGAAAACGCGTTATTCGGCTCTGAAAGAGTAAGGACAGAAATAGAAACACACAAACTTTTACACGAATATTTTAGCAGCCCTTTATAACTTTCTACCTACCTACCAATGCTATGAGGCCCGATGACACCAAATAATAAACTATGGTTAACTAACACGCGGCTCGCGTTCCTGGACTAAATTTATGGAGGGCGGGCGAACCCTTCGGTTTGAATTAGTTTTTGCGACACACTGTTAACTGTCGTCCGCGGTGCGCGGTGTCTTCCGTAGACCGCGGGTTGGACAAATGTATTGGGCCATGGAAAACGCGAGAATAGGTAAAGTATCGTAGGTAAATTGAACTGGTAGAAGCATTGTGTTGGACAAGAGTTACTATAGTCGCTTTTGAAACTGTTGTAACATACCTACTGAGCAAGCAATTCATATGTACGAGTATTAACGGTAATTATGCATTTTTTTTAAATCACTTTATTATACACACATTATAAGCACTTTTTAATGATAAAGCTTGCTTTACTGCTATATTGTTGACAAAACATAGTGCACTGAAAACTATTAATTTAATAACTTACAGTGTTATTAAATTATAAGGTCTTATATATACAATTTGAAAAAAAATGTGATTGTGATTCTACTCAATTTAAAAACATAGATGTTTTGATATCCTTCAGCAACACTTCTCTCTTTTTGGGTCTCTATACTCTAGGGTATTACAGACGACGATATATTACTAGACTCCTAATAACAGGCGACCGATGTCAACGCATTAGGCAAAAAAGTCTTATATCAGTCTTATTCCGACCACTCCTGTGAGCCGTTAACATACCTTGAGACAGAACAGACCTTGAGTTAACCAATCACAATGCAGTACTTCGTCCCCCTCACTTACGTAGTACCTCGGCGAGTTGACAGAATAGTTTTTGGTCCTTAGATCGTGCATGCGGAGTCTAGTAATATATCGTCGTTGGGAATTACCAACCAATGTAATCGATAAATAATTAAAGATCATGATTCACCGTCCCAGCCCCGGATCCTAATTTTAAACCCAATAAAACTGCCACTAACACCTAAGACAGGCTCCTAAACCATAAATTCCCTATACTAATCCCACTTGTTGTCCCTAATTACACAAATAAATTCCATCTAACTATTCACCTCTAATTTCATTGCCGCACATTAGCGAAATACAGCGTTAGTTTATAAAGGTGGCGAGCCATAGTTGCCGACCTCTGCATTGCTAATACCGACCTGTGTAGTGACATATTCATTGCTACCCACTTGGCGTATTTAATTTATTGTTTTAATTAACATTCGCAGATGGCCTTCGGTTTTGCTCTACGTTTTGTTGTTTATGATGTATTTGGGGGGTTATCGGAGGTGGATAGGAATGTTGTATGTCTGGAGTGTGTATTTGATCCTAGGTTAATATTGTGTTATTTGAAAAAATCATCAAAAACGTGACCTGTTTTGTAAGTCGACTCCATAGAATTACCTTGACACCACCTTTTACAACAAAGTTTTCGTCAATATCCCATTAAATCGAAGGAAAACACATTGACTATTCATTTGAAAATTAATGAACACGTAATTAGGTCACAAATCATGTTGATACTTAATTTTGGTTAAAGCTTATCAGATTAACTTCTTGACACCTAATTTACCTTCACGCTTACGAAGCAGAACAAAACAAACGGAACCAAAGAAAAGCCTTTGTTATCTTGGCCATAGAAGTCATTAACAAGGTTCATCACCATACGACCCGGAAGCCGCACTGTAACACATAGGCCTCCCCATAAATTTCCATAACAAAACGCTTACTTTGTTGGAAAATTTAGTTCCCTGACTATCGTAGCTGCGTTAATAAATTTAAAGGAAAACAAGATAACTGACCCCAGAAGTACTTTTATAACTAAAACGTTTTGCTCATTAGATATCGCGGCAGACGGTGATAAGTCACTTTCTTTCACACCGAACTGCGAAATGCATACAGAAATAAAAATTTACGCCATTTTTACGTCAGGGTACTTAAAAGTGTCGGTCTAATTACGTCATCAACCACGCCGTATTGTCACTCACTACTTGTGACGTCATCCTGCAGCGAAATGGACCGAATGACGCTCGCAAAATGGCGGATAAAATCGGAAAGTCGGAACGTGATTATTTATAAGCGCCAAGTTTTTAGTTCCGCTCGTTTTAATGGTGTTTTAAATATGAAATAGGAATATGGATGGTTTTTTGCTGTTCAGTTGTAATGTAAGTTATTGGTTTATTTTTGTCTGGGTTAGGAATAAATATAACTCGCTTTCAAACAACTATAAATGGCTCTCCTAAACTGAACTTAATTTTTAAGGGAAATTAAAGTCTTCACATGCATTCGGTACCCAATTAACTAAAGTTTGTTTGAAATAACAACTTTAACATTCATGATGACATGATACTCCTTACTTTTTAACCCCACTTTGCCGACGCGGCCTCCAAACTGCGACCATTATAATCGAAAAATTGCCTTAAAAAGATAAAATAAAACAATTTGAAAGTGTAGCAAATTGATTCATAAGTGAACAGAGAGCTTGCGAGTCGGCTCACGATCGCCGTAAGTTGCTGTAATGTATTTCAAGTGAGGTGGCTCGTTGGCGGATTAATAGAGTATTGCGGACCAAGTTGCAATGCGGACTATAGAAGACTGTTTGACCACCACAGCGGCAGTATTAAGGTTAATACTCTGTATTGCAAGTGGTCGTTGAATTTAGAAGTTGTAGGTATCAATGTTATTAGAGTTGTAAGTTGTAACTCTACTGGGCCCCAAGTCTGCTATTTTTCACAATGTCGTCATTCCAACACGATCCTATTGTCATTTTGATAAAAGTTTGTAATCTGCTAAATTCATAATGGTCGTCACTGGTCGGTCAGTGGTCTCGTAATGGAATCGTGGCAGAATGACATTGTCGTATTGCCATTATTATAAAACCCGGTAGTAGAAATGATTTTTTTACTAAATTTGAACATTTACTCATGCCTGATTTCATTTATATACATCGTCAGCCTATTATGTTCCCACTGCTGGGACACTGGCCTCCTCTCTGGGAGAGGGAGCAAGCTCGGTCATTCATTTGTCATTGTGTACGAGATTACCATTCTAAGCCATTTCTTTCAATGGAATGTCAGTGGTTGACCATTGGAAAGTCATAATGACGCCATTATACTAGTAGATTACCAAACTTGTCAAAATCAACAATTATGAAATCAATGATAGACCATTCTGACACTATTGTAATAGCAGACTTGAGGCCCTGGTTATGGGCTTTAAATTGTGAGCCGAAGATAACGCTGTTGGTAGGTAACAATAAATAATTGATGTTGCCTACAGTAACAAGATGCACTAATTTATCAAATCTTTCAATAATAGCCTTAAGATAACTTATCAATTAATAAAATAATATATATGACAGAAGCGTTGGTGGTAATAGTTCAGCGTTTCCTTTGTTTTGATTCAGAAATATTTTATGATTTAAAATTGAAGCCACGTTGTTTGTGGTGATCTGTAACTGCTCATCCTTAACTTAAGCAACAAATTCAATACGGTTTTTTCTATACATAAAGAAGAAGAAGAATAAGTTTTATATGTATGGAACCTGCCTGGATTATGGAAAAATATTATCAAATCGTATTTTTTTTCCGAAGCTGGTAATTGTTTAATAAATGTTAAAAATAAACTGTATCAATCTGATTTTTTTTTTTAAACGAGAGAGGTGCGGGTTGCACCTCTCTAGGAATTCTCCTGTGTCGTGGCTGCGTTTACAAACATACAAACTCACATACACTAACACCAAGACCCGGAACAACTATTTGTTCCATGCGGGAATTGAACCCACGACACGCAGCGTAGCAGTCCAATCGCTCAGCTACTGCACCAACCGTGCCGTCGATTATTTTAATTACATTTAATTTCCATAAAAACGCGTTTCTCATTACAAAACGCATATCATATAACTCTACTCATATTACACATCAGACGACGTAATACCAACAATACGGCACAGTAAGCCGCGTTTCCCAAATTCAACGCACCGACACCGCAAGTCAGTCTGAAACGGCATTGCGAATGACGTAATTACTTTAAAAGCTTAGCAAATATTTTTATACGGAATAAGCGTGTACTAGACCGTAATAATATGAACATGGGTACCTTGTTTGTGGATGTGTTGTACTTGTAAGGTTTTTGTAGATTACGTTCTTTAATTTTTGTTATGTTGGTAGTGGTTCCGCGGAATGTGTGTAAAGATTGGTTTTAAAACCTGTAGGTTTCGTATTCAATTTAAATGTTGGGATTTTCATTGTTCAATTAATAATTACCTTAGTACTTTAAATTATCAAACGTTTTAGAGATTTCAAGTTTTTTTTTGCGTGTTCTGAAATGAGTCCTCCCGGTAGAGCAAGAAGGACTTTTAGATGGCTAAAATCCAGGGTGTCTTTCAGTATTTGTTCTTTCTTTTTTCTTTTCTTCTTTCATTTTATGTTCCGGGGTAATGGTAGCTGTTTAGTCCCTCGACCCCATTTGAAGGATATCCAAGAATTATTTCTAGGATATTCTCGAGATATTTTCTCAAAAATTTTGTTTTTATATAGTCTTCAGATGGAGACAGTTTTTATCGAATTTGTATGCGTTTTACTTTTGTAATTTAAGGTGCTGATGCCTTGCAGTTTGACAAAAGAACAAAGTAAATAATGCAACATTGCTTTGTTGCTTTCACAAAGTTTTTCCATGAAAACGCAAGACGGCTAATTGGTATTGTTCTCGTGAATAATTACAGCTTCGACTACATATAAATAATTATTTAATTAAATATCTCAATTTCATTCAGTTACTGGTAAAATAACTGCAGGTAATTTTAGATTAAAAAGCAACTATTTTAAAACTTGACTTATTTTAATAAGTAATTGCTTTTGATTTGAATCACCAGGAAAACTACACGTTATAAACCTACGCTTTCAGGTAATTTGAGCTGAAAACAGTTTTCCTGAGGAATTTCAGCTGAATTGTAGTGTAGTTTCAAATTGTGGAAATCGGCTTCCCATTTAAGAGTACTATTTTCAAATGTACTTAAAACTTAAACCTTAAATATTTTTAACCTTTTAAAATATAAAATTTTCGCCATTTTATTGGAATTTCAAGTTTAGTAGTACAAATTAATCGGTGTTTTTTTTTTCTTTTTGTTACGTGTCACATTTATCACTTTAAGTACTCATATATTTATACATAGGTCGAGGGACTGTCTCATCAAGGCCATTGAAAGACCGTGGATTTTAGTCGGTACAAGTCTGACAGTAGTGGGTGGGAGGACTCATTTGATGATTTTAACACCATAAAAAAAAACTCACGCGCTAAGGAAGGGAGGAAGGGGTGAGTGTGACTTAAAAATAAAAAGTCCTGAAACTACAGAACGTGACCTGCTACAAGCCTTATTAAATTAAAAAAAAAGTTCAATTACATCTGATGTTACAAAGTCCAAACCAGCAATATGAGCATAGTACAGTCACGAGCAATAACATGTATACACTTAACAAATTTCAAACGCGATTTTCTCATGAAATACTGGTTTCTACTTTGATATAAGACCTGTTTTGTAAACGCATAGCTTCCAAAATAGAAGGTTCATGAAAACGCAAAAAGTAAATCGTTAATGTTAGGAGTAAATTGCTTTTGAATTCTGCTGATTGTATACATGTTATTGCTCGTGACTGTACAACGTAAATAAACTAATCGTTTTTAAATCATAGAGGTACATTATTTTAACAACAACTGATTGTCTTTTTATTTTATTTATTTTTGTTTTTTAGCTTGGTAAAATCTTCAAATGAGTCCTCCCACCCAGGGCAGAGCAGGACTCTCAGACTCGTACTTACTAATAACCAAGGTGTCCTTCAATAGCTCTTTACGTTCCGGGGTCACGGTTATTCGTGAGTTTCGTGACCCCGGCAGAGATTAATATTTAAATTAGGTTTTTTTTTTTAAAGTTGGAACTTTGTAACACTAAAAACAAAATAAACAGAATTCCAAATCCACTGGGAAATACAGCCAGCCTTTCAATCCGTCATATAATTAATTTAAAGGACTCATTAAGAAATGGATGCAGTCAGATTTACATTCCAATCAATGTCAATATTCGTTAAGAGAGAGTCAACAGACTCCCCCGTTGATTTGTATGGAGTCGGCAATTTATGTGATTGTACCTTCATGACGTTATTACTTTTGGTTATTATGGGTTTGTTATTGAGACTGTCATAATTTTTTGTAAGCATATAATAAAGTCAGTTTAACAATACATGCTGATAAACGTAGAAACGTCTAAAAGTCTGAATTTTCATGAAGTTGGTCAGATTAACAATAAAGTTGGTCAGTTTAACAATAAAGGTGGTCAGATTAACAATAAACGCCGACAAAAGTATCTCAATAGAGTTCAGATACTTTTTTTAAAATTAAAAGTTGTAAGCTGTTCGTAAAAATAAATTGTAATTAAGTTAAAAATTAATTTCAAAAGTGTGTATAGAAAAGTAGTTCAACGAATCTTTACACAATTTCAAATAGAAAATATTATTTCACACTCAACAGACGTGAGTTTGAAATAATATTTTCCATTTGAAACGAAATGAGTTCGTTAAAATTTCTTTCATTCAAGAGCTTGCTTGATTATAACTTCAAAGGAATGCGTGGTTTTGCAACCATCATTGAGAACGGTATAATTAAACCCTGAATTTAAAGTTACATTTTTTACGTTACTGATCATCCAAGTTCATCAGATAATTTTGTTACCTTAATTTCAGTATCAAAAACTCAGAAAAAAAGTATATTGTGTTCAAATATAAATTAGTTAACACGATGGATTTTACTAATTTCTTATACTAAATGCATTTTAGAACCAAAAATCACGAAAGAACAACAAAGTGTGTGAAAATAAATGTACGAAATCATTCCAGCTCTGTCGTAGCAAAGACGTCTACGCCGTAGCCACGTGTAGCCGGTGTGCTACGAAAGCGCTACGCGCGCCTTGGAGTTAGCAGAAAGGTTAAGTTCACGAAAATAAGTTTTCAAGGCTTCGAATGCAAAATTTTTAATTGTGTTTATATATTGTAACGTGCGAAAGCATAAGTCAATTAACTGTAATGAAGAGCTTTATTAAACAAGGTTATAAAAATAAAATGTTCGATATGATGGTGTATTTCATAATATGTAACACGTTTTAATTAAACAGTAACCATTAAACCGTAAAATATTGTGTTTCCAAAATGTTTAACTAATGTCCCGTATTTTAAGAACAATTTCACGAGCTACCAAATAATCTGATCTAAACTTACCGCAATGAAGATACCACACAGATGGCGATAACTCGATACAGTCAGTTCATACAAAGTTCTTTATAACTTTACAAACTACAGTAAAATCGTATACAAAGATCCTACACTAACACTTACTACCACGACCTAACATGCAACTACGACAACTTCACAACCAGTGAGTAGCTTCTTAACTATCAGAACTAACCTAAACACTTCTTAATTAATTTAAAAATACATTTTTTATTCAAAAACACCTATAGAATAAAAACTATTTAGAAAAATCGAGAAGTTCTATTTACGAAAATTTGAATTGTTTACATTCGAACGTTAAGTCGACGAGGGCACTCAGCCGGGTATTACTGGCGAGTTTTAAATTGTTTAAAAACTTTTTGAAACTTGTTGAAACTTTTTTTTAAAATAGGGATGTGAAGCGCGTGCTACGGCGACCGCCGACCGTGTAGCACTGAGCTCGGCGGCTATCAGACAGAGTAACAACTGATATCGTAGGTCTAGGATAGGTGTAGGCACAGCAGCCCTAACTACTGATGCCTAGTGCATGCGACACGAGTTCGGGCCGAGTTGGGCACGAGTTAGAATGTAGTAGCGACAGTACACAGTCTGATTCAACGTTTTAGTTGTAGTACTGTTTGCATTTAGTTCCACTGTTTTGATGGCATAGTGTTTCTGATTGTGTTCTCAAATACTTTGAATGCAAATTGTTTTTCAGTGACGTGTTTGTTAATTGTTATTCATTGGTTGTTGATGATGTGGGGTTTTAGGAAATAGGCTTTGTCATAAAGTTTACGTTGACTAAAGTATTTTATTTAATCTGTATGTTACAACTTCAGCATGACAGGTAAGTAATACTAATAAGTTGTTTAACCTCCCATAGTCACTTAGAATACTACTCTAAATGTCATTTATGCACTACGCACTACTTTAAGATCAAACAAAATATTTAATTACTTCAAATAAAAGGTACAAGGGATTAAAGGTAACTAAAACATAGCAATAAAGAAAACAAACCGTAACTTCGTCCTCTGAAAAGTTTTTTCGCGGCCAAACGTAACAAAACTCAATAACCGATTCCAATACAACTTCAAACGTTGGAAACCTAAACCAATTGAATCGCAGAGGTGATCGACGACCACGTTCCACGTAATCGGCTCTCATTCGAACGCGTCGGATATAGGCCTTCGCATTCCGAACTAGTTGGAATCAAACTTCGACCATTATTGCCTTCTGCGTCGACGCCCAAAGAAATTTACGAAATCACGTGCAAGAGGCCAGGGCACAAAGCGAACGTTGTGATTTCAACCCGAAATAAAGGCCGGAAGAACGACCCTGGGAGCATTTTCGTATTTTGAGCACAATGGCTGGTCAAAGGCGTGATTGCGCTCAGATAGGAACCATCGAATGTAACGCAGCGCCATCTATGAGCGGAAATAGGAACCGCTTAGTCGCGCCTTGATTGAAGCCTCGTATCCCGGCTGCAGCTGAATTGCAGTTTTAGTGTTTGATTATTTTTGTACAACACTCGTTCGACGTGTTCTGTAGTTTTGTGCTTCTTTGTATGTATGTTGTTTATTTTTTAGAAAACCCTTTAAGAATACCCTATTACTGTCGTAATACTGAAAGTCGAAAGTATCATGAAACTATTGGGAGAGTAAGTAAAGTTAAATTAACTAAGTAGAATTTAATGAATTTTTAATACGTTAATTTAACTGACACTTTTTTTGACATGTGTGTCATTTAAAAAGTCTAAAAAGGAAGAAATGTTTCGAAGTACAGGTGGTGCGTTTAAAAGATTTCCACTCACATACACAATCAGTCAGACCCGGAAAAACTGTTTTACATCTGTTCCGTGCGAGAGTCGAACCTACAACACACAGCGCCGACCGTGCAATATTTGAACACCAGTTTTCTTCAACAGAAATGATTTGATTTTCAAATAGTTTTAAAAAGAGAATCAGTTTTTACATAACAGCTACTTTATTTCAAATCATACTTCATTCTAATTGCCAGAACATCTACAAAACATTCTCCGTGCGACCATAAACTCACCTCACAATGTCACTACATGACGATTGTGCTCCAAACATTTACATTACAAATTGTATGTCCGAGGGGCAGTCCCCGGCGATTTTTGTAATACACATTTCACTACGTAAGTACACGACGTATTTACTCAATTGTTTAGAGAAAACTGTGGGACAGTTTCCTTAGAAGATGTCGTTAGCATGTTGTCGAGTATTGGTGGAGATTCTTTTTTATTCTGTAACAATGCTGGGCTAAAGCTTTATCTTCCACCTTCCAAACGTCTCAGTTTTGTGAAATATCTGAACGTGTTTGAACTGAACTGCAATTCTTATCTGAATATGGCATATCTGAACGGTGTCCTTCAATCAAACACTTTGTGACGATTTTGGCTTTTTTGGTTTATTTTAATAAAATGTAAATATAGGTAAAGTTTGTCAATTTTGTCAAAGTTACTTTTTTTACCATAGCCATTGAAGCTTAGCCACTAATGGAGTTCTGCGAAATAATTATTAGTCAAACTTCAGCAAGATATTCTCTCGGACTATAGCTAGGCTTGAAGACCACATCTGGAGGGCAAGTGAGCTGTCCCTCATCTGACCCAACCACCAGTCACCTTTTATGACTACATTTAAACAAAAATACTTGTACCAACGCAATCCCCGCTGTAAACTTACTAAGATACAGTTGTTGCTATGCAGCGTAATGTAGCGGTATCGCGGGACTTGCCGCTTGTTACTCAAGATGTCTAGGGAGACGCTGTGAAGCAGTGGTTCCCAACCTTAACTCTGTCAACCACCAGAGCTAATCATATGCTCCACTAACGTAAAATTATTATCAGTACCCTTAGCACGAGTTTTCAGTATTTGAGACGTAAAGTAAACTGGAACTTTGACAATTTCAAATTGACAATTTTCAAGGAAAAAAATTAGTTCCATCTTCGCCCACTAGAGGCGCTGTTCCATTTTTTCATACAAGAAACACTGTAAATACTGGAAAGACGCTGTAAAGTAAAAGAGTGAAAACTCGTGCTAAGGGTACTGTTCTGTAGAATAGTACTGTTTTGCATGTTTTATACATTTGAATTTTACAACATAACATCTTGCCGGTACTCCTTGAAGCTAGTCAGAGGTGTAAATAATATGACACTCGCACAATAATATTACATTTCGCCTATCATGTTGAATTTTAAAAATATGTTAAAAAAAATTGGTTATTTAAAGCTATTCTAACCATTTCTCCAGTTTTTTCTTCCTTTTATATTGTTACTGTAATATGGTTATTTAAAGAGTGTGACTTTTCCAGTTGCGTAGACAAAACTCCTCCTTCCTTTTAATTTTTATGAACCTAATGATTCGTAACAAAAATTAAAGTGATTCCTAATAGAAAATGTTGGGAGCCACTGCTGTAAAGTGACTCGGCCTGTACTCTCTGCGCACACTAGATTCATGTTGGTCTTATGATCGCGTGGAGTCGCATAATTTTACATGGTGGTTATATGGTAGGAAATACAGTGCGTAGTTTGGTTTGTAAGAATAAGATGACAGTTGGGAGTTGTGCATTTATTGCTATATTTATATTTCCGGTTTGTCTTTTCTTCTCTGTCAACTAGTAAATTTAAATCAATGATTCATTTATACCATTTTTTTTACTCCGTATACCGAGACGCCTTACAATATCATTTTTTTTACTTCAACAAAAAAAAAATGTTCATAAATATTAATATTATTATCCGACCACGCCAGAAGGAGGGTTATGTATTTTACTAGTACCTTAATACATGAGATAATCCACTATCCACCCTAAATATGTATAGAGCATACTTTGCACAACACTTATAAATCTATGTGTATAACGGTACCCCAATGAAAAACCAGTTCATCCAATCACAAATACCTGAACATCAAGGAACATCCACTTGTCTACAAACTAACAAGTCCAAAAACAATTTACATGGCGCCCGCGCCGCACTCTCCCCCCCCCCCTCCTTCCCACCTTCCCCTCGCCCCCCAAACGGCCGCGCGGCCGGCTCGATTTCCATAACTAATTAAATTGTGGGACAAAGTTGGCTCGCAGGTGTGTCGCGGTCTGCTACTTCAAGTCCTCACGACCTGTTTATTTGAGTATATAATGCTGGGATGTGTTTTCTATTGTTATTTGTAGGGGTATTTGTTTTTGGGGGAATTGGGTTCTTGGATTTCAGGGGATTATAGAAAAATAGGTCCACTAATAGAAATCGCTTAAAAAAAACTTTTCAGACCCCGACATTTGAATGACATAAAAGTCAGTGATACTAAATTTTAGCGGTCACCGTGGCTGATAAGGAACGCAGATCAATTGAATATAGACGTTATTATCTTTATGCAAAAGCTCCATAATTTTGCAACTAGACTTACCTACACTTTCGTTAAGATTCAGGGATCCACTGATTTCTTCAGGTGCTCTACAATTTATTAGACTAATACGAAATACCATGCATAGGCCTGATTTTTTATAGAGCGGTGGAGATCATATAAATAACATAAAGAAATAACAATAAATAAAGAGTCTCTTCGCGTCAGTATCGTCATGCAGTGGATGCCAGAAGACCGCGGCTTCTTTGCCGAAGGAGGTCTAGAAAGAAAACTACAGAGTAACGTACAGAGTACAGAGTCCAGCACATCTACCTACCTCAATCTTTAATAGATTTTCAACCTTATCACAATACTGGAAGGTTAATGTTCGATTGGTGTTTGTCAGATCGAGGAAGGTTGACCTGCTAGCGTCTACGTTTATGCCAGATTGACCGAAGAACAGAGAAGAAGACACAAAGGAAAGAGTTAAAGGTTATGGGCAGAAAAATTGCACAACAGTGAAACGTAAAATGGAACTATAAACTCTCATTTTTAAACCCTTTTCTCTTTGTAACAAACAATAATCCCAGCTACTTCAACCCAAACAATGATCACCAAACTAAATGCTATAATAGTTCAGTAAGCATGTGGAGCCATTACTTTTTATTTGGCCTATCGCATCGAATCCGTGCCGGCATTGCATCCGATACCGGGTGCTCATTACCGGAACGATTCAATTTCAACCGGATAACCGGAGGCGTTACCGTAATGATAATGAGTCAAATGGACCGTTTTAAACGTAAAATCAATTTAATTATAAGGTAGGCTTGGAATTTACCTGTGTGTATGTGAAGTGACGGCAAAATGCCTTTTTTATGAGTTTAATTTTTGGCTGCGTCATGTCGTCATGTCATGCTTTTGTAGTGGCGGCAAGCCCTCAAGCGAATATTCTTTACACTTTCATTTGATTTAATTATAGGAACGACATCATTACCCTTTGCTGAGTGCATACTTTTCAAATACTGTTCGTCCCTCATCCAGGAGTTTCCAGCAAAAGATTGAATGCCATATTAGACATGACATATCAGACATGTTGAGACAGGTTGACAGCATCAATAAATTTTAATCTAATTATTCATTTATTGTTCTGGAAAATAATGAACAGTATTGTATTTTTTATTTTTTGAAACGAATGAATAATAGAGTCATGTCTTCAGATGTCAGTAAAAATGTACTGTATAATTGTGACGTACCACCCAATTTTTAAAGCAACGTATCCCCGTTTATTTTAGTTTACGTAACAAATACAAAATAGGTTCAAATATTTTTTGACAAATCTAACTGACGGATTGATTAGAAATTTTAGTCGTGAACTGCTGAACGAAATATTTTCAAAGCTTCTAGAAAGAGTACAGCTAACTACCTGGACAACGCACCAGGAAAACAAATGTATTTCTACAAAAGTATGATATCACGGACTTTGCCAACAGCAATGAATATCCAATAGGATATTATTATTTATAGAATGACATTTTTCTTAGAATTTCCATACCATAACCTTCAACTCATTTCAAATTCCCCTACCAACAGTGTCGCCAGAATCACAGCTTCCGCAACGGCAGTAATTTTAGCCGCATAAGTGTTTTTTTATTAATATTTATACGCCATACAGATTCCTACACGCCATGATTGTGAAACACGGACATTTGTTAAGAGGGTCCTCTTATTAATGGTTAGTTCGCGACCATTAAAATTCAGATAAAACAGAGGGGAGGATAATGTGTAAGCGATATTTTGTAATGTATCATTTTACTGGCGTAGTGGAAAAACGGATTTTGAGTCATCTTCTGAGCTATTATAATTTTTCTTACAAATTAGATAGTTTGGAATTGCTGAACCTGCTTTTGGAGGCGAGTAATAGGGAGTATTCTCGCGGTCCGACCAAGATCGGCCCGGGTCGATGGCGCGTAGTGAGCAAACTGATAGGCCAAGTGCCTGCCGGGGTCGCGGAACTGTATGAAACCGACACCGTCGCCCTGGAACTAATAGTCAGTCCCTTCCTCTCCACCCAGGAAGGTAGTACTTAATTGTAGCTACAACGCAACTTCAATGTTGTGTGATAGTTTTTTCTACAACTTTCTACTTTTGTGACTTTAAAAACTCGTTTATGCCGCCAACAATAAACAGCCCATAAAACAAAATAACTTTTTAATAAGCACCTACTTTCACAAAAACTCTTTTCTATTTATAAACGTAAAAATCTATAGAGTGGAAAGGGAAGCCATTGGGCTAATGAAACACCAGGAGCGGTGTTAATGAGGCATGGAGAGCGCATTCCATATCGTCCCCGTAGTTGGAAAATTAAATAACTCTGATTTTGTAGTTCTGAGATAAACGCGATTTAGTGTTTTTTTTTTCAGTTAATGTACATTTGTTAAAAAATTTGAGACAATTTTACTGTCGGCAATTTGATATTTTGTGAACCTGATTACCTTTTACATTATGCTTTAACAAACTGAACTCAAGCTTTAACGATAACTAAATAACACATAAAAAATCAAGTTGTTTAATTTTGCCACAACTGTTATTTAAAACGTACTTAAATTATCTACTTATTTCGGCTATTTATTTAGTTTTCCTACGAACTAAATACATTTGGTAGAGTAAAATTTGGTGAAATAAATGCAGTTATTGAATTTATAAAACTCGAAATATTTTGAAATGTAAAATTTTGTGGCTTTGTACGTTACTATTACTTCGATATTTTTTTAACTATTATTGGTATCATATAAAATAAAAGTTGTTTTATGATTCGCACCCTTCCTGTAAAAAAGCGGTAAGTACACATCGGACAGGTTTCAAGTCATGAGAGGTCTACACACCCTTGTAAAGCGTCTTGGAGAGTTTCCACACGATCAACTGACAGGCATACATCATCAGCATAGATAGATAGATATATTCTACTTTATTGTACACCAAAATTGTTTCACAACTATTAAAAACTTTAACTATTAAACTTTACTAATGCTATGGTTATAATGGCGGTCTTATCGCTAATAGCGATATCTTCCAAAAAACCAGAGTGTCTCAAGCACGGGAACCCTAGACGTCTTACTCTTCGCCAGTTCGCCCTGAAGCGTGAGATGTCGAAGACACTTTTATCAGTGCGAAAATTGAGCATCATTTAGCAGAGCCGAGAAATAGAGTGAAAATAACGTGGGAGCCACGACACAACCTTGCTTCACATCGCTGGTTATATTAATTAGGTCTGAAAATCGTTTCCATCCAGCCTTTTTCAACACTATCCAAAGTGGAGCGCGCGCGATCGAAGGCCTTTTCTAAGTTAACGAAACACATGTACTGAGGACTGTTTTGTTCAAGGATTTTCTCTTGAATTTGTTTCATTATGAAAATGCCGTCAACAGTTCCTCTGCTGGGTGTAAACCTGCACTGGGTCTCTGGAAGTATCTGTTCTACAAGGTTTGATAAACGGCTATCTATGATATGAGCTAGTACCTTCCCAGTGGAAGACAGGAGATAGATGCCTCTGTAAGAACCACGGTCCAATAATTCACCTTACCCTTATAAAATTTGCAAATGGAGGCATTCTTCCAGTCTTGGGATACAATTTCGGCTTCCCATACCTTGAGCAATAAGTTGAAGAGCCTACTTTGTATTTGTGGACCAGCATATTCGCAAACCTCTGATGGTAGACAGTCGGCTTCTGGTGTTTTACCGTTCTTCAATCTTTTGACGGCTGACATGAATTTACCAAAGGTCTGCTAAGTTCTCCTTGATGGGACGGCATTCAAGATTTCCAATGTATGGTAAATCAGTTATCTGAGAGCAGAGATTCAGAGCGTTATTGAAATGTTCAGCCCACCTATTTAAGATTTGCTTATGATCTGTCAGTTTACAGTCCCTGTCACGAGTATATTATAATATATTGGTGCCTATTTTTAATTTGGGTCCGAAAATTGTTTTCAAGCCTTCGATAAATCTGCTCGTTTGGTTTGTGTCAGCACAGAGTTGCATGTCTATTGCTCTATCCAGCCACTATTGATTTTTAAGTCACGGATCTTAATTTTAAGTTCGCATTGAATGGATTTTCGTCTAACGGTGTTTGATAGAGATTTCAGTTCTAGTCTGTAGCTTTCAAGAAATGCTCTGATTTCCTTGCCTATGTAAGTCATCAAACCAGTTCTGGTTTTTCTTTAGTGGTTATAATGGTATAGTACATGACACGCTATCATGAAGATTTTTGGCATATAAGCGCCTTGGCGCCGAAACAACACAAACATACACTGGTTTCTTATGCGCTGCGCGTCTAGGAGCTTTTATTTACATACGCATCTTCGATCGAATAAGTCGATGGTCTGACCAGCACTCCACACCCCACAATACTTCTTGTTACCAAGATGTGATTCAGATCTTTTTTTACATACAATAATGTAATCAATAAGGTGCCATTGCTTGGATCTAGGGTGCACACGAGGTACTATACCACGAGGTATTATATTTTTCTGCTAGGTGAAAGAAGTTATTAGTCAGGCACAGGTCAAATTCTGAGCACAGAGTGAGAAGCTCCAAGCCATTAGCATTGCAGTTCCAAGCTGGGAAGACCGTCACCGTATGTTCCACCGTGTTCTCCGGGCGGTTCACACAGTGGTGATACCCGGGTGTATCCTCCCGCTGAATCCGAAACAGGAACCTCCCGAAACAATCGTGTCCGGTGAGGACCTGCGCCAGACGGAAGATGCGGACACCGTAGCGCCTATCCAGCCACTCCTCAAAGAGGGGTCTTACCGCCGCGATTGCGGCGTGCCCGTGCTATAGGTACCTACTAATGTTTTTCGGCTGCAAATTATTCGATAATTGATTCAAACGTAGGTACCCTACGTAGTTTCACTCTTAAAAGAATGTTTAACAAAAATACCCAACAAAATCAGTTTGTGTGACAAGCTAAAAGTAACCTTAATTCTTCTACTTAAGAGTCAAAATTCCAATGAAAGCAGAAGATTTATCAACTTCTCTCACAACTCAAAATGATTGATATTCAAACAGATAACATCAAGTATTTATAAATTAAGTACGTTATTTCAGAATTCTGCATAGCAGAATTAAATAAATAGAGTTATTTAGTTTTCCCAGAACTTAGTTAGTTTCGTGAAAGAATTTTGAAGTTGAGGAAAAATTCAACAACTCATGTTATTTAATTTATTCGACATTCAACTTATCATTGACCACAGTTATTGATTTATTTACTGAGTTATTTATTTTTCCTGTAAAAAAATATTGTTTGTTTGAAGATATTTATTATTCCATCTATCCGACAAAAATAGCTATATTGTTGGAACAGAATAAGATACGAAAACGCCTGTAAGGCTCAAATATGCGGCATGTTTTAGGTGTTTTGAAAATAGGGAAAAGTCAATATCGCCAAAATCGGACTTATTTAATTTTCCAACTACGGGGACGATATGTTATGCCAGGTTATAGTGTAAGCAGACCTTAACGGCACGGAGCGGTTGTATGTACACTGAGGTTCGGGTTTGTTAGATGTAAAGAATTTAGGTAATTTTATATGAAAATATGAGTTAATGCGGAGTCCACACTGAAATGTTATTAATTTTCGAGATAATAAAACTTTGAATGTTTGCATAAAGGACAATTATTGTGATAATTAACAGTATTTCTCACTAGTGTGGTTCCTGCGTAAGGGGCATACTTATGGGCTTAATTTTTTGGAAGGTGGTTTAGAAAAATACTTTTTTTTTTTTTTTTTAATTATTAGAATTCAAAAATATTGGTTAGTTAGTCTTCAGGGTCAGAATTTGGAGAGGCACCAGGGAAAAGACAAGATTAAAAGTGGATGATACGACAACATAATGCTTCTGTACACGATCACTATTAAACAGTACTGTACTAAAGTCGCAGTACGCTAAAAAATATCGTGACGTAAACAGAAATGTATCATTCAAAAAGAAAAAGTTAGTGAAACATAAACTAGTATCGTTAACAAACTACCACTATCTAGTATTGTAACAACAATATCTATGAACAAACGTAGCTAAGCATCGTAGCACACAGAATACATTGCTACGTACTGGCGTAGCAGCGTAGCGGCGTAGCACATTCGTAGCCCTTCAATTTGTTATGTAAATGCATCTTTTGTCCGTCCATCCGTCCGGAGCGGCCACCACTCTATAAATTTGTTCGAATACCGCTGGGCGTGGGGATTTCGAGCAATTTTGTACAATTTCTGTTCTCTACTGGACAACTGCTGGCCGTTGTCAAGGTTACGGCGAGCTTTGATCTTAGTGGTCAACTATTGTTGGGGAATAAGATAGAACGTCCACTAAGTAATAGTGTTGGGTCTAGTCTGTATACTTAGTAAATAGGAGCACTCTTCATCGTATTAGTCTATGCACTATGCTGATGCGTTTCAAGAGCCAGTATAACAGTTTTTTCAATTTTACAATATATGATCTACACTTTAACAAAAAAAATGTTGGACTATGGATGAAACTATTAGTTGGTTGGTTGAAATGGTTAGTTTTGAGATATTTTGAATTTCAGACTATTTAATTATTGTTGCGTATTTTAAATGCCATTATTTTGCACTTGACTTTCGATTGCTCTGATACATAATTTTTTCCCAATTTAAAGACCACAGCCATACGAAAAAGTTAACTTAAACCTGTTTACTAGAACTAGAACTTATCACACTGATAGACTTTGAGACATACTTTTAACCCGTTTTATACTCTCAGAATTGAGTGGCCAAAGGTTGAAAAAGAGAAAATATATCAGCTCCCGTAGTACCAATTCTAAATTACACACAAGCGAAGCCGCAAAGAAAACCTAGCAAGCATTTTAACCTACTTTACAAACAAAACTAGCTGCAAATATGACCAATAATTCCCAGCAGTATAACGTGCGTATGGCGATGATAACACTGGAATGGTATAACGGAGCCCTGGAGAGCAATTGCCTTATCTACCGGTGTTCGGAATCAAGCGAACTAACTAATAACGCTGTTCTATCTGATATATTTGTGGGAGATAATTTTGGTACTGATTTGGTTTTAATTTTTTATTATTATGGTGTTTTTTTAAAAGGAACATTGTGTTGAAATTAAAATACCTTTGTTTCTCTCTCAATCTGCCTGTTTTTATCTACACACTCGAACATCTATCATACCTACTGACTTAAAGTTGAGTGATTGACTTTTATTCTACTACAATGACCTAAAAAAATAAGTTAAGTTTGACAAAAAACATGGCTAGTCCACTTTTTGTAACAGAAGACATTATAACATAACAAAAATGATTAATGGATGACCACGTATTAATTGAACACTTGCACTATTTTAAAGCCAATTTAATATCAGGTATTTTGATCTTCTCAGGTACGTATCAAAGTAGCTATCAGGATTTAAGACCAGAAGCTCTATACTTTATTCATAGGTAAAAAAAAAACAAACAGAAAATTAAAACAATTAAAAAACACCGATCAATCAAAACTCGACCCTATCAATCAATCAATCAGTATTCACTTGTAACAAACGCATTGAATACGTTAATAGGTTACCAATCATCAAATCATCGACGCCGTCATCGAATCATGGGCCATTGTGTGCATGGAGGGGGCGCCACTGAGCCTCTCAATATGCAAATTGCTCTGCCACCGAAAGCCTAACTGGCTATTGTAGGAACGACCTGGATCGGTATAAACGGCTTTAGGTAGCATCTGAGAGTATGTGCACGCTGTGTTGGTATTTTGAGCTGTTTTATAGATAGATAGATAGGTAGGACATACTCTAATAAAGACATCAAAATGTGTGCACTATTTTTCTACAGTGTTTCTTATTTTACGATAATAGAATTTAGTTCAAACTAGCGAAACACTCTGGAATGGATTCCATCTAAAAAAAAGTGTTAACTCACATGGACTCAAAATATATTCGAATGTTTCTGTTTTTTTTTTTTGTTTATGTGTGTTCGCGCATAATTCCGTAGTTTACCAAACGATTTAAAAAATTCTCGGAAACAAATCAATGAAATAAAAAACAAAGCCTCCTAGTAGGTTAGTCAGTTACATTTTTCTTTTATAAATATTATCTTAATTTGATAAATGGAGTGGAAATCACATTTTTAAACTGATTTATCAGTCTTCTTTGATTATGATAGTGAAATCTTTTGTATCCTAGCATAACTGGTGGAATGTGAAACAGGTTTAATTGAGTAAGGGCTAAGGGAAAAATCTACACTTTTCCTTCCAATTTTTTTGTTTTTATTTATTTAACGATAGGTTCGCGTTTAATATATATAAATCAATCTCACCTGATGAGAAACGATGAAGTGATCAACGGTGAAACACACTTGCTTAGTAGTACCTAATTCACTGTTGACTTGAAGTCCCCAAGATTACAGCTATCAGGAAACTTATACCATTATATACAGCGCACTCTCTTTTACATACACGAGACCTGTGTTCTAACAGTGGGCATAATTATGATATGCTTAGTTGGAATAAGGTAAGTCCCTTCCAAAAGCTAACAATTTTAATAAGATATTTCCTTAAATAAGTCCATGTATTACAGTCAGCTGGACGCGTGTGCCGGTGTGCCGGATATTGGCATTGCCGCTATTTCCGGTCCACGCGAGGTATCAACAGAATAAATACTGCACGGAATTAGGGCGCCGCCGAAATATGGGCGTTCATGTCCGTTTTTTATATGCTGGGCGTACCTTGAATTATTCTCTATTTAAATAATGTTTTTTTTTTGTCGCTGTAAAATCATCAAATGAGGCCGCCCAAGGACGGGAGTAATTTTAGACTCGTACGTCAGTACGAATACGAGTAAAAATAAAATCCATGGTGTTTTATCAATAGCCCTTTTCGTTTAAGGGTTCCCTAACAATAGTCCCGAAACAAATAATATACTGTTTGATAATTACATTTAGATACAATCAAATTTAGGCAAATGATATTACTTTTGGAGTCAATTTTATACTGACTAGTCCTCCCACTTAAATAAAATCAGCTTTCCATCTCACAATAAAAACGCAAAAGTTATAAAAAGCATTCAGATGTCAAAACAAATAAAGTCGCAGATATTAAAAATAATACCCGAAGCGACAACCAAAATTAAAACGCAGAAAACTCTTGAAGAAAATCTCAGCAAGTTTTAAAAGCATTTCCCGGTTTATTTGCGCGTAATGATTAACATTCATCATGTAAATTGTGATAACTTGTTAAATCGAAATGTAAGACCGAATCGAGAATTCCCAAGAAGAGAAAAAAGAACTTATTTCTTGAATATTTTCCATTTTATACTTCATAAACTTCGCGATTAAGATTTCCACTCTGGTTTAGGAAAATTTACTTTTCCATTTATCTTTTCAATTTCTTTTTTACATATTAAACAGGATACTTTTGCTTAATAAGTATTAATATTTATAAGACTGCCGCGAATTTGTGAATTTTGTTTAAGTGTTTAATTACAGAGACGGGAAGATTAAAATGATAAATTCGGTGTATTGTAGACAGGAGAACCAACCGATAATTATTTTTAAAAGTACTTATAATCAGAATATTAATGCTTTACTTTTCAAATATTTAATCAGAAAGATCTATCCAAATTAAAATCCAGAGCTATTATAATATAACGTAACCCTCTGTAATAATCTCTTGCAAAACAAACAAAAAACCTTTTTATTTCCAATTATCGGTAGCTAATTAACCGATTCATCGTTAAAACAAACAAAACTACCTCTATAACTCGAAAGAATGTAATCAAGCTTACATAATTACTGAATTAACTTCACTAATGGGCCCATAAAAATAATTTATTCAGTGCAACTCGACAATATAGTATCACAGAAACATAATTCGATTCACATTTCAAATGATTTTTATTAAAAAGATCGGTGACCTCTTAAGATGAAAAATCTTTCAATTGCATTGAATAATCTTTTCAATCTCGGATGAAAAAAAGATTTCATCTCATACCACGGGGTATTACGCATTCATTTGTGGAGCTCATGAAAAATGAACTGGAGTATTATAGGCTTATTAATATTATTATGAGCTTCTGCCTTGTTCATGACTGGCCCGTTGGTCTAGTGGTTAGTGGCCCTGACTGCTATGCCGGGGGTCGTGGGTTCGATTCCCACCCAGGACAAATGTTTGTATGATGAGCATGATTATTTGTTCTGTCTGGGTGTAACTTATCTATAATATGTATGTATTTAGAAATATATAAGTGTGTTTATCAGTTGTCTAGTACCCATAACACAAGCTCTGCTTAGCTTGGGACTAGATAGCGTTGTGTGATAGTTGTGGAATGTATATATGCCGATTTCTTTTTGGTATTACTGTACAGTTTTTATAAGAGTTTTAAAGAACCACTTAGCAAAAATCCAATCAAAAAGGTAATAACTAAACTAGGCGTACGAGAAAATGTATAAAGTCAGAACTTTGACAATATAGTGAAGCTTTATTTACGTATATCTTCAACGAGTCTATTCGTAGCGTCAGCAAAAGTTGACACAAATACTAAAAGCTGAGCCTTTCATTCGACGGAGCATAAATATTATCAGAAACACAATGACGCATCTCCCTCGACTCACAACACGCATGTACCGACAGCAAAAGAACATACAACTACTATAAGGCTTTCCTTCACCCCAGCTCAACGCGGATTAATTAATTCATTGAATGCCCTCAAAAAAAAAACTAATGTTTCCCGTTTTACCGATGCGTAGACACAGACATCTTTTCATCCTCCCCGATTGCGGAAAATAAAATGTATCTCCTCCCCTGTCAGTTTTAGTAAAAGAACCATTTGTATATGAAACGACCATTACCATTAGCTGGCGTTTCACTTCGCCATTGATGGCCAGCCCCTCGGCCATTCAGTGTCCGATGCAGGCGCATTATGTTGAGTTCATTACATTGTGCTGTCTGTATAGGTGTGTACGCGTAATGGGGAATCGACAGCGCAATAGTTTGTAAATACGGGAAATAATGTATTGATGTTTTTATGAAAGGAATAGACTTCTTATAATCTGGGAGTGACAGGGCAAAATGAAGCTGATTTGTCGATAATAGAAATTGTTATGTTTCTAATGTGTAAGAATTATTTGATGTCAATCCACTTGGCACCCTACGCCTGAGAAGGTCCATGTTATGATAAGGTAAATACCATTGATTACATTATTCTTTTTTGCGTGTCGAAACTGAAATTGCTAAACAAACGTAGCAAACAATTAACTGCATCTTCAGGTAATTGTGCGTGACTTGCAAAATAGGAATTGAGGCATATGCAACATTATTATATATTCCATTGCTTACATTTACAATCACTCATTTCCATTTTGACGTTGTATGGAACATTCGAAAACCTCATAGTTTTCTTAAAGAGGGGAATTGCCCAACCTTCAGTTCAAAGCTTTAAAAGCGACCCTTCACGATATCAAACAAACCGAACCACACATGTATAAACCATATTTATTTTATGCACAAAATTCCAAACACGAGTGCAAATCTGAAATCCTCTTACTGGAATACTTCTCTCTCATTGATATACTGTAGCAATAGCCTCTGTGGACTTTGCATTATCACCGGCCATGTTCAAGACGATTTGAATTTCAATACACGCCAAACTGTCCCGGCGAAGCGATCATGTAGCCAACATAATAATACTGGGAGTTAAGCATCATAATATTGGCATTAAGGTTTTGCATAACAATTTGAGACATGATTGTGTTTCTTGTAGTTGAATGACAGTTAACTTGGTGGATCGATGGTGTGTATGTGTAAGTTAAACTTTTGAAAAATTTTGTAGGTTTCTTTAAAAAAATATATTTTTGAAGTATTCGCATTATCTATCTATGACGTAATAAGTTTCCAGAAAGCAAAAGAGGATTTATTTAGCCACAAATTGCCACCAGCTAATTGCCAAAATCTCGACCGCGTCTCACAGAGGATAAGAGTTCCCAAGGTCTCTCACGTCGGCTTACCGCGCATAAAAATAAACATCATATAAAAATATCTTCTTTTAAAACTGTAGCTTGTGACGTCGCGGGCCGACGCGTATCGTCTCAGTATATAATACACAGTTGTCCGGTCGCCGATCTTAAACAATAAATCTATTGGCGTCCGAAAGGGGCTTAGCCGGTCCCCTTGGCTTCTCTTTGTAAATTCCCTGTTCGTATCTTTTCGCTCGAATGGCGACTTTATCTTCGGGACTGTATTGGCTCCGATGGAAAATGTATGGTGTGGAATTAAGACCGTCTCTTGTTTGGTATGTATTTATTTTTTGGGGAAATCTGGTTGTTGTTATTGTTGGATAATATGATCTTTTATTAGAACTTGGTCTGGGGCCTTATGAAATGTCGTTGTTATTGTTCAATGTCAAGGTCCAGGTGTGTTTATTAAATACTTCGATGCGATGAAAAGTCTATCTATAGATAAAGGCAATGATAAAACATGACCGAGGTGTGTGCGTATATAAAAAGTGTCGGTGAGCGAGTGGCCACCTTGGCCGTCACACGACGGTAATCACGGAGGCGTTCAAGGCCATGTCGCCTTGTGTGGTCAGTCCGATGTGACGTCAGGAACACTAAATTTTTTCATAGTTTGGAATCTGATAAAGACAATCCAAGACTTTAAATACATTTCTCTCATACATGCAACAGTTTTTTACAGTCGATGGTCGACAACCAAGTCTGAGATGCACAACAATATATTGAAGACTGCCACATCTGATTGAATCTCAGACAAAGCAGCACGCGAGCAGTCTAAAACCAAACAACAATAAACGCCCAAAAAGCACACTATGATACTGAAAAAACGCGAACAAAAACAGAAAAGTCAAAAAAAAATCCCTCACGATCGACCAATTGCGAATTTTAAAAGGGAATTGCTCCAATTTCGTTCTGCTATGGAAGAGTGCGCAAACTTATTAGCAAGCGACCGTTGGGTTATCGACGATCTTCCTTTACTTTTTTCAGGTGATCGGACGCTACGAGATTGATTGGACGATCTCGATTGGACGCTGCCCTCCTGACTCATTTTAGACGTCACCAACTGAATTCTGCGATGTTTTTTAACGATTGCCGATTGCGTTTTTAATGAATGAAGGATTTGCTATCGTTTATGTGAACGTGTGAATTTTGTACAATTTTATTTATAGATTTTTTTCTTTAATACTTGTTTAACGAACAAGCCGGTTTCCGAAAAGGCTTTAGCACCATAGACCACATACACACGCTCCGCCAGATTATACAGAAGACAGAGGAGTATAATCGGCCATTATGTTTAGCGTTTGTGGACTATGAAAAAGCCTTCGATTCAATCGAAACCTGGGCAGTATTGCAGTCCCTCCAACGATGTCATATCGACTATAGGTATATCGAAGTATTGAAGTGTTTGTATAGTAACGCCACCATGTCCATCCGACTTCAGGAAGAGAGCACGAAACCAATCCAATTGCAGAAAGGCGTGAGACAGGGAGACGTTATTTCTCCGAAACTGTTCACGAACGCGTTGGAGGACGTTTTCAAGCTCTTGGAATGGGACGGACTCGGCATCAACATCAATGGCGAATACATCACTCACCTTCGTTTTGCCGATGATATATTCATCATGGCAGAATCGTTGGAGCACCTCAATGCTATGCTCAGCGACCTCAGTATCGTTTCCCAACGGGTCGGCCTTAAAATGAACATGGACAAGACGAAAGTCATGTCGAATGTCCATGTGGCGCCCGTACCGGTTGTTGTTGGGAATGATACTCTCGAAGTTGTAGACCATTATACTTACCTTGGACAGATTGTTCAGTTAGGTAGGTCCAACTTCGAGAAAGAGGTCGCCCGAAGAATCCAACTAGGATGGGCAGCGTTTGGGAAGCTACGTGATATCTTCTCATCGAAAATCCCGCAGTGTCTCAAAACAAGGGTGTTTAACCAGTGTGTGTTGCCAGTGATTACATATGGCTCTGAAACGTGGTCTTTGACTGCTGGCCTTTTAGAGAAACTAAGAGTCACTCAACGAGCAATGGAAAGAGCTATGCTCGGAGTTTCTTTGCGGGATAAAATCCGGAACACGGATATTCGGCGAAGAACCAGAGTCACCGACATAGCTCGTAAAATTTGCAAGTTGAAGTGGCAATGGGCAGGCCACATCGCTCGTAGAACTGACAACCGATGGGGAAGAAAGGTTCTCGAGTGGCGACCACGGACCGGAAAACGCAGCGTAGGTAGGCCTCCCACTAGGTGGACCGACGACATCGTGAGAGTCGCGGGCAACCGATGGATGCAAGTGGCGAATTGTCGTTCGGCGTGGCGGTCTAAGGGGGAGGCCTATGTTCAGCAGTGGACGTCTTCCGGCTGATGATGATGATGATGACTTGTTTAACGTATGTATTACGTTCAATGTTGCCGGGTAGTTCATACAGCGATCGTGTAACAGTCAAGGAGTGCTTAAACAGTGTTTTCCTCATTGCGATAGGATTGGTAAGCAGCATTGGCTACAGGTGACTTCGATTTTACGGGACAGTTTAACTGCATCGCGAATAAGTCAAAGTTCTTGAAGTGTATTTTATCTAAACTTGATTTCTTTAATATTATAAAGTAGCTTTTGCCCTTCCTGCTACTTATTATCCTTTAATTTTTGTTCAAAAATAAATAGCCAGTAACAGTATTTAGACCCGATTTAACTGAAAATACGTAACAATATCACTTTTCTTAGTAAGGAATAATTTAGTTCTAACTATACTATACTATATTGTGTTCTATAATTACCCCAAGGGAATGCCAAGATAAAATTATGAAACTCCGGGGTCGCGGGTCTTATACCATCACCATGACCCCGGAACATAAAGGGCTATTGAAGGACACCGTGGATTTTAGTCAGTACAAGTCTGACAGTACCTCCTGCCCTGCCCGGGGCTGGAGGTCTCATTTGATGATTTTAACAAGATAAAAAAAAAAAAAAAAAAAGATAAAATTATGAAAATCCTATGTGCTAATACAGGCTATTTATCAGGTTTACCAACTTTCATTCAAAGCCATTCAATATTTTTATGTAAAAGATTAACATACATACATCGATCTATCCAGCCATATTCACAACCTATTGCATTTATTTCTAATATTAGCAACAAAAGAATTTCAAGTCCATTTACAACATCGCCAAAACCTTTGATTTATTTATTCATTTACACACAAGACACATCTGTATAAATGATAATAGGATTTATGCGACGTTCGTTAGGTAAAAATGTTAAGCCACAAACGTGCACACGTCTCCACCAACAACATTAGAATAATTGATTAACTAAACGCAAAGAGAAATAATCGCGATTCAGCGTTTTATCAACTAAGGATTGGTACACAATTACGACTGAATCGATTGGCTCTTGGAGGGGTATTAGGGCTAGTCGGAAAGGGATGTGGTAGAAACTAAAAACATAACATTCTAAATTCACAAAATATTGTAATCTATGTAGCTCCATTCGGTTCGGGCCCCGCTTAGAGGACCAAAGCCCGCTGGGATCGCGGGACTAACGAGCTACCGTGGCACCGAAATGTAAAGGGCTATTCAAGGACACTGTGGATTTGCGATCTGCCCTGGGTGGGAGGTCTCATTCGATGATTTTAGCACGTAAAAAAATTAAGATAAAAAAAAAACCCTAAACATATGCATTCGATTTGACATAGACATTTGTTAACGTGTGTATGGAATACTTAATTGAAATTCACAACGCTTCGACGTAATAGCTAGTTTAACCCCTCTAGTAAATATCCGGTCCTAAAGACAATAAAGTAGAATCATTCAGATGAGAACATTCTTCTCCACGACCATTACGTCAAGTGACATACGAGTACCACTCTTGATAAAAATCTGCACCATGCAACCAGCCTAAATCTCTTCCGTGCCAGGAAAAATGATTTATAAAAGCTCGCTCCGCTATACACGTCCCTTTCTCTCTACCACAGATCGCAAACATCTATCCCTGTCTATACTAGTCCAATTTCACAGGCGGCTGGTTGCTTCAGTAGGACCTCGGTAGTAATGCTTCTATTGATTAAGAAACGTGAATATTCATTCAATTATATTTATGGTGGCGCGGCTTCCAGATGAAACCTCGTGGGTTATGGTTTTAAAGGGTATTTACCTACTTTACTCTGAAGGAAAATATTTGAGCTGCTCTATTGACATTGTCGGTCCCCAGTGGTTTGTTTTTGTGAGTATTAGATGGCTGGAGTTAATCTAGATAAAAGGTGGTTTAATAAGAAGCTAGTTTTGTTTGACTTCTTGATTGTAAAAAAAACTAGTAGAAATTGAGATATACGTCTTCCGATGTCCGTCTCTGAAATTATAGCACTATTTTGAATAATCTGTTACCTGTAGAGGTCGCGTAAACAGGCTACCGTGAATCTTGAAAGTAAAGGGCAATTGAAGAACACAGTGGATTTTAGTCTGTACGATTATGACAGTCCCTTCCGTTTCGATCAGGACTCATTTGATGATTCTATCACCTATAACAAAAGGGATCTAGTTATCTGGTACGTGCAATGATTAATTCTTCAAGTTTATACTACAGTGGCCTTAATGCCGCAAGCCTATTGACAAGAAGGGCGCCGTTATCATTGCTCGTAGAAAGAAGAAACGCAGACAGTCAGCACACAGAACCATCGCATCAGTCTAACAAATCCATCCAATACTTGAACGACAAATACATCTTCATTATTCATTTCCCCAATACGCGCTACGTAAGCAAACAAAAATATTCATCGAGGATGTGGAAAAGATTTCTTTCGTCGCAATATGTAGGGAGGCGGCAGAAGCGGAGGTTTCCGCACAATCTATCGTCGGTATAATGGAGCTGTTAAAGACAATATGCTAGGAAACATATTGGATGCAGCCCGACGAATGTGTAAGCGAGCGAGCGGAGACGACCTGGGAGGACTGGGGCACACTGAGTGGAAGGAATTATCTAATGCCTGATTTTTTGCACACCTATAACTTATTTGGCCACACGCTAGCTGACTTTAACCTTGATGAAAACCTCAGTCAAGATCAAACACATGTCATGTGTTGTCAAAAGCAAAATTAGCAACGTCTGAATGGTGACAATCTTTATGACTACAAACTCTTTTTTACTAAACTAATGTTGAAGAATGCCTCAATGGCAGTTATTCTATCAGACATTTAGAGCTTTATTTATTTAAATGTCAATATATTCCATATTTTAACTGTGTAAAGGGCTATTGAGGGACACCGTGGATTTTAGTCAGTACGAGTCTGACAGTCCCTCCCACTCTGCCCTGGATGGACGATGGGAGGACTCTTTTGATTATTTTACCACCCTAAAAAAAAACTATTTACATAGGCGATGACTAGTAAAGTAGAAGGAAGACTGCAATGACTTCAAATGAAACAGACAACCCGAAATAACCAAATTGGTTTGAGGATATTCCAGTAAAAAAAAACATTTTAAAATACAGTTGCTACCAGTGTGCCTCTAAGTTTAGCTGGCGATAAATCCATAGCTACATCTGGGCAGGCGCTCGGTTCAATTTTATTACTATTCTCTGTGCCGACGACTTATTCGATTCACCCGTCAAAGCGGCCCGTCCTACGGGAACCTCGGTTACATTATCTCTTCGCTTTAGATTCTCACCAGCTTATCTTCGCCTCACTCTTTGAGGACCAGATTCTGCATAGACTAACCTAGATTGATCATCCAAATTGTTTTATGAAAATTCTTTTTAAAAGTAAAGACGAAGTATATAAGGGTGACTTTAAACGATACTGGAAGATTAAGGAATTCGATGATTAGAGAGCATTGTAGATTAAAAGAAGATGTAGTGACAAAACTGATTTTTTGAATTGGTTATGTTGAGGTAAGTGTTCTCAAAACGGTAAAAGATTCAATCATGAGGAATACGCCATGTTCTAAAACAAAAATTTGAATACATGTGACATCTATCAAGCCGCACTGGGCCCGCTTGGTGGATTGTGGCCTCCTTCCTCTGACAAAGAGAAGGCTGATGATGATGATGATGAGATGACAAAGAGACATAACACAGAGCTTATTGATGAAGTTCTTCAAAAAGATCAGATGACGCTTGTATGACCAGATGTATGCACGTGGACGAGACGAAAGGAGAATGTAAGGGTTATGGCCGTGATGTCATGTAGTTCTTGCCCAACTCTTATGTATAATTGCTAAAAATATCTAACGATTCTGTCTTGTTTATTAAAAAAAATTGAAATTATACATAATGCGGATAATGTTGGCAATTGTATCATTCTTATTGTTGCATCCATCGGCTCAGCGCGACTGTGAGGTACTTACGACAAAGTAACAGTCTACCTAGGTCAGGGCTACGTAGTGGGAGGCCTACCTACAATGCGTCTCCGAGTTCGTGGTCGCCATTCCAGAACTTCCTTTCGGTGTTTCTATCCGATCGCAGGTCAATTCAACGAGCGATGTGGCCTGCCCATTACTAAAACCAAATGCTTTATAAGTTACAAAACCATACCGTTTGTCCTTAAAATGAAATCACGAAAATTAAATATTTTATGACACTATAAAATGCTTTGGTTAATTAGGTTTTAGTCGCAGTTTTATGGACTACAAAATATGCGTAGTTTAATTTCTCATTTTCGTAAATTCAGTCTTTATCATGAAAGAGTACAATTGTTTTAAGATTTTAGTATTAACTTTTCTGTTTCCAAGAGTGTACGGTGAAATACTGTTTAATAGTTTAAATCAGAGATTAGTTTTGGTAATTGTAATATAATTATAATGTTATTCTTGTTGTAAACACAAAACATGGATATTGGACACGTGTTTAAAAGAAAATACGAGTATTCCAATACGTATTAGCAAGAACTCCATAAGAATGTTTTTAGGATAGCTTTCTTCATTGAAGAGATTGAATTATTTGATTGAATTATTCATAACAGTTTCTTTAATAATTAAAACAATGTTCCAGAGCCTTGTAAATGTGACACAGACACAAAATGTGGTCGCTTCAGAGCAACTCGTGCGCTTCGCACTCTGCAAGCTGGCAACTGTAGCCAAAGGTGATGCCAAACGAGAGTTAATGTTAATTCTGGGGTACAAATATGATGAAGCTGTAAGTAACACATTTATTTTAAAAAATCTAGTTCTAGTAGTTCATCTACTTTTAATAAATAGATTTGTTGTAATTCGCTAAGTAAAATACTATCTTATTCAGACAGAGAATATTAGTTTAACAACACCTGGCAAATGCCGATGGTAGTTCACATCAAGCTAAGGATGCATTCTGGCTCCAAACAGCCTCTACGTATTGGTGCGCAAGAGTACCAGTTCCTTCTGGCTTCCTCCATATTAGGCCTCATCTTTGCTTCTGGATTAGATTGAGGCCAAGAGCGAACCCAATTTTTTTTTTAATTATTTCACATTTATTACACTTATTTTTATTTTTAATTAAAAACTTTTCTTTTCAGTTAAGCATGTGTTACAAAAAAGTCAAACCATACATGAACATAATGAAACAGTCCGACCTGACGGTAACCAACAGAATGTACGTGAATTACACAAAAGCTATCGATCCAAAGTTTATTCAGGATTCCACTGAAAATTACGGAGTCCGAGTGGATAAAGTTGGTTTTAATTATCCTAAAGCAGCAGTTGCACACATCAATAATTTGGTGAGTAATGAACCGCGTTGAAAAAAAAATTATGACCAGGCATCAAAGTCGCATGTTACTTACAATCTATACAGGGTATTTATTTTTAATTGGTCAACAGGTGGATATCAGCATCCATAAGAGATAAATTACGGTCTTTTTTTATTTATTAGTGTCTTGTTTATACTGATTATTTTTATGATTTTGGCATGTTTATTTTTATGAACAAGTCTCACACTTATCCACAAGTAATTGGTTAATTTAACCCATTATCCTTTCCTATCTGGTTTTATCGCCATTTTAAAATAATTTTATGTATTGATGACATTTTCTCATTTAATAGATAGATCTCATTTATTTGTGTTAATTATATCTCACACTTTACCTACATAAAAGCAAATAAACCTCTAATTCTTACAGATTAGTGCTATGACATTTAGAAGAATAACAGACATAGTGGATATTAACGATATCGATAAATCTACAAAGATGATAATCATATCAGGAGCACATTATAAAGTAAAAAGTATTTATTTTCTTCAATTAAGGCTTGACAAATCATTAATTGACTATGAAGTTCCCGGAAGGTTACTCTCAAAACAAACCTTCATTTGACTACAATGTCAAAGTGTTGGTCAAGTTTTCACTGCTACATTAGATGGCGCAATATCGACATTAGATGTTTTACAATGGAATGAAAAATTCGACCTCACCGGGCAGTAAACTAGTCAAGCGTCTGGAGTACGTATCCAGAAAGATGCAGGTTCGAGTCCTGCCCGCAGTCAAATTTTTCAATGCGTAAAAAAATTAAGGTACAAATAATACACCCACATTTTGCTGGTTATGTTTAAGTCCCATATAACAGGCGAGTCTAATATCATTTTAAAAATTAAACTCTGCAGCTACTTACATTCAAAGGCATGGTTAGCGTAGTGGCTAAGTGATCGACTGCTGTGCAGCGTGTCGCGGGTTCGATCCCCGCAAGGAACAAATATTTTTATGAACTATTAGTAGTTGTTTCGGATGTTTGTGTATGTTTGTTTTTTGTTTGTAAATTGACCCAAGACAAATTTCTATTATGGCACCATTAAAAGAAAAAAATAACAATAATGACGTCACCAGGGTACATGGGAGACTCCGTTTGATTATCGGTTGACTAAACTGGGAAAGTTCAAACACATCGACGGGAAAACATCAAAAGTACCAATGATGACCAGAGTGGGTGACTTCATGTACAAGGATGCCATGGATTGCGAGGTAAATATATAATTGGTGTGTGTAAAAAGACAATGGCAGTAGAGGGTCGAAGGTGACAATACTTGTGATTTTTTATGTCTTTGCCTGATTACCAAGTTATTTTTAAGTAGGTATAAATTAATTGCACGTCAGAGCTTTTATTTTTAAGGTGACCGTTACTTATGTGGTCTGACATAAAAAAAATGTAAAATAAATAATTAAACGTGACTGAAATCAAATCAGAAACTAAATAAATACCCAAAAAAAATTGGTGGACCACAATGTGCGGAGTGCAGCAAATGGAAACGATTAATTTACTACTACCTATACAGGGTGAATTTTTCAACTGGGCGTGGATGGCTACTTTCGAAACTATGAGGAATATCGAAAAACATTGAAAGGAGTCTCGAGGCCGATTTTGACGAAAACTAAAACTGCGTCATTAGATTTTGGAAAAATCAAAAATCTTGGTCAGGAATCGAACCCGCTGATTTTGGAAAAAAAATCACACCCTGTATTATTACAGCGTTCGAAAGTGTTGCTAATAAGGATCAAATTCTGGGAAGTAATCATATACGGCAAACTTAAGGAAAACGTACAATTACAAAAAAAAACTGATTTATCTTCAAGGCAAAGACTGTATTTGAAACATAAGTTACCTTTACTTCTTTAAAATAATGCTATTTTTAGTTCAACTCAATAATGTCGTTTTGCTAAGTACAGTGGGATTGTTGAAACGTCAAATCCAGTTAGACATTGAAAACAATGAAATTTTATAATTTCGAATAAATTATGGCTCAGTAGATGTAGTAGATGTAAAGTAACATGGAAAATAGCAATTTCATAAAAATCTGCCATTTCCATAAGTTTGCCGTATATGATTACTTCCCAGAATTTGATCTTTATTAGCAACACTATCGAATGGTGTAATAATACAGGCTGTGATTTTTTTTTCCAAAATCAGCGGGTTCGATTCCTGACCAGGATTTTTGATTTTTCTAAAATCCAATGATGCAGTTTTAGTTTTCGTCAAAATCGGCCTCGAGACTCCTTTCAACGTTTTTCGATATTCCTCATAGTTTCGAAAGTAGCCATCCACGCCCAGTTGAAAAATTCACCCTGTATATTTAAAGAACAACTATGCGGTTATTTTCTCTATTTTAAAAAAAAACTTGTTCTGTCTAGCTGGATAGAAATAAAAGTATCTCCAGACTGTTTTCAGACCAATTTTTCATATATTTTGTTTCCAACGCCAATCCGTATGCTACTTCAAGAACATGGTTTGGGCCTACCACAAAATCCGCTCCGCCAGGGAGCCACTGAGTGGATAATTATGAACATTTTTTTTAAGTAACATTTATTTTTTATATTCATAGGTTCTAATACTGAAATTCAGAAGTTTCCAAGCATCTATGACATTTATTTTACCGAAATCGCCGCAAGGTTTGATGCCAGAACTTGCGGAAATTTATAACGAAAAGGGCGTCGTCAGTAGCCTTACTAGGGGATTACAAGAAAAAACACTGAAAGTATCAATACCAAGGTTTAAAATTAAAACTTTCGTCGATTGGACTGGATTTCTTCAAGGGGTATTTGATTTATTACTATTATAGTAGCCATTATTTAGTCATTGCTATAACATCTACTACGGACGGTGCGTAATGGGTAACTTGCCGTCCAATCATGGACCACGCTCGGGTCGACGGCGTGACGTGTTCCATTCGTGCCTTGAGGAGTTGTCAGCAATCGAATGGGGGCTCCATAGATGGCCAAACGCCTGCCGGAACGTAAAAGGATATTAAAGGAACACCTAGATCGCCAGTTACACGAGTCTGACAGAGGCTTCCACTCCACCTAGGGCGGCAGGACTCATTTGATGATTTCTAAAATTAAATTTCCTCGAAATCAAAAATTAAAGATTCTTTATTTTTTTCTAGCAGTGCTGTATGTATTCCTCTTTAAATTCCTTACTTACATAATACGTTATATTCCATAAGTAAAATGATTTTTCATCATTTCAGTTGGGTCTGTACTCAATTTTCAACACCAACTCTTCGGATCTTTCAGGAATTTTGACGGCTGGTCAAAACCAAACCATTTATTTAAATAAAATTAAACAAAAGGTTTTTGTTCAAATTGATGAAATGGGTGTGTCCAGACAAGTTCCAGGTGAGAAGGTTTTAAAGACCATAACAGACAAGTTTATGACACTCATGTGAGAAAGAATGTCGGTAAGTCTTCGGGAGATCAAAGATTAGCTCTTTGATCACCCGAAGAGTAAGACCTAGCAAAACAAGATTTTAGCAGTTTTACATTAAGCTAGATCGTATTTTTACGGTTTTATATTAATAGGTAGTACTTAATACCAAAAAAAGAGAGCTTTAGTCTCTTTCTTAAATGTGCATTTCCCTGAATGCTGCCAACCTTCTGGGCACTTATCCTTATGACGACGACTTGGATAAATTTTTAAAGGAACCCTAAAGGCCCCTTTTTATTGAGTGCGTTTGAAGAAAAGAAACAACATGTAAAATGTGTATAAAAATAAATGACTGCATTTGTTTCTGTCTGTTACAAATTAATAAATGACAAATTAATTTGCTCCACGTAAAATACTAACATTCAGCTGAATACATTAGTTGGGACATAGATACATAGTTGAGAAACACTAGGGAGATAATGAAGACTAATATTTATAACGCGTCAAAATATCGTTGTAACTCTATAAATTATATTATTTCCATTAATAATTATATGTACATTTTGACGTCCACAGACATCTTGGACAAAAACAAAAGGGAACCGGAAATGCCAGCGTACCGTTTGCCATCATTCACCGCAGACAGACCGTTCTACTTTGAAATCGCTCTTGAACTTGATGACGGTCGCCATGAAATGTTTACAGGTGTTTATTTTGGTCCTGAACCTGATCTTCCTACTTTTTAATTTCGATGAATTAAGGGATCAATATACTGTTCGTTTTAAGTTATTTCTCAATCCTTTTTATTTTTTCGAGAGCGGAATATTCGCAAATGACCCGGCGTATGAATCTGGACGAGGCGAAAGGAGTATGTAATGGTAACCATACACGTAGCGATTTACTTGTTCAAGTGTAGACGCAAGTATACTATATCTTGTCTTGGAAGAAATCGCAAGTATGGTTACCATAAGGATCGTAGTACGTGGTGCTTCGTGGTTTCTGCCTATCCCTTGGGAAAAGGGCGTGAGTTCATGTTTGTATTTTATTTTCTGTGTTTCACTTCGTTTTTAAACTATTTTCGGTATTAAGCGCATAGAGAAGAGACCTATTTCTCAGTAGTGAGATATCCTCTTGCAAAAAAGGCCAGTGTCCCAGCAGTGGGAATGTTACTTTTACTCGTAACGACGATCGAGTACCTACTTAAAAAGACAGCAGGACCCACCGCTTATAAATTAGTTAATTTTTCTTATAAAAATTAGTATCTAGACAGCTCAGCTGTAAAGTTAAATATCATTAATAATAATTGCAGCAATTTGACAGAAGCAATTTTTTTATTACAACCCTTTCGCAATTGGTCCACTAGTTTCTAATTAGGGGTCCATTTGCAGGACAACACGTGTCTGCCACGTGGCATGCTAGTTAGCAATGATTGTGTATTTCGTTTCGTAATTTGAGAGAATAGTTTAAATAATTGAATACCTTTTTGTGCATTCATGCAAAAAGTTTATGAAGGCCAGCATTTGAATTTGTAACAAAAAAATAATAATAATGAGATGATTCTTTTAATAAAGTACAGCTTAGGCAGATGGTAAATAAGTCCAGTTTCCGAAAAAATCTTGGTTACAAGAATGTCCCTTTTTTTTTTATCGTGGTAAAATCATCAAATGAGACCTCCAACCCTGGGCAGGGCGGGAGGTACTGTCAGACTTGTACTGACTAAAATCCACGGTGTCCTTCAGTAGCCCTTTATGTTCTGGGTTCACGGTAATAGAAATAAGTCCCGCGACCCCGGCAGGCTTTGGCCCTCTGAGAGGGGGCCCCGTCATTTTGCTGACAGCTCTTTGAGGCGCGCGTGGAACACGACGTGCCGTCGACCCGGGCATGGTCCATGGTCGGACAGCGAGTTGCCCTTTACTCGCTGTCCGCATGCCCGCGCCTACGGTGGCCGGAGATCGTCTTGCGACGTACGGCGCCGTGGGCGTACACCACTGCGGTTGGGGCGGAGGGAGGACGCTGTCCTCTCTCTCTCGCGGCCCGCCGCCTCCTTCACGAGCATTACTGCCTCGCAGAAGGCGGCGACCGCTTCCCACTCCGTCTCGCTCCGCAGCATGGCCGAAACCAATGCCGAGCGCGAGAGGTCTCCGCCTATCGCCGCCGTGAGGACACGTCGGTGCTCTGCCCAAGCTGGGCAGTCTTGCACCGTATGCTCTACTGTGTCCTCCGGGCGATCTTCGCAGTGGTGACACCCAGCCGTTTCCTCCTTTCCCATCAGCCACAGGTACCTCCCGAAACTTCCGTGTCCGGTGAGGACCTGCGTCATGCGATAGGTCAGGACGCCGTGACGTCTCTCCAGCCACTCCTCAAAGAGGGGTCTTACCGCCGCGATTGCGGCGTGCCCGACAAGAATGTCCCTAAATAACATTTTGTAAAAGTCAAAACACATAAAATCTATCAACGCTCGTGGGGCCGCATGGCTGACCTCAGACCACTCCCTCTTCCAAAGAAGAGGCCTGTGCCCAGCAGTGGGAACATTGAAGTCGTAGTTGCTTAAGTGAAAGGCTTAACATATTCTTTGAAGAAACGGTACGATTGACACAGTTGCTAAGCAATTGACTACTGCACGGCTTGCGGTAGATTCGATTCCCGCGTGGAAGAAATATTTGTATGATCTACGAGTTGTTCTGGTTACGGTGTTTTTGTATGTGAGTATAAATGTTTGTAAACGCATCCACGATACAGGGAGAACTCCTAGTGCGGGCTAACGTTTTATTTTAAAAAGTGAATTCAAGAATAAATTACAAGATAAATGATTCGACACCAACTATTCTTTCTTTGGGTTAACAACATTTTCAAGGATGTCCCGAACCATTCGGTACCCAGTAAATAGGAACTGCCTTTTATCAAACACAATCATAACTTAATATATCACACAAAACCATTAAGTTCAGGTCAAACGACAAATTGGTTTAGATCGGAGCCCACATTTGAATATTGCTAAGTGTTTTGCCATGCATGCAAAATGGCGTCGAATAAGGAAGGGTCGTTATTTATAACATTGTTACGAAGTAGTTTGATACGTTTGAGGGTCTTTTATGTTATTCATTTTGCTGTTTATACTTTATTAGGTTTTAATTAGGGATGAGGATTTCAATCTATTGTATTGGAAGCTGTCAACTAGAACATCAGTTGTTTTTTTCCTGTTGACATTTCAAGACGCTTAAGCAATGGATAAAAATACACGTAACCATGAGCACATGCTTCAGTGATACAAGTCTTGTGCTTCTACGCAGGAAAAAACAAATGCGAGAAGTTGCTAAGAAGCTGTTGTTAACACTGCTTGCAGTTGCTAACATTTTAGACTCCTTTTTTCCTGCACATTATGTGTATGACCTGTCATTAAAATCAGTTCAGTCATTACGATAAATTAAGGAGTAAAATTATACGAAATGTCATTTAGCGTACACGCTCAAAAATAACCGAGATGCGAATTCCACGATATATTTCAAAGTAACACTCGAATGGGACCTTAGCAACTCGGACAAATATGTTTTTTTTTGTTAATCATTAATTTTTACATATTTTCTTCATGAACTATTTAGGTAATTTAAGCTAAATTGAGCTTAATTTTATCGTATTTGAGTTATGTAATTGTATGGGTTTTATTATCTAGAAACAAATAAATTGAAATAGATTTACTTTCGTCCGTAAGATATCCATAACCATGCCTTTTCAAAAAAATCAAATGATCATAAAACCATTGTGTCTAAATCAGTAATAGGTTTGGACCAAAGCTCTTCGAACCAAATCCGACAGGGGAAGCCCGAGGTAGGACTCAACTGGATTCCAACCAGTGGGGAATCGGCTTTGTCTCGATCGAAAAACGGAATAAACTTCAGGTGTCAACTGTTAAATATTAGCTGCGAAGATTTGTTAAGGTTTACTTCGCTGGTGGTTTTAAAGTGAGTGAATGGAGTGGGTGTGAATGAATGAATGAAAAGAGTGGATTTTTATTAGGGTATTGATAAATAGGTAGCGCTTATTATTTTGATTTGTTATTAATTTTACCACTGTATTGTATCTATTATCTATTAGAGCTATCTTCTTTCATTGATGCCTTTACTTTTTATGATGCGAGAAATCGTTTAAGTATCTCAAAAATATATCTGATGAATTAGAAGTTAATAAGTTAGTAGCTTAACAAGCTTAACTTTTTTTAGATGGTCTAGGTGACAACTAACATTCTTTTTCTTTTTTAGAAGCGTAATACTTCCTTCTTTGCGAACTATGGCGGTATCTATTTAAACTATCTAATGAGTATCATATACTGAGGTACTAAAAATCTTGACGTAAAAAATCCATTCTGACTTCTGATCATACTGACCTGGTGTCTCTCAGACCCTCTCGAACCATTCAAGTTCTTTCTTTCCTGTTCTCCCATTACACACCAAACCAATCATAACATTCCTCCAGACACATACACCATAAACCCAACATTAATTCGGCGGTACCAACAGCAGCAAGCGAACGCTACAGTACCGCCAACCGCACCTACATCAAGCCGTTAGGTACGGTGCGCAGAAAAATTGTGCGCCGCGCGTACAATGACAGCGGGTCATTTGTTAATTCGCTGAAATATGGTGGCAGGCGACGGCTATTCATTATAAGGCCGGCTCGTTTGCGCCACACGTGTGGGCTGTAGCGACAGAGCGGCAAAGGTGCATCGGGGACTGGTTTTTGGGGAAATGTTGCAGTGTTTGTGGTGCAGTCGTTTTTGATGATGATTGCAGCACAAATAGACGCTGTTAAAATTGTGTTTTTATTTTTGTTTAAAAAAAAAGTGTTTTCTACATTTTTGATTGATGATGTGATGACATTCCAAATACCCAGGTTTCAGGTTAAAAGGATTTTTTTTTCTTACTAAACTCATTCTTTGTCTGTATTTATTATGTTCACACAAACAAGTAAACATTTTTGTTCTTTTTTCATTAGCGTATGCTGTACCGATACTGGGTGACTAAGAGAGTGATGAGTATTAATGTTGATGGATGGAGAGGAAGAGGAAGGCCAAAGAAAAGATGGATGGATTGTGTAACCGATGACAAGAATGAAAACGGAGTAAATGACGTCTGATAGGTGAGAATGGAAGAAATGAAACGTGTTGCGTGGACCCCAAAGTAAAATGGGATAAGGGCAGGAAGATGATGATGTACCGATACTGGGATAAAAACCAATTCAGTTTTGTATTTTGTTTTCGTATTTTAAGTAACAAATTCCACAAAAACAGAACCGTATCCTCCGACATTTATATGCATTATTTTATCTGTTAACCGTACACAGCCGGTGCATTCGCTCGTGCAATGGAGACGGATTGTGTTCCCTCTGTGCATCTCTTTCTATCATCCCATAAATGCATCAACCTGTCCCTGTCTACCACACGTTAACCATGCTGTATTTCAGTAGGCCTAGCTGAAGAAGACTTTAAAAAATGAAAAACCCAGGTAACTTTATGCCTAGATTTAAATAAAATTCAGTGAATTGTGCAAAATAACCTTTTGAAAACTTTTGGAATATGATGGATTGCTTTTGGTGGGTTTTAGGGGATAGTAACTTTTGGCAACACAATATTTAATTCGAAATGTTGACTCACTATTCTAGTTTAAGTTATTTGTTACATATATTCAACGAATTTTGTTTAGCATTGTTTATTTAATTAAAATGGTTAGCATACCTTGTCTCAGATTTTATAGTAGTGACGAGATAGGCAGATGCTCTATATAAAATAACGTAAGTCTAAAATCAGCAAATGATGAAATGATAAAAAAAAAATAAAATATAACTGCGACTTAGGATTATTATTATTACACCATTAAACCTCCCATAATTAATTAAAGACAGATAATAGACATGATTATGTAAGTAACAAGTCATCAGAAAGTTCCTCCATTTTCACTTAACGTACATTTCTTCAAGGCTACCCACTGCCCATCGAGTAATTAATCATTTCATCTCAAATCTGGTCCATTTATCTTGTCAATGTTTCTTGCTATTTCTCATGATGGCACTGTACTCCACAAAATCATTTTATATACTAAGATTATTTCTAGTGCAGTTTTACAAATTAGAGCAAAATGTCGCACCCAAGACCACCATGAAGGAGAAGTATCCAGAGTAGGCCACATTTATTTAAACCTAGCGGCCCGTCCCGGCTTCGCACGGGTGGAACCCGGTCTTCTAAAACCCGGTCACCATGGTTACAAACACAACAAAAAAAGAATTATCCGAATCAGTCCAGCCGTTTTTGAGTTATGGAGCTTAACAACACATTTTGCGATACATTTTTCATATTATAGATAGAAGATACATTAAAAGAATGGCTCTCTAATTATGGTAATGAGATAAAAGGGATGACAGGGCATTTGACTAAGGGAGTGATGGCTATAAAAATCAATGTATGGATGGGAAGAAGAAAACTAAAAAAAAATTAATATGGAATAGTAAGAAAGAAAAGGAGTTTATAATGACTGGAAGCAGAAAATTTGTTACACCAACCACTAAAATTGTTAACTGAATTGTAGAACACTTATTAGTTTGTATTCAGTATAACGAGACATAACAATTAGTAAAGATCGAACCACCCCACAGACTTCATAAGTGATTAGACGGTGTCGAGGTGCTCTAATAAAGGATTATGACACAGCGTTATTGAATATTCAAAGGTAAGTTTACATCTGAAATCTACACTGCTGAAATAGCATATAATAATAGTATCTTTAAGTACAAAAGGGTGTGAAAATGGAGGTAAAAAAAAACTTCTAATTAAATTCCGGTTATAAATATACTCGTACATATATCGTCCTGCCACATAAAATTAAATATCTGTTGAACACTGATTAAATAATCTGACAATGTCAAATCTGCATTCACTTTGATGTAAGATTTGTTTTGCAGTGATACTTTTTTTAGACAACTATAAAATAAAAAATAAGATTATTTGGGTTATTTTTTGGGTTGTGAAAATCATCGAATGAGTCCTCCCGCCTTTTTTTTATGTGAGATGTGTGTGCTCTTGACCTGAGTCTAGGTCAGGAATGACTAAGAAAAGGTGACGACGATGGAACGAGCTTACCCAGAAGAAGCCTGTTCACTCTAACTTTGAATAGATTAGGGTTGTATGCGTTCGGAAACACAGACGCAGGCAGAGAGTTCCATTCCTTCGCTGTCCTCATTATAAAAGACGTTTGAAAACGCTTAGTGCGAATTGGTGGTATAGCAATAAGGAAAGGATGGTAGTTTGCCGTGCGTCTGGATGTGCTATTATAGAAGGGGGCTGGTGGGATGAGGTCGTGGAGTTCTTGGGCCTGGACCTGGGTGGAGGAAGCTGTTAGACTTTTACTGACTTCAAACGAACCTGTTTCTTCACATGCCTTTTGCGTTCCAGAACTGCCCTTATAAAACGTAACCAGCCAGCCATTTTGATGACAGCCCCAGGAGGCGCGTGTGAAACATGACGTGACATAAATGTAGGCATGGTCCTTGATCGGACAGCGAGCGGTTTATAACCTGGTTAAACACAGGATACTTTTGATATTCGTAGTACGATCCTGGGGGATGAATTAACGACCTCCACGCGGATAAAGCCACGGGCATAAACTAGTATTCCATATTATTCTATCAGCGCTGAAGCGTGAATACAGGATGACCCATGGGTACTCGTCATCCACACGCGAATTCATTTGTAAATGACGTCGGGTGTCAATACGATGCGAGTAATAATTTAATGACATTTAATAAGTTACCTACCATGGATTAATTTAATAAGTTGAATAATTTAATGGGCTTCGAGAGTTCCTAAATATAAATGTTGTGTGAGTTTGTGTGGTTGTTTGTTGCGCTTTCATGTTTGAACAAATAACTAGTTTTTTTTATTTTTTTTATCGTGTTAAAATCATCAAATGAGTCCTCCCACCCCGGGCAGGGCAGGAGGGTCTGTCAGACTTATACTGACTAAAATCCACGGTGTCCTTCAATAGCCCTTTATGTTCCGGGGTCACGGTAATGAAGTAAGTCCCGCAACCCCGGCAGGCTTTGACCCTCTATAGGCCCCGTCATCATGCTGACGCTCTTTGAGGCGCGCGAACACAACGCGCCGTCGACCCTTTCGGGCATGGTCCATGGTCAGGCGGCGAGTTGCCCTATACTCGCCGCCCGCATGCCCGCGCCCACGGTGGCCGGAAATCGCCTCGCGACGTCCGACGCCGTGGGCGTTCACCACTGCGGCTGGGATGGAGGGAGGACGCTATCCTCTCCCTCTCGCGGAATAACTTCATAGTTTTGGATAAAATGTAGATTAATAGCTAACCTAGAATATACTCTGTTTTCTTTATTACCCATATCATTTTCCATCAGCTGTGCTTGAATTTTAGTTCTTTATTCAAAAAATCAAAAATTCTGTACTAACAATCTCTTTCTTTTTACTTTTCATAGCCAGAACATTTGCTGAATTTGTTTTTTTTTACATATAATCCAGAGGACTTAAACTTAGCGGGACTTATTTCATTACCGTGACCCCGGAACATAAAGGGCTGTTGAAGGACACCGTGGTTTTTAGTCAGTACAAGTCTGACAGTCCCTCCCGTCCTGCCCGGGATGGTTGGACTAATTTGACGATTTTACTAAGTTAATAAAAGAGGCCTTAAATAATATCTTGTTTAGTAATGACGATCTAAGTAGCAATCATCAATATCCAGCCATTGCCATAAAAAGACTGAAAACAAAAATAACAGCACATTATCTTTATATGTATTTTTTTCTTCTCTAACATATTTATGAAGAGAGATTCAGAGTTGGTGGAACTAATAATTTCAGACAAGAAGAATCAATAAATAGTGCAGAAATGGTCTTTTGAATCCCAATTTTACTATTGCATTTAAAAGTGAGAGCAGTGGTGGCCCAGTGGTATCGATCCCGACTTACGAGTGTAGGTGTGTAGGTCGTGGGTTCGAACCCCCGCCAGGCGCATTATTTTGAGTAATTTATTTCATCACCACTGCTCTCAAAACGGTGAAGGAAAACATCGTGAGGAAACCGGCAGGTCCTATAACCAAAAATTCGAAGATATGTGACATCTACCAATACGCACTGGGCCCGCGTATTTCTGGCCCACTCCCTCTCTCAGAGAGGAGGCCTGTGTCCCAGCAGTGGGAACATTATAGGCTGATGATGATGATGATTTAAAAGTGCAAACAAAATTAAAAGTGGGATCCAACGAGAATAAATCCAGCAACTTATAAAACCTGTGCAGTCAACCGCGTCTAAAATTAATTAAACCGCAAAACTTGTTTCCAGTTGATCTAGTTGCTTAAAAGTCAGACTACAACTAATTGGACGATGAGTTTCAACATTTAATCGAATCTTGTTCATAGCCCGGAGATTAGAAAGTTTTATCCCATTGTACGGATAAACAACTCAGCAGAAATGTTCAAATTGTTCTCATATTTGTAGCAGGATAAAATGGATTTAATCGTTCCTAACTTATCTCTTTGTACTAAGGCGAAATTCATGTCTTAGAAATCTAAAACTAATATAAGGGTTACGAACTAAATATTTACAAAATATACTTACTAAAACTAAAATTAATTAATCTAGGACTTGCCATTATTCATATTTTACTTTTGTCCATTGGTGAAAACAGAAAACAAACAAATCCTGAACAGACAGATAGACAGAGATACGGACGCGACGGAGAACTTTGTTTTATAATAATTATGTAGTGATTTTTTTCATATTTAATAATAACCTATGGATTAAGAAGTTCTTAAATATATTTGTTTGTAGTTTTAAGAATTTTAACTTAAGAATAAAATAGTGTGAACCATTTAAAACCATTGTTAAAAGGCATTTATGTAACTCGGTCGTCTTTCCGCTGGTCATGCGAGCACATCGACTTTATTAGATTACCGCGAGCCAGTCGATAAACTATAAGCCTACATTCACACTGGACTGTAACATTTTTACAAACGACGACGTCCAATATTTATAAACCTCGTGTTTTTTACTATTAACGTTTCATATCATCCAACGATGAATTTTACCAAAATAAATATTCTAAGCATACCAGTAGAAACAGGGCTATTTGCGAGACGAAGGAGTTTTTTTTTAGCGTGGAAAAGTCATCAAATGAGTCCTAACCCAGGGCAGGGTAGGAGGTACTATTAGACTCGTACTGACTAAATTCCACGGTGTTCTTCAATAATCTTTTATGTTCCGGTGTCGGTAATGAAATAATTCCCATGACCGAAGGAGCAATAATGCTAAGTAAGAATACAAAGTATAAACCTACTCTTCACTAAACCGTCAATCAAGCATTCTATACAACAAAAAGGTGACACATTCACCTTTCATAATCGAAGTTTACGGCAGTTGTAAACGCATTTATCTCCCCTCATCACATGTCCATACCAAGATAGACGATTCCCTTTATTTTTTTCTGTAACAGGCGCTATTTTCAAACTTTATAAACTCATTCCTTTTAAGGGAAAGCGTCAAATTCATGTCATTACAAAATTAGTGTCTAACAGACGTGCCTCTAATGCATAGTCTCACAGAACACGTCCACCTCACACCGGTCCAGTTCGCAGCAACCCCACACATTCGCTTAACAACTGCTAACTAGTAAATCGGCATTAATTAAATGGAGTGCATCTAGTCGGGGCCGTCTGCATAGTTGGATGTTTGTGTTCAGATCCAACCACTCATGAAGCGGGTATCTTTCGTGGAATGGAGGAATACCTTCCGACAGGTACGAGGTACGAGAATTTGTGAACTATGGTTTTGTGGGAGAGACGGAATATACGACTGTGTGTCGGGTTTTGTTTCTGGTATTGTGACGGATGTACGTTGTTACTACAACGGAGCTGAAGTACCGTCTTGGCCGTAATCGGTTGGATCATACCGTCATGATGTTGGCGAAGCAAGCATAGCCGGAATTTGCAGCAAATAAGGAAGAGTTCATTCATCATCAAATTGAGCCCGGTATCCTCCCACTTTGTTTGCTGTATTCTCGGTTCTTTGCGCCCCTCATCTAGTTCCTTGCCACTTTGACGATATCGTCAACCCAACGCGCTTATAACGACTATATCCTAAAACCTTGTGCAAAAATGTTGGGCATCAATTTAAAACTGTCTTGTATATCACTCCAAACACCCTTGACCATCGTTATAAATCAAACCAATCGTAAAAATATCCCATAAATCAGCTGATACAACAAAGCTTAGTATACCACTCACCCCGTGACAATTTAACAGCTTGAACATAATTCAAACAATAAACCGTTGACAATAACGCATTGGTTCATTCAATTTCACTTCATTTATATGGTTCGTTCGAATAACTGAGTGAAGGTAATAGTGTTAACTTTTGCGCAGTGTCCGCCATGACTTTTGTTTTACGCTTCCAACTCTACTGTTTGATTGTGTGTGTCTTGATTTTTGAATGTGATGAATGGAGTTTTTGTGGGTCGTATCTAAATGCTCGTTTTTAGTTATTCAGTCAGAGACAGCAATCAGAAATTATGAAAGTTCCAATTTCTCTTAAACCATCATACGTGGTAAAAAGCTGCGCAACAAAAGGTGAGAAACTCGAAGAAAGTTCCCATTTTTTTCGGTTTGTGGCCTCCGTCTTCTTCTTCAACATTTAACCAGTGTAGGTTTTTATATTTAGCGGTTCTGTATTCTAACTATCCAAGTTGTGACAACCTTAGAGCCGGTCACAATTCTACATCCTTCCTACTATTACAAACGCTAAAGATTGTAAAGATGAATGGACGTTCGTTACTCTTTATCGCTAAAACTATTCAACGGATCAAATGTAAACAGTTTGTAACCTGAATTAACACACATTTTTTTCCCATTATGTCGTTTGTTGTTCCTAGTGTTTTTTATTTCATGTGGGCAAAGTCGTAGTCATAACCCAGTATTTCCATAATAACCTACAATACATAACAAGCACTTTTACACTGATCGCAACAATGATAGTTATTATTTAACTGGCAATATTGGCCATGGTGATAACGAGATGTATTGCAAATCAAACAAAATGTAGCTGATTGCGTCCCAGCGATTCATATTCTGTTTGCGGTTGTTAACTATGGTGGGTGGCGCTACATTCATTATACCACTTTATGTGCTCAATTATAGCTGGCGTTGATCATGGTAATGTCAGTCGTCAGTCTGTTGGGGTTTTGAGTTAAGTAGTTTTTTTTTTTTTTGGAATGTTGATTATTTTTGTAAGTTTTGTTCGGAGTATCTTCCATTCAGGTAAGTTGTGAATTTTAAAACCTGATGTTGCTATTACTTTTGGTTACGTAATTTGGGGGTTGCAAGTTAATATTTAATGATCTAACGTGTGACTTTTTTTTCTCGTGGTTAATTCATCAAATGGCCACCCAGGGCAGGAGGGACTGTTACACTTGTACTGACTAAAATCCACAGTGTTCTTCATTAGCCCTTTACGTTCCAGGGTCACGGTGATGAAATAAGTCCCGCGACTCAGACAGGCTTTGCTGGCGCTCTTTGAGACACACGAGAAACACGACACGCCGTCGACACGGGCATGGTCCATGGTCGGGCAGCGAGTTGCCCATTACTCGCCGCCCGCATACCTTTGACGTGTGACTTAAAACTTGTATCACACTGTTATAAAACAAAAAAAGCTATACCAGACATTTTGCTGCTATTTATTTTAATTTGCAAGTTCAATACTAATATACACGGTCTATGTGAAACGGCTGTTTATAACTCTACTATCTCATACTGACTTAAAACAACTCGGTTCTTTCATTGCCCTTTGCCTTCCAGGACCTTTGTTCCCAGTTAAAACACTCTCGCGACATCCTGTATTTATCCTTCGACCAATGATACTAAAAATCAATTATTTCTAAACAAGATTAAATTAAAAAACGTCACGCTGGCCCTTCGATTCTCACGCGGCTTTCTCCCCTTCGTTAAAGATTAAAAAAACAAGTAATATAATAATACTGCCGTGTATTGTGTTTGTTACTTTATTTAAACTGCAGTGTAAATAAATATACTTAGTAATGTGAGACTGAACTTATATTTCGGAGTTTGTGAAGTTAAAAAATTGTAAAAATAGGTAGATATCTCCTTTTGTTTCTTTGGCGCCGCCTCAAAATTTATTTTTTTCTTTTCAGTTCGATGTTTCGTCGGTTTGATTGTTTTTTAAAAAGGACTTATTTTTTACTTTTGAGTTTCCTATCTCGTGTCATATTATATAGCAGAGATGTGGAGAACATAACATGATGGCGTCACCATCATCAGATCAACTGCAGCTGTCAAGGATCTCTAGCTACTGCCCTCTGTCACCATCCTCAGACCCTCGATGACAATTATAACCCAGCTAGGTATAAAGTTTTCATCAAGACTAGTGAAATGAGCCCAAACACGATAAAGGCGCTGTTAACTGTTGAGAACTTCTTGCCCCTGTTATCCGTCACCATCCTCAGACCCTCGATGGCAATGATACCTCAGCTAGGTCTAAAGTTCTCATCAAGCTGAGTGAAATGAGACCTAACACAATATAGCTGCTGTTAACCGTTAAGGAACTCTTAGGACTGACTTCACAAAATAACAGGGATCTGGAGTTGATCTGATGATGGTGACGCCATCATGTTATGTTCTCCACACCTCTGCTATATAATTATGTCCTCAGAACTACAATTGTTAACTTTATTTCAACAGAATCGGTTCATAATTGAAAATTCTATAGGAAGATTGACAATTAATTCTTTTTTTTCTACCCTTAGAGGCCGATTTCAGTTTTGAAATTTAAATGGGACCAGCTTTGAGATATACTCTTTCCAACTAAAAAGAATTTTTTGAAATCGAACCACGTTTGGAAAAGTTATACGTGGTCATACATAAAAAAAAAAAATATACATGTGTAATTGAGAACTTCCTCCTTTTTTTTCGTCGGTTAAAAAATCAGATACCCTTTGAGTTTCGGCAGGCATTTGGCTAGGCACCATCAGATTTATGCACCCTAAGGCAACCGCTATAGGTATTACTACTCAAAGACTTAATACGATAGTTAAGCTCACATAACTTGGATGATATTCACACAAAATTAATTGAAATCCACTCCGAAACTGAATAATCCAAGATTGCAAGTCAGCTAAACAAAGGCTCTCCTAAACTCATAACGCAAAAGCATCTTCAACAGTTTCAATCCGATCAAACGTAGGAACCATCTAACTTCAACTTAAGCTGTGACCCGCAACTTGCAACTTAGATTGCGTGCGAGTAATGGATTCGCTCTTACTTGCGTACTTGTACAGTCAGCCCTAAAAAGATATCCACATCGACAAGAAATATTGTGTTGTCTACAATATTTGCAACATCGACATGAGTAGAGATAAAACAAAATAAAACACGTTAGGGGGGGACTTTCGAAACTGGTAACATTTTTATTTATTTAATCGTGGTGAAATTATCCAATGAGTCTTTCCATCCTTGGTGGAATGGAAGGCACTGTCAGACTCGTACTGAATAAAATCCTCGGTGTTCCTTCAATAGCTCATTACGTTACAGGTTCACGATTATCTGTTTAGACAATCCCGAGAACATGTAAGGTACTTAGTTAGGATATTAGTCAGTACGAGTTTGCAGGTCTTTTTTTGCTCTTCCCAGGGCAGGAAGGCACATTTAATGATTTAACCACGATAAAAAGTTACTTAGTTTTTGCTGTGTTTCGAAATTAGGCAATATAAAGTTATCGACAAACGAACGAAATTTTGTGGATGTTTACATATTTTTGAGGGTGATTGTACCTGCTAGTACTATTCTACTTATTGTCGTACCTACTCGTGCTCGCACTCGTATCAATCAAATGTAATGTTTAATTCAGTATAAGCTGCATGGTTGTTTCCATGTTTGTCGTATAAGGAGGCCGGGTAAGTGCTTAGCGATGTCTCCATGTGAAAGTACTTTGTTCAAGGAAATAATTAATTTATTGAAGCAACAAAAACGTTGATCTTCTTATGGGCTGCTTCACACTCGGGCAAATGTTATTTACATGAGAAATTGTAGAAAATACCTATAAATCACGATAGACGCAATGAGATATTTTTGTAGTTATAATTATCGTATTACAATCATTTATTTTACCACAAAACATTTTAGTATTTTAAAGTGAAAACAGTTCGTGGCAGGGCACGTAGGATATGGCGGTACAAAGTGGACAGGTTCCGTCCGAACTTGAAGGAGGACGCCCAGTATCATGAAAGGTGGAAGGAGTGGGACAGAGCAGGATCCTGTAAAAAAAAAAGTGCTCACACCGAGTTACCCTCTGTATCCAAACAAATATGCAGTAATTTTCGGGCAGCAGCCATCGACGTTGCCGTGGAAGTGGGGAAGCATAGGTCCCAAAAAATATACTTTCGAGCTCAGGCTAATAGGCATGAATCATATCCGGGTCGAAGGACCATACGAAAAGCTGTGGATGAAAGTAGTCGTAAGCGGACGGTACTACAACCGCCGCATACTTCATGCACAAAACCTTAATTCCAACATTATACTGTCTTTTGATACTCTCTATTAGAAGTATTTACAATCTCTAAACTATTCTCTTTACTATTCTCTCTATCTATACTATTTGCAGCGTTTCAAACGGCCTTCAAAACTATAAATCCGTTTGAAGCGTCCGCGTCCCCACTGCACACGGGTATGGACGCGTCTTGTCCAATTACACGCGAATGAAGATAATAAAGAGTGGACGCCCCGCCTGTTTCTTTCACGTGCACACTGGACGATTATTACGGCCAAATGACCGGCTTAAGACTGTGTTTGGTCCAAGGTAGAAAGAAAACGAGGCAAAGGCAGAATGTAGATAGCTCTGTTCGTTTAAAAATTAGGATCCTAACGTTCTCTTCTACCTGGATTATTATTATTTTTGGAACACACTAAATTACGCTTAAATTGATTGACATAGCAATAAGACAGAGGTTCCGAAAAAAAAAGTAATATTAATTATATTTATTAATTTAGTTTCTATTTAAGTTAGAATTTGACTAACTTCTTTTAAGAAATCAGGCGAGATAGCGGTCAAACGTGAGTCTGTCGCTAAATAAGAAAAATCGAAGCCCACTTTCGAATAACAATTAAAACTCAAACAAATATTTGTGTTTTCTTTTGTTAAATAAAAGGAAATGAAATTTTATAGACAGTCATTCCTTCTAAAGGACTTAGGCACACATTTTTCGGACCAATCCCCTGCCGGAGCCGCCGGACTGTCAAAACAGGTAATCGTGACTCTGTAACGTAAAGAGCCATTGAAGAAACACGGTGGATTTTAGTCGGTACGAGTACGAGCAGGGACTGGAGAACCCATTTGATGATTTTACTATACGTATTTAAATAAAAAAGGATATGGTTTGTTTTTCTTAGCTTTTTTCTTCAGCTTATAACTTGCACCACGTTCCAAGCGGAGATACACGGCAAGCTCCCTATTGCCATCATTATGGAAACTCATCTCTCGATATAGGGAATTGATAACTGAGTCGTTCCACTCGATTGAACGAAGATAGTTAAAGAAACCATTTTAAAAGCTTGTCTTTTTACTTTTCTTACAAAGTTCTATTTCCTTTATTAATAGATGCGCTCAAAAACCCAAAATAAACAACATTGGAAAGAAGGGTTCGTCTTTTGTGCACCCTTTAGAGAAATTAATAAATTAAACAGTGATTAATAATTTATTAGGTTGCCAAAGCCGATCATCTCAGCAGCTTTTTTAAGCATTGACACCATTCGTTTTTGAATCCTTATAAATAGCACATGGCATTTATTTGTCTTCGAAATTGAATTATTCTAGTATGTGTTTGTAATTAGATTTTATTAGAGGATCCTATTCCTAATATGATAAAAAAATGGTCTATTAGACTCTTACTGACCAATAACTTCAGTGTTCCTGCACATGCTATTTGGGTTCCAAGACCTTGGCATCCTATTAATTTTTTTTATTAACTCTATTTTAAATGAGCAGCCCAATATTATGTTGTTTGACAATAAAGTTATTTGCCATAGAATAACTCATTCAAAACGAGACTATTTTTCACCACAAAACCCTAAAAAACGGACAAAAATCAACGTTAATTTGACACCCCAAAAAGGAAACCAAGCGACAAAGATCAGAAGGCACCGTGACGAGATCAACCGAACAAAAGTTAATAACTAAATAAAATAACGAAGGTCTGGAGAAACGTGGCCAATCAGCAACCCTTGTAATGTGTGAAGTGACGCGTATAACTACCAGTGACGGGGTGACGCCGCTGGGGTGAAGCCGGGGTGACCATAGACTCGGACCCTCAGAATAACGCCCCTCGTACGGGTCAACGGTGGACCCATGAGAAAAAAACAAGGGTATAAGTTTTTTTATTTATTTTTTAATGTCTTTAGTTACGGTACGAGTTATTTTTTAGATTGGTTTAAAATGCGAAGTCATTGTTTGAATTTAGATCGCAGTCACTCCCGCGAAACGGAAAACTAATAGTTGAAGTGCAGTGGTCCATAACGTCATTATTACACCCTACATATTATGTATACCCGCTGCTCTGGTTCTAAAGGAAGTCACGGGAGGTCGCGAGACTGTCTCATCAAGTAACCGTGGCCCTGGAACGTAAAGAGCTATTGAAGGATCACCGTGGATTTTACACAGTACAAGGCTGACAGTCCCTCCCACGTCGCCTGGTGCAGGAGGATTCATTTGAAACTTCACTACGAAAAAAAAAAATAATTAAATGGGTAGACAACTGATGTTGAATAATAGCCTTTTATAAAATTCCTCATCAATGCAGAAATCATATAAAAAATATTTTCAGTTCTGACTGGTTGAGTTCCAGACATTAGCACGTGCAAGCTCTTCATCTTTAGGTATTGTAAACCTAAATAGAAAAAACTTTAGTAGAGATATTTTTATCATTTTCTCTTCTAAGCTCCTTAGTTGAATAACCCTAAAAATGTAACCTTTTTTCAATTGAAACATTACTTCCCGAACAATCCCGTATATCTTAAGCAATGTAAACACCCGATACTGAACAATATTCTTAAGAGTAAACCGACAGGTACGAAACTCACGAATTCTGAGAGCCGAATCCAGACACCCCGAGATAGGATTTGAATGGTAAAGTAGCTTAAAATTAACATAATCCCGTATTTTGTATCTTTAAGTTTTCACTGCATTATTTGCAGCTAAGATCTTTTGAGACATCGATCTGTGTATATTAACAATTTTGAGGAGGGTGACTCGTTTTCCACCTGGGTTTTGTGTACCAGAATCAACATAATTATTCTTATATTGGCTGAATATTGTCTATACATATATTGTGTTACATTCGGCTGTGGTCTGTAAGTTGTACTATGCAAATTACATGTTGTGTAAGACGTTCACGTGTTAAATCGTAGGTGAGAAGAAAATAGAAATTAATATTACAAATATTAAATTAAGGTTTGTGATTTTTTCATGACTTTTTATTTCGAAATTTAAGCCTTTCGTCAATTTCAATATAAACAAGATTATATATTTACGTGGCAAATTGGCAGCGGCTTCAAAAATTAACCTAACCGAAAGTTTCAAAATTAAGAACCGTATTTAGTGAGTATTCCTTGTTCTTCTCATAATTATTCAATCCGTTTCGTACTCAGGCTCCCCTAATACTTTTTATTAGCCTGTCCTTTCCGACTGCTGCCTAAAGACTTCTTCAATTCCTTCCATAAACTTTTCCTCCACCTCTTCAAAGATGATAGGTACAGCACTATAGAAACGATACGAGAGTTTATTTTATGGTGTTCTCAAAGACGTTATTAAAAAAAAACTACTATGAACAGATGCGTTGCCAGATCAAGCAATGATATTATAAATTAATAGATACGTTACCTACACGACACTTTATCTTCAAAAACGGCACACTAACGCACACATGAATAACTAAATATTGCAATAGCACACTACATCACGTTTAGTCGCTACAATAGGATGGCATCGCAATTGAAAAAGAGATAAATTTAGTCAAGGTTTGTGTCAATTGACCACATTTGAGCGCGTATGACGAATACACCTTTTTACTTATAATATCATTGAGATCATATCTAATAACAAAGAAACACGCAAAAAACCACCAACCCCAAGAAACACACACGTCTTGTAAATGAAAGTAGTTAAGTGCAAACTATCTCCTCGTGTCTCCTCCCGGGGGCTGTATGCAAATATTCGTAGCGGCTGACGATTGTGACGAACAAGTATAACTTTGATCATTACATACTGTTTTGCTTTGTCTACGTACTAGATTGCGCTGTGAAAATCTAAATTATGCATATTCTGTGATTTTGGGGCCGCAAGGATTGTACGAATAATTTGTGTTTCGGGAATTGGGTTGGTGATAAGATTATTGTGGGGTGTCGGGGTCGTTGTTAGACGTCATGACGTCTATTATAATGTGATTATATCTCTGTTGGTGAAGAACCGACTTACAGAAGTACGTTTCTAACTAGAGATCAAAAATTATACATGAAAGTTGTTATTTTATAAGGAGTTTGTGAAGATTAAGAAGCAGAGAGAGGGTGTCGAGAAAAAAAAATACGCCAGATTAACACAACTCCAGTCTTTAAAACATTTATAACACTGATTTCTACAGTTTTTTTAGCAGAAAAGCTTAAAAGTTACTTAAGTCAATATGACTCATGTGTCGATAAGTAATATACAGGGTTAATGCTTTTTGCAGGAATTTTAGTCGATTTTTTTTACCTCTTGTGATCTCGAATAAAAATCGATGTCGTTGCCTCCTTACCACAATAGTAAATGATTAAACAATTAAACCAGACGAGACAATAAACACATATTTGACAATCAGTGTTTATGAATTCAAGGCGCGGCTGTTACCGAACGCTTGCAAATTAATAACGATTTAATTTGTCAATACCGATCGCGAATAAATGTTTAAGTTTTGCGGCGAGGCGAGGGATGTATTTTATTTAAACTGCAGCGATTACGGTTTAATATTGAATGCTGAAATAAAGTTGTAACATTTTGTTTCGTTGGTTATTTCGCGATTTTTATAAACGTGGCAATAATTATTTAGAACTTACTGATGGTTCGAAAAAATCATTAAAATATAATATCTTTGCGTTTGGGTGCGAAACACTACGCTGCGTTCCAAAACTGCCATAATAGATGTTGGTAGGAAAGCTGCTAGGCTGAAATGGGATTGGGCGGGTCACGTCTGATGCATGCAAGAAGACCGCAGCACGCGTAGCATGGCGCTGTAGAAACGGATTTTGTCAACGGGAGAAAGCCAAAATGACAGAACGTAAAAGATTTTATCGATTTAAGCATAGCAATGTTTAAAATACAGAAAATATATATTTCTATTATTTAATGGTGTAAGAATCGTGTCATATTTGTGCAAAAAAACACTCGATTTGTATAGAAAGAACGATGAAATAACTTTGTCTTTTCTTGGTAGAATAGAGATAGAATCGCCATGCTACGCGTGCTGGGCAAAGATCCATACCAATGGGTGCCGGGAAATGGACGGCGCCGCCGAGGCCAGCCCAGTAAAAGATGGCGAGACGACCTAGACGCTCATCATGAGAGCTGGTTCAAAGCGGCCCAGGAAAAGAATTCCTGGAAGGAATTGGGGGAGGTCTTTGCTCAGCAGTGGGACAGTATAAGCTATAAACAAATCTTTAAACAGTAATGACAAAGAATTATCATTTTACCAAGTTTTAAAGAAAGCACCGAGAAAACCATCATAAATCCAAAACAATATTCAACAAATAATACCCAACGAAACGCCCATAAAAAATACTCAGACTTTAAGCCGTCGCCTTAACATTCCTTAAATTTCGTCATTATCGTTTAGGTAAGTTCCGAAGTGACGTCACGCTAATTCGCCGCCATTCGCAGCGTATCGCACACTGTCGCACGAAGTCGCACGGGGTGTCGCAACGAGTAATTTATTACCGAACGAAAGTAGCTTGTAATCTTTAACGCGGATTTGATACTTTACTTTCTTTTTTAGGTCACGTTTATTTGTGGACCGTCTGCGGTTAGCGAAGCTTTGTTATTGAGTAATAATTTTGTTTTTCTTGGTGTTACTTTGAAGCTTCAAAGTACAATATGAATCTTTAGAGGTTAAGTTAATAATGCAGAAAATTAACAGATACTTTTAAAATCAATTTACTTACTAATATTACAAACGTGAAAGTTTGTTTGGATGAATAGATGGATGGATGTTCATTCCTCTTTTACACAAAAACCACTGAACGGATATGGTTGAGATTCGGTACACAGATAGTTTATAACCTGGATTAACATAGGATAATTTTTATCCCGATTTTATTTTCCTGTGGGATAATTTTCGAGTTGTAACGGGTGCAACCGCTGGCAACAGCTAGTCTGCTAAATTTTTATTTCAATGATAAGCAGTATTCGCAAAAATACACATACACTAGCGAAACACGTTTCCTGCATACAGGTGGAAAATAATAACCATTCAATTCACCCCAATTCCTTAAGAAAAAAACTAGAAATGTATGAGTGCTCCTGTTAATCTTGAGGAGAATTGACAACTGAAACCATCGCCCTGACAGCACTCCGATATGAAAAATAGGGACAAGCTAAATCAACGTCAAAGGGAAAACCAAACACTAAACATAATACTTAAGCACAAATTCACGGACACTTCATCCCATAATTCTCCAGCAAATATTTTCGCATATAAATCAAAATGTAAATAAGAAATATTGAAGGAAGCTGACGGTGCCACCGGTTCGTTGGTCCGCCATTTGTTTGGAAACCCCATCCCGCATCCCGGTCCGGCTCCGCACAATTCAATTTGTTACGTTTGATTGAATATAACATTTCAGTTTAAACTGGCGAATTCTCTCAATATGCGTTATTATTTGAGAATAAAAATATGGCTTGTCAGAAACTTGCTTGAATCTTGCCATTGTCATCATCTGCCTAGCTTCTATCCAACTAACTTGGCGTGTAGTCTGATCAGACGCAGCTGGATACCGGGAGCGATTACATTCCTGACCTTCAAAAACCAGTTCTATGTTATTATGTTCCTAGGTATGACTGGTAACCTAACTTTCTGGCTGCAATGATCAGAAATTCGCCAGCAGATCTTTATATCCTGAGACTTATGCAAAGTCTAGGTTTTTAATTAACATAATATTTCACTAACATTATTTTGGTCTACCGAAGAAAAATATTTTCTGTTTCAAAATATAATACACCTTTGAACTTTCTTTCAAAACAATTTTGTCATTTCGATTATTTGAGCTTGAAGCCAATCCAATTTTTAACACAATTCACCTCCTTAATTAATTGAGTCGCCATAAAAGATATACCATCGCTGAACTCCTCAAAAGTGCACTTTATAAACCTAACATTTTCGCAATTTTTCCGTCTAAAAGTGAAAATACGCGAGTATCGCCATTATTGGCCGGTTTGCGACAAACAAAGGGTGCGCGTGCAAAAAGTTTGACAGCTCGTTAGGAGGACGGGAGGCACACTAATTGGCTACCTAGGGGACATTTTGACTATCAGTTCCTGTGGACTTGCCTTTGTTTGTGTGTTTAAGGTAATTCAAGCTTGAAATTCTTGGTTTTTATTTGAATAGACAGCACGGAATATTGTTGATCTTTTATGGATGCTTTTTGTGAAAATTTAAACTAAATGTATTGCTTTTTTCTTTTCGAAAATGATAGCGAATTTATCTATTAATAAAAGAGGCACTAGAGAGTAATCAACAGAGTTTTCAAACGCCATATACCTATCCAATATCAGAATTCCCTCTTACAAAACCAATACACAAGGTTAGCCCACAAACGAGCCACTCGAACAACTCTCAATAAAACTCAAAAACCTCACTATAACATTAAAACGTACAACGTTTACATTAAGAAAGCCCTTACCGGCAGCTATTTAATCTTGGTAATTGCCCCGAAAGCTTATCAAACTTGTTCCGAAGTTTGCTTATTACGATTCAGCGTACGAGGCTTGGTAGGCCACTCATGAAATTAAATTACATCGAACCGCGCCGCCGGTACTTCGTACAAAACTCGCTATTTTAAAAAGTGGCTGCTGTGGCGTTTTTTTCAAGAACGCGGCCGTTTTATACCTGTGAGTTGATTGCATCTGGGAAGAAAGGTTTGTGGTTTAAGTATCATGCCTTATTTCAGGCCCAACTTAGTGTACTTATTTTATAGATCTTCATCGAAACAATGATTACGTAATTACCATGGGGTTGTCGTGTATCTAAGCGCACGGTAGTGCGCAGGGCAAGTTCCAGCAAAAGGCCGCGTTTCTTTTATGCTTCCATGATACACTTTTAAACGTAAAAAATATGTTGTGTTTATTAAAATTACATACATTCATTTCAAATAAAATACAACCATCTGTGTCAATTTTATACTCTTTGACGTATAGGTAATACATATTGCCAAGAAAGGTAAAGTTTTGCATGCACCACGCTGCTTTCAAAAGAGCGAGCGCTGTTTTTTTTAGCAAATAAACACGCAGTTTTGAAGGGCAGACATTAAAAGTTACGCATTTACCATATGGATGGAATAAAATATCAGGTTACGTTGGTCCTGTATAAATTAAAGGTACACAACTGACGAAAATTGGTTGACGGCCGATCTTAATTACGCCAATTTTCCACTAATTGGAACAATAAATAAGCTTTATACGAACCAGAGACTTTACGATAGCCATAAAGTTATAGTAAAAGCAAAAACTATTATTTTAAGTGTTCAACTTTCGTGATCGGATTTATTTAGTGAAAATTATATTAATATTGTAGTTTTATAGGGCATCTCGGGTCAAGTCAGTTAAAGTTTATTCCTCACTCACAAGTAAACAAAGCTAGATAAATATGAAGATAATAAAAAAGTAATGTGACAAAAGTTTCATGTAAACTTTTCCCACTGACTGAACGCATCCGTTTCCAGGCGGAAGAGCGCGTTCAATAACAGTCGCCAATCATGCAGCGTTCGAAATTTAAAAAAGCAAAATGGCCGATCACAACCGTCACTAATTTGACAAGCGACATCACATTTTGTTCTGCGGCTGTGGCCAGCCAGTCGTGTTGAAACTGAAAAATTAATTGGCCATATAAAAAACTATGTTCGCACTCTATCGAAGGGGAAATTAGAATGCTTTGTTTTGTAGTTCTGTCATCTTCCACTCTGATGCGTACAATGTAATAATTGTTTTGATAGTTATTTTACGAACAAATACAATATTTAGATCTGAAAACAACTGGATCTAATATTAAACAAATCTTGAAAAATCTTTTCAACTTTCAATAAAAATCAAATCGTTTTACAGCCTAGAACAGAAGTGGCACTAACAACCATCGATTAGGCCATTAAGACTAAAATGGTTATCACATAGTCCAAGCAACGCGAGTGCCACCAATATGAAAAGTCAATAGGGTTACACCAATTATTACCAGTTCGATTCAAAGTGCCTAATGGAATTTTAAATGCTTGCTTCCGTAGCGTACAATGGAACGGTGGGAACAACCCTAATTGTTACTTTTTTTTTAAGTTTTTCATTGTCACTTAAAGTGTCAAATTGGCTATTGTCGGCGTGCATTCATGTGGATGTAGGGCTGGTGACTTTCTTTATTTCTTTTTCATGCACAAAGCGAGGCAGTGCGTGTTACGAGCATTCCTGCTTTGTTGCAATTCCGTTTTGATTAATTGAGTGACAAAAATTGAATGAAACTAGCATACTGCCGTTTTAGGATTTTACTACACTACTAGAAATAGAATTTCCAACGTTTTTTTAGGATAGAACGTCGAAATCAACTCAAAAGTTTTCTACAAATATTATATCATAGTTTTATCTTCTAACTTAAGTTTTTATACCGATGTTAAAATATGATAATACATTTTAGGCCCCAGTAAGTGACCATGCCAATAAATGGTGATCGAGTACGAGAAGTGCGGGTGTTATGGCACTTGTGACACTCCAACAAAGGGTTCTCCCTTTGTTGGAGTGGTTTGGTTCAGGAATATAGCTTTTCTATTTATGTAAGACTCAAAATATTAAAACTTTATTCTTCTCGTAGATCGTCCTAACTATCTAATTCCCTGGAGACGTTCCCAACAGAACTTGATTAATCCTTTCATCGATAAATATTCCACTAATCTTCAACAATAGTCCACATTTAATACAAAACCATGTTTCTATGGTGTAGGGTCCGCTCGCCCCTTGGATCTCGCCCCTTATGATTAAAATGACCAACTCGCCCCGTATTTATTTATTTTGGTGTACCCATTCGCCCCTTATGAAGGGGCGAGTTGAAAATTGACATTAAAATAATTATTTTGGTGTACCCACTCGCCCCTTGCGGCATTTCCATTGAAATTTAACCAAGAAAGGTACAGTCAGATAGAAAATGCTTACAGTAAGAATACTTTAGTCAACTATATTTGTAATCTCACAAACTCGTCGTGATACTTGTGATTGTTTGATGGTTGTGCTACCTGTTGAGAGAGTTGTATTACGTCGTAAGACAATTTGTGAGACCACGTTTTCGCAAAAAAAAAAACTAAAGATATCGCGAAAATAAGGACAATTAGACAATGGCTGTAATCAGCAATAGAACTAAGCATGCATAAGATCAAAGTTGAAAAATTACCTGAAATTGTCTTGTTCATTGACTTACTACCAGAAGTACTAGGCTATCATATGTAAAAAGTGTTATTTATTTAAATATTTCTGGGTCGATTAACTTAAATTATCTTGTTCATTCACTTACCAGCAAATGTACTATTATTATAAGGAATTGAAATCACTCGTTTCTAGGTGTTTATTTTACGAAAAGTCTGCATACTACAAAAATAAAATCAACAGTAAAATTAATGATTCCAAAACATTATGGAAAAATTTAAAGTCGAACCTACTGCCATCTAAACGTACTGAATTACCAATGCTCTTTGATGACCCTGACAAAATTTGCAATCATTTTCTGAGTGTGCCGGGAGCGGATACGGTTAGTGACTCAATGCTTGAGTTTTTTAAATGCAATCGAAATAACGGTTCTACTTTTAACTTGGCGCCCGTAACGCACAGGGAAATCGCTACCGCGCTGAGTACAATTAAAACCAATGCTGAAGGTTATGATGGCATTTCTATAAATATGATTTTACAATCACTACCCGCGACTTTAGACGTCATAACCGCATTAATAAACGCATCCATCGCAACCTCAACCTTTCCTGAGCCATGGAAAGTTGCTAAAGTGCACCCATTGCCTAAGACACATAATGCATTGGAGATAAAAGATCTTAGACCTATAAGTATTCTACCAGTGCTTTCGAAGGTGTTGGAGAAGGTAGTATGTGCACAACTGGTCAAGTATTTAGAGGATAATAAAATCCTTCCGGACGTTCAGTCAGGTTTTAGGAAAGGTCGTAGTACAGCTACGGCTTTGTTGGACGTGACTGATAATATATTGTCAGCTCAGGATAAAGGAATGTGTACACTGTTGGTTTTACTTGATTTCTCACGTGCGTTTGATTGTATTAACGTTAAATTATTGTTGTCAAAAATGTTTTTCTATGGGTTCGGGGAAGACACAATAAAATGGTTTGAAAGCTACCTTAGCGATCGCACACAATTTGTTGAAATACAACGCGCAGATGGGTCAAGGGTTGTTTCTAGGCGTTGCTCAGTGGAAAGGGGAGTACCGCAGGGCTCGATACTTGGTCCAATTCTATTTATTTTATATTGTGCAGACATAACTAGAATCATAAATAAATGTAAATACCATATTTACGCAGATGATACTCAGGTATATATATCATTTAAGCCAGAAGACTATGAACAAGCATTACATGATTTAAATGCGGATCTTGAGGGCATAGTACAGTGGTCCAATGACAACACGCTTGCATTGAATGCGACTAAAACCAAATTTATGCTTTTTGGTACTGCAAACCAGCTTAGTAAAATTAAACCCTGCGCCTCCTGTGTAACTGTTATGGGTCAGCCTATCGAACGAGTCTTTGAAGCACGTAATTTGGGTCTAGTGATGGACTCGGAACTTCGTTTCCACAAACACGTGACTCAGTGTATCCGTAATTGTTTTTATAGGCTTAAGATTTTATATAAAGCCCGTCCGTATCTCAGTGAAGAATTGCGAGTGCTGCTTGTGGAGTCTTTGGTTTTGTCTAAATTGAACTATGCAGATACAGTATACGGTCAACGACTACTTTCAAAAACTGAGAAACTGATCCAAAGACTTCAAAATGCCTGTGCGCGTTTTTGTTTTCAAGTTCCTTTTAGAGGACATGTCACACCTTTTTTCAACGAGCACAGTATTTTAAAAATGAAAGCAAGACGTAAACTGCACTTGGCGAGCTTACTCTTTGGAGTTATCAGAACCCAGACTCCTGCTTACTTATTCGATAGGCTTTCATGGACTAGTAGACATAAAATTGGTCAGGGCAGAAAATGTTCGCAACAGCTTTCCATCCCACAGCATAAGTCGGCGGCTTTTAGGGGCAGTTTTAGATACGCAGCTAGTAAGTGTTGGAACAATATCCCTCCTCCCATTAGATACAGTAAAAGTTCTTCGACATTTAAGTCAAAATTAAAGCAATTTTTACTAACTCACCAAAAAGAGTTTGAAGATATTCGAGCCGACATGTCAGCTATTTGAAAAACCTGTAATGTACCTACTTATTTTTATTTTTGTATGAGTGTATTGTATTGTATTATTATTAATATTGGGTCCGCTTTTTGAGGTATGATCCTAGATACTCACTTAGTTAATTGTAGGTAAGTACACTGTGCACTGAATATTTTTGTAAGTACAAATGTGGTTTATAATTATTTAATATTTTACTGTTTTTCCAGCTATTTTTTTCACGTGGGTTTTTGTTTAAAAAGGGCAAATCTTGTAATTATATAATGTATATTATAAACACGTATTTGTTTTCGAGCGTATGGCACTCTTGGGCTGCAGCTGAAAATCAGCGTCAGGTGGTCAACTTCGTGTTGCCACCTGACATTATGCTGAGCTGAGGCCCTTTGGCATTAATTTTTATTAAATTTGTATTGTTTTAGTTTTAAGTTTTAGCACAAGTGCCAATAAACGCAATTTTCTTTCTTTCTACTAGGCTAGCATAAGTTCAAAATGGTATTTTTTAAAATATTTCTGGGTCGATTCCGAACCTAACCTTACCTAACCTTAGCCAACCCGGATCCAGTTCATGATAAAAAAAAACATTCAACTAATAAACTACCTACCCAGAATTATATAAATACATACCGGTTTGGGCCTATGCTAGCCTAGTACTTTTGCTGGTTAATGTTGCACAAGACAATTTCAGGTAATCTTTACATCTACCCAAAAATATGACTACCACTTTGAACTTATGTTAGCCTAGTACTTTTGTTGGATAGTCAAAGAACAAGGCAGTTTCAGGTAAACTTTAGAATTATTTAAATACAGAATCCCTTGAACTCATGCTAGCCTAATACTTTTTTTAGCTTCTAATAGCCTCGCCTCACTGGTGTTAAAGCCAGTAGGGAGAAATGGGAATAGACGCTCGAAGTTGTAAGCGAACAACATTTGTTTAAATATTTAAAAACTTGTGTTGCTTACAGTACTTTTAACTTATTAACAATCGGGGGCGAGTGAGCGTATCTAAAAGTGAAGGGGGCGAGTCGGTCATTTTAATCATAAGGGGCAAGATCCAAGGGGCGAGCGGACCCTACACCGTTTCTATACGTGATTGACATGTTCATTAAAACTAATATCGGATTATCCTAATATCTAAAATAGAATCTTAGCGCAACAAGGGAAAGCAAGGGATGGAAACAGATTATACTTATCACTGATTGATAATAATATAAGGGTTCCTTTTTTGATATTTGATTTTTAAAAAAAAGTGTAGGGCTACTACTTATTGATAGAATTGAAAAAGATAAGATCTCAAACCTACCACGCAAACATGAAAATGGAATTCTTTATATTTTTAAGTATAGCATAATTATGCAACAAAGCTGTAACATCCACCTCTTCTGGTCAGGCCTCATCTTCAACAATGCGAGTTGACGGTTGCCACATGATTTGTTTTTCATCATAAACATGTTCAGCCTATAATTTTGTCACTATCTGAGCATACGCCTCCTTACTTGAAGAATTTTTTTCATGGTCAATGCAGTTTGACAATGTCGTTCAATTTTCTGTTGAGAACAAATCTCTTGATGAGACGAAAGGAATATGTAAGAATCGTAGCAAGTGGCGCTCTGTAGTTTCTGCCTATCACCATGGAAAGAAGGCGGGAATTTGTGTAAGGTTGTAGGTATGTAACAAATCTCGCAATCACAAATAAGAATGAATAAAACAGAACAATTCCCCGTTTTCAAGTCAACAACAGAACGTGATACTGCAACACAGGAGTTAGTGCAACGCGGAACGTCAAACGAAGGCGGCGCAAACACACGTCTGAGCTTTGAGGTCTGATAATACAATTTGTGGGCGCGCCGCCGCGGCGTTCCTTACAATTAGCACGTGTGAAAAACTTCACATTTCATTACGAATTTATGCTAATGTGAGGAAATTTAAATATTGAGTTGATTGAGTATGCAGGAAGGGTTTGAAAAAATAATGTTTTTTTTTTTTAATTTTAGGAAGCTTGAAATGATAAATTACGGTTTCTCAGAAAGTGTTTTCAAATTAACCATAGAATTTTGGATGATAATTACCTATATTGTTATGATGAAAAACGCAAAATCAATTTTGAAAATTATGATGTGAAATGCAAGATGGACCAACCTAAAGTACCTAGGTAGCTGGCAGTAACTAGATAAAAAAAGCGAAAGATCGTATTGAAATAATGATGAACGCCAAATACAAAAACATACAGTCAAATACTAGCTAACTCATTTTCGTCCTTTTTTTTTTTAGCGTGGTAAAATCATCCAATGAGTCCTCCAACCCCGGGCAGGGCGGGAGAGACTGTCAGACTTGTACTGACTAAAATCCACGGTGTCCTTCAGTAGCCCTTTATGTTCCGGGGTCACGGTGATAGAAATAAGTCCGGCAACTCATTATCGTCCTAATAGCGTAGTAGCTAGGAAGAAACAGTACATAACACGTTGTTTTGAGCAGAACCGCTAAAAATTAAAACACAGCCCAACAAAAGTCCTGCAGAAAAATTAAACCATTATCGATAATATGATTAAACCAAATAGGGAATTATTATTCACATCAGCGCGAACGATTCGTCGTGTTTTTCGCCGAGCGCAATGGGCACGTAGGTGGTTGCCAATTATCACCGCCTCCTCTTGCCACGTAACCGTTTGCATTACAATTAGTCCACATTATGTGTAAATGCACATTTCATATCGCACGCCGACAGAATGCGTAATGATCGCGTATGAACACGCGCAGTTGCTGAATAGTGTGAATACTGCTTTAGAATTGATAGTTCTATAGTCTGGTTTTACCTAATGATCGGCGATTTAGCGCGACTGCATAATTTCTGTCAGAAAAATTCTGATGCTCGCTCAATGGGTGCATAAAAGTTAACGGATTAAAATTTCTGGCAAAATGCAAGGTGCATCAGAATTCTTTGACGTACATTTTATTTATTTATTTAACTTTATGCACATGCAAAAAAACAGTACATAGGCGGACTTAATGCCTTGGGCATTCTCTACCAGTCTACCTTAGGGATATAATCTGATAAATATCTGTATGCGGTCGCGCTAGACTCCCATTATAATTCCCAATCACAAAAATAATAGTGGGTATGAGATAAAAACTTCATGGGTATTGTTTGAAAATGTACAATCTATATATATAAAAATGAAACCCGTTTTCCGTTGTCACGACATAACATGAAAACGGCTTGACCGATTCGGGTAATTATTTTTTTGTTATGTTTGTAACCATCGGGACCGGGTTTTAGACCGGGTCCTCCACCCGTGCGAAGCCGGGACGGGCCGCTAGTGATTGATAAAACTGTAATCACTTACCGAATAAGGGAGTATCAGGGTCTTGGAAATTTGAAGACTGTCAGGATGATGCACCAGCACACTTTATCACAGTAGTTGACATTGTCTTGTTATTTTTATTTTCTAACCGACGCAAAGTTCGTGCCCGTAGCAAAAATCACACCTATGTGGCCGAGAGGGTGACGGGGGGGGGGGGGGGCAGATGACATGAGTCCACAATCCACCAATCAAATGATTCTGTTAGCGATGCATTCCATTTATGAATTTATTTGAATTATTTATTAGACACCGCTCATAATAGATTGGCAATTGCTTATTTTACTACCCGTTTACCGCTGTTTAAAAAAGTGTAATACCATATACCATGTGTTCTATTCTATTTCTTATTATGGCAAACAGGCCGATTTCGACTATTCTGCCATTGTCGGAGGCGAATTGGACAAGCAAGTAGTGAGTATTGCAAATAACAAATTGGTAAAATAAAGAAGGAGCGATAGAGGTCATACCATGTGTTATGCGTTCCAACTAAAAACATCAGTGTCTATGGTCTTCATCTGACTTCAAAAGTACGATTACTAGTAGTACAACGACGTCAATAGAAGGTGACCTTCTTAGTTGGATCGCACTATAGATTAACATCTCTTGAATAAATAGAAAATAAAATAAACTTTGGAATCTCGTAAAACTCTTAAAAAAAAGTGTTTTAGAAGTAAATCTTTATCTCAAGTACTAGCCTTCTCATTTCAAAAGTTGCCAAGATAAAAATGTATGAAGAAGACGCACTTATCTGGCAGGGGTCACGGATTTCATTAACAGTATCAATAGGACCTCTTGGGGACCGACCCTCGCTTTATGCCCGGTATCTGTCGCCAGTGTATGCTGGCCTTTTGAGGATTTATCATGCGAAAATACTAAATAAGTTTCTTGGTAATACTTGACGAGGTTCGCATTTTTGTTTGTATGTTGGTACGTACCTATGTGAGTCAGTATTTGAAGGTGGTTTGAGTTATAGAATTTGGATATGATCTGGAAAAAAATGTGTATTAAACAGTACCATCATCCTCTATACAAATGTTGTTAGCAAAAATAAAAAATAAACTTATTTCAAAAGTATGTCTATGGTGTTTGACCTTTCTGCTGAACATTTCAAGAGTCATCTCATCATGACTTGTTGATACCCTACAAAAAACCCACGAAAATAATCAAATAACAAATAAATAAAAACTCTAATTACGTTCCATTTCCAAATAAAACGGGTCCAATTACACTGGGTGATCCGGCCAACCGTCACCATTGTCAAATGTCCAAGGGTTTATCAATACGTAAATAAATTGACCCTTCCTCTGCTCCCGTGCTGTTGACGTACCTACATTTGCTCTTTTTCGCCCTTCATTTTACCCCGTTTAAATAAAATTGGATTTACTATACTCACTTTGTGATAACTTAATCGGACGAAGTATTTGCTTACGAGAATAGTTAAGCCATTTGGACATCATTTTACGGTTCGATAAACAATGTGGTTTGAATTTGAAATGGTTGTCCGGGGAGCTATTTCTTTTATACAAATCAGGTTTTGTGATTTTCTTCCTTATATAAAATTAAGCGCAATTTCAATAAAATGTCTTAGAAAATACAATTTTGTATTGTACTTCCATATCCTTATTTTCATTAATTGATTGATAAACAATTTCTTCATTGATTTAGTGGCTACACACTGTATTCTTGAGTTGGTATCTGGTTCGGTTACCCAATCAGACTTAATGTTTTTCTTTCTTCGTCGTGTCAATAATTACTTTTAGCGGGTATTATTATAATGAGCTTCGAACCAAAAATCTGCCACTTACAGCGACAGTGGTGGCCTCGGACAGGTCCCCCCCCTAAAATACGCCTAATTACAATTAAGGAGGTGAGCAGTCGTTTGTAATAAGGTTCCACAGTCGCACCCTTCTACATCAGTATACGACCACCGGACTTAGTGATATAATATTAGGTTTTTCAACAAGAATCTCTACATGTCAACAATGTATTTGTGCCAGGTTATTGGCAATATACAACCCTTTTATCTACATGAAACTTAATTATTACTTTTGTGGATTACAGGACTGATAGTACGTGTGTGTTGGAAGTAAATCCTTATGGACAAGTGACATACCGGAACAGACTAGTAGGGATAGGACACTTTTCTATTTGCTAGTACAATTCTAAAATTTTGAAAGCGGGTCCAAACGACCAATTCAAAAACGTATTTGGTCGTTTGGACCTGCGGGCCCACCAGAGCGGGGTCAACCGACCAAAGAACCTTCCACCCTTTTAAAACAAAAAAAACACCATCGTCTCATACATCAGTCACTTGTTACCTAGCAATAGCAAAGTAGCAGAAATTCGACACACAGCAAAATCAGCTTATCCCTTATTGCATATAATTGGCACGCGACCCCAGCAGCCCGGGTGCGATGTGACCAATCAGCACACACCGACACGTGTCATTTCGCACCCCTTTTCCACATTTTCCTTTGATTTATGGGCTGTAGACGAGCGTTTTGTAGCTACGTTATTTGAACTAAGTATCAATTTAGTTTGTACTAGATTTTTAAGTGGATTTTTATTACCTAAAGTGATACATTTTTTTCTGAGGTAGATACATAATCCGTCTTCTGGCGTAGTTCATTAAAAATACCTATTTGTGCGCAGTTATAATAGATCTAAAAAGTATTTGTAAACAAACCGTTTCAATCATTATTGCAGCTAAAATGTAATTGTCAATTTAAGTCGCACAATATTTTTGTGCGTGGTATGCAATCTATTGGCGTCTCTTGGTTGAACTGAGCAGTTAGCACTTTTAACTACTTTCGTTAGCTTAAGTATTACCTGTTAAAACAACTGTTTACGTCTGAATAAATTAATAATGCCTTAAGCAATAACTGGATCTATAACTTTAAATAAAAATGAGACTAACAAAAATCTATAACCAAAAGTTCCAAACACTGCTATCATTGCCAACAACTACAATTTCAGATTGAATAGTTTTACAACAAATAAACGCAGCGTTCACCCGCCCGTCTGCTCGCCCCAATAAATCCCGTGGGACGCGACACCGACACATTGCATGTGACGGATTAACATTATCATTTGACACTGCATTTATTTAACTGTACATGTACACCTACGTTTGTTGTTATTTATATGTGTTGCCTAAGGATTATTGTATGGGAACTTAGGTTTGATGAAAGGGGATCAGAGTAGGCCATGGAAATAGACGCAGAATTGGCAGTTAAAAGTGACTTGAAATTTATTTGTCGTCTACCTGTAGGTATTCACAAACCACTTCGATATGCCAAAAAGAGGCAGACATAAGATTTCCCGAGTGCTATCTTTTTTTACCCGACTGCGCCAGAAGGAGGGTTATGTTTTTGTTTCCCATAATTATTAATTTGATTGCTCCATCGACATCAATATCGATTGAGAATTTTCAAAACTTTCTCCATGCAAAGATTTTTATAATGTTTAAATGGTTTTATCCTTTTGGCCTAACAAAATCATTGAAACAACATTTTCTTTTTCAGCTGGAAGCGAATTAAGTTTTATGCTTTCTTGTAACCTGCTAGACTTCGTGTGCTTTGTGAATCTGGAACATTCTAGAAATGGAAAGATCACGTGGCACACAGCCGTTTGGTCAGATCAGTGAATACAACACAACTTTCTATTATCACAGAGAGATTAATATCCAACTCCATGCAGTGTCTTTGCACATATTGTGCTGGCTTCTAGGACACACATATGTGTGTGATCACTTCCACAATTGCAAGCAACACTAATTGCGTTTTCAAAGCACAAAGATACGGCCCCCAGCTTTGAGTGTAAAGGCAGCACAAGGGTCAAGCCTGACCTACTATCGAATTACTGGTTCAACTGTTCTATTGGTGACTACAATTGAGACATTTGGACTATTGTATAGTCTATAACTGATGTTTAAATAAGGCAAACTTGCATGTTTTATCTTACAGTACCAATTCTGGGTCTCTTTGTCTCTATTTGTACGAGAAAAGTTTTTTTTTATTGTTATATTATCGTAAGATCCCAAGATCTCCATCTTCGCAAGCCAAAGCAAGCCGAGCTCGCTGAGATCAAACTACAGCGAGCTGATCTGGCGTTTAACAAAACCTCCTTTGGTGGTAAAATCATCCAATGAATCCTCCTAACCTAGGTGGAACGGGAGAGACTATTAGACTCACACTGGATTAAAATCCGCCGAGTACCCTCTGAGGTCCTTTGCGTTCAGCAGGGTCACAGTTACCTTCACTGGAGGTCCGCGGCTAAAAAGACCTATTCTGTTGTTCTCTGAGTCCATTTGTTATTGATTTCCGGAAATATACTCACACAATAGCAAACAACTATGAATATAAACCAAAGTACTTGTTATTTAAGCAGACTTCAACAATGACTCCATAACAAAGGGAATATCTACAAAATTCATATATTTCATTCTGGATAATCCTTTTAAAAACAAAATGGCTACGAACAATGGCGGACGCAAAATTAACGAAAACCACAAAATGCACAACTCAATTCAGAGTTGACAACTAGAATATTGTATTTAATGTGAACGCACGGTGTGGACGGTACTCATTCGAGAAACCTTAAAATTACTCATAGAGTTGTTACGGATTTCCACGAAATAATTTCGGCTTACTGTGAACTGACTAACTGCAGCAGAACAGATTTCCTGAAATTAAAGGGAATGTTAACTGTATTATTTTTATTTTTTACTTGAAGTATTTACTGCTTTTATTGGATGGGAAAATGAAACAACGCCTCTAGTGTACGAAAGAGGAACTTTTTTTTTCCTTCAAAGTAACGTCAAAGCCCAGTCAAGTCCAGTCAAGTCCAGTTCTAAGTTTAATTTACGGTACAAAAGCAGGAAGAGTCGTAGACATTGTCGTTTATACTCGAATTTGTGTGTGTTTATTAAGCACTATATGCACAGTTTCAATTAAAAAAAAAAACTATAACTTGCAACGCTTGAAGCATTACAGCGCGTTAATAATAATGTTGTTAAATAAGAGATTCCTAAAATAACAGTTCAATAAACAAAAATAAAATAAGCCATAAAAGTTATCAGAGGTGTTAGACAGGATAATAAGATCATTCAGCTCGAATAAACACCTTAGCAAAAATCCACTTTTATGAATAAACTGCTAACCGAGGATCTTCAAAGTTCAAACAATACAATATTGCTCCCTTATTTCGGTTATTCCGACCATTGGACAACCGCCCCTAAATATAAATCATATCGGGCGAGGCATTGCATGCTGTTTAGATCACGAGTCCTGACTCACGTACGATGTGAACGATTTCAAGCTCCGTTGCGCACGAGTTGACGAACACAAATCATTCATGAAATATTGAACTTTTGCTGAAGTTTATATATTTTTTGAATAAATATTTGTGATGTGATTTTTAACTGAATGGTTTTAATGCTTGGTTTAATCTTGAAATATTTTTAAGGCAGTGCAGTGTAATAAATTAACCATGAACAAAGAATGCCTAGTGGTATTAAGGCGATTGTCACACTGCACCGCATTATGCAGCGTAGCCCCCGGGATTGCGTGTTCTTACGTGGCTTGAAAGAATCTCATTGAGAGCATATACAACGCTACGGGATGCGAGACAGTATGTCAATCACCTACATATATTCGTCCATGTACCCTTGCACAATGTGGAATGACTAAGTTTGATATTATAAACGGGAATAATATAAATATGTGTTTACTTAGGGTTCCTGTTCCACTTAAAACATTTACATAAACGGTCTTAGACTAAGGGTAAGTAACTGAACTTTTAATACAACTTTAAGACTCTTTAACATGATAAACGTTTAATATACACTATTTAAGTCTGACATATTGACAGCTGGCCCATCCCTTCCCCACTCCACCAAACTCTAGCCCAAAACTTAATTTAATTGTCTAAATCAGGGTACCCAAGTCAGAGAATCGGCGAAGAGTGAAAACGAAGACACCCGGGTGGGTCGGTTCCCATCGCATCACGTTGGAATCCGTTGGATCCATCCGCCCGGGTAATTGAGGACCGGCAGAGCGGATAAAAATTAACGAGCATTATCATATTCAAACCGAAAGGCTTAATTTAATAGAATGTATAGAAGTTTTGGGACTGTTTATTTTGGTGATGAAAATGCGCCTGTTGGAAATTTGCGTACTGAATTTGCGGTGTGAGGTGCGCTGAAACTTTTGTTGGGTTTAATGTGTGTCCAGAACTGAAAATTGGCTTTTCTGGAGAGCCGGCCTAGGACCGTTTTTAAATGCCAAAAAAAAGGAGGAGGTTCTCAATTCGACACGTAGGTATCTTTTTTATGTATGACCACGTACCTACTTATAACTTTTTAGCGTAGACCATTTAAAACAGACTTTTTATGTTCTAATGTTGTACAATATAATTGAGGTGGCTTATTTAGTTAGTTCATATCCTAAAAATCTTTGTCTACAATCTCAGTGAATAGATAGTAGGTGTCCGACAAAAATCCCAATCTACTGTATAATTTATTTTTCTTTTATCGATATTCTCGCATTTGACCACTATCTCGCCAGAACATAGGCCTCCCCTTTTGATGTAATTTATGTCAAATGAACAAATCTATAATTATGCCAATCATTGACGCAATTTCTGTACGGCGTAGAATATGCAATCTAGATTTAGTCGACCATGATTATTCCGAAGTGACACTAATAGGCGTTCTAGCTTCAATTAGTGCACATAAAATCTTTGCGGTACAATAATCGTACATATACTAAATAGTGACGTCACACAACTCTCGAGCGGTTGCGTGCGCGCTGACGCTGCAAATTTGATCGCGCGGTTTCGGCTTTACGGATACGTTTAGTTATTGTTCTATAGGGTGTTCTGTTAATTAGTCATGATTCTTTTTTTCTTTTTCATTTTTGATATGGTACTTGCATCATTTATATTCATTCGCTGGAAGACATAGCACAGCTATTGGCAAAATTTCATATGAGAAGACTTACTTGTGTAAAGAGGGCGAAAAGTAAAGAAGATTTTTAGAAAAATCGTCGCTACTGACGATGGAGAATGCAAATGGACACATTTTTGGAGGTGAAAAATTATCAAGTGACATTGCGTCCGCCCACCCTGACTGGAACCTGAGCCAGTCAGACTCTTACTGACTAAAACTTGCCAATTTTTGGGTTGTCCTTTGCGATCCAGGTCCACGATCTTTCTATGACAATCCACCTGATTAATTTAATATACATAAAAAAGATATCTTTTATTTTATGATGTTGAGGTAATAGTTTAACCACGTTTAGTAATGGAATGCAATGGAGCATTAGCAGTAATCAATGATCATAGCCACTTTTAAACTTACCTAATATTACTGAAAAAAGAAAGCCTAACTCTGATAACACTAAAACAGTCGTATCTTTATATAGCTTAACTTTTTTAAATGAGACTGTAAGATCCCGAATAATTCCGAGTTACCTCGAAATAACAGTTTTTGTCGCCCTCGTTTTAACTTAGATTAGTACTACCGTAGCGTAGCGTAGATTTCTAGAATAAAGGTACCTAGATTTAAAAGCAAAAACTTTTTATGTTGAAAGTTTTTACTTACATAGCTAGAATTAAAAAAAACAAGAGTTTTCAAATTGTTACGCATTACGAGGGCGCATACAGTAACAATTTTAAAAATATATTTTAGTACAGTCTTTCTTCTTCTGTTTTTAGCGACAACAGTCTCTGTCTCTCTCTTTCTCTCTGTAATCCGTTCCTCATATATAAAGATCGTAGTCAGCTTCCAGTGGCAAGGATATTTTATGTCGTACCTCCTTTCCTACCCACCTTGCCCAACCGTTCGTTAAGATTCCGTTAAATTTCCATACTTCTTTTTTTTTTAAACTTTGCCCCTCACTCTAGGAATTTCTCCTGTGTCATGGGTGCGTTTGCAAAATTTAAATTCATATACACCAAACAAACAGCCAAAGCCGGATCTACAACTTGTTTTTAATTTGTGTATTCTTTATAATACACAAATTGACCATCTATTGAGAGATGGTCATATTAATTTTACCCGTCATAGGTCTACCAAAACAAAACACTACCATCTTTCTATCCAAAACAAAAAAAAACATCCTTCGCCACTTACAGCGCAAGGCATTGCAACACCCGCTATATAAGCCGCGGCGGTTCGCTGCGATTCGCGACCAAAGAACCGTGAAATTGGTTTATTCGCTCGATCCGATGAATAATTAATATTGTAACGTACGTCTAGCCTACGCGGCCCTAGATTGAACGGGATCGCATCTGCATATATAAACCCTGTGGGAAACTCAGCATGCTATTGTCGGTATTAAAAGGCGAAATCGTCGATTTTTAAGACCAACAATTCTCGAAGATACAATCTCCCTTCCGTATTCTAAACAGTCGAAGATCGAAAGTCGATTGATGAAATCCAAAATATCGTTTTAGCAATATTGTTGAGACTTACCTCAGTTTGCAATATCTACCATGTTTGTAGATGGAGTCTTTAATGTTCATAGCTACACCCTAACCTGTCTATTGAAATCAGTGGATATTGGGATAAAAAATGTCCCAAATATATTCTTAAGCAATGACGATATTTGAAAATACCAGTGTCATAATTCTATGTTTACCTTCTCTGATCCACTTTTTAATTAAATGCCATCAAAATAAAGCCATCAGAGTGGACAGAAGCTGCTTCTTCTATCATTAGTTTCAGTCAATCATTACCTCCCAAGATCGTCCACATAAATCGCCTTCCTCCCATCTACTTCCAATTTCAGTACACAATAGTTGTACCATACAATATTATAGCTACGAGCATGTACACACGGCTACACATTACGCTATGCAAAGCCTGTATAAGCGGACCATTCATGGGCATGCAGACGTCAAATAACCCATCACTGGCGGCATGTGAGCCATAACTTGTCGTCCGATCATGAACCATGCCCGGGTCGACAGCGCGTCGTATTCCACGGCCCCTGTAAAGGGCCAAGCCTGCCAGTAATCCTGAAACGTAAGGTCATTTGAAGGAACACCGTGGATTTTAGTCAGTACGAGTCTGACAGTCCCTCCTATCCCGCGCGGTATGGGAGGATTCATTTAATGATTTTACTACGATAAAAAAGTTGACCATTGTACTCAAAGATATCTCAAAGATATCATACAACGGGAGACCAAGACAAACTGGTTATGTATAGCATAATGTTTAACCGGGTGTACATGTAAGCCAGGTGAAACAGGCCAGCTCCTCGGCACAGATTAATGATACAATATGTCAGCAAGTCCCGCGTATTATGGAGTTAATCTACCTTCGGCAAAGATTGATGTATCATTCGCTACGAAATTAGTGTCCCGGTAATTGTTAATAATATCGGTAAAAAAATAATCGAGTGCCATCGATTTCATGGGCCGTTAATCGAGATGGGCAGGCCATTTGTTAGAGGTGAGCTTTTATTTATGATAATAAATAAAGCGTGTATTTTTTTGGTTGACTTATGTGGGCAATTATTTAGGTGGGTATATGGTGAAAATGGTGAGAATTGCAGTAAATAGTTATAATTGCCGTGGATAGCTATTGAATATGATAATTTCGGCTCCGAATTAGGTACCTACAGAAGATCATAAGGTTTATTGAATCATCATCACCATTTTTGTCTACTGCATATATGGACTCCCGCTTTTTTCACCCAGCCAATGTAAGCTACCTTCTTGTCATCTGTCCATCTTGCCGGGGTTACCTACGCGCGGTCTCCATCCGAGAAGCTTCCTACTCCACTTTTGTTGGTTCTGTGGCAGACATGACCAGCCCATTACCAGGTTTTTCGAATGAGTCTTTCGAAAGCCTTTGTTGTATTTGCTTGCGATCCAAGAGAAGAAATCATATTTGTATTATTTGAATCGATGAATAGACAATCTGTTAATTTATTTCCCTAGGGCAGTTAGAAAATTCTGCTTTATATTCCAAATGATAAACAGAAACACAGCAATGAAAAACAACTCTAAACTTTCTAATATTCTGATACAGTAATCAACAAAGGGCAACAGACGAATAAAACCAAGGAACGAATTAATAAGTCGTCAAGTGGTACTTGCAAGTGTACAGTCACGAACAAAAATATGCTTACAATTAGAAATAGATTTAACAAAGACAAAATACCTGTTTTATAAAGATACAGAATACTCTGCTAACACAACAACAACATATAACTGAAGAGGAAATCTTAATTTAATTTAGCTAAGTTTACATATTGGTGGTCGTGACTGTACCGCCAAGTTCTCCCATTTGATGGCCCTGATTGGCTCCCGCTACATTTTAATTAACTTGTAGAAAACTCTTGTTTTAACTTTATAACTGTTATGGGCGGCTGTGTTGTGGTTGGATTGATTAAATTGTATTGATTTTTGGATTCTCTGTAGAGTTCAATAGAAGTTTACTAGATTATATGTACTTATACATATATAGAGCATTCGTGAGATTTGTACGCACGGTCCTTTATACCTTGAGGAGCAGACTGTAAACTATTTACCTACTTTTAATTCTTCGAGTAAAAACACTGGTGGGCTAACATGACGTCCTAAAGCGAGAGTATTTCGACTGTGGAAAAGAGACACAGCTATAATACAAGTCGTATAGCGCCATCTCGTTCCCACAGTAGAACTACTCTCGTGCTAAGACGTCATGGTGGGCCTCCTGACCTTCGATGAATGCAGGATGTTGTATCTAAACTTAATACCTACATAAACATGTTATGAATTGAAGCAGTAAGAAGTAAACAGGTAACTATTCTGAAACGTAAGTGGCTATTAAAAGAACACCATGGATTTTAGTTAGTATGATTTTGACAGTCCTTCCGCCCCATCCAGGGTGGAAGGACTTATTGGATAGTTTTAACACGTAAAAAAAAGTTACTCTCTTTCACTCAGCATTTGGCGGATTCAGGTTTGATATAAAAAAAGAGAATATTACAGTCCATAAAAAAGTTACAAGCAATAAAGATAAAAATCTCAAAGTCCAAACAGTTGACTCTCAGCTAAAAGCCGCGATAACTCACAGGAGCCAATCTTTTTCAGGACACGTCTATTCAAATGGAATTTTTCCCGATTCAAAAATCTACAAAGAGCCTATGAAAGTCAACTACCCTCTCTGCTAATACTGTGGATCGGGCGTGGTGAGGTGACAATATTATTCGAGCTAAAATTGGGGATCCGCCGCATTTATTAAAGAGAAAACCAGCAACAAAGGGATGATATTGAATTGTAAGGAACGCTGACGAAGATTTATGAGGTTTTGGATGAGGCATTTTCGGAAAAAAATCTTAAAAAAAAAGGAAATCTGTTTCCGCCCGGGATCGAACCGGGGACCTTGTGCGTGTGAAGCACACGTGATACACTACGGAAACGTGGACAATAGTTCCGAAATTTTCTGCATGGTTTTAATAAAGACCTGATCCCTTGTTAAATATTTTTGTCTAAAGTGAAGTGACTTAATGAACACAGAAGATATTAAAAAGAGCTAGGTCTCCTCATCTTAATAGGGCCAGTTGTTATCTGATACATTTCTTTAACAAATGTTAAAAAATAAGGTTTAAACAAATACCTAGTTCGTTTAACTAGTCATAAACAACGCTGCATTAGAGCCTCGTGTCATTGGTGTTTCCGAGTCTATCCAGCTATTAGTTCGAGGTCTACTTTGACGCCTTTTACAAGACCCTACACAGTTGTAATTTCACTAACATACCCTTCGAATACTATGTATTTATTTGATTTAATGTATCATGTCTTCTCAAAAACCACGAGGTTTACCTTCCTCGCTCCATGTGTTAGATCACGCCAGCTCCGAGGGTCGGGGCGGGTGACACGCACAAAGAACCTCCAACTTCTTTCATTGTAGATTAAATTCTTTGATTCCCCGCTCACCTAGTGAGCGTCCAGGGGGAGCGAGGCCAACGCTATTTATGTGTGACTGAAAAAAATGGAAGAATTGTAAAAAACTTTTGTCAATCTTGACAGATTAAAAAACTATCCGACATTTTTTAAATTGTGATAGTTTTACCGACTGATAGATGAATACAAGTATTCAACTTGAAAATATTTATGAAACCTTTTAAAATCCCGCACTTATAAATAACTTTGAAGACCTCCAAATAATTAAATACACACACTTATGACCTACATAATAAACTAAGCCAAAGATCCCCAAAAATAATACACGAACTAATGACCCCAACTATAATTAAACCTTTTCCGCCATCTTGAAGTCTCGTGTTTCCCGCGTCGCTCTCGCTGGTTGTTCGCCCTCATTAATATCTGATCTCCCGTCAGCAGCTTAATCTCAGTGGCCCTGGATTTAATACATATTTCATTTCGGTATTTCACGAGGCATTACCTTCATTCGCGCCAGTTGTTTGACAAATACCTGTTTATTACCCGAGCTCCTTTGTAAAAATGGGTATTGTTTAAGTTTTTATGTGTATTGTCTCTCAGATGAGATGTCGAGGCTCTTGTTGAAATAGAATAGAATTTTTTGGAAGAGTGTCCTTTGGTGGTACTTTATCTTTGACGAAAATCAAAAGTCATTGAAAGAAAACTGAGAATTGGCACTTTTGAACATCAGAGATATCTTATAGAAGACAGTCTCTTAAAATATCTGCTCTTCACCTATTTATTGCTAATTATAATTGCTCGTTTCAGATGGAGTGGAATAGTGATGAAACAAGCTATACAGGAGATGCAGTCTCAAATGCGCCCATGTTCAGGAAAGCTCAAGATTTCTACAGGCATTAACTCAGTCGCCATTCTTCCAATATTTTCAGAACCTTAAAGATTCTTCAAGAAATCCTGCCTAAGTTATACTCTCACCAATTTTAAGCATTTCAGAGATACCTTAAACAGATCCTCGATAATCGCATACAATAACAGCCGAACCGAAAACAGCACCGTTTCCAAACACCGTCCATTTAACAAAACTTGTGTAACTTTATCATCGGTAGTGTTAATTCGGGGGGCAGGGCAGGAACAGGCGGGGGGCAAGGGGTGTCAGCTCGTAAACACAATTGTTGCGACTTTAAATCAAACAGTTCGCGGAGTCATTACGTACACGTGTTACTGGTACGGCGTTGCTGGTGTGCTAATCCATTCGGCATACGATACGGTACGGGAATTAGAGATAGACAAGACTCATCGACTTCATCGTACACGGTTTTACCGATTACCCATGTGCTGATGATGATGATGTGCTGTGACTGTCAATCCAGGTTGCTGACGGATAACAAAAGGAAGTTGTTAGAACTATGCCAGCTATCTATCGGATTAGAATTTGGAAGCAATGGCAGTCACATGGAGAGGTTCAACGAGAGACAGGCGTCCCTTGCAACTTGCGTCAACATTTGGTAAAAGACTTCTGACATGTGGGAATGTTTTTAATGCTTTGACTAGCGGTTGTCTTGAAAAGTCAGTTCCATTTCTATCTACAGTTTGAAAAACTCCTTATGACTTTATCATCGACGATAATTATTGAAAAAGCTTATGTTGAGCAGAAGACCAAAATAAAACTGGCCTTGATAGGCAATTCACGGATTCACCAATCACATTTTCTAAAGTCAGCACGACAGTACAACGAAAACGCGCTCCAAGAATAATGAAAGTACAAGTGAATGGACACGCAAGTGTAGTAATTATCCGCACCAACTTTGTTGTTTCCTCTTAATTTATCGCCAGTGTATCATACTCCCTCCGATGCTGCGATGGCGGAACTTCTGCAGAGATGCTAAACAGATACACGGACAACTTTCGCTTTGTTTTGTCGCAAATTATAGGTAACAAACGTATTGTAGAAGTTTTTGAATGAAGTGTGTGGCATTTCGAGTGTGGTTGATTTGTAAAGTGAGATGGATTTGAATATTTGGGGGACTTAAATGGACGTTGTGCAAGCATACTTTTCCGAAGAAGCTTTACAATACTTCTTTTCTTCAAACCTTCTGGTTAGAAAATGTAGGTAGAAATGCAGTAGACACGTGGTAATTATTGGCCAATAGGTAATTAGTAGTAGTATAATTGGGATCTGCAGTGTTATTCTCTATAAACACAATCTTGTGACTGCGCCGCACCGCTGAAACTAAAGTTTGCTATGCTCTAAGCTACTGTAAGCGGCACTATCTCAAAGCTGTCTCGTCGAAGAGCACATAGTAGAGTCCAGTGATGAGATTCCTTAAAGAGAACAGCATAGTTGGATATTTATATGGGAATAGATTGTGCTAAGAGATGGCCAAGTAACTTCGACATATTTTAAGTATTCTCCAATAAGGCTCAATAGGTTTGACGTAAGAGTTTCGATAGCTTATGTAAATCTGAGTTATCTTGGCAATGACGAACAGGTCTACCATCATAATGACCGTTAGATAGTAACTTTGTCAGGTCCTAAAGTTCGGGTACGACACAAGTTGACAGCTCGTTAGAGATGAAGTTGAAAGTGATGATAATGATGACTTGTAATAGCCAAGAATGTTATTTCAATATAAACGATTTTACTTGCTTTCTTAGTCTTTAGAATAATTTTGTCACGATCTATTTTTCTAACCTGTACATTCTGTTTCGTGCTGATCACGCTCCAATGACTCCAGCATCAAATCTCGCTTGTGTATTCAACTCGCTAAGGATTTCATAACACAGGAACAACAAACCTTGTGCAAAAATCTCTCTAAAATTTTCCTTGGCTCCTAAATCGGTATACCGAACATTGCCGAGCGCGCCCGAGCTGCCGCTCGCAAATCGTGCTCAATGTAGCATCACAAACGCGTCGCCGTCACGCCTCCTAACTATTTGATGTCGCCCGCAATGGATAGTGCCCTACGGCTAATTACGAGTATGTTGCCTACTGTTGGTGAATGTGGAAACTAAATATTTTGTTATTATGAAAGGTTTTTACGTAGGATTTGCCAAAATCAAATGATTTTTCAACTTGATGGACATGTTTTTCACTTTTTTATAATTATTGTCCTTGTTTTATTTTTTAAGAATGATTTACAAAAGAAGTCACGCCTGATGTTTTACACTTTATAAAGTTCTACTACACTTTTACATGACTTATTTAGTTTCTGTTTTGCAATAGGTTTAGCAGCGGTTAAATTGTATTTACTCATTTAACTGGTTTTTTAAATGTTCATGCATCAGTCCAAAATATTCTTTAAAATATTTTTTTTATACTAGTTGCGTTAAATTCGACACGGAGCAAAGACAAACAAGCCGTCACTATGGTCGGAACATGACACAATCGCAAATAGTTTATACCGGCAATTGAACCTTTAAAACGGTGAAATAAAGGTGATTTTTCATTGATCTGACTTCAAAAAATGTATTGCTTTTGGCGTGACATACAGAAATAACTTTTCAGAGTATGAAGACTTTATGCCGTTGTTATAAGGGTGGTTTTCAAATGTTTATATTGCTGTTGTGCTTGTAAAGAAAGCAGCGGGGTTCCGCATAAGCTGCACTGGACACCAATGGATTTATCGATGGAGGTTTAGACAAGAAAAGCAGCTTTGTCTTTGAGACAAACGGACGCCAGCTCCTGGTGTCACGGAGGGGGCGATAAGAAATAAATAAAGATATTGATTCTCAAATAGTAAAGGGATGTCATAAATCGGAAAATCTTTTCCTCCGAAGAGATTTTTCCTCTTGAAGCATGGAGGGTAATATCAAAATTTAATATACATGTCTAAGTACCAAGACTTATGAAGGGTTATTGTATTACCCATATCTAACTGGATTGTGGAAGTCAGATACTTAGGCAGTCGCCCCTTGTAAAATACTGATATTCAGCTGCATCAGATGGTTAGACTGAAAACCGACTCTAACATAGTGGAGAAAATAGAATGATGAAGTACCTATGAATGAGAGTATAGTTACCTGTCATTTTAATTAAATAATACAATTATGTCAAACAACAAGTAAACTCGCGACCGCCCACGTACCTTTTCATTCCGTACAATTAACCTTTACGGCTTTACTAAACAAACGAGGTACCCTGGGCTCATGGAAATAACAAAATCGAAAGGTCAATACGTCCCTTGACAAGTAAACCGTGTTATTTAATAACAAAAATCAATATAACATAGTTTGGACAGACACAAACACGATTACTGGGGGCCGACAATCAAAGGGAGCTGGACATTGTCGAGTTGGCAATAATAACATTATTATGAATTACCAATGCAAATAAATGGACTGAAGGTTCGGTGGCAAAGATTGGAATGGTTGTACAGTGTCGACAGAAGCACTGTCACTACTTGGATTGAACTACCAAAACTTATTTTTCACACTACTTGCTCGTAAATGTCATATTATACGTCAGGCAAACCTACTGTAAAGCATGACATTATTCCCCCTCGCTCGAGCCGGGAATAATATATGTACTGAATTTCATTATTCCCGTGGGAATAATGTGATTTGAATTTGGAAACTCAAAGAAAACCGTATGAAAACTTTCACCAAGGAGTCGTATCAGTAATGGCGGCCGCTGGCAGCAACAGCTGATCGCTTACAGTGGTGCCAACTTCACGTTCGAAGGTTGTCGTACCACATCAAATTTCAAAATTCGAATTTATTTCCTCGCAGTAGTTGTGAAAAGCAGAGTACGCTCCTCGAGAGTAAAGCTGCCTTGTCTTGGGCTGACTTGAATCCCTCGCTTCACTAAGGATTCTTAACTTAATTCCCTCGTTTTACTCGGGAATTAACACTTGAACCTCCTCGCTGCGCTACGGAGGTTCACCCCAGAATCCTTAGTGTAGTTTCGGGATTCAATACGCCCGTGACGTAAGGCAATGCTTTACTCCCTTGGTGGGTAATCTACTATTAAGTTGACATGAAATTGGACATCAATTTATGGACGCATTATTTTAGTAGCACTGTGGTAGCACCCAAAACACAAGTCTGACAGTCCCTCTCGTCCTGGTCTGAGTGGGAGAACTATTCTGATGATTTTACCACGTAAAAACAAAAGCTATGTTCTGTCGTTCTATTAAATGTATGAACATTTCTGTAGTTATGCTGAGAATTTATTATGTCAAAGTATAAGATAAAGACAGCAGTTGTTTTTTTTTACTTTTACACTGTCTACGACGACTTTGAGTTCTTCAAAATGTGATCTTACTGAATGAACTACCAGATGAGTTTTTTCCCATTACATTTGGAAAAAGTTAAGTCTCATACATTTTTATTATTTTGTTAAAAAAAAATGGGATTCAAACAATAGTTGGTTAACTACTGATCAAACAACTGACCTTAAAAGTGATTTCATCATCAATTGTCGCATCTACGACATAATCTCTGCAGTTATACGTCACAGGAGCGAAACGGCCAGTTGGGCGGCTGTGTCCGGCCGTGATTGCCTGTGTGCTCATCCAATAAGACTGGACCCTTCACGGCTTATCACTCCCGCACTCCACCAGACACCCTCCCGTCAATATTTGACTTGCTTGCTGTATTCAAGATTAACTTGGTAATGAATGGCTTAAGTTGTAACCATTTTGATAGTTTACCCCCAAGTTACAACGCAAACTTCGCCCTTTCTACCTCCATAAAAATGAAGAAGTTTGGATTTGTTTGGAAATTCTGAAATTCATCTCCATGTTAGAATTTTCGACCCATAAATAGTAATTAAAGGTCTGAATTAGCACCTAGTAGTTAGTGCATGAAGTTTTGCAACTTGTGTCAAAAGTTCGTTACTTAGTACTTCGTTTCGGCTATAATTCTCATATGGTTACAAAAGTTGGAAAGCGGTCTTGAATTAGTTAGACATGCGTTGGCCACAAAACATGCTTTCTAAACATATGGTTGCAAATTTAGTTCTTCGGTAAAACTTTTCAAAAACATTCAGCGCACATTGTGCTACGTTCCAAGAGTATTTTAGTTTTTTTAAAGGTAATCTTTAGTTTTTGTTTTAGATAAACCACAAACTTTACCAAACCAGAATAAACTGTGAAGATCACCATAAAATCACCGGAGCAATGAAGCTTGACCTATCTATGAAAAACGATTTATCCTGGATTCAAGGAAAACTTAGAAAACTAGATATGTCTATTATGATGAACTGAACTGAACTGATCTGAATCTTCAGTTCATCCGTGATCATGGCGCTTGCAACAGTGCCGAAATATAGGAAACTCAAAACAAATAATGAACATGGTAAATATCCCGTTTTAAAACTAAATAATAGTTATAGTGACCATGTCAGTCTAAAAACTTAAACTAGATATGTTTTCTAACATTTTAATGTCACGGATTACTACAACTAACGCCACAGGCGTTCCATATCATCAATATATAAAAAATCTATACTACTACTAAACTGCCAACAAAAACTGCATTACTACGTCCCCAAAAAATTAGCGACCCCAAGTATAATCTAGTTAAGATATCTTCACCAAAATCACAAACCGACACCAGTTCTGTTTACCTTGGCTCCCAGAACAACCAGCAGAAACTTGACAACACAAGTTTTTCCTAATGAAGTCACTTGGCAAGACTGTTTCGGCATTGCTGCAATTTTTGGTTCCGTGGCGTACGACAAGGTACGTGAGCGGAATGGTTGATGGGCAAATATGCTGCTTGTTCAAGACTCTTTGTGGCTTTACTGTTGTTGTAAGTCTTAGATGTTGGTTGTCATCATGACAGTTCAATGGTGCATGAGCTTTTTGGTGGATGATTGATGTTTTTGGTTAATCATGTGTTAAAATCTTATTTTGTCCAAAAAAACAAGATTTATGTTATTGTCAATATACGTCTTTTAATTTAACACGCTTTTATTGGCTTGACCTGTGTACTCTAACTATCCTATTAAAGATGCATGTATGTAACGGAATCTTTTAACTTAACTAATTCTCACCATTTTCCAGAAAATTGGTTAACTAATGGAATGGGACCCACAGATTAGCGTCTAAAATGCAACATAATATAATGACTGATTAATTTAGAAATAAGAGCAAAATAAAACTTCAAACAGTAATAAAAAAGAAATATAGTAAAACAACGTGGGCGCTGCTTTATATTAAATGTGAGAATTTAATTTTATATTAATATCAATTGAACCCACGCTTCACCCATCTTGTTTATTTCTTCCCACATCTTGTTTTCAACTTACAGCATCTTCTTGGATGACATGTACCTAAAGATAAAATAGTAAATCATAAATAAATCTTTCTAAAGTTATCTCCGAAGTGAACCTTCTCGTAGTAATAATCTAGAAACAAGAAACTCTCTATTCACTATATCACTTGTTATGAAAAGATTGATTCTTTAAATAGATATTATTTATGATGAAGTTATTCATGATAATGAAGAACTTGAAATCGTATTGTGTAGATTTTCTGACACGTGTCAGAGATTACGATTAATAGATACATCACAGAAAAGAGTTGGTATGTTCGTTTCAAAAGACCAAATAAAATCTTCGATAAAGATCCGTATTCAAACACGCGACGTAATTAAAAAACTAAAGCTGGCACTAAGAAACTAATATCGTCTATCATCTTCCGTGTTCGATTGTTCTCGAACAATCTAGACGGATCGCGTAACGTTGACATGTAAACACAAAAGTTTTGAAACGATCTCATCTATCGCGCCCGGGGCCTCATTGAGTTCCTTCGCAACTTTCTCGAAGTGTAATCAAAGGATAAAACCTTCTGTAGCCAGAGTCAAGTGGCTGCATAAAGGGGAAAATTCACTTACTCCTATAGCGGACGCGGCTCCAAACATTGGGATGGAGATATAGTCGCGGTGTTGACGGAGAGTTTGATACTGGTTGGCTTGGAAAGGGAAAAGTGGAAAACTAGATCTCAAGAGAAGCGTGTGTAGAACATACTAAGCAGCACAATATAATTTTGCAATCCATTCCACCTGAAGAAAGAAACACTGAACAGTGGACGAAACAAAAAGTTAAATATTTATTTACATGGTTTCACTTATTTACATGCACACGGTGTGTGGATTACACTAACTCTTGCTGCGATTGAAAATTTATTGTATTGCAAGATCCAAAAAGACACATTATTTAATGACAAAATAAACGAATAAATACTTTTACTTAAAAAAGAAGTGACTTTCCAGTTAGCAGTCTAAAACAGTTTTTAGATCTCTAGGAATTTCTTGAAGTAATGATGTATGTGATGTATTTGGCAATGTAAAGTAAAAAAAGCCCTTTCGTAAATAACGCGCTTAAACGTGAAGTTACGAAAACCAGCCCGTTACATAATACTTTACAACCCTTTCACAACATGAGAGTCAAACACAAAACAGTAAACGCGAATACAGCCCTTTATATAAAGCCATAGTTGGTTCAGCGAGCGAATTTGCATCGGAATGGCTGATTACAGAGTCATACCATAGGCAGTAGCTTGGACCTAGCTTTAGCCAGGTACCGCCGAATGGCTTTCAGACAACTAGATTTTAAACTTGCCGTGAATGTCCTGCTTTATATACGATATAATGTGTTTGGTTTGCAGTTGTAAATATATGGAAGTTTCTTGGTTGTTTGGGGACCGGGAAAACCGACTCTATGGACTGCAAATGTGTATGCAGATGTGGTTTATAATTTAGTAAACCTAGCATCTATCTTTTTGTGGTACGTTTGTGGTGGTTCTGATTATCTTTTTGACAGATCTAGCAGTGGGACAACAATAGTATAATTTCCATATTTAAAATAAGTCAATATATGGGTAACCAAAATATCTTTCTGCAAAAATCTGCCTTGCCATTTCTCGACGATGTCGTGATCGTCTCTTACCAATTATAGGTGCATTTATCACTATATAGTAATTTACATGAAGCAACCGCCTAACTTCTTCAGAACTCTACAAACAATTTCTTACAATCTTGACCTCAGAATTTCTTAAAACAGTTGTATTTGCTTGGAAAAACGGGAGTACCTAGAAATATAAATACAATTCAAAACCACAACAGAGACCACAATACAAAAGATAAGATCAAAGAAATAAGTTGTTTAATTATTTCTAAGTAATAACTAAAGTTGTACCGGAAGGTAAAGCTAGTCTTCTTAAGGTAAATGCGTTCATTTGCATCGGGAAAACTTTTTCACGGTAACTTGAACTTTAATTAAAAACAGAATTAAGTGTATAGGATCAAGCGGATATTTACAGTCGGGGACAAAAGTATTGGCACAGTAGAACTTGATACTTCTTTACTTTGCTTAAGGACCGATCTTTGGTAAGAAGTAACTTACGCAACTTTTCTGATGTCTAAAAGGACCTTGAGTATTGACATAATCAACAAAAAGAAGTCAATGCCGGTTACAATCCAGTATGTATGTCCTTGACAGATCAGTTTTTTTTAAACAAAACATGTGTGCGAAGTTATTGACGATTACTTCTCTTCTAAAGACTTCACACATTCACATAACTCTTTGTTCAACATAATTATACATAGTACCTTCATTACCTTTGAAAGCGTTTTTTTAAAAGCTTGTTTTCATGCTTTGAAATAAGTAGGATGAAAGTTTAAGAAGGTAGTTTTTATTTTAAAAGTTTTCCTAATTCCAAATAACAGTGTCCGCTAGTGTACATTCGTGTGTGAGTGTGCCGGTCTCCTTGGAGGCGCATTTTATCAGCCGCAACCAGCCGCGGTGCTCCCCAAGGATTGGAGTCAAAGCAAGAACGGAGCGATCATTTATGTTGCTTCATTTAGTTGGTCATTATTTTGTAACTTAAGTGTAAGTTAAGATTTGAAGTTCAGGGAAAAATTAGTTTTAGATATCGTTTGCGGGATTTAGGCTATACAATAATAAATTAAAAACTTTAGAGTAAACAAATTAAAAAAAAAATGAACAAACAAACGATTGATAGAAACAGAATGATGTTTTAAATAAGATCAAGAAAATGCGAAAGGGGCTAAGTAAACAACTATCTATATTTAAATTATTTCAACAATAATCGTCGTACTACAAAAACTTTAAACGTCTGTTGAACGCTTGTCTAAAATTAGTCAGATTATGACCTTGAAATAAGTTCCGTTTTGCAGTCACACTTTTTTTTGACAAGTGTTCAACAGATATTAAAGTTTTTGTAGTAAAGCTGTAAAAGTTTATATAAATGTTTAATTCCAGTAAGTTACCATAATAACATAATTGAAAAGAACTAATTGACTTGCCACACATTTATTAGTTTTGCTCCCAAGTCCATGTCTAAAGGTATGTAGGTATATATAGCATAATACGTTCTTATAAACTATTCACGGCCTATAAAAATAGCGATAAAGGTACCTTTACAGCCTTTTTTCTGTAAATTACATTTTCTATTATGTCCTTAGGCTAACCTTTTATGCCCCTTAGCTTGCACGGCCGGTAGGGTCATCTGTCTTTGTTAGTGTGTTACCTAAGATAGATGACACTATTGGCTAGGCATATCAGGGGCTACACACGTATGTATGTTGACATCGAAACATGGGAACAAAGTTTTGTGTTCGTCTACAACCTTCTGGTCGTTTTCATGATGAATTCGTGCTCTATTTCTAGACATTTTACGTGGCGATATACATATAAACTTATGGTATCTCATGTTTCTAGACTTTGAGTCATCGATACATTTTACATTGAGCTATGAATAGGCTTTATGAAACTTAGTTCAATCCTCTGCGCCAAAATAGTTACTCTCCGCCCACCATCACTACAATGTTCTATTTTCGTCTATCACTTCGACAAGTATTTCATAACTGAGACACTATTTCATCTTATCTCCAACAACAAACTTAGCAGTTACCTGATAACTTTAATGGCCACCGTGTTTATCACTGGCCCCGGCTAACGGCGTCTAAACTGCCCTTCAAGCATTTTATGGCGTCCTCACGTTCACGAAAAAAACTACCATCAGCTCCTGACAAAATTACATCTCACTTCAAATAGTGCTCGTAAAATTTACGCCAATTTAGATTCCCTTTACTCGGAGAAAGTCGTTTTTACAAAACGTTGTCGTATAATAAGTCGGTAAAACGTGTGTTTTACGAGGCTAGACAGACCCTCTGTTGTCTGCGTGTCTGTCACAAGATTGTCTGCCGAGCTGCAGATGAGAGGGCAGATGGAATGCGGGGACACTTTCTATTATGTGGAGCTTACGTGTAACTGGGCCATTCAGGGGAATTGAGTTTGTTTCAACTGCACGATTGTGATTGCATGGTTTTTTAAGTGGAAGATGTGAGGAGCTTCGACAAGCAAAATCAGTTGTGTTTTATTTTCGTTAACATTTAATTCAACGAAATGTAAAACTGATACGCAGCGTAACACAACTGTATCACTTGAAGCTCTAAAAGGAACCAACTGAAAAAAAACTTTTACCCAGTAAAGATGGTATCTAAATTCGAGGCCTAGAAACGTCACGAGCAACTCCCCATCACTCAATATTCCATCAGCTCGAAACGACGACAAGCAACTGATACTGCTATTTCATTCGGAGCGAAACTAGCGACAATCGCACATTCGTACCGAAGCGACGCACGCCGCGCGCGTCGTCAATCAGAAACGTCGTAATCCGGCAATAGAACGAAAACAATTGCCACACACACACCTACCCGCCAAATTACATTTCCAATTCATGAAGGCTGTTATCCAACTTTTTCCCTTTCTTCATCCCTTACCCAAACCCACCCCACAGTTTTCACCTCGCGATCTTTTTCTATGAATAATTTTTTGGAGGAGCTTGTTGACTTAATTTTATATCGGTATCCTTCTTTTTTAATGTGGGCCTAAACCGATAAAAGTGTTTGTACCGCGAATTGGTCGCGGATTAAACGGAGTTTTTACATCTTGCTTATAAGTTGTCTGTTTTAGGGTTATGATGCTGCTGCGAATGGCTTGGGTGGAAGGTCTTTCATCATAACAAACCGTAAAGGGTAATTGCTGAACGTGGGATCTTTAATAGAACTGTCGGGGGAGAATATAGTCGTTGTGATAATGTTTGCTTAACGGGTTGATTTAGATCCTGCAGGTGAATAGCTTTTTTGAGAAATTAATATTTTTATATTTTAAGATGGTTGAGTGCATATTTTATTATATACTCGTACTTAGCCTAATAACCTATACCGTATTGATGATTATTTTATCTGACTAATGATTGACTGTTAAAACTTGCACCTAACAAAACTAATACAAAACCTAATCACTACTAATTAATTAATTAATCCAAAATATGCCAAAAGCAAGTTAAGCGCATCAATTATGATCCCGTCACGTTAAGTAGGAGTTAAGCTGAAGCCGATAGGTTCGGTAATAGCCAAACTTTTGGACGCAAGAGCTTTGACAAACGACGCCGCGCGGCAGATAACTAACTTTTAGTTCTCTCTTGTATATTGTTTTATTCTCGTTTGATAGTAATTTTAGCTAATTATGGTAAGGTATTAGTTTTAAAGGCTCTTAGGAGATTTAAAGTTAAATGGTTGTAGGTTTTTGTCATCTAGCGGGTTACGCGATTGTAGAGTGAAAGTAGGAAAAAATTGTACTCATTTTGAACTTTGTGTTGCGTATCTAAATATTAATAATTTCAACTGAAATATTTCAAATTGTAGCCGAATAGGGTTGTCACTCTATAACAGAAGAAACGAATTATATTTCCCTTTACGAACTTCTGCTGATATGGTGAAAAGTTATGACAAAGGCATACAGTTTAACGATGCATTTTTATTATCTTTTTGGTATGAACTCTGCAATGAGCAGATTAAACTTGAGTACTGTGTTACTTTCTTTCTGCATTTTTTTTCGCCGGACTAGAAATGAAGAATATGTACTCGTACCTAACTAAACTTCCATAAACTGTGTATGCCTCTAACACACATTGCAAAATCCCGTATTTTCATCAATTTCTCACGAAACAATTTTCCTTACAATTACCACTAATAGTATCAGAAGAGCGTGTAGGCAAAATATTTTCCCAGCACAAGCATGTCGATACGGGCCGGCCAAGCGGGTAAGCCTTCTGAATTTTCCAACCAATTACGTTGGAGCCTCGTTTGCTACGTAACCCCGGCACACTTGAGGATTGCTCGCTGTGCATACACTGCGGCTTATACTGTAACTTTCAGAGTTATTTTTAGAAATGTTTTAGTTTATTCCAGTATAAAATATGTGGAATATTCTGCTACATTCAGTCTCTAATTAAGGTACTAACTGATGGTGAACTGGACTACTCTCTAAGAAGGTCTCTCCCTACATGAGCTATATTTACAAACAGCTAATAAAAAATGCAAACAAATTGCAATAAAATAACCTAAGTAAAATGATAAGCCATTATTGAGACGGTCTTTTGAAATAAGTCATTTTCGACGCAGAGTACAACCGAAGCAGCAGAATAGCGATTCTCTAAAGATACAGCTTTGTGTGCAGCGCTGCCAATGCACCGAAGCTTTAATTTGGTATTCACTTAGCTACTAATAGCAACGTGTCGTGACTCTATCTCAAGGCTCGGTCAAGACGGGCTCGACGTACTGTATACCCTCAAAAATCTGTCAATAGAGAATTTCATAGCTGAAACTGTAATTCAAAATCTACCTGGAATATAATTATATCCTAAAAATTATTAAACATGCCTTTGAAATACTGGTTTTGAACATTACCACGGTTAAGTATGACAAAAGCTGAAAATTTCAAGCAATGTTTTTATGATACGAAACAGAACCCTTTATTCCCCAACAGGTACCACAGAATAAGTTGATAATGTCAGTAAAACAAACATGTGACAAGCCGCCATGTTTGGACAAGGCGCGCAAACAGCAAGAGCCACACTTGACATGTTGCGAGCTGGACGAGCTACGGAAGGTACACAGATTTGAGCTGTAATATCTTGATTTTTAGATAGTTTTTTTTTTTGGTTTCTAGTTACATTTCAGCTGTAATGATCCCTAGCATAAAGTTGTGAGTTGATTGATTCACGTATCGATGTGTATTTTTCAACGCACTTTCTAAGTACATTTTGGACACCACTAAAGTTACTGAAGGAAAAAATTGTGAGGTAACCTGTGGTCTGTAGTGTAGTGGACTTATGATTATATAGATCTCAGAAGCAAGCGGCTTAAATTAATTCTATCACCAAAGAGGGACCACAACTACACAAATTCAAAGAAAAAGATAGTAAGCTTAAATTTACTCTTACAACATCGAGGAATGGAGGCGAAGCCTTTACTACGGAGTCATCGTGTTACTGAAAAACAAAAATAAAATGTGAAAAAAAAAATAAAGTGACAGATTTAATAAAATAAGCTTCGAAAATGTTACCTGAAGTTTTCTACCAACGTTACAACTCGAGTAAGATCTAAGTTTATTCTCAGAAACACGAGGGTGTAGTGATCACTCCATGTATTAGCATGATAAGGAGGTTAAAGTTAGCACTTCCGGAACAAGAAATGTTCCTCAAGTCTGCCGAACAAAATTGAACAGGGTTACATGTTTTCACGTACTATATATTTAGCAAGTAGGAAGCTGGGACGATAAGACAAGAGCAAACCTTTTTTTTAAATTAAAATTGAGGAAAAATACAACAGTTTTTATTTTATTCCGGGTACAGAAATGCGCAGTTATGCATTGAAAAACATATGCGACCGAAGACCTAAATAAGTTATAAATAAAAGTTTATCGTGCATTATTTTTTCTATGATAACTACAGTAAAAAAACCGGCCAAGTGCAAGTTGGACTCGCGTGAAGAGGGTTCCGTAAGATGTTACTTACTTTTATCGTTTTTTTTTTAAATCTGACATGTTTACGTATAATTGAAGATTGGTACGCACAATATTGAATGATTTACCATATTATTTTTATATCAAGGAGTTCTTATAGGTTTTTATAAGGGGGGGGGGGGGGGGGGGGGGGAATACATATTTCCTACCTGCGCTGGAACTGAAAGTGTGGGTCTACCACAGAACATCGATATTCGGTGTAAATAGAACCTCCTCCGACCTGACCCCGGCGAGGCAAAGTTCAGCGTCTGCGAATACATCGTGTAGATCACGATACCCTTCTTGGAAATTGCTGGGATATGTAGGAAACCTTGTTTTAGGGAAGATTTACTTTAAAGTTTAACTTATTATACTAGTGTAGGTAAATGACTATGAATGAATAATAAAAATAGTCGCATATTGAAGTGCAAGGTCAAAGGAAGTCAAAACCTGCCGGGTTCGCGGGACTAACTAGCTTCCGTGACCACGGAACCTAAAGGGCTATTGTAGGATACCGTGGATTTTAGACAGTAAGTACAAGTCTGACAGTCCCGCCTGCTCTGCCCTGGGTGGGAGGACTCTTTATTATTATACCACGATAAAAAAGTCACACAAGTACTGTTAAAATAGTCGCATTTTGTAGTGCAAGCTCAAAGGAAGAAGGCAAAACTGTATGTTCATTGACTTTACAAGAAGTATTTTTGTATATTCCCATTTTTTTTCAGTCATCAAAATCTGTGTCGTGAGAGACTTATGCAGAGCTCAAAGCGCTGTCAAACATCGACGAATCTATGACCCATTTTCGTTTCCTCATCAAACCTTCGTACAAAAACATGACCCCCTTCTTTTATAACAAAAAGAATACGAAAGTTGTGATGTTTTTCAGTAAGTTCAGCTGTGTAGTATTTACTCAACATACGGATTATAGAATATGAGTTCATAAAAGGACGTTTGCAGATGACATTCTATGATTGAGATATATGGAATGGGTTGTGTCACTAAAACATCGTGACCCTGGGACGTAAAGGGCTATTGGAGGAACACTGTGGATTTTAGTAAGAACGAGTCTAATAATCCCTTCCGCTCGACCCTGAACGTTAGGACCCATTTTGACAATTTTACCACGTTAAAAAAATCCAATGGAATAAGCTGTAGATTTACGTACATTCAAGATAAAACATTTATCTAAGTTTTAAATAAAACGTTTATCAGTCTTACAGTCAAAATTGAGCTATTCGTCGTAGAAACCTCAAACAATTACTAGTTTTTGCTTTTTAAAAAGTTATCTAAATATATTTGCTGTTGGTAGCAAAAACAATCCCATATGCAACGAGCAATAAGGTTTAAGTGTAAAGTGACTTTGGTAGGTGGGTAATTGCATCTACAACCGTCATATCTGTTGTATAAGTACGCGAGACTAAAAATAATGCAAAGGTACAATTAGCGCCCGCCACTACAAAAAAAGGTGTTATTAAAACAATTGACTATAGCAACTCGATACACGAAACAATTGGACATTAATTAGCCGAATTAAAATAAGCTTCCACTGTATTACCGAGGCAGCTGTTAAATGAACTGTGGACTTTTAATCCTGCAATCGTATTTACCGGTCGACGTTAAATCGCCGCGCTGGATTACAAATTAAAATCGGCCAGTTGGTTGCAATTGTCGTTCAATGTTTGTGTACTGGACACTCGGTTGTGTTATTATTTCAAATTGATTGCTGTGATTTTTGATATGGTTGAAGTAAACATAACTATCATGACTATTCCCTTTTTTGTAGCGTAAAGTTTAACTGGAACTTTGACGTTAATTTAACGCGCCGTATATTAAAGGCACCTTTTCGTTTTTCCATACAATAAACACAGTAAATACTTCTAGTATACTGTGAGTAAAAAACAAAAAATCTTATGAAAAGGCCTCAGGTGTTCAATAATCAATTTTAAATGGGTGGGGAATATTCAGAAGATCGCTGGTAAAATCTGGTTGAAAGTCGTAGAGGACAGAGAATTCTGACTCAAATGGGAGGGTGGATCAGAGCTGGTAATGATGATACACAATTATTTTATTAGTCTGTAATTATCGAAGGGTAGACACACCGGAATGTATGATTTCTCGAATTCTTATTCTTGCAACCAACCGAAGAATTTTTGAAAATACTTATTATAAATGTGGCAACGCGGATTCGAAAACAATGGCATGTTCAATTTTTTATTCTTTTTATACCTGTATCGCATTTTTGTATTATTTCAATAACTTCAATCAAACACAACAAATTACCGAGAATTAATCAAAACAATAAGGCAACAAGTATACGGCGCATTTTCCGAAACAAAAAACACCCGTATCTTTAAATCGCTTAAACACTTTATTTCATCCGACAAACATTTAACACTTAACAAAAGACGACCCATCTCAATTCTAAATTAGGTATTCAACGCAAAAACGTGATCTGTTCTCGTTAATTCCGAAATCCTCTTAGCAATTAACGGGTTAGAAGTAAGGCCGGGATATCACAGGTGCGAGCAAGACGGCGAGGTGGTCCCGTTCCGAATAAAACCATTACATGGCTGGCTGGCTGCCGTACATTATCTGTACTTTGTTGCGTTTTCATGGGGTTTATGTTCAGGGGATGGAAGGGTAAAATTGTGAGCTGTGATGCAGTTGAATCAAGTTGACAGCTTTTGTATTCTTTTTTTATAATTCCGAAGTCTATATACACTCAGTTGTCATTAATTTCGTTGCAGGATCCAAAACGTGTAAATTCATTATCCGAGACACGTCGAGCTTCATTTTCTGGGTTCTTTTCCGTTGGTTGCCACTGTTTTGTCTGCCTTTCAGGCGCAGCGGTTTGGGAAAAGTTAGGTGGGTTTGTCCCAAAAAAATACACTCAGTTGCTTCTCCACATAAAATTTTCAGCAGATAAACATCGTCTGAAAACTGATTGGTGGCGGGACTGTGAGCGAGTTACCGTGACCCTGGGTTTGTGAAATGTAAAGGACTATTGAGACACACGATGGATTTTAGTCAGTATGACTAAAAAAGGGCCACAGCTGGTCCCGAAATGTCCTAATTCTGGACATATAGTAATGCAACATTACAACCATTGACCCCACTGAGCGAGATCGAGCGATGTGTGTATCCCATATAACAGCAAAACATTCATTTACCTCTTTTGATAGAGGTCCAAAACATCTTCCTTTTACAAAATAACCCTCCACAAAAAAAAACTGACCAGAACTTCCTAACACATAATAAATTCGCAAACTTAAAACATATTCAAATGAAACCCGCTGAAACACACATAAAACGTGTCGAAATCTTTAGGGTCACATCCGTGAGGATACCACTGGGATCGAAAATATCGTCGTTGACATTAGCATATGAATTCTGAGAGAGTAATAAAGGAATAATATGCAAATAAAGCTGAGTGTAGAATGCCGGCGGGCAATAAAACGCGTGTTGTGTTCCGCTTATGATTATCGTGTATTCACATAAATCTAGACCTCAGCTTTATAGGCGCGTTGGGTGCAATGACGAAGCTCGATGTGGAACTTCATTATTACTGTTTTACATTTGTGGCTTGAATTGGCGGAATGAAAGAATTAGCTGCTGTCATTTACTGAACGTTTCATTTGTTAATTTTGGTGGGAATTTCAGGAGTTGAATAATAGTTTTCAGATTTAAATAAATCGCAATGTACGTTTTAGAAGTAATGACAATCGTCTTCCTTGATGAATAATAAGATTGCACAAACAATTGTTCCCTAAAGTTCCAACAACATAAGTTTATATTCTAAGACTGCATTTTGACAGCGAGTAAAGGGCAACTCGCTGTGCGACCATGGACCATGCCCGGGTCGACGGCACGTCGTGTTCCACGCGCGCCTCAAAGAGCGTCAGCAAAATGACGAGGCCCCCTCACGGAGGAGAGGGTCAAAGCCTGCCGGAGTCGCGGGACTTATTTCCATCACCGTGACCCCGGAACATAAAGGGCTATTGAAGGACACCGTGGATTTTAGTCAGTACAAGTCTGACAGTCCCTCCCGCCCTGCCCGGGGTGGGAGGACTCATTTGATGATTTTACCACGCAAAAAAAAAAGAGTGCATTTTGACAAAATGGATTATTCAACTTAAATGGGAATAAATAACAAAATATTTGAAGTTGTAGATAAGAATATGTAAAATTTCCAGATGCAAAACGATTTATCAGCCAAATATAAATACATAGATAGTAATATATACTTTTTAAGTTTAAAAACCAGAGCATAATTATGTTTCAATACGCAGTACAATTGTAAGTAAGCATTTTCACTACATGGGTTTATTTTTTTTAATTTTACCATCAGATCGATAAGTTGAAATATTACCCCGTAGTAAAAAAAACAATTCAAATTCACAAAACACAGCGACATACCGTTTAACTCCTGCCACATTTTTGGAAATACTCGTACTGGTGCGAGTATATAGCGGGTGTTGGCGCGTGAAATTGGGCAGCGCCGGGCGACGCCGCCTCATAAAACATAGCTGACACGTAATGATGAATCACATAATAACTACATACTGTATTGACGGCCATAAACATCACTCTGTATAGATTATGTGAGGGTAGTTTTATTTTATTCTGACATTTTGCTGAAAAGCAGCGTGGGTATTTAACGTGCGGAAATAGAAGGTATTTGTATTTTTTTTATGTACGAACACACCTACACAGGAAAAAAACATAACAAAAACTAATATTCCATACTCGTATTTTTAAATTCCCTTAATACGAGTAGCTTATAGGTACTACTTAATTATTTTGTTAAGGAATCTCTAACGGTAGACTTAAGATAAAAGAGTTATATTCATGAAAAGTAGACATGGTGTGTGAACTAGATCTTAATTTAATAACATTATAATAGGACACGTTTTCAAACGAAACATCTAGCTCTATCTCTATGTCTGTAACCTTGAAAAACAATTTTTTTTTTAATAGCCTTAACTGTCCCACTCCTGAGCAAAGGCCTCTCCCCATTCCTTCCACTTCTGACGATGTTGTGCCTCTTCTCGCCAATTCGCATGGAAGGCATCCAAAGCGTCCCGCCATCGTCTCCTAGGCCTGCCGCAACCCCGCCTAGCTGTCTCAACGGCATCCGGCAGACATGACCTGCCTAGTCCCACTTTAGTCATGCAGCCTTGTGAGCTACATCGGCTATTTGAGTTCTGGAGCGCAGAAAAAAAATATATTAAATCTGTTACAGTCTTCAATTGCGTTTCGCTAATCGAATTTAAGTCTGTAGGTATATATTTAAATTAACAAAATCAAATTTTATTACTTACTGAAAAATACTATCATAAGATATCGTTAAACTCACCTAGCACATAAAAAGGGTTATTTAACGAAGATTTTTGCACCAATCGTCTCGGGAACTTGGTTCGTTTGCATATTTATTACTTTTTAATTTTTATCGTCGATGACAGACATCGAGTTTGGTGCTGACTTTAATTCCTTGTAATTAAAGGAAGTTTCTACTGGGAGAATGTTCAAGTTCTTTGCGTGAATTTACGGCATTATATGTATTTAATTTTGATAATAAAATATATTTATACGATATTTTTTCAGTATACGCATCAAACTCGAGAGTGGGGTTGTGCCGTCACGACGCACTAAAATTGAAACAACGGCCTGAGCATCACATCTTGTGAATTTTAAAAGAACAAAATACGTGTTATAATATATATTTTTTTGTTTAACTAACGGACTAATTAGGTGTTTTAGTATACAAGCCTATTGTTGTATGACATTAGGCAGTATTGCACAATTTCTTCCAGAATATCAAGAAGGCTTTCCAACGAATTGAGAACCTTCTTTTATTTTCATCATCATCATATCAAACGTGTCACGTCCAAATCTTGGAAATCTATAAATATAGGCTTTCTCCCATAGATTTCCAATAGGGCCGATTAGAAGTGGCTTGCACCCAGGGGGGCGATTCTCGGTTTTAGAGATAGTGTCGAACTCGACAAAAAATTCTAATGACGTAATTTTTCGACAAATTTTAAAAGTTGTATGTCAAATTTCCATTTTTCGAAGGCTAACGTTACAGTTCAGTCCAATTTGTCGAAATGACGTCATTAGAAAATTTTGTCGAGTTCGACACCATCTCTAAAACCGAGAATCGGCCCCCTGCGCGATCCTGTGATTTTCATCAGATGTCTGTCCACCTTGCCACACGTTGCACGCAAGTCGCAAGCACGTTTAATAAAATAATATAAAATAACCCAAAAAAAAAACACAATATCATTGCTTACTGAGAACCTAAATAGCCATCATTCACCATCTTATCTACAACTAATTCCCTAACGCGGAAATCTTCATCAAAGTCTTAAAGAGTTCCGCCATGAACTCCTGACTTACCCTTTTAAATTGCAGGCGTGAGCATATTAGTCTTGATTTCGTGCAGTGAGGATAAGGTGCTTCATTTGTCTTTCGGCTCTTAACTGGTATTTACAGTTTACGAGTCTCTGATACGAGCTTGGAATTTGTAGACTGATATTTTATGTTATATAGGGTTTTAAGTTTTTAGCAAAGTAAATAAATATTAATAAAAAATCAAATAGAAGAATAAACATTAAAAATTGTATTAAACAAAAATTAATAATTGAAGAAACCTATAAGTTGAAATAAAATTAAAAATCGACGACCTTCCTGTTGGAATCCGGCGGCACCAAGCAGTTTTGTTGTGTTCCATCGGTGCTTTTGAGTTAGCTCGCTTCATCTTAGGTGCTTCTGGCTAGATTAAGGCCAAGAGGTTGGAAGGAGGTGGTTACGTTGATTTTAAACATACGTTGTGATGACCTTTCCAGAAATATAAAAGTGATTTAAATATCACCAGAATAGGAAATCTAAAACAGTCATTTGATATTTAACAACACAAAATGCGGCATACGATTCCAGAAAAAGATGGAACGGCATCACACATTGTAATCATCAAATAGAACTGGTAGTTATTCCCCTTTGTGGGCGTTAAACAGGAAGAGTTTAACGCCCACTATCAAAACAGGATCATGGACCACCTGGTGACCTTGATGAGAAACAGTAAAAGCACATCTAAATAATAATTTAGATTACCGCGTTATCAACTGACTGTCTTTGCTAAATTTATTTTGCGTAACTCTGTTTTTAATATGAATATAAAGTAAAATCTACAAAAAGAAGTAAAATCTCAAATGGATTTCATTTTCTTGATCCAAAACTTCGGCAATCTAGGGAAATGGCAATTGAATTTTACTCGTAAAAAAAATTGAAAATAAAAAAGACTAAGAAAAATTCTTGATGAACTGAAAAGTCAACACTAATAAAGAAAATATATCTAAGTGATTAATAAATACAGGTGAAAATAGGTCAACATACCCACACTCCACCATCAATAAAGAAATTTGAATACAGATCTCAAGAGATTCCTCAGTATATTGGCGCAGTACATAGAATCACTTGAGACGGTACGTCGGTTCGATTACCGAGTAGGTTTGCATACGGTCAGCGGAGGACTCGGAGAGGGCCGGGTGACTCCAGCACTCTTGGACTAATGCATTTGCGATTGCACAGCCATTGTCGGGTAATATGCCAATTTTCAACTATCTACTTAAAGTTCGCACTTGCTCCGTGGACTGTGGTATGGGAATTGTGGGGATGAGTTAGCACAGATGGGTTCTTGGTTGTAGTTTTAAGTATTAAATTGGATGGCTATAAGATATGCGATATATAAGATATGAGCTATGGATATATGAGTAATATAGTGCAAAAGATGATAAAGAAAAAACTACTAGTTAAGGGAGAAGATATACTAATAATAATAATAAAGTATTTATTTCACGAAAAACATGGTACTTGCACTGTAAACATTGTTTGAAAGTATTATTTACATTGTAATGCAATATTAGACTCTGTCTTTTAAACTAGGACTTGCCTGTATCTTAAAAGACAGCAAGACTAAGTACGCTGTGTGTATATTTCTTTGGTTCGTTACGATTTTAATGTAACAGAGGTATGAATAAATGGAAGCAATTCTACACGTCCTAATAAAGCTATAGGCAAAATTACAAAACATTTTATATTGTCACTCACATATTTAAAGAGAACTTGTATAAATTTTCTCAACCACACCCAAATTCATGCATGAGCGTGACTAACCACACACTCACTTCATACGAAACCAACTTACACGTCTGCTCACCCTATCGCTTTAAAAACCCGTCCACTCAAACACAAGCAATTCCCAGCAACAGTCTGTTAATACGGTATAAATTGACAATTTGTTCCCCCAGACGCCCCCCCACTTTCACCCCTCCACCCCGCAACTTCGCCCCGCGGCATTATTTCCTGATATACAGCTAATTCACGAAGACATTTCTTTAAAAAGTTGCAGAACCCATAAACGAGATAATCTGAAGTTTTGGCTTGTAAGCCCGGCTTGTTATCGCATTGTGGCCTCTCTAATCAAGTTCTAACGAGGTGGTTTTGAGTGGGAGGCTTTCACACTGTTTGTGTGATTTGATAGTGGAATCTAAAGCTGGGGATATTATGTTGTAATTCTGCATTTAAAGCAATGTAGCTGCACTTAGCAGAGGAATGCGATGGACAGACGACCTTATTTAAGTGATATCGGAATTGCTTTAACCACTATAACGCAAATCCGCCAAAAGTGGAAAGATTGATAAGAGACATACAGCCTTGGAAATTGTTGTAGAAGGAGAATGTAATCATTATAGTGCTTACTGTTATCATTACAATGAGACTTCAGTGTATTAGCGAAGCAAGGATCTGTGTGAAGAAAAAAAGTTTTAATTTGTTATTATTCTTGTCCAAATGATACATCTTTTATTTTTCATGTCGTGTTATTCATTTAAAGCCTCGCCTCTTTTCCATCTTAATAACTTTTTATTTTGTTTTAGAGGTAATATCAAAGGAACATAGGTCTACACACAAATACAACCATTTTGTTTTTCCTCAATGTTGCTTTTCATTTCTCGCCCATTGCGTTCTCAAAACTTCCTTGTCATTATTTCCTAGGGGAGCTGTCGGGCTCCTTATTATGCAAATAAGACGTGTTTTCATTTAACACGTCATTTCGTAATAACAGCTCCACTTGAGTTTTTCATATGCACCCTTCTTTTCTTTATATGGCCCTGTTATTACACCACTTTGAATCCTGACGTAATTGGCTTTATAACGAAATTCTGATATTATGCTACGGGCCTGAGAATAAATATCTACTTACCTACTTGTGTTGTCTTTGAGTAGAAACGGATCAAGCATTTTGGAAAAAGAGACATGATGAAACTATCCACCATCAACTAGGTTGAGGGCGACTTGCAGGTTTATTATATGTGTAGCGCGACTGCCTATTTACCTGATTCGACACTTATGACGAAATAATATATGAGAGAAAGAAAAAACCAAATTGCAACTCTCAAGGTCAACTTCTAATAAGCTTAAAGTTTAAACTCTCCACATGAATTGCAAGTCCTCCTCTCCACTACACTTCATTCCAAGAAAATACACCCGCCATCTACTTACGTAAATTAACCGGTACAATCTAGCCGTCTGTCTCGTGTGCTCGCTCCCTTACAATATCGCCAGCGTAATCAAGTCTTGAAGGCGAATAATATGAATCATCTACCGTAAGGGCGGTTTGATATCTTGGCACGGAGTGTACCACGGTTTAAATTGTCCCCGCGTCACTCAGACAACGAGAAGGATAAAGTTAGAACCTTAGTTTAGAAGTTATTTATGTACTTTATTTGTCAGTCTTTATTACATTGTTCTTGATACGGAGGATTAAGAAATACTGTTTGTTTCGGGTTCTAACGAAAATACATTTTATTTATCTGTTTTGCTTGCGAGCTTCATTTGCCGTTTTTCATGTCCCTATCATGTGTCATTGTGACCGTTTCACAACAAAAGAATTTCTAGTAATATTGCGTCTAAGATTCTAATAAAATGGTGAGAAATCTCAGAAAATTCGTCAGGCAAAGTAGACCGCTGTCTAATATTATCTTGAATATCACATATTTTTTTAAAACTTCTCCCTTAGTGAATTGCTCCGGTGTGAAATCTTTCTCATTATAAATTATGTAAAATGTTCTCAGAAACTTTCCTAAATACTCTGTAACCAGCTCCTGATTCCACCTTACAATCACAACCCCTTACATTAACAAACAATAAAGACCTTAAGACCATCTGAAGCACAAGCACTCTAATAGCAAAGACACCGGATAGATTCGACGATAAAAATGCGAAATCCTCTTGCAATGAAATTGCGTATTGGGGCTCAGACAGGGTGTAATCTGCCTACGGTACCCAAACGCTCCCAAGGGTTCCGCGGAGTTGCACTCGCCACCATAGATTAGATATGCTTTTCTGGAAAGCGAACCACTTTCATGAATACCTGGATTTTGCTCATTATTGTCATTTACGTTGTATTAGTTTACTACTTCATCTTTTATATCAGCAGCAGTTATAAAACAATTCATCATAGAAATCAGTCACTCATCAGCATAACAGCATCACCATCAGCATATCCATTCGAATTAAAATAGAGGTGATGGAGGACTTGTCTACCTATTTTTATTTAGCCTGGTCAATATTTAATTCCACCACCTGTTGAGGTTAAAGAATCAAGAGCCCCTCGTGCACCTCAGAGCACAATTCCTTCATCAGTTGATCAAAATCTTTGTCAATTTTTAAATCTTTGTACCCAAGCATAGTAAATACTGGTATTTTCTGTTCCGTAACAATAATTGTGTTCATGTTAACTTAATTAATTCGAATGTTTTTTATTGTTTTGTATTTTATTAATAAATATTTAAAAATGTTACTCTATGGTTGAAAACGAATACATAAATTTGCTCCATTCCGTAATATTTTGAAAAGGATTCTCGGACTGATCATGCGTTTAATTTCATAGAAAGTTTAATCCCAAAACCAAAAATTACGTAAACAACAAGAAAGTAAGTTTCCCACAATGTGGTTTAAGTAAAAATCCGGTCTGCCGGCACGAGCATGCCGTACTCTCTGGTCGGCACATGGAATCGCGCCAGAACTAAATGAAATTGAAATTAGCTTTCCCTCCCTAGAGCCACTCTTGGAATTTTCCAAAATAAAAGCGTATTATATTTTAAAATACGATTCTAGTCGCTCTCGTAAATGGAAAAGTCACAAGAACTTAGTGCTTAGTTTTTCAATACATGAAAGTTGTAACGTTATATGTTGGATGACTTTTGTGTGGTGCAGTATATCAAAATATTGCTACAGATGGTTTCGTTTTTTCGGTCTTAAATCATAAGTATGTATCTAAGGCACTCATTTTAGAATACGTTAATATAGTTGCATTATTAATGTTATGGATGTCGATAGTTAAATTAAAAATACGCACACGTTTAATCGCCATGTCAATCATTGGCTGTAACATAAATCCCAAAGACATTTTTTTAATAAAAATAGATACTGTATTGATTTCGTTGGCATTGATTAAAGTTATTTTTGCGAAAAATAATCACTTTATTTAGTTTGCCAAAATTGATGTACTCGAGGTATATTTTTCCCAAATACGTACTGCGAAATTGAATTGATAAAATTACATCTATGTAACTAAATCAAAGTGCGCCTTATTTGCTTGTTTCGAGTTATCTGAAACAATTGTGTAAATCATTTATTACGAGAATATCGTGTGAAGCGTCAATAAAATACGTATTGTAGAGGCTTACGGGGACATGTTTGAATACGCCGCTCAAAATTCAGAGGCGCATACTTGATGAGCCTGTGTGGGAACAATGACAAGCCGCGCGTACTGCAACGTACTACGCCACCATGCCGGTACGCCGCTACGCCCGGCGTATAGCGAGAAATATATTAAATTGTTACCTTCCAAATAATTTACCTGAGGTGTTGGTAAATCGAACGCGTTTCAGAATTTCAAACTCAAATTTTGAAAAATACGCAGTCTAAATATTGTAAACTTTAGTAGAAAATACATGACACTGCATCAATCATAGATTTAATAAAACTTGATTAGTAGTCGCTTATATGTGAAACAAAGTTGACGTTTTGCTCGATATAAAAATATCTTATTAAATTAAGTAACTTTCCATTTAATTATGTCGATAATAATTACAATCAATAATTATAATACAAAATTACTTTTGTCGATAAAATAATAATCAATCACCAAAACCAAAAATCAATCACCTACTGCTACTGGAGCATTCCACGTAGTTTAGTTCAACGGTCCTTCCGTATATTTTATTTTTCTTATGGAAAGTCGACGGCCCTTAATCAAGGTATAACTGTAGATCATATAGAAAAACATGACTAACGTGGAAATTCCAAACAAAAATATTGTAGACAATGATTTCATAAAACTTTATAAGCCGCTGATCTACATCCAAACGATTCTGGGTTCTGCGACAGTGAACTTACGAAACAAATTCCTCTCTCCACCGTTGTGGATACAAACTGGATACAGCTTAGTGTTTATTGCAGTGAATCTTGTGTCAACATATCTGTCTCATTCCCCTGAAGAGAGCGGTAATGAACTAATTGTTTCGATCTTGTTACAAGTGTCCTTAGGAATGGTTCTCAACATATCCGTCATTTCACTCAATAATACTTTAAACCGTAATTCTATGGTGGTCCTTCTCCTCACGCTACAAAATATAGACAAGGAACTGAAAGTGATCGGTAAAGAAAGGCACAACAGGAAAATATATCTCTTTATGATACTTTGTATTATAGTTAACATTTTAATACACTTTTTGCATATGTTACAAATGTTTCCATTCATCAATCCATCTAAAATTTGGTTTGTTTTATTAACTATAACTATGTATTCCGTTGAAGATGCTGAAATGATTCTATTTATGATTATAATGATAGTCTTGTGTCAAAGAATTAATTACATCAATAAGTTGATAGATTTTAGCAGTGAAATGCGTTGGCAATGGGCAGACTTAGACGCTCAAGTGTATAAAAATATATGGCAAGCTTTCGTTGGTATTGTGCGAGCTTTACGATTGGCTGTCAAGATATTTCGCATTTTTGTAAGTATTACTGTAGATTTATATCCAATTCAGATTACTTTATGCTTTTGTTTTTGGGTACCCACAGGACAGCTAAGGAAAAAGCACGCCGTGGCAAGTACACTAAGCGCGCGAGTTGAATGCAGAGCTTAGGAATGCGGTAGTGCTGTTGACAAGGATGGCAAAGTACTACACTGCAGGCGCGTGACGTGGGGCGTGCGGGTAGCGGGGGGCTCTTCACCTCAGACCCCGACTGCATTCAACTCGCGCGCTATCTGTATATGTTTGAGTATTTTTTTTTAGAAAAAATGATCCCATCCATTTCCCTTTTTGTGAAAAAAAGTTTATTGTTACTGACCAACTGGTCAATACAAATTAACAACAATGCTCAAGTTTGAATATCTTAATTATTATTTCAGATTTTACTCTTGGTGACGCATTTGTTCATATATCAATTGATAAATGTAAGGAAGGCGCTGGGGCGACCTGAAATGAAAATGATGGTTAGTTTAGCAGGCTTTTAAATCCTTTCAATAATGCCCCTAAAAATCTATACAAAGACTATTATGATCACAAGTCCGCCTCTAGCTAGGACAAGACCTCATTTACAAGAGGGCGACTGATGAAACTTTTTCTGTCGCGATTTTTTAACCGTGGCATTACCTTTCAATGTCCGTGAAATTTCTTTCAAATACCTTATAATAGTTTAATTTAGTTATATTATAGTGTAAATGAATATCAAACCAACCATTTGCTAAATGCCACGCTCGACATTTTATCAATTGGCCTTACTGATTTGCCTACAAATACTATTCAATTTTAATTTACTGTTTCAGAAATTCGAGTTGTTCTCATTAATAGTATCGCCGCTGTTGCCCGAAGTTCTGAGTATCAAATACGTATCAAGAATATGCGTAATTAGCATTCTTATAAGGCGTTTAGAATCTAGTCTACTTCAAACTAGAGATAGCTGCATTTATGCCTTGAAAGTTAACAATGGTTTGTAACATTATTTTTTAAATAGATTAAAAGCTATTAGATTATAAACATATTATCTCAGAAACAGCCGGTTCCGAAACTACCATACCTACCTTTTATTTAATACCCGTTATTGTCTCATTGTTAGGCAAAGGCCTTCCCATATCCTCCCAAGTGCTCTTATCGAGTGCCACTTCGGATCAGTCATCAAGCCACGTTTCCAAATCATCCTATACCTCTTTCTTTTTGGGCCGAATTCGGCAGCGTCATTCATCTGCAGGCACCCAAGTTTGAAAATACCTGTAAGCATAAAAAATGTTACAATATGTTGTTCTGTACTAATTACATCGTTTATTTCAGCTTCCTCTCGTTGCTACATCAAGAACATCATGCGTCTTATATCCATAGAAATGGAACCCTTAACTGTCTTCAATTTGTTCCCAATCAATATTGTGGCCCTACAGAGTATAACACTAACCACTAAATATTCCTTTGTGCTGTTTCAGTTTGCCATAGATAAGATGAAATTTAAAAATTAAACATCTCTATGATTATTTTTATTTCTATATCATTATGCCTCTTCTTCAACCTTTAGTCACACAATGCTTAGTCACTTCACTTCTTCTCTATCTCCACTTCTGGTGGTTCTGGTTCATGACTGTTCAGTTTCTTCCGACCCCTTTTAATCAGATCCTCTGTCCACCTACCCGTCTCTTATTGTCTCCTTACTTCCTTTTTTCCGTCCAGTGGTATCCACTCCAACACTTTTCTGTCTCGAATTCCAGCCAGTCTACGACATATGTAAGTAGCCCGCCCGCTTACATTTAATTTTTGTTATCGCCCCGTTGCTATTATGAGTTCCTCCGTGCCTCCGAAAGCACGTAAAGCCGTTGGTCCCGGCTGTCATTTGGAGATCTTTGACAGTCGTTACTATTAGTCAGAAGCTCTAAATTCTGACAACCAGTGTTACCATGGGGTATCGTATTACCCAGTTACTGGATTGTGGAGGTCCGACAGGCAGTCGCTCCATGTAAAGTACTGATATCCAGCTGCATCTGGTTTGACTGGAAGCCGACTCCAATATAGTTGGGAAAATGGGCAGGCAAATTATTTTGCCAATTCTACAACATGTCAGATAGCAGACCACGATGATCAAACTTAGAAAACGAGTAGCACTGTATGAGGAGGTCGATACCAATATTTCAAAAGGCCAGAAAATGGTTTTATAATTACTGATGTTAATAAAAATGAAACTACCAATACAATAAGTAATAACTACAAACGACTGCTACAAGTTTATTAAAGGTTTAAATGATAAAGCATAAGTAACTCAGTAGTAACTGTCCTACGATTAAACAATGGCGTCTATATTTAAAGAATCAAGTAAATATGTTTTAGATGAGCATTTCATAAAATTATTTAAACCACTCATTTATATACAAACAATTTTAGGTTCTGTGAGAGTGAATATACAGTGTAACATCATCTCCCCGCCCTTGTGGATCCAAAGTGCATATTCCTTATTCCTAATTTCATTTGCTTGCATAAGTTTTACGTTTTATTGGGACATTATTGGCGTAGATTTTACCAAAAAACGCCTTGAAATCATTTGGGCAATATTACAAGCTAATATCGGCGTAATTTTAAATACTTCTATCATAATCATCAACAATTGTATGAACAGAGACTCAAATGTGGAACTTTTCCTAGTGTTGCAAAGGATCGACAGAGACCTGAAAATCACAGGCAAAGGAAGGCATAATACAAAAGTATACGTGTTTAACATTTTAAGTATAATTCTACTTCTGGTATATCACTTCTACGTTTTGGTAAAAGACAGTTTAAACTTCAATCGTGGTATGTTATGGGTAGTCCCACCAGTGGTACTTCTATTCAGCGTTGAAGACTTCGAAACTATTATATTTCTCACAATATTGCTGATCTTACATGAAAGACTAGCGTTTATCCAGAAGATGATAGATTTTGGTACAGAAATAAGATGGCAGCAGACGGCTATTAATATACAGGTGCATCAAAATATATGGCAGGCGTTCAACGGAGTTGTTGAAGCTATGCGGCTGACTGAAAGAGTGTTTCGTGTCTATGTAAGTAAGGAATGTATTATCATATACTGCTTATTCTTTGCCTAACATTTTGGTATCGATATCCAATCTCACCGCTGAATCAAGGAATTCTTCATGGAGCGATGCCTATCTGACCTAGACAACCCAGGTCGTACGACCTAGACGAGAGTATCAAAGATCTTCTAGAGTCTAGAGTAAAGCCGGTTATTTTAAGGTTGAATAATTCACTTTTACAAGCGGCGGGACTGGTGACATGCTACACTTCGAAAGTGGTGCCATTTTAATAATCTATTATTGCTTTTATTGTATTCCAGATGCTGCTAATAGTCATGCATTTATTCATTTACTATCTGCTGGGCGCGAAAAAGTTAATAACTACAGTGGCAATAAAGGTAACATTGAAATAATACAAGTTATTCAGGCACGGCTTTAAACCACTGTGTTTTTTTTTATCACTACACCGATCGATTGACTGACAATCGACGATATGGACAACCGATTGGTTGATGTGGTAGCGTTTTCAGACCAATGTAGATTACGTAACAAGGGAGTAAAGCATTGCCTTACGTCACGGGCGTATTGAATCCCAAAGCGACACTAAGGATTCTAGGGGTGAACCTCCGTAGCGCAGCGAGGAGGTTCAAGTGTTTATTCCCGAGTGAAACGAGGGAATTAAGTTACGAACCCTTAGTGTAGCGAGGAATTCAAGTTAGCCCAAGACAAGGCGGCTTTATTCCCGAGGAGCGTACTCTGCTTTTCACACCTACTGCGAGGATTTTTTTTTTTTTTACGTGGTAAAATCATCAAATGACACCTCCCATCCCGGGCGGGGCGAGAGGTACTGTCAGACTTGTACTGACTAAAATCCACGGTGTCCTTCAATAGCCCTTTATGTTCCGGGGTCACGGTGATGGTATAAGACCCGCGACCTACTGCGAGGAAAAGATTCGATTTTTGAAATTTGATATGGTACCACAACCTTCGAACGTGAAGTTGGCACCACTGCAAACGATCAGCTGTTGCGGCGAGCGGCCACCATTTCTGTTGCAACTCCTTGGTGAAAGTTTTCATACGGTTTTATTTAAGGTTCCAAATTCAAATCACATTATTCCCACGGTGAACAATGAGATTCAGTACAATTTTATTGCCCGGTCGAGCGAAGGGGAACAATGACTTGATTACAGTAGGTTTGCCTGACATATAATTTGACGTTTACGAGTAAGTAGTGTGGAAATCTATTAATAGGAAAGAGACTGGTTGTGCGAGGTGCGACGACTGATCATCATAGCATCGATTTAGTACATTGTTCACCGAGAGGAGAAAGTGACGGATTACCATCGAGGGTATCGTTTAAAGGCCGAGGCGTAGCCGAGGACTTTAAAATACCCGAGATCGGGAATCGCACTTTCTCTCGAGTGATACATAGTGCTTTATACTACACCTACGAGGAAATTAAATTACTTTCTACGAAAACTGAATCCTCAAACAACACACAAATTGAAAATGGCGCCAATGGCGTCTGCAATTTTCACATGTTCTTTTTTCAAATTGTTTATCCTGCCGCCGCAGGGTCGCACTGCCAGCCCGACACCATCCAACACACAGCTAGTGGCCAGTGTCATTTTGCGAACTTGGAGATAAAAACTCACTATAAAAACTTTTTGGCTTTTGATATTTAGGTTACCGGCGCATAGTCTTATCCAAAATTAAAAAAGAAAAACCACGTTAGAAATGGATTTTCATACACTTTTCTCTCCCGCTCTGATGCGTTTTCTCCCCGCATATTTGGTCGATATGCAATGACGTACTTTCTACCGTAAATTTGATAAAGTATCAAGGTACTTTCCAAGCAGGTGTAGTATAAAATCTATTCTACCGTGTTTCGACAATCAATCGATTGGTATGATGGCACCAATATGATTAAGGGCGTTCTTAAGTTGACGTCATACATATTTCTGTATACCAAGTTTAATAATTATCTTTCGGTATGATATAAAATTTCATATTAATAATGACTTATGACAAGAGTGACCTGAATGTAATAATTGGATTGATATCGTTTTTATTTTCATTACTTTATTACCACGGCTTTAATGAAAGTTGAGTGAGCCAGTATGGTTTACTTTATTTTCCCGAACTACATGTTCAACCTTGAAGACAACAATTTACAATTATAAGGGTTCCGTACCTCAAAAAGGAAACGGAGCCTTATATGAGTTGATTGATGCCAAATACGTAGGTCTATGATCCCTTGGAGTTATAAAGTCAGCTAGAATCTTGAAAGACGTGAAATAAGGTAACATCATCTTCATCATCATATCAGCCGTAAGACATCCGCTGCTAAACATAAGCCTCCTCCATAGATTTTTAATAGAAACGGTTGGAAGCGGCTCGCTTCCAGCGCGATCCTGTGGTCATCATCAAATCATCTGTCCACTATGAAATGAAATGAAATGAAATGAAATGAAATGATGTTGAAATGATGTTTATTTATGCAAGTAGGTTATATAAACACTTTTACACGTCTTTTTATATAACTAGAAGGGGCCGGTGTTTCGTACCTGACTACTCTGAGAAGAAACAGCCGAAACAAACTCAGAGGTCACAGTCTCTTTTAAAGTCCAGACAATAAAAATGTAGAACGGATTATACGAGGACCATGAAGGTCGATGTCTGAAATGGTCTTTTGAAGAAAGAACCACACAAATTTGAGTGGACCTGTCCAGTCAGTGCAAGCATTTGTCAATTACCGTGGAGCTCAACTCATAACTCAAGGAGCTCAACGACACGACGAACAGTACCAAAGAAGGGACTTGTGTAGGCCGTTAATGTTACTCAAATTGTCAGACAACACTACAGTTATATAAAAAAAAAAAAAACAACAGGTTGACCCACATGGATCCTCGTATTCACAAAAAAAAAAAAAAAATTGTGTATAAAATAAAAATATCAGTAGTTTGTATAAAAAAATAAAATAATCATACATGTCAGATTGTATATAAAAAAAAGCAGAAAATAATAAATAAAATGCATGTCAGATTGTATAAAAAATCGAAAATGTCAGATGGTATAAAAAAAAAACATATAATTGTCAGATCTATATATATAAAAATGAAACCCGTTTTCCGTTGTCACGACATAACACGAAAACGGCTGGACCGATTCAGCTAATTCTTTTTTTGTTGTGTTTGTAACCATCGGGACCGGGTTTTAGGCCGGGTCTTCTACCCGTGCGAAGCCGGGACGGGCCGCTAGTTGTATATAAAAAAGAATAAAAATGAGTTAACAATCGGAAATTGCTTCGTCAATAAGTAAATGCGAGGATCATGTAGGTTCTCGTCTGAGATGGTCTCTTTAAGAAAGGACTACAAAGAAAAGACTTTAAGTTCAGACAGTGTAAGATATGACAGAGCATGGAAGCTCAACTCACTATGTAAGGAGCTTAACCACCTCTGAAACTACATATTCCTCACACTATAAAAGAATTTAAAAAAGACACATACATCACAAAATGTTGGATGCTTGAGGGTGCATCGGAGCAGCTAACTCCCAGGCCATCTTGTCATCAAGGTATTCTTTGACTTTATAGTAACTTTTTTTACAAAGTTGTTGTTTAATAATTGATTTAAATTTGTTTAGAATTAGTTCTTTGACGTGGTTTGGGAGTTTGTTGTAGAAACGTACACTTTGGCATTTAAATGAATTACTAATTTTATGGAGCCTACTCGCGGGCACTTTTAGCATATCCTTGTTTCTTGTATTAATGCTATGAATGTCGCTATATTTTGTGTAAAGATTAATATTCTTTTTAACAACAATCAAATTTTCATACACGTATTGAGATGCAACTGTCATTATATTTATTTCCTTGAATTTATCCCTCAGTGAATGCCTGCTACCTAGGTTGTAAATTGCTCGAATGGCTCTTTTCTGCAGCACAAATATAGCCTGAATGTCGGCCGCATTTCCCCACAGCAAAATTCCATACGACATAACGCTGTGAAAATAACTGAAGTATACTAAACGGGCTGTTTCTACGTCAGTTAAATGACGAATTTTGTATACCGCGTATGCTGCAGAGCTGAGCCGTTTCGACAATTTAGTAATATGAGGGCCCCATTGCAGCTTCGAGTCCAGAGTAATACCCAAAAACACAGTGGTGTCCACAAGATCCAATTCGGCACCATTTACTAATACACTGGTTTTCACCTGCTTAACGTTAGGTGTCAAAAATCTTATACATTTAGTCTTATTCTCGTTTAAAAGTAAATTATTAGCACTAAACCAATGCACTATTTTAGAAAGAGCAGTATTTATCTCATCAGTAACAGGCTGTTGTCGTTTAAGTTTAAATAAAAGTGATGTGTCATCTGCAAATAACACTATATCATGATCTTTCTTTATAAGGCAAGGAAGATCATTGATATATATAAGAAATAGAAAGGGGCCAAGAATTGAACCCTGCGGAACTCCCATAGTGACAGTAGAACCCGGAGATCGTATGTCACTATCACTATGTGTAGATGATGGTCCTAGGGTGCGTGGTCTACATTCGAGAACCTTACATCCCCATCGGCTATTAGACCTGTATGCTATGCGGCCTGGCCACTGCCACATCATCTTCTATCTATGAATCTCCTCATTTCTGATTCGATCACGTAAAGAGACTTCGAGTATAGCCCACTCCGTAGCTCAGCCAGTAAAGAAAAAAAGGCCTAGAAATTGTTAACAAATGCTCCATAGGTTTATGAAACCGTGTTCAATCCATATTAAGTTTTTTCATTTTGATTGCAGCAATTCCGATGGAGTCAATTTATAGTAACACCGGACCCCCAAGCTATCAGATTCATCACAAGAATGACCTTGATATGCTACCTAGTTAATCTTCTGGAAGAAAAACTGTATGAAATTTCCGAGAAGTGTTTCAATGCTTTGGAGAAAATTGAAGACGGTTTGTATTTTTTATTAATTATTTTTTATTATGAGATCAATATTTTTTTTCTAACAAAAAGTGAAAATATTACCAGCAGAAAGGAATTTTCGGTGTGAGTTTTTTTGGAACTGTATTCTTTGCCCAAAGAAAATATTTAATTAATTTTTTTGGCCACATAGCCAGTATGTAGTGTGTTCTCTTTAGCTCTAAGAATTCAAACTTTATAAGCAACAGAGTTATAAGGTAGGTCTAAAGTACCATGAGTCGCTTCAAGAAGAGTATGATACGACTGTGCTACATATGAAATTGCTCAGGTGGAAAGAGACAGAGCTATACAAGTTGTTTAGTGCCGTCTCGTTCCCTCAGCGGAACTACACGCTTTAAGACGTCATGGTAGGCCTCCTGAAGTCAGATGACAATTGCCAAATATGTATTGTATCAGTTCTTCCACAGTTCAGAATGTGTCTTTCATCAAATGAGATTAGAATATTCTCATATATTCCCTGTTCTGAACAAGAACGAACAGCCCCAGCAATAAACTCGCGCAATTACACATACATTGCAACAAAAGCGAATTCACCGCCACAATGCGACTTGTCGCACGACTTCTGACGCGTGCAACATTGACGCCGGCAAACATTCCGCCACGACGCCTCACGTCGACTTGTCGTATTGTTGCATAATTCTGTTAATTCTCATTCAGTGACAGTTAATACAAATATGCTGAGTTTTACAAAGGATAGTAACAGGGGCTGCCATAATGCTGGCTAAATACCACTCCACTACGATTGAATTAGCAGTCGTTATATTCTGCCCATGATCAGTACCTCAGGAACATGATGAAGAAACTGTCATTTTTATAAATAACACAGCGTATTATTATGATACCAGAAATTCCCGAAATAACAGTCTATTGTGTAATAACCTGCAATCCTTTCTCGCTAGTTACTTTTAAATCTCATGCAATCAGAATGGAAAGGCCAGCAGTAATTCCTTTCGATCCGCTAGTGAAACATAGATGTTTATAAGGTTTTAACCTGATATTATCGCTGATACTACCATTATAACGAGCGCTTGCAATAGTGTCAAAATATGGAACGGTCATGAAAAAATGTCAGATATCCCAGAATAAGATCTAATGATTAGCTAATTTCATTTCAAGTTCAGTTGATTAGTAGTTTATTGGTGTGTTTCAGTGACCTCTCGCAGCTACATCAAAAACATGATTCGTGTGATGAGCACGATGCACCCCATGTCAGTGTACCGCATGTTCGTCATCAACGGTCTGGCGATACACCTCATAGCTCTCATTTTGAAGTACGCCATCGTGCTCCTACAGTTCGCCTATTCATAATTGTAATTAAGTTTATGATGTTTAATAAATCAAGGATTTCTTTTTTAATTTGCATTACCTACACAGGACCTGCCGTATAGTAGTTCCATTGTCCATTATGGAACTAATTGTATTATTTCTCCCATTAGTTCCATGGAACTAGAATATTTTGTTTACCTAATCCCATAAGCCAATAAGTATATCACAGGTGATTCACACTAATCAGTCAGTTAGTCAAAAAATTAAAGGTACTTCTGCTAGAAGAATGGACAAAAACCTCTAACGGTGATTATTAATAAGATATGATGGTCTACACCGACAGATATCTATAGGAAATTTTGACAGAAATTGAGGGAAAAAATAGGATAATCTTTCACGGTATTTTTTATGCCACAGCACAGCATGTTGACCCAAACAACATAGTCTCCTACATTACTAAGAATATTGACCGTGTGTTGTTCTTTGCCCTAAACAGCGGGTAGGTACGGTGAGACGCACGGACGGACAAAAAGCCAGCCCCCGAGCAAACACACGCCGTTTACTGACCATACGTGCATCAATTGCATGGATCTGCTAGGGGGCTGTGGATATGGCATTTCTATACAGAGAAAATATTCCTAATATTTTTTAATAAATAAAATCTTTATTGCCAATAATGGTAGTTGTTGTAAACATTGTTGGTAATATGATGGTGAAAAATGATTGCTGAGACGATGAAGAATGGATGCACAACAAGTAATAGCTATAACCTGAGAGGTCTTTCAGTCAAGAGTGAATAGGTTACAGGCAGTCGTCACCGTCCTTCGACCACATCATTGCTTAGTATAAGCAGGGTCGAACGGCGCGCTGGTATTCGACAGTGATTGCTGATGATTAAGAATTGTGAATCACAAGCAGAGACAACCATAACTGACTCATTGTTATAATAGATTTAAATTTAAATTTCCGCTGGTACTGCCAAATACTTACGTGGAAATATTTTTTTGTTTGACCTGAGATCTTCTAAATATTCCTATCACTCATTTAGCGTAAAGATTTCTGATGCGCTGAATTGCCGCATCCAACCTGTTTAGTTAACCTAATCTCTCTTGATACAAGTCACGAGTTAAATTAGTTACATTTTCAGTATTCAGTGCGCGCGGTGTTGGTTTTTTCGCTCCCGATGCGAACCACTCGTGTGTACGGCCCCTGTATCGGGTGTGTTGGTAATACGAGGCACCTACAATAAAGTTCTAGCCCAGGTTCGGCTAGCGATGGCCGTTAGAAGTCACCACGCAATGTCGAAGAAAAACACCTTTTCAAAATGCCTGTAAGTTTCAATGGAGTGTCAGTGATTGGCATTATGAAATCAATGATAGATCATTCTAACACTATAATTATTGTATTAGTAGAATTGAGGCCTTAGGAGTTAGGACTCAACATTGTAGACTGCAAGAACGTACTGTGCTGAAAAGTATTATTCAAAACTACACCAACCACTAACTTTGCAAAAAATACTAATAATTGTTTGTATGTATAACAAATTACCCTAACAAAATATACATGAATTCAACCGACCGAACGAATCGATTTAACTTACATGAAATATGTTGAAAATCTATTAATGCAAACAAGTAAAGTATAATAAAGATCGTTTTAAAACTAAGGATTTCTTCAATTGTCATCGGATTGGAATCACTCATTCAGTGACAGTGCAATGGGGCTACAAACGATACTGCTAATTTGTTTAGGCTTCTCGGCCATTCATATTGTGAATGCTATCCATTCCTGGGAATTTGGCAAGGATAATATACCAGAGGCCACAGTAACCACTCGGTACAGAGGATATTTTACAATTTTTGAAAAACAACAACACATATATTTAGCTGTAAGTAGTATTATAATATTTCAAATAGTACGTGTGAGGTGGGAGTCCCATTATGAAAGTATTATAATGTTAGCCACTTTAATTTAATAAAATGAGGTAATTTGGACTAAATAACGCATAACATGATTTGTGACAGTATTATTACAATTATTTTTCTCACAAAACACTAACTAAACTATAATACGATTAAGCTAACTTAATTTACAATTTTTGACGCACTTTACAACTTGATTATTAATCACAGAGTAAGAAGACCCTTTCTAAAGAAAGCCATAATCTGATCAGTAATCACTTTAAATCTTTTTTTTCTTTTCAGGTACCCCCATGTCATGTAGTGACATATGTAAAAGTGCAAGTGCGGAATCTCATTTCCATTCCAAAAGTTCTTTATAATTCTGATACAAACGTAGTAACGATATATTATGGCTTTTGGGATCTAAGTACATCTACCTTTGGAATAACAGCAAAGTCTGTATTGCAACAAGGTTGTCAAGTAGGACCATCGGTCCCTCAACGAGTACAACCCCCTCAAGATAATCCCTCTGTACAAGATAATCCCACAAAGCCACCGTTTCAACCAGTACAACCCCCTCAACGCCCGCCGGTGCAACAACGACCCCCAAATGGCCAACCACCACATCCCGTACAAGATAATCCCACAAGACCACCGTTTCAACCAGTGCAACCCCCTCAACGCCCGCCGGTGCAACAACGACCCCCAAATGGCCAACCGCCACATCCCGTACAAGATAATCCCACAAGACCACCGTTTCAACCAGTACAACCCCCTCAACGCCCGCCGGTGCAACAACGACCACCAAATGGCCAACCGCCACATCCCGTACAAGATAATCCCACAAGACCACCGTTTCAACCAGTACAACCCCCTCAACGCCCGCCGGTGCAACAGCGACCACCAAATGGCCAACCGCCACATCCCGTTCAAGATAATCCCACAAGACCACCGTTTCAACCAGTACAACCCCCTCAACGCCCGCCGGTGCAACAGCGACCACCAAATGGCCAACCGCCACATCCCGTTCAAGATAATCCCACAAGACCACCGTTTCAACCAGTACTACCCCCTCAACGCCCACCGGTGCAACAACGACCCCCAAATGGCCAACCGCCACATCCCGTTCAAGATAATCCCACAAGACCACCGTTTCAACCAGTACTACCCCCTCAACGCCCACCGGTGCAACAACGACCCCCAAATGGCCAAAATGATCCAAACGTAATACCCAGACTGAACGCTGAGGAACAAAGTTCTCAGAAGGACCACGAAGATTTAAAAAACGATCAAACGATACAAACAGTAAAAGAGCCACATGACCCAACCACCCAAAAACCCAGACTGAACGCTGACGAACAAAATTCTCAGAAGAACCAAGAAGATTCACAATCTGTACCAGATAAAGAACACAATGAAGACACGGAGACAGAGGATGGTAAAAAAGAAAGCAATAAATGAAAAATAATAATAAAATTACATTGTTAAATAAAACCTTTTTTTATATACGCTTATCATTTATCCTGTTACCGTTACATTTTAGGCAGACATTGTATAATAAAATAAAAAAAATAAAAAAAAAAAGCCTTTTATTCCATGCATACATTGAGAAAGTTATATAAAACTAAAATTAAAATGTGTTACCTTACATTTAAAATGACATTGATAAAATAAGTAATTATTATTTTTTATGATTCATGCATTTCAATTATCAATTAGAAACCATAGTATTTTTACTATGATTCAAATTATCTCATTAATTTTGCATTGCAATTTTTTTTTTTTTAATTGTTTTAATTAGTTACATTCATGCATATTTTCTTACATTTATACACAGACATTGCATAACTGTAAAGTAACATTGCAAAAACTTTAAACAATCAAATTCGTAATATATAATACCTACCCTATATGAATAACTGTTTAATTACATAATTAAAATATATTTTATTTTATTGTTTTTCGGACTTATTGTTAGGTTACAGCTAACAATACAAAGGTAAATAATGAGACGATCAACGATTATTTTAACATGAACTCCACAAGTGTAAGCCAGTGGTGGTTTATGGCGCACGGTCCCTCTCACAGAGAGGATGCGTGTGTCTCAGCAGTGGGAACATTATTGGCTGCAGAAGATGATGAACTGCACAAAAATGGACAATCGTCCGCTTTCACGGACATAATATTATATTATTTTGATATTTGTGTATTTATCAAAACGATTTGCACAATTCAGATGCTACAAACTTAACAATGCAAACTTAAAATTATGCACTTTTACCAGCGAATATCTTCAGGAAATGATATGGACATAAAATACAATGGTCAACCGATAGAAAATGTAACCAGCACGAAATTTTTAGGAATCACAGTAGACAGCCAGTTGACTTGGAAGCCACAAGCGGAAGACTAAGGGCTCAAACACACTGCGAGCCTAGCGCGGTGGCGGCGGCGGGCGCGATAATAATGAATGTATGAAATCGCCGCTTGTGGCCACATTGAAGTGACTAGGCGGGGAGCCTAGCGCGGTGGTTACAAGCGATTTTGCGAGCCTAGGCGTTGCTAGGCAACAACCGACATAACGGGCGGGTGGCAGGTGTAAACGCTTGGTCGGCAGTGTGGACACGTATTGCGCCGGCCGCAGCGCCCGCCACCGCGCCTGCCACCGCCGACGCGCTAGGCTTCCAGTGTGGACAAACACATATGTAAACGATTAAGCACAGCCGCGTTTATGTTGCATAATTTGTCCAAAAAAGTAAATTTGTCTACATTGTTAGTGGCCTATCATGGTCTAGTCGTTTCGGTATTAAGATTTGGTGTAATATTTTGGGGTCACTGCAGTGAACGGGAAAGCATTTTCAGAGCCCAAAAACGCTGCATTAGAGCTATGTTTGGTCTTAAAATAACAGACAGTTGCGTACCTATATTTAAGTCTCAGAAATTACTTACTTTCCCGTGCCTTTATATCCTCGAATTAGCAATATTTGTAATAAGCAATCGATGTCTATTTGCAACTCTGACAGAAACTAGAAAACGAAGTACAGCTATGAGATCCCAATACCAGAATCTATTATTCACTGGAGTTTTTAATACTAGCTTATTGAAAAAAAATGTGATTTGTATGGCTCCTGTAATCTTTAATAAAATACCTGACCAAATTAAAAACTTGCCATTACATAAATTCCAAAAATGTTTAACAAAATTACTTTTAGACAAATGTTACTATTCAGTGCAGGATTTTTTAAATGATAGTTCTTTGTGACATCTCAATAATCATAATTATATTAATTTGTATTATATTTGCATGCTATGTTATGGCAGAATGTACATGGATCCTATTTATAATTTAACATCTTATTTTGATGTACCTACATTCTAAGCAAATAAAGACCTATTCTATTCTAAAAAAAAAAAAAAAAAAATGTACGTATATTCATGTAAGACTGAATACACATGGTAGGAATGCTCAAACTAGGCGACATTCTTAATGCGTGGTACCTGAAGAAGTGCCGTAGGATTTCGTTAATCCGGACTCCCACTTGTTCATCCCTGTAATCCGATCCATACTATAGGTAATCCGAATACCTCGATAATCCGCAAGGGGTCTTGTTTTTGACTCTCCGGATTAACGAGGTCCTACTGTAATATGAGTAAGTAGTACACCTACACAAAAATATTTGTGTAGGTGCACTCACCAAGATCATACAAGTTTTGCTGAATGTAGTGCCATTAATTTACTAAGATATTATTTGGGGCTTACATTAAAGACTGTCCAAATTCCTAAGAGGCCACTGAGAACCCCAAAAACATGGAAGAAAAATTACCCCCTTCGTTCGATTCCTACGTAAAACAAGTAAACATCTCGAAGGACTTCTAAATGTGTGTGCGGCGCTCACTCACACATTTGTAAAAAAATGGCTTAACTAAAAACGTTTTGTGTTGAACATTGAATCTTTGATCAGGTCAATTAAGTATTCTATGATCAGGTTTATGAAACATACTAAAAACACAAACTACGAAAATATTACATGTAAGAAAAAAATTGCTAATCAATTTAACTGAAATCAATTATTGTTGGTAATGAACAACGTGTAGTACCATGTATGATTAAATTAAATTCTTATGTAAGTACCTATAGCTTTGGGATTACTAAGTAAAATTTCAACAAGAAAATCATAAAAAGAATGAACTCTTTGATTCGAGTTCAGTTCGGTCAATTGCAGTGCAATGGGATCTCACAGTTTAACAGTGCTATTTATAGTCTTGACAGCTTCCCAGGTTGTCTTTGGTGAAGTATGGGAATTCGGAAGATATAATGCTCCAGGTAGTATAAAAATCTTTGAAGAGGACGGTCGCATTGGACTATTTGAACATGAAAAGAAAATCAAACTACCCGTATGTAATAATATTATTTACTTCGATTTTTTGCCCATTCCTCTCTCGCAATCGTTATTTTTGTATTATTTAACGATAGGTACCATGCACTATCTCGCCTGATGGTAGGCTAAGATAATGGTCGACAGTGAAGCACGCTTGCCTAGAAGTGACCAATTCACTGTTGACTTGATGACCCCAAGGCTATAGCTATCAGGAAACGCAGATCCCGTCAAGAAACGCTGCTTAGCTGCAAATAGTTTTGTACGTACCGGAGGGCTGTCCACAGCGTAACGATGGCGCATTGTCTTGTAGTCCGAAGATGAAAGAACCAGGCAGAATCAAGTTATGCAATTCCATCATATGTAAACGATAAGAAACAGACAGGATTTTTTTTGTTTTTGCATGGTAAAATCTTCAAATGAGTCCTCCCGCCGTGGGTGGAGCGGATTTGAGTCAGTTCAAGTCTAGACTTGAATTGACTCAAATCCACGGTGTTCCATCAATAGCCCTTTACGTACCAGGGCACGGCCACAGTTACCTGGAGCAACGGTCCCACGACCCCGGCAGGCTTTGGCCTTCTTAGGGTGCTCCATCAGTTTGCTGACAGCTCTTTGAGGCGCGCGTGGAACACAACGCGCCGTCGACCGGGGCATGGTCAATGATACGGACAGCAAGTCACCCATTACTAACCGCCCGCATGCCCATCAGTGTCCCCTCAAAAATGATTCACAGAGGATAAACCTAACATTGATACCACTAATAAGTAAATGTTAATTACAGGTACCACAATGTTATGCAGTAACTTACGTGAGAGTCGAAGTCAACAACTTAATTGCAACCCCGACAGTCCAATATGATCGAGATACGCGTGTGGTCGCTATAAGCTACAGCCCCTTGTCAAGCAGTCTTTCATCGTTTACTATTGTGGTTAAGGCTCGACGAGTATGGATACCGGGATGTGAGCTTGTCAGTGAACGGTTGACAAATATGAAGAACGATCAGGTGGTCGACCAGTGACTCACGATCAATCACTGACTTACACTTTCAATAAAAGTGATACAGAACTTCATAAGTTTTTCGTTTTTCTTTGTTTGGCAAGAAATACCCATAAAATAATTAAGTGTTCATCACGTTTATTATAGTTTTCTACTGAAAGTCTTACTGTCCTATAATAACTCATATAAGTTGTTGAAAATGGACTCCTCCTACTCCTATCGACTTATATTAATCTATATTAATATTATAAAGCTGAAGAGTTTGTTTGGTTGTACGTGCTAATCTAAGGAACTACTGGTTCTAATTCAAATATTATATTTTCCTGGGTGGGAATCGAACCCATGACCCTTGGCATAGCAGTCAGGGTCACTAACCACTAGACCAACAGGCCAGTCGAATAGTATAATATCGAAGTAGATCTGGGCGATATATATTTATTCAGCATACTAAAAGAATGATACCCTCTCAATTCTTTTTGTATTTATTTGTTTCTTTCTCATGCCCAAGAGCCAGTAGGTACTGCCTCTAAGCGATGAACAACATTTCACGTGCTCATCACATTTTACTTCAGGCATCTCTAATTCTTTAATAAAAACAAGAAATTGGTACACAGGAACGCACATAACGAATCAATTTCGATTGTAATCGAAGAGAAATAACACACGATATTATTACGTACAATCAAAATCAATTTGCGTTGTAAATTAAGACAACTTGAAATTATCGGGTTTTTAAAAAGTGTTTGTCGAGTGTAATTTATTACTAATGTTAGTAAGTAATCGGATGTTTGTATTACGATGGGATTCACGTGGTTTGCTATCTGTATCATCCTGTCAATAGCAGAGGTACCTACATAAAATCCACGGTGTCCTTCAATAGCCCTTTATGTTCCGGGGTCACGGTGATGCTATAAGTCCCGCGACCCCGGCAGGCTTTAGCCCTCTGAATAGCAGAGGTACATAGCCAATAATGGAATTTTGGTGTTCCTGGTGCTCCGGGCAGCGTAGTTATTGCACATCTTGGAGGAAAATTCGGATTATTTAAACATACAAAGAATATTTATTTAGTCTGCCTTGAAATGATTCTAAGTATCCTAGGTCATAGACAAATTCTCCGGGAGTGTGAGTATAATGACGGGGCCAGCCTTAAAAGGACTATTGAAGGACACCGTGGATTTTAGTCAGTACGAGTTTGCCAGTCCCTCCCGCTCTGCCGTGGGTTGGAGATTACCACACTCGCATTGGCAGACTCACATTCAAAAACATAAACTGTACCTATGCTTAATTTTAACATCGATTTTCGCAAATGAGTTTATAATATAGTATGTATGCATGTAAATGATAATCGACAAATACCTATCCAGATGGCCGGCAGGTACATATTTGTATAGAAAACCCTGCAGTAAGTTTAATCTAAAATATAATCGTTAACGTAGCTATAATTATTTTTAATAGGTTCTACTAATTACCGTATGTAATTATCTGAAGCAAACAATTTGAACGAATCAATTATTTTTGCACAATGTGCATTAAAATGAGTAGGCAAGCTTAACACACACATCTCAAAAAAAAATGTAAAGCCAGTTTAGAAAAGTATTGTAGCAGTTAGGTACAAATAATGATTTATTTATTCATTTAGAATATTGAAAACTTGTTCAATTTTGCAATGAAGCTGCAGGTCACTATTATTCTTTGCATCACAGCAACTGCACACTGTGTTTTTGGGGAAATGTGGGAATTTGGTGAAAATGTTCCCACTAGTAGAGTTGTATTCCACAATCAAGGTGATATTTCGCTTTTAGAGAAAACAAGGACTGTTCCCTTAATCGTAAGTTTTTTAACATGGAAAAAAAAACTGATAAACGACTTTAAATATCAAGGCTTTGGTACCAGAGGCCTTTTTTTTTTTTTTACTTGGTAAAATCATCAAATGAGACCTACCACCCCGGGCAGGGCGAGAGGTACTGTCAGACTTGTACTGACTAAAATCCACGGTGTCCTTCAATAGCCCTTTATGTTCCGGGGTCACGGTGATGGTATAAGACCCGCGACCGTACCAGAGGCCTTGCCATGAATTTATAGTTTTTGTGACGTAAAATAATCTGGAACTTTGACATTAATTTCAAGGATTTTTTTCCTTCTTCGCACACTAGAGGCGCTGTTCCATTTTTCCATACAATAAACGCAGTAAATACTTCAAGTAAGCTGTAAATAAAATACTGAAATCTTGTGATAAGGCTTCAGTCAGGGCCCTTAGTCATGTAACCCGTCTTATACAGCTTAATAAGGGAAGGAGGGTCGAGTTTTGCAAGCCACTGTCTGTATGTACTATCTAGTAGAATAAATCCGAAACAGTAGTTTGTAAATAGCTTATTTTTATGACATTTAGTGTCTTTTACTTTTTTTTCAGGTGCCAGAATGTCACGAAATAGATTACGTTAGGGTCGAAGTTCATAACTTGTTATCGAATCCAGCAGTGTATTATGACAAACTGACACAAGTTGTGACCATATCGTACAAACCGTTGCAAATTAGTATGTCTACGTATGATGTAGTTGTCAAAGCCAAGCTGAAAGACGTGTGCGCAAGCACTCCTAAACCCATCGTACAAATGGACACTTTGCAGTTAGTGTATGGGTAATGAAACTTATTAATCAATAAAATAAATAAAAATAAAAACGTGATCCTCCTGCAGATGTATTTTATTGTCCTGAGTATGATGATGTTTTTAAGCGATTGCACAGCTTTTATTGAGGGCTCTGGGCCCGGCGAACGAATCAAAAAATTCCGTAACGAAAATAAACCTAATACCCCGCATCGTCTAACGTCGTTTCAGTTCGGCAGACTTCAGCACGGTGTTTGTTTTTCTTGACGTTTCACTTGATTAACCACAGCCTAAAAAAAATGCAATTGCACGTTGATAAAAAAAAATGCTATGCAATAGCTTTACTGCGCCAGTCTCCGACTGCCATACGTATTTTTTTTAATAATCCTCCTGCTCCTGGCCTGAATCTACACTAAAAGCAACAATGATACCTAAGATGAGCGAGTTCACCAATAAGGAACTACAACTCCTGCGCACCGGCGGAACTAAGTTATTCTTGGCGGGATGGTGGTAAGCGGCCATGGTGAAAATCACCAATGGGCTACGAGGTATTCCTTTGTGCCGTTTCTCAGGGTGAACCGCTAGGAGTTAGTTTCCACCCACCCTTAAATTTTATTTTTCTTGAAAATTGCATCGATGCTTTACTTAATTTACATTTACTGAACTAAAATTAGTAGTTCGTACCTTAATAATATAGGTACTCGTGCTTTAGTGATATTTAACCTCTTTGATACCAGTTTCAGAAATAATAAAAACTATTCTGAGGACTATGCTCTCATGAAGCCAACAAAAAAGAAAAATTATGACAGCTTTACAGACATTATTTTGCAAAGTTATGTGAAAAGCATGAACTGGCTTGAATTCTCATCTAATCTAAATTCTAAAAGAGTGAAAATAAAAAACATTAAGTTCAAAATTGATTTTAATTTAAGTATAGATAGGTTGCTTGCTACCTACATGTAACAGGGAAATTTAAAGTACCTACAGCACAAAGGTAAATAAATTTAATGCAGTTTTGCTTCTGGTTATAATAAATTTAATGCAGTTTTGCTTCTGGTTATAATAAATTTAATGCAGTTTTGCTAATGGGTCTACCACACGCTCAAGCTTCAACAGAGTTTTACCTCCGCCAGCTTTTCGCATTGAAAAACTGTGCACGGACGGCAAGGCTGAACGCCATACCACACACACAGGCAAGTTCGCGCAGGCCGGGCTGGCGCAGGCAGAACTGTAGTGAAGCTTGTACAGTCAGCATCAAAAGTTGCTGACCACGTTCAGATTTTCAAAATCGCCGCGCACTGTATTATTATGTATTATTACGGTGTACGGCGATTTTGAAAATCTGAATGTGGTCAGCAACTTTGGATGCTGACTGTACCTGTGGTAGGTTCACCTGGCTATACATGTAGGTAGTACCGCCGCCGCCGCATAATATTGTGTTTCTTTTCCTTTTTTTCTAGTTCAGAAGACTTATTATAGACCATGCATCCCCTACAAGAAAGGACTTGCGATGAATTGCTGGAAAACCCCCTCTTAGCGACTCCCCCGCCGGAACCTGAAAAACCCAAGCCACCGCGGGTCCGAAAACCGCGCGTTTTCAAACTTGTAATGTCTTCATCATTTATAAATAATCAAATAGATTTAACAACTTCTTAGTCTATGACTAAAGATAGATCTTGTTATTTACAGCCGCCAAGATTTCCGTTGATACCGATAGAAACTTATAATTGCTGGTGCAATCATCTTAAAGAGGTAATTCGTATGAAGCTGTAAAAGACACATTTTCTTCTCTTTAGACATTAGTATTATTTGCCATCAGATAGAATATCCTTAAGCCTGGAACATAAAAGGGCTATTGAAAGGCACCGTGACCATAGTCAGTACGAGTCTGACAGTCCCTCCTGCTCTGCCCTGGGTGAGATTTAATGATTTTAACTCGTTTAAAAAAAAACTAATTTCCTTAACACTAAGAAGTGTAGTAAGTTGTGGAAGTCAAGAAGCAGACGCTGATACTGATACCTTCCCGCTAAGAACAGCTGCATCAAGTAACGGCCTGTTCATGGCCGGCTAGGCTGTGAGCAAAAAGTTAGCACAGGGCGGGGAGCGATAAGACCGAATGTATAGAAATGTTCGAAACACGCCACGAGGCGCCGCTAGAGGGCACGTGGCATGCACACCGCTTAGACCAAAGTCTCAAGACTGGAAGGTAACGAATTTAGGCAGATGATGACAAATTCCTTAATTACACATCTACTTTTACCTAATGTGTTTCATTCTGATCCAGTTACAAATGACGAAACATAAAGTGGATGACAGCCCACCAGAGCTCTTCCCGGAACTGTATTTGAAGCCAAGAAGACTGGACTACTACGCAAGACAGTTGGAAGAGAACATGAATGTTAACAAGGATCTCCTCAAGAGGATCAATCTTATACAGAGAACTGGAGTAAGGTTTTATGAGCTATTGTTTAAAATAAGGGAAGTTAGACAATGTCAAGCCATCAGAGGCCTTACCACGAGCTCTTAATACGATCCAGTTTAGGCCGTAGGAAAGAGACAGAGCTATACCAGTCGTCTAGCGCTATCCCGCTCGTTCCCTGAGCGGAACTGTTCATGCTTTAAGACGTCACGTTATGCCATCATGACGTCTTATAGCCAGATTAGTTCCAGTGATAGCTCTGTTTCTTTCCCACCTGATATTATAAAGCTAAAGTTTCTGCAAGATAAAATACAATATAGCAGGAGCTGGAACAGATGTAAAATATCCATGTTAACTATTATGTGGAAGCTTAATGGAGCTTCCAAAAGTTCATAATCAATAAGATACCAACGACTTTAGATCAGCAGTTGATTAGTCAGACAACCAGCCTTTCGTAAGAGAATTAGTGTTAGTCAGTTCATGATTTGTTATAGTTACTTGAATTAAATTTGAGGTAATCAGCTGCACCCGGTTAGACGGAAAGCCGACCTAGACATATTAGGGGAAAAGATTGGTCTATTCCACAATTTCTTAAAAGTTATTTTCCAAGTTGATGATCATGACTTAACGTTTCACAGGGGTACGTGGACTGCTGGTCGCCTGAACCCAGCAGTAAGTACAATAAGCTGCTCTGCAAACAACGTCAACGACAACTCAACGCAATACAGAAATCTAATTTATATTTCTACTCCAGACTACTCATTGCCGTTAGTGTTTTTTCTCAATCTTTTCTTTTTCCTAACTACCTTATATTAGTATAGTATTTATGATGGATGGCGATGCGTGATTCGCCGTCCGATCATGGACCATGCCCGGATCAACGGAGCATCTTGTTCCACGCGGGCATCAAAGTGCTGTTAGTGATATGACGGGGTGCTCTAGAGGGCCAAAGCCTGCGTGTGTCGCGAGGCTGTCTCTGGTAACCGGGACCCTGGAAGGAAATGGCTATTGAAGGACCACCGTGGATTTTAGTCAGTACAAGTCTGACAGTTTCTCTTGTCCCACATAATTTTACCACGATAAAAAAGTATTTACGAAATGAGCAGCAATTCACCGGATACAACGCTAAATTAAATCATCCTGCCATTGTTAATTACAACCACCAAACTTCGTGGCCCGCAAATCGCTTACTAATAATATTATATTCTGGCTTCGTCCTCCGAGATTAGCATAACAACAAACATGTAGTAACGCCCTAGTACATGCCATTCCACACTATTTTGAGAGTAAATGATTTGTTTTTTTTTTTTTTTTTTGCTGTGGGTAGTTTAGTCCACTTAAATCCTGCGCTCGCAATTCGTGTCATTCGCTTTTTAGTGCTCCGCCGTTCCACACGCGCTCGTTCAAAAAGTTATTTTAAAAGTGATATAGTGTAGTGTTATTGTTATAATAATGCATAAAAAGAAAAGTGTAATCGTTTAAAAACGAAAAAATTAGAAGAATAGAAAGAAAATTAAGACAGGCGGCGTCGATCGCGTGATCGTTATTACGACGATTACTCAGAAGACTCCGAGTTATCGTCAACAGGTTTGCACAACCGTTCACCGTTACAAGGTATGTTTTCTTTTGTTACATCATATAATATGAGTCAGTGTTTGACCTATTTACGCATTAATTTTGATTAAATTAGACTACGAAATGATCTGCTAGATCCATTAATATGAAAATAGTCAAAACATCCCACTTGTTTTAAATATAGTACATTGGGACTGTTGCATGGCGCTGTGTAAAATTGTTTGCGGGCAGTACTTGTTATCACAACTTGGGACTGTCTCTTACAATATAATATTGACTTGCAAGGCTACAGGTGACCTTATGTCTCCTTTTACACAATCTAACGGTCATGAAAGACCTATATCAGCCTAAAAGATCTAATGCAGTCACTTCCCAGCCCAACGAGCAGTACATTGGGACTGTTGCATGGCGCTGTGTAAAATTGTTTGCGGGCAGTACTTGTTATCACAACTTGGGACTGTCTCTTACAATATAATATTGACTCGCATTGTCAGGTTTCGGGGGATTTTATGTCTACTTTTTTCAAACGGAAAATAACGATAAATTGGTCATTCATCTCAGACCTTTATCAACCATATCAGCCGATTTTCCTGAGCTACAAACAGATGTAGACTTCACGAACAACCTGAGGTGGAACTGGAACCAGGTCCAATCCTGAAAACTAAAAGTAGAAATAAATGCAGCTGTTTCAGATATTATTGCTTAACGCGATAAACCTACTAAATAGCACAGTTAGTCCTTCAAGGAATTTAAACTGCAGCGACGACGTGCAGGTTTTGACCTGCATCAAGGACTAAACAGCTTGTGGACATCAACCAGCCAGCTCTTCTAAGCAGCAGCGGAACTACAAACACTGGTAAACCAGGTGAAAGCCTGCTGTTCGATTATCCTTCTTTTATAACGAATAGTTGATCGTCAACCATGATCCTTTCACAAGGAGTTGAAAAACCCTCTTTTTTGTCGGTCATTAATTCAGGCAACAACTCCGAGTATACAGAAATATTTTTTGTCAAATGAGCACATTTTGATAATGTCATCGATAATTTGTTATCCGCTAGGAGCTCCTCCAATTTGTAAAGCTGAGGCCGACTAATAATTGTCAAACATTTTATTAATACTTAAGTACAATTGCTAGAGACATTTTTATTAACAAGTTGTTCCCCGTGGTTTCAACACCGTTGCTCCTATTTGTCTCGTGGCGTGATGTTACCTATACTCTACAGCCCACCTCGATGGATGGACTATCCAATACGGAAGCTCTTTTTGGAATTCGAACCGGTAGTTCCTGGGATCACTGCGTTCATCGGCAAGCTTTTCAGCGTAATAACAGTAATAATAAATAAGATTTTGGATTTAACATGTCTGACAAACCAATAAATAATAATAATATTATAAGTATAGATTTAAAAATCTTTAAATAAATTTATCGATAGTAACCACTTTAAATTGGAAGTCTTGAAAACAGTTATAAACTGATATCAAGAGTAATGTACTATTAACATAATGAACACATCATTTGTTTCAGACGTAACATCCTGCATGCTATGTGTGGGTATACTCATGTTTTGGACAAATAAACGAATTATCTTATCTTTAATTCAGAATAATAAACTGAATAGAAAATATCTCCGGTTCCATTTGAGCATTCCATTTTTGAATTTAATTCTATAGGTTACCTTTCGGCTTAATTACTACTCCATTTGTATTTACAAAGGTAATGAAACCAGTCATGAAAATTTCAAAGTGGACCCTTAATCTACAATGAATATTATAAACATTTGTTATTGGTGAAGATTATCATACTGGTCATAAATATCCGCAACAAACCAAAGAACTCCTCACGAGTCTTGGTTTTTATCATACTTAGGTAAAAAAGTGATTTCAATACTTTCCACATTTTGCAGATATTTAGCATATGCTTATAATACAAGAAAGTTTCAGGTCAGACTATCAAAATATAAAAAAAAAAAAAAAAAAAAAAAAATCACAAAAAATAAAAATCTTAATCAATACATACTTAAAGATTTTTCCAAGTTATGTTAATCTCTTAGTACTTGCCTGCCCAGCTGTGAAGTAAGGCAGGCGGTACACAAAACTGAACGTTAAAAATACTTTTATTCTAAAAATACAAATAAAAATTAGGATTCTGTTATAAACATGCATAAACCTCATTAAAATTAGACTGAATCGTGGAATCATGGTAACAACCATTCGGTTTGTAAGATTAAAGGAGATATGACCTTGAAATCCTCTCAGATATCTCAACAATGGGGGGGGGGAAGCGTGTATGGCGATGAAAGAGCTATCACCTTGGTACAGCTAGAAATAATGTCTGCATATTATTTCTGCTTATTATTAAAATAATTGCCAATAATTTACCAACCGATTTTATTCTTCGGATTGACTGTCCACCGCGATTTCCTTCGTTAACAGGATGGCAGGGATCCAGTGTTTTCATTTGACAGATGCAACTAGGCAACTTCAGCAAGGGTGCTTACATACAAATTTAGGTTCTTCGCTTTATTTATTCACCCTTCTGAGAATTACGAAGCATATCAGGAGTTAAGATGTATACTTTCAAATGATAAGTGGAACTTGCAAGTTAGGCCTTTAATAAAAATGTAGTAATATTGAAGGTCCCCCAAAAATAGATTTATTCGCCAATCGATTAAATAATACATATCCAAGATATATTTCCTGGCATAGAAATCCGGATGCTGTAAATGCCTTTACAATTTCTTGTTCAGAAGTTTTATTTTTATACCTTTAACAGCTATAATATAAACAGTCTGACAACGCCAACGGTTCAATGGTCCCATACTGGTCAACACAACCGCGGTATCCATTATTTGATAATGGTTATGGTATCCATTACTTCAAGAATTTTTGTGATATTAAGGAATAATAATAATAATATTTTTTATCTACTGATTTCAGTCGGCGCTATATGCGTAACACCTTTACGCCAGTGGCAAGAATCTTAACTGCGACTGGCGAGGCGACAACAAAAAGAGGTATCCCACCGTCATCTATAAAAAGATGCGATAAAAGGTGGTCCATTTATTATTTATTCATAACATGTTTGATTTATCAATTCCAAATATTATGAACATCTTTACATGAACGTGTAATAGTGGTGCCCAATAAGGAACCTTAAATTCAAACCGGTCGGCTTGTAAATTTTATTACTAAAGAAAACATTCCCAGGAATGAGAAATATTTAAAAATTCTTTAAAGGGTTTCTTCGTTCCAGACCCTCTCTGTCTATAAACAGACCTGAGATGTTTTTAGGTACGTAATCCTGATAAATGATACCCAGAAGCCTTGAAAAGGTAACAAGGAATTTGGCTACCCAGCTCTGGGCACTTTGCATAGGGTGCAAACTTTACTTTTGTATTATTAAGTAGTGTAATTGGCTTCGGCCGTTCTATTCAAATAAATAGATAAATAATGAAAAATTAAAATTTTAAGTATTCAAAGGTCCGATAAAGAAATCGAAAGTAAAATTCCCGTTCTTATAAATACTCCTAGAATTAGATAATTTCAACCCATGCTAGTTATTCCTTTTTTGCAGGGCAATCAATACGGTAAAAGTTACCTCAAAATTACTGAGTGACTTCGAATCAATACCGATTCTCTTATTAATATTGTCAAGCCCTGTATTTCATTCAAATATATTTTACGATTCATATCTCTAAAAATCTACATGTTTGTTGTTATGCTAATCTCGGAGGACGAAGCCAGAATATAATTGGGGATTAAACGAACTTACCTGTAAGTGAAGTTCTATCCTAATTATATGATGGCTTCGTCCGAAGAGATTAGCAACCCTCCCACCCGGTAGAGACCGAACGAGTTCGGTATATACCCCTGTCAATCGTAAAATATGAAGTTAATAACGGGTTAGACTCTAAACTAAATGACACGAATTGCGAGCGCAGGATTTAAGTAGACTAAACTACCCACAGCAAAAAAAAAAAAAAAACAAATCATTTACTCTCAAAATAGTGTGGAATGGCATGTACTAGGGCGTTACTACATGTTTGTTGTTATGCTAATCTCTTCGGACGAAGCCATCATATAATTAGGATAGAACTTCACTTACAGGTAAGTTCGTTTAATCCCCAATTATAATTTCACAGAGATCGGAGCAACTGCTGACCAAAGAATTGGATGCAGCATGGAAGGAAACAAAACACAAACTTATATTAGGCGCATCGTGAGTATGAACTTGTGGTATTCTTCGACTTGGAAGTCCTTTTTAACCGACGAAAAAAAAAGGAGGAGGTTCTCAATTCGACATGTATATTTTTTTTTTTTTTTTTTTAATTATCTTCTTTAAAATGTACTTTCTTCTGAATGTCAATTCTAATTTTCAGATTACCGTTCATTTTATTTAAGACTGGTAAAATTGATCGTGATATTAAGGACCCAGCGTTTGAAAAACCTCTTCACGTCGTCAGACCTAGGTAAGTCAGTGTAGTCTGATATATTTTTACAGACCTCAGAAAAATATCACTTTGATGAGTTTGCGCCTGAAGTAAAAGCAACTGCTAGTCGTAGAGTCAATGTAGCTTTATTAGGTAAAATATTATTTTTGTCATTTCCATCCATAGTGATCCAAAACAAACGAAAATGTTCACAATTTAATAAACCGTCTATGTACAAGACTACATAAGCTTACCTAAATAAGAAAAACAATCAGTAATGTCATCGACACTTTTCTTTTTCATTTGATGACGTTATTGCAGAGTTTCTATGGACATTTGGGTTCGAGGTGGATCGAAGATCGGTAAAGTAATGATCGAGCTCTTCTCTGACATCGCGCCGGAATCTTGCAAAATGTTCCTGATGTTTGTTAAAGGACTTTCGACTGGCCATGCTTATACCGGCACCAGATTCTTCAGGTTAGTAATATAATTTATAGTGTAAACATCTGAAAACCCCAGGGTTTACAAATTTTCTGACGCAGACTTGTAGCAAGAGCTGGTAGAGGATTAAGTTTAATAAGTACGTGTCATTTTCTATTTGAAATCAAGATTGCATTTAAAAGGCCACAAAGAAAATGCAAAGTCAAGTGCACATACCCAAACACATGCTAGATTCTGTTGTTGCTATTGTCTTATGGCGTTTGCATAGATCTTTTTTATGTTCTGTGCATTATTGACCATTCATTATGTACTTTATAGACCAGATTTTACTTTACATAACAGATATTCAATTGATTTATTTTATTGTGGTTTCATTGCTCATGGTTTTAAACATGTGTTTAGAATAGTGCCAGATCTATACTGCAGTGGCGGAGACGTAATGAAAGACAATGGTTTCGGCTTGTACATACCACCAGTGAAGATCGAGGGAGACTACGTTCAAGCTATGTCCGCGGAAACCAAGATCTTGCGTCATTCTGTACCAGGTGAAGTGCCTAACGATTATATTATATTAATCATGGGATGGTGCTATTCTATCCAAAGCTTAGTATAATCAGTATATTATGTTTCCCGTGCTAGGAGACAGGCCTCCTCTCTGTGAGAGGGAGTGGACTATAATTCAGCACACAAGCCGAGAACGTGTTGGTAGATGGGTGGACTACTTTGTTGCCATCGCAGGTAAAACCTTAATCAGGCAGACAGGAGGGTGAACTTTGGCCAAACTTAGAAGCAATTTTCTTCACCATCATAGGATGTCATAATGTTGAACATAGCCTTTCCGAATAGTTTCCAATAGGACCGCATGGAAGCGACTTGCATCCACCTTGTAGGAGGACATCCCAGGCTGCGCTTGCCGATGCGTGGTCTGGATCCAGGACCTTACAACTCCTTCTGTTCTCTGTGCTATGTAGCCTGCCCACTGACACTTCAACTTGCTAATTTGCTGGGCTATGTCGGCAATTTTGGTTTGTCTACGAATCTCCACACGAGGAAAGCAAGCTTAACACACTGCAACGATAAGTGCCTGTTGATTAAAGTCAGGTTGTAAAGGGGCGCGACAAGCTAACCTACGCTGGCTCAGTAGCCCCTAAAGGGGCAGACGGTGTAGTCATACGACATCCTCATTATAAATTTTAAAAAATATTATATTCTCTGCGTTTAATCCTATGAGTGCACATTAATCAAGAATGTTTAATAAAAATCTGATTTGTTCACGCCATTATAACTTCTACATTTAGCGCGCATTTTCTTAATTTACCATAACAAAATCCAAAGGTATAAATACGACTGTCGCTATTTTAATCATCATTTTAGGTACAAAAAAGTAGGCATAATTAAAAGGCTTTGTCCATCCAGGTGTATTGTCTATGCTCGTTACTCCTGCTGGTGAAGTCAGTGGACAATTTAATATCATATTCAAGCCATTGCCGCAATTTGATAATAAGCACGTGGTGTTTGGTAGGGTAAGTTAAAATTTTGGGTTTCTTGAAAACATCATTATTATTTCGATCAAAAGTAGGTAAACTATTCATTGATCGAAGATATCCTGTAAAGTGCCTGGCAGACGAAAGATGTCAAAGAGACAAAATTATTTTTTTTCGCTGCGAAATCGCTTCCTCTTTCTAGAATTATTTTTAAAAGTAGAAATAATAACTTTTCCCTCCACTTATAGATAATTCTCGTGTGTTGAACTTTCAGGCGGATATTTATTCAGTCTATTTTCTTCTACGCCCTACACTAACTATAATATATTTGTCTATAGATAATAGCAGGACCGCCACTAACATTGGAACGGATCAGTGCACTAGGACTGCCCCTCGGTACTCCTATATCAGACTGTATCATCCGCTCGTGCGGCTGGTTCACCCGCACCGGCCAGTATCGTGATGGCGCCCCAAACACCATCAAATTCCCGCCAAGAGGAAAGAAATAATCAATTTTTTTGTTACAAATGTTTTTTTGAGTATTTTTTATTACAATTTGACTGAAATGGGTGTGTATTTTGATCTTAAAATATCGTGGACTTGAGACTTCAGACAGTTTTCCTTCAATAGGTCTTCAATTTCAATTCTCGTCGGGGTTATTCATTTGATATGATTATATTTATACAAGGTGCCTGCGGTAAATATTGCACATCGTCGTTTGGAAAGAGACATAGACTAGTTACGAATTGGTAGAGCGTTATCTCTGTCGTACATTGGCATGTAGGTACGACAGAGATAACGCTCTACAAAGCTGAAACTAACCGATTTTCTTTTTTTAATGTCTCTCAGTGTGCAATATTTATTGTTGGTAGATACTACAAGTACTAACAGATATCAGATATGTTATCACCTCTTATTGTCAATCTAATTTAAATCATGTATTTTAGCTCATCAGCAAAATTCAAAACTACGAACAAGAATGAAACAAAGCATCAAAAAAAGAAACAGAAACATGACTGCAATCACAATTTATTGCAAAAAAATATATTCTTTTGTATAAATAAATAGAAAAGTCTGAAGGCACACCACACGAATCAAACAAATCACAAGTACACATTCATAATCGTACAATTTTAATACTCGATTAATTTTATTTACTAGTCAAGTCCGCGTAGCCGCCATTTTGTTGTCATCATTCTATCTTCACGAACAATCCGCACGATAATATCAGAGCCAGCAACTGGAATAGAATAAATAATAAATTTAAAATGTTTAAAAAAAGAATAGTATAATTGGTTGCCAGCCAGCATTATTTATCCCAGCGGCCGTAATATGACGTCTTAAAACCACACTTGTTCCAGTGAGTGAACGAGATGGCGCTAGACAACTTGTATAGCTCTTTCTCTTTCACTCACTGGAACAAGTGCGGTTTTTTAAATGTATTCTGCCGTATTAGATGGGTCATGATAATGTATCGTGATGAACAGCCAGACCCGAAAAAACTACCTACATTAAAGGCGATACAAATATTTGTTCAGTGCAGGAATCGAACCTGCAGCACAATAGACAATTTCACTCACCACTGCGTCTAGAATAACAATGCGAAACTGTGGTTTTATACTTTATTTTGGTTTAAAGTCACGTAGGCTACGCGTAAGAATGCGTAACCTACGTTTTGTATTTTTTGCCTCACTCAACTCGACTATAACCATTATACCATCACATCACGCCTGTAATCTCTAACGGGATAGACAGAAGTGTACCTATAATTCTTATTTCCATAGTCCTAATATTCTGGGCACAAACCCAAACTCGAAGAAACCACCGTCATCAAAAAAAAATAACCTCTAGGAGTCGAACTCAGAATCTCCCACAAGAGCAACAAGGCAATCAAACCCATTCATCTATCAACTCTTGTATGTATCAATCTCATACAATTTTTATCGACTAGAGCGCCACAAGATCCCTACACTTATTTTAGTGAATCACTTTCATAGTTTAAAACAGGTCTGAATTCAAATTATAAGTGCGAAAGAGGTTTTAAGCTTTATTTCCTACATGCAACTGGTCTAATTACATGAAAATAAAATGGTAATAGCCATTTTCTATAGAAAAAAAGTAGTAAAAAAAGAAAAAGTAAATGACTTCCAATTTTTTTGAAGGCAGATGGCCAGTGTTCAAAGGTTATACATAATTATTTGAATCGTAGTATAGAGGTTAGATTGAATGTGAAGAGTTCCATTTTAGATAAGGCTACCTAAACGGTTTCTTTTACCTACTAGGAAAATTGTAACAACACGAAATAGTTTGTAAGAATATTACAAGCTCTAACATATTTCTCGGCTTAAATTTACTACACAACAACGAATTAATACGGACTGTAAAAAAGAACCATCAAGAAGACATCAGCCAGAGATTCGCAAAAATTGATGGTTTTTTTTGGTATTCAAAATCATGTTTCGGGGAGAGAAGCGTTAGACATGTTCAACAATGTTAAACGCACCTCTCCTTCTCATTTAAAGCATTGTGCTGATGGAGTACAATTTTTTTAGTGCCTATCGGTATTCGGGCCTTCAATATTTACGCAACCAGAAGTGCCTTTTTATTTTGTTTGACATCAGATTATAAATAACTGGTAGAAACTTACCATTATCAGAGCTATGATGATGGCAACTGAGCCGACGTACACGGCATCCTCTCGCAAGAAATCTGTCACTTTAGACAGACATCCCTCCACGTACATCGTGGTAGGATTCGGAGACCCCTTGCAATCCATCCTCTGAAACATTTAAAATGTTGTTGTTAGTTCAGGCAGGCTTAAATGTAGAATGGAATAATACTTTTATTGACTCCTGCACTGTTTACTTACTTACTTTTTAATTAATTAATTGACTTAAAAAAGTTTAATAGGCGACATTACACACGTAATGAATTTATGCAGATTTTATATATCAAACCTCATTTAAACAGATCCACAAAGAAGTTTTCATTCCTATGAGACTGGCCTCTTTACGTCAAATTGAATGACAACTAGCCATTAGTGAATAAAAAATACAAAAAAAAAACATTAATGGCATCCGATTTTTTTTGGTATCTTATGGCCAGTCTAATCAACACTTATTGTTACAAAGAGTTTGCATTAAAATTTAAAGTTCCTATGCAACCTCTTTTTATTCATAAAAAATTGTGCCTAACGGCAATATTTTTTGAAAGGAGAATTAAATATCGTATAAAAATGTTCACCTTTCCAGGATAAACTTCCCGACAGCAACTTTCAGGCACATTATCATTCCAATCCTTGTATCCTTTGACGCCACAGCACTTCAGGTACGTTTGAGTGTCATCCCACGACTTTGTATACTCATGCCTGACGCCATAGTACGGAATGGAGGCATACAGCTCCCGGTCCAAGGTCGTGAGGACCTTCTCTCTGAAGACGAACTGGAGTATCCCACCAACCAGCATCACCACGAAGAGTATGAAGACTAGGATGTAGTACTGAAAATAGCATTCAGAAATTAAATTTAACTTGAAAAAAAGAACTAAACTAAAAAAGGGAGTGATAAGCACGCAACTGGCTGAATTATTAAAAACGCACCGTAAGCAGCATACATTTGACCTCCTTCGCGGCGCCGCAGCACCCCAGCAGTGACAGCAGCATCAGGGCAGCTCCCATGGCCACCACCACTCCCACAGATGCTATGAACATGTTGTTGCTCATCAATGTGCTGGAGAAGGCTCGGGAGACCCATACCCATAGGCCTACACCCAGCGCGATCGCGCCGCCGATCTGGAATATTGAGGTACAATTTATTGATTAGAGTCCTTTGTTTGTGAGTTAGGAGAGAGTGAGAGAGGAGAGAGGAAACAAATGGTATATATGATACTTTTATAAACGTAGTAGCACCCTAAGTCTCCATTAGCACCAGCACTTTTTTAATGGGCGTTAAATAGGCGCCGAAATAAAAGAAATGCATCCCATGTATCTGTTCACATTCACTTAGCAGCGCTTTTAAAGCGCGGCGCTTTTTTCGAACTGTATTTGATATTAAGTGTTGGGCGGAGGTTCAATTTACCTTTTCGTTCGAACTCAGCACTCTTTAACGCCGGCAAAATTGAAAAAAAAAAATTACGTTGATAGAGGCAAACTTCCAAAGATCGTCAAATGAGGTTTATAAAATTTCATATCGCATGTAACTGGCCTATTTAGTTGAAAAAAATGACAACAGCTATTTTCCATGGAGAAAAAGTAAATAAAAAGAAAAACTTAATGTCATCCAAATGTTTTTTGATGGCTGGTGGCCAGCAAATCAATTCGAATCAAATGAAAAAGGTTGCATAGGCAATTTTTGTTACCAAAAGTTACCTGAAAAGTGGTAAAGTAGAAAAAGGAAATATTATCGCAAATTAACAAAGCAGACGAAAAAATAGAATCAGAACTGCGTGAAGTTTCTTTAAATTACACAAACATAAATCTAACAACAATCATAAGGTCTGATCATTATGTCTGTGTGATGAGCAATAATAATCTACCGGTTGTACTTGATTGATGTAAGTGGCATTAGCCGTTAAGACTATGAAAGGTCACTCATACAGTCGTATGACATTGACGGCATGCAATGCATGTATAGGTACTTGCATAATTATTTAAGGACACCGCCGGTCGTTTTTATTGTTGAGTACTTATGGGCCTACAACAAGCAAAAGCTTCACGACAGTTCGGCCTGCGCAAGCTTCTCGCATGAAAAAACTGTACACGGAAGGACGGGAGTTTTACCAACCGCACCCATCCACGGTGTTCCGTGTACAAACGTGCATGCACAGGCAGTACTGTGGTGAAGCTTGGGCGTGTGGTTGGCCCATTAGATTATAAAATGTCCAGATTTAGATTAAATAAAAAACTTTTTTAAAAAAAGGGAACCGACTTCAAAAATAAAAACAAAAAAAACTGTAAAATAACTTTTCTTTCGGAAGTCGGTGGCTTTGTTTTTATTTCATTGACTATGGCCACCGACTTCCGAAAGAAAAGTTATTTTACAGTTTTTTTGTGTTTGGTTTTGAAGTCGGTTCCCTTTTTTTAAAAAAGTTTTTTATTTTTCCCTTTTTAGTTTAAATATTCAACAAAAATCTTCATAATACAATCGGCGCCTTTGAAAATCTACAATCATAGTAAGCAACAAAAACGAATCTATGTGGGCAACTTCACGAGGTATCTATTATTGTTATATACTCAAACCTTCTCCAGAATGTAACGAACACTTTTCTAAAAACCGCATCAAAATCGATTCAGCCAAACGCGAAATAATAGCGGACAAACATGCAATCGTCTCTGAAAATGTACAATCCAAGTAAGCAAAAACGGATCCACGTGGGCAACGTCACGGGATATCCATTAGTGTTATATACTAAAACCTTCTCCGGAATATAATGAACACTTTCCTGAAAACTGCATCCAAATCCGTCCAGCCACACTCGAGATAATCGCGGACAAACATACATACATACATACATACAGGTCGAACTGAGAACCTACTTTTTTTTTTGAAGTCGGTTAAAAAACGCAACTTTTTATAATTATGTGAGTGAGCGCTACTCTCGAGCGAAGGCTGTAATTTTTCTTCATTTTTTGGCTTAAATTTTCAGTGGTCTTCTAGAAAAATTCAATAATAAATCTAAGCCTGCCGAATTATTTATGGACAACGTTCATAATTATTGCTGAGTAGTGGCAGGACTTATTTCATGATTTTACCACGAAAAAAAAACACACACCTGGTATAATCCCATAAATAAAATAGATCCCAAGAGTTTTTATCGTGAATTCGACCATTTTTTTTTCCACCGATGAATGCAGTGCAGGTGGATGTCCGTCTAATGTTTAGATACGATCTAAATTGCCTCATGTTTTATCTTAATGCGTTCGTCTTGAAATACTTATTGCTTCATTTAATAATCAGAATGTTCTATGAGTTGAAGTTGAAAGGAGTAATTTGAGAAAACACCTAAGGTTTCCTTTAATGTCTATGTCATTTGTAATCATTATTCGTATAAATTTCTCAGGGCTTCTTCGACATAAGTATTTGAACCACACATGGACACGATTGCAAATTCGACATAGTACTTAATGATTTTACTGCCTTACTGAGAGGTATATAAAGAAGTTGCTACTTACGAAGGTGACCACATTGATGCATATCAATGAGAACTTCATACACCTCCCGCAGCTGTCCATTGCTCCTCCCATACCCATGGCGAATCTGTGGACGTGTTAAGAAAATATAAAAGACTATGCCAGAAGTATTATAAAAAAAGTAAATTGAAACAGCTTTTTATTTATTTTATAATATCAAAGATATTAAGTAAAATAATGTTACAAGGTTTAAAAGACATCAACGCACAATTTTTATCATACAGATCATTTTATATACCCATTAATTTCATGCATAGATTTTTTCGAAGGGCCAAATGTTCCAAAAATATGCTGTTACATAAATTTTGACCATGTAGAGACTAATGCAAACTTGTGTGAAGTTGCTGATCTTTAAAATTTGGATAATTGTTTATATGGTGAAAGAAAGAAAGAAAATACATTGCAGATAACGATGGGTCTGTATATTGTTATTTTATTAAAATCTTAAAGTTTCAGCAAATTATAGAGTCATTTGAAACTATTATTGAGTTAGTAGTAATTGAGACGTATCAAATTGCCACCGACCCAAACTGCACCTTTCAAAAGATGCCCAACTTTTTTCTTACTTGGATTTGTAAGAGATGCGCCGCACAACTTATTTTTTTTAACTAAATGTTTACAAGTGAAATAATGACTGATCTAAGACGACAGATTTACCTGCATCGTGTACATATTTGTTGTTTTTTTTATGACGTGAGACGGCTCCCACGTTTATGGTCGACTGGTATTCTCACATTAAATTGTTGGTTGTTATTAGAAAATTCGTTATAATTTGTCTTCTGGGACATACAAAAAATGCGCACTGCGAACGCCATAGGACTAAAGTGGACATGATGGTTTGAAAAGGATTTTAACAATTTTACCCTTTTTTCCAGTTGTTTAGATTTAAGTATTTTTTCTTGGTTGACGATTTATTATAGTCACAGATGCTTATAGTAGGTATCATAAGTATCTTCATACAGTAATAAATATAACAACAACCTTGAGTGACTAAAAAGTGAAAGTTGATTACAATGTATCCAGTTGTTTGCAAGCTATTCACGTGCATAGGACAGTACTTATGGCACGCTTTGGCATCTCTTAATGAGAGTAAAAGTTTAAGTGCATGTGGTCGTCATAATATGAGGAAGCAAATAACTTATCCTGACCGAATATGATAAGACTGTGGTCATATATAATAAAATGAAATGATATTTATTTTTGTAGCGGTTTCTTTACACAATTTTACATGTCGTCTTTTTAAAAACGACTTAGATGAAGCCGATGTTTCGTAGCTGACCACTCTGAGAAGAAACAGCCGAAACAAACTGTAGAGGTCACTGTATATTTTAAACTCCAGCCATTATTTGGTCATTTCATAGGTACGAGGACCATGATGTTAGTGTCTGAGATGGTCTTTTGAAGAAAGAACCACACAGATTTGAGTGGACCTTTCCAGTCAGTGCAAGCATTTATCAGTTATCGAGTAGACCGATTCGTATATTCTTCTCTTCTTCTTGAGTAATTTTCTACAATCATATGCTGCACTCCTCTTTCAACACGAGTTCATTGTAACCAATTTGAACACGCACTTCCAGCGCATTTTGGTCTTCGTTGAGGGCACTTTTATTCCCATGGGAGCCATGGGAGCCCATACTAGAAGACGTGATTGCACCACGATTTCGATTTTTTCACATTATCTACCACCTCTATTTTAGAAGTGCTACATTAAATATCGTAAATGAGAAAGTTTTAATCTGCTTCATTTTGGATGTTGACAGTTTTCGAACTGGCGTACATCGAGATCCTGTACTTTGGAACTAACATACGTCGACATTTTTCAAACTTCGACATTCAGAGGCGGAGTCGACAGTTTATTATCGAATCAACATAAGTATATCTCCTTTAACTTCATTTCCAATAATTGCTAATTCTTAGGTCTATGCAGACAAAGTCATGAATAGAAATTTCACGATAGATATATCTAACATACACGAGCTACATTAGAGGTAGGTGCCGAGTCTATGACAATAATAAAGTCAATTACAAAATTAGCCGGTTAGACGTCTGTACGATGTGATCCCACCTTTAACCTTTACAATTTAAAATCTTAAATCTTCAAACGTTAGAGATAGTCCTAGGCAATAGCAAACGGGGGTGAAGGGACTCTAAGACGTTTTGTTCTGACTGGGTATACAGGGTGAATTTTTTAACTGGGCGTGGATGGCTACTTTCGAAACTATGAGGAATATCGAAAAACGTTGAAAGGAGTCTCGAGGCCGATTTTGACGAAAACTAAAACTGCATCATTGGATTTTAGAAATCAAAAATGGAAAAATAGCAATTTCATAAAAATCAGCCATTTCCTTAAGTTTGCCGTATATGATTACTTCCCAGAATTTGATCTTTATTAGCAACACTATCGAACGGTGTAATAATACAGGGTGTGATTTTTTTTTCCAAAATCAGCGGGTTCGATTCCTGGCCAGGATTTTTGATTTTTCTAAAATCCAATGATGCAGTTTTTGTTTTCGTCAAAATCGGCCACGACCACAATACGGTATGGTCTAAACAGGATGTTTTTTACTATTTATGTCTAATATTCGTATTGAGTTTCCGGTATTTTTGCTATACTTAGGTATTGTCAAATAATGAATGTTGTAAATGTCCCATTTCAAATTATAAATGATATTATGATAGGTACATCTTTCATGAACCATGAACCTTGAGTAAAACATAGACGAGTATCTACTTACTTGCCAATGGCAATTAGGTAGGAAGCACGTAAAGTATAGGTAGTGCTATGAAGATTGTGTAAATGGATAGCAGGATGTCTAGATACTCTTTCAGACGAAAAGTACTGCACAGACCTGGATGAGATTTGGAACATAACATAGTTTATAACCCGGATCAACACATGGACAATTACTGAACTTCAAACGGGCTTATGCTAAGTACAGCATACATTCGTAAAATATTATGAAAATCTTTCTAACAGTCCAATTAAGAATAGATAACTGTTTACATAGGTAAATCTATACGCATAAAAAATGAAAAACGTTTCCATTATGTACTACGATCAAATCATCTAAACGTTACTACAATCTAATCAGATCCTTGTAACTAATCTAAGCTTGCTATAAAAACTTGAATCTAATTAATTTAAAACCTCAAGAAGTACCTGTAACTAGTTTATTTATCTTGTTTTATATTGCTCATGTCAATCGTATGTGGGCGACATTGCACACGGCTAGGTGATCTAGTAAGCCACAGTACAACAGATAAAATAATTATAGTAAGCAGTTCTTACCTCCAATAAGTTGATTTCTGTTTCCTTCGCCACTTTATGTGGATTTTAAAACGTTTTTTAAAACTGATCATGATACTGATGTGTTCTTCATTTCAGGCTTGGAATGACAATAGATTTGATTGGTATGAATTTAGTTTTCCTTGTACCCACAACGTCCCACAAGTAGGTACGTTGATATATTTCCTATTGAATAGTTAGATAGGTACCTTCGTGATCTCACATACTATACCTAACTTGACAACTGATATAAAAACAACATTTATAAATATGTAGGTAGGTACAGACGTCGGCATCTAAACTTATTATAAACTTTTAAAATTCTCCCAGCCGAATATGAAGCTTCTGTTCTATAATAAAATTGAAAATATCAGATTGGGGTAGGTAAGTGCTGTGCTGGGGTCTTAATTTGTTGGCAATGTAGTTGTATCGGTTGTTGTTTCCATGCCATTTATGGTCATGACAACGGACACCAAAATAAACAATCCTACGGCTTGCACAATCTAGGTTTATGAAAACTCTAGATGGTGATTAACTACCTATCACATTAATGATTGATAGGTGCCAAGAAGTTATAGCACCTGATAAGTTTCGATCGCAAAGTCTGAGAAAGATAATGCCGCTAATTGAGACTTCCGGAACTTATCCTACTAATCTCACGGAAACACACACTAGTTGGATTCTTTATAAGCAAAGTCTCTAGTTATGAATCATAAAATAATATTTTGTTATCAGTCGTTTTACCTAGCCAATGCATAAAGTTCTACATAAACAATAATGTGGGTAGGTAAGTGGCATAAACTTAACCTGCCCAGCAGCAGCTAGCTACAGCATAATGTTATTGACTAAAGTGCATGTTATGTATGTCATTATTCATGACATAATGTAATGCTATGTAAGTATGTATGTCATACGAGCATGAAGTATCACGACCACTTGTACAGAGGAGCTACGCGAGTTGCGCGGACGCAGTCAAGGTGATACTCCGGATAACACAAGGTCCATCTAATCCATTCTCTTACGATGTTTATAAGTGAAAGTAGCATTGTATGATGCTTCATTAAAACGAGCACGTAAAACAATAACATAGGAAACATGTAAACAGTAGTTTAAAGTTTTAAAACTCGCGATTGATGTCAACATCAACATAAGTTTAGCGTCGGTCGCGTCGTGTCGTGGCGTTTACTTACATTTAGTCACGAAATCCAATATCGTCTTGTCAGAACCGTTACTCGATTTAGTTTCACTTTACCATCACTCTTACTACTTACTCACTACAGTTACTACGTTAAATTGAACAGTTCATTGATAGTTGTTTGTTTTGGAAGACGACAGGTGCGTCGTGGCCGGTAGTACAGAGTCAACACAGACTACTTAGAGATACTACGTATCAGACTGCCAACTTCGGAACAAAAATTTTCGGCGTAGGCTTTTGACAGCTTTTGAGTTTTAATGGTGTATGACGTTTGTTTTTTTTTTAAATCACTGTTGCTCAATGGCAAAGGAATAATCGTATACAGCCTAAACGCCGTATTCGATATTGCTGTATTACTGAAACTTTTCTAAAAATTAATTTTGGGAAAAAAATTAAATAAAAAACAATTACATATTAAAACATTTATTTTTCAATTTTCCTTTACAATTTTTCAATTGCTTGATTTGGCATCGTAGGCAAATAACGAAAATCATTAAATAAATGTAAAATTATCACAGTAACAGTTCATTATTGTAAACCTTTTGACGCAACATTATTTTTAAGAGCTACTATCACTGTACCGAAACACCTCACTGCACCTTTGGATGGGTGATTTAGTATTTTGTTTTGTTACTGCCGTATATTCTTGATGGTTTATCAATCGCCTCTTTCCAAAACGATGGTGAGCTGATTTTTCTACAACTGCTATTCTCTAGATTTTCACATGTCTTCTATCTGCATAATGAGCTGGAAAAGAAGAAACACTATGTTTATTATAAAGAAATATTATGAACCTCGGACCCACTCCAATGAATGAGGTGGGTGCTTTATGTAGTCACATAGTGTAAATCAGTTGAGTTTTATGAAAACATTATATTATTATGTATTCAGTAAAACATATTATTTTATCATGTGACTGTTTAATAAATTATCTTAAAAAGATCTATTAAACTAAAGGAACAATATATCTCTGCCTCCTACCACACTGGCGCTGTTAAAATTTAGCAACCAAAATAACAATTTAGGATGCAAAACATATATTTTATACTAGCCATCGCCAGCGGCTTCGCCCGCGTTTATGATGAAAATTAGACAGGAATTTAATCCTGGGATAAAAGGTATTCTATCATGTTATAATAATCTGAGTAACAAACATCCATCTATCCTAACAAACTTTGTTAGAAGTAAGATTAAGAAAGCAAGAAGTAATCATAGCTGATGTTTTATCATAATATTTACCTTTTATATTGCCGAGTTGTTGTTATAATCAAAATCCCATCTTCAGTAAACAGGAAAGTATAGGCGCTGCCGAGACTTGGACGAGATTTAGACGTAATGAACTTCTTTTCGAAGTGCTTTGACAAAAAAACAGCATCGGAAGTTGTTCAGGTGATAACGATTGCAGTCTTGCAGATCATCACGGTTTAGTTTAGACCCTTTAACCACACAGCGAGTCTTTTCTCATTACACGGGAAATGATGCCAAATAGCGTCCTGTCGCGAAAATTTACAAACAGAGCACTCGTAATACATTTTGCAAATAGTAAAAGTAATAGTAGACACACTGGGGATTTATTATTACAGAAAAAGCGGTCAGGATAAACAATAAAGATCAATATTAGCACAGCAGTAATGTCAGACACACGTCTTAAGAAACAAAAACAAATGGCGGCCTACCAGCGCCTGCGACGGCCAATCAGAGACGACCACAAACGTCAGTCATCATTAAAACAATATGGCGCTACGTCGAGCGTTTCGTTGTATGAAGATTATCAGCCGTGAGAGTCAACTGGTTTGTTGAGTCAAGCACGCGGGCGACGCCCCACCAAGCTACAGGCTGTAGGAAGAATGGGACAGCCTTCGAAGGGTCCTACGAACGCGTTTATGTGCTCGCAACTAGGTCAGGCATATAGCGTGTAATGCAGCGATAATTTACAATGAAAGATCGGAAAGAAAAGATTACCACTAATTCACATTGCTCTATATTTACAAATAAAATCACCAAACTTGAATAACATTGACGTCATTCAACGGAACTCGTTTGAAATAAACGAACTTTTGGCGAGTTCTTGTAACGAGCGATGCATGAAGTGTTCATTAATTACACGTGAGGTGTAACATTGATTTTATAATAGTACCTCGTACAAAGATCTGACACATGTTTAATGTCATTTTGTACTGTGACACATATCGTATCTACTGAACGTTAGCTCCGAGTTGTAGGTTCGATTCTTCGATTCCCTTTATGTTTGGGTTGCTTATTAATACCATTAATACTTTATAAATACAAATTGATGTATTGTATACTTAGTTAGTAACCAAAGTAAAGCTAGGCAGTTTAAATAAAACAACAGTGTGTCACAGTTTCTTTTATTAGCTTTTTGTTAATAAACGTTCACCTCAACTCAACATAATTATAAAGTGGTGGTACAAATGTAATGAACGCGGTTTTACATCAATATGAGCATTACTGCGTCTACTACCAACTAAGATGTCATTGAGCTTTGGTTTACATGAAATTAAACATACTCGAAGTCGCTATCAATTTAGTAAATAAGTTTTATATTAAAAACTCAAGAAATGTATGACCTGCACGCGATCAAACAAAGATTCAATGAACAAAACTGGTTCCAAATTGGTTAAATTCTACTTAATCGTTAAAAGTTATAAACATCTAAAAAGATAGGAACATAAGGCCGTTCGTAAAGATTACATATTTAGGCAGACCACACAGATATCACTGTTTCTATGTGGATAAATCTTTAATTGTTATAACTTCTTCAGCGAGTATTTAGATGATCTTTATCTACACTTATTAAAACTATATAATATGACCAAAAATACCCGTTTTATACACATCTTTGAATAATTCTAAACAAAACCTAAGGCATGAAAGTCTCAAGTATTCTATCTGGTTCGCGCGCAGGTCATAGTGAAAGTGAAACTATGTAATAAATAGACAACCCAGTGCTTTAAACTTGTGAAATATAACATGATATCGAATAGAAGTGGATAGTGTAACAGCGTGAGCCTTGTCACGGCAAGTAGGTCCTATTTGATTCCATAATATATCCTCACCTGCTACTGGCTCTGATACGGCTATCACTAATAAGTTAGAAAATGTTTGTTATAAAATAGCAAGTGCGAATTATTAGTGATCGCGTTAAATCAATGATAGAAAAATTATAGATACATCTCATTTGTTATAAACTTAATTTAAACAGAAGCAGTTAAACGGTAGGTGATTTCGTAGGTACAATTATTTATATCTATTTAGACACGGATATAAAATAAAACAAATACATTTGAAATAATATTTTAACTGAAATTATAATCATATATTACATATATTTTGCGCTAAAATACAACGTAATACACTTATACAAGCAACTCGCTACTGCTGTTGGTTACATACGGACTGACAATAAATTAACGCATGAGAGTTACATCTTTTTTAACATTATATTACCTATTTTAAAACATTAAGAACGCTGTAATTAGACCTAGTACACAACACGACCTGCGTAGCTTCTCTTACAAATTAATTGACAATGATAAAAGAGATGTAAGCTGTATATTTTATTCAAATTAATGGAGGAGACAATCGTGAGTAAAAGAACAACCGAAAGGTAATTCGAGTATCTAGACTTTAATCTACATACGAATATAAAATAAAATAGTATAATGTTTCCGAGTAATATTACGCAAGGTGTTATGATCAGAAGTTGGACATAATACAAACTTCTCGATCAATACTCCTTCATTTAAAATATACATCTTGCATAAAGAAAAAACTTTAACACAATAAATAATACTTATATAATTTCAAACATGGTCTAATAGAAATAAATAATATTTTATTTTTAGTAGTTTTTTTCCGATCCCTAGTGACTAAGAACAAAGAAAAACGGAAGTAGGGGACATATAATAAATTATCTTGGAGTCCAAACTATATTATGAGATATACTTAACTGAAAAATAAAGTTTTTGTTAATAGTTATAAGGATTGATACAATACGATTTACATCTGTGTAGGCAGAGTTCCGACGTAACCATACGTTACATAATCAAACCTATTTAATTTTTATTGTGAGTATAATTTGGGTCTCTAACTTTTGTAAAAACGTTATTCCCCTTAATTTATACCTACGTAAAACATTGCAATTTCGTATATTATTTTTTGAAGAACCGTGCAAAAACATTAGCCTAGTAATTTTAATTTATTAGGTAATTTTATGTTTTAAAAAGCGTGTATTATAATAATATATTTGCACTCAATTCAAATTAATAAAACAAAAATAAATATTTCAATAGAAGACAACAAATAAATGCCAGAAACGTAATTATCAATAATAAAATGTTTTCAAATCCTTTGTAACAAATATTACAAGTTTAAAATAAGAAGCTACGCAGCGACGCGTGAGCCCTTTCATTTCCTTTTAAACATGAAGTGAAGAAAGTTGAAAACTCACAAACTTTCGCGTGTGAACTTAATATGAACATTTATCAAGTACTTTATTATTATTTATTACATTGTAAGGAGGTACTTAGAAATGTGAGAACATTCTGTGGAGCTATTAAAGCGTAGATCGCAAGTTTTTACTACTGAATTCACTCTTCTCGAACTAGAAATGCAGCTGAATATTCAACAAAATCATCTCAGGCCTTTCTAGAGAGCGTGGTTGGGTCAAACCACTCGTTATCAATACCGATTCGCTCATACTTGAAAGATTTAGTTCACTACTACGTGTATAGCGTGTCAAACGTAATTATTAGCATTGCATGTGAGCTAAAATTAACGAACCCAATGTATTGCAATAACCAGTGAAAATCTATTGTATTTTCAGTCTTCTCAGGTTTATCTTGAAGAAAGTTCTAGCAAAGCGTCATGGAATACCGAAGCATTACAAGCGAATATTTGCTTTATACAATAGCAAATCGATACTGATAAGTGTAGTTTAAACCTTGAGGAAGTTATTCGTGACAGCTTTGTCTTTCATGGGCATGGGCATTGGTAACATTGACTTAGCGAATTGTATGTAGCAGAATTAACGTGTCGGAATCTCAGTCTTCGGAAAACTGACTGATACCATATGCCTTGGTGTTTTATGTGGCGTGTTTTATATTCAAAATTAATTATGGAACATATTTTATATATAATAACGTTGATGCGTAAGCAAGACCATTCCGAGTATACCAAAAATCGTGTCACTGTATAGAAAATGTGTGAATTAACTCGTTTTATAAAACGCTACAACGGTCATGGAAATACTGCTACAAACTTGCAAAAATGCTCACTTTAAATCCGTACCGAGATTCAGAGATTCCAATTGAGAAGTTAACTAATCAAAAACCTTTAGCTTTATTTTTCTATCATATAAGTTAAATTGGAACCAAAACTTCCTTAATTTTAACTTATATTTAGATAATAAAGATCAAATTGTCACCAAAACATTCGTTCCAAAATAATAATAATACTAGTCATAGAAAAAAAAATGTTTTTGATCAGACACTTCTCAAATAATTTAGGTTCATATCAAGCCCTGTATTCATAGTAATACATACTTAACCAACCTCGTAAGTTCACAGTCAACATATTTGATGGAGAGATGTAAAATAAGATTTAGCTATCTCGGATTTTTTAAACAATTACATTTAAAATGAGCCTTCGAAGTTGCTACCAGTCATTGCAAGAGCGACTTGAGTGAACCCACCAGGTTTGTTCCCAATACTGAAAGTGGCAAATAATGTTCTGAAACATTTATTGACTAAGAATACGAGAGTTGAACATGTCGCTGAGATGTTGTGTTCGGGGTTTGAATGTAGCTGCCTGTATGTGGTGTGGTCGTGTACGTCAGCGCGCGGCCGGCGGGCGGGCGGGGCGGTGGCGGGGCGGTCGCGGTGCGGTCAGCTGGCGCCGGGCGGCACCGCGGCGCAGCACTAGGGCCGCCGCGCCGCGAACACGCCGCGCTGCGCCAGGTACGCCGCGTTGTCGGGGTGAGACCCTGCAATACATGGAAACACACCATTCATTTTTCACTCTGTCAACTTATATACTTCTACAATTTATATTTATTTCTTTAATTTGTAAAATAAAGACTAGTCACTAGAAATTATGTTCTCTGAGAAAAAAAATCGAAGATGGAAGACAATACAGATTATCTATCCTTTGGCAGTATGTCGTGGAATGAACACTTCATTATTACAAATTGATAACTGTTTTACATAATTTAAAAATAATAAAAGGCTCAAAAACCCGAGAAACGTTACCAAAGACAAAACATACACTACAACAACATACAAAACAAAAAGATAAAAAAAAACTGAATACTTACTACTAACTATAAAACTCACGAACCTTGGTTAGGGAATGGTAGGCAATTGGTCTTGAGTATCTCCTCGTGATTACCATAGGCACAGAACTTGACAACTACTGTGTTGGCCGATATGCCTGTGATCTCGGCTTCATAGAACTGAAATTTAAAATTTGAAATGTTAGCAAAGTTTGAGATATGAAACAATCCGTATGCCGGCGGGTGATGAATCAACTTACATTGTTGTCCTCCCAGTACAGCGCCAGGCAGCGGTCGCCAACCTTCCAGTTGATGTCGGCCACGCCGAGCATGGCGCGAGCCTGCTCGTTGACGGCCGCGTTCTGGAAGCCCAGCAGCGAGTTGGCGAGGAAGGGAGCGCCGCGCACGTTGGCGTACTCCTGCGGCCGCGCGCCGTACCCGTACTGGCGGCCAGCGTACCCGCCTGCGGCCGCTGCCACCGCCGCATTGCCCATGTAGTTCGCCACGTTTCCGTACAAGTTATTCTGCCGTGATTCCACGTAACCATTCGGCTGTTGTCGCCGCTGATACGACTGCTCTTGGTACTTCTGCAAGTCGCTGCCTCTCCTGAAGGGCGGTATGTCCGGCATGCCCTGCGCGGCGAGGTATGCCTGCTTGGCGTACACCTGCTCCAGCGGCGGGTAGTTCCGTGGCTGCTGCAATTCTTCCACCGCACGCTGAGTCGCCAAAAGATTTAAGTTAGCCGTAGCCTCCACTAAACTCTCCATAGTACTTCCAGTATTTCGGTAATTCTGCTGTTGCTGCTGTTGGTGTTGCTGCTGTTGTTGTTGTTGTTGCTGTTGTTGCTGCTGCTGTTGTTGCTGCTGTTGCTGTTGTTGTTGCTGCTGCATTTTATTGTCGTTACTATAATTCCTGTCGCTTCTCATATTCTTATCATTATAGTGACTCTGTGGTGGCGGTGGCAGACTGTGATATGAATTATTGTAATTCATGTTCAAGTTAATGCTGACGGATTGGTTTTGATGTTGTTGTTGGAACTGTTGCTGTTGCTTGTTCTTCTCTTCTAACTTCCTCTGGAACCTTGGTGGCTTTTCGCTTTGGGCTTGGTATTTTCTATCATCTCTATGTGAATGATTATTATCATGAGAATAATGTCCTCTACCATCAGATCTTTGTCTATTGGCACCATCAAATCTAGATCCTTGATTACGAGGGTTATTTCTTCCACTATTCCTCTCCCTATAATTATAATTATTCCGATCATTCCTGTCCTCCTGCGAGGAGCTGTTCTGGCGGTTGCTCTTATCCTTATCAGGTACATTAGGCAGCTTATCTTCTAAGAAGTCAAATAAGGACACTTTTCCGGATGGTTTCACTTGAATGTCCTCGTCATTGATTTCCTTGTTCCTTCCCTTTCGTTTGGGTGGTTCTGGTTCTTTTTGCTGCTTCTCTTTATTTCTATTCTCTGAGTTGTCCCTCTTCTGCAGGATCTTAAGAGCCCTATCAACATTATTCTTAGTATATTTTAAAGCATTTTCAGCTTGCTCTTCTGAGAATCCAGCATCAACTATCTTCTGTACATTTGCATCTAATAGAGGTTTGGTACCTCCGCCAAATACCTTAAATGAAAAAGAAAATATATTAGACACTGTATAATTAATGATATATCTAAACTTATACCTAAAAACTTCAGACATCAAAACTAGTTTTTTTTTTAAATTCTTACTATCCCAACAAACATAATATTACAAGAATCTAATTGCACTATATAGTTTTTGAAGAACATTTGGCATTAAATTCATTCATGAATCAAGTCAATACACTTACTTATAACTTAACAAATAAAAAACAAATGTTCCAAAAACTAAACATTCAACAACTAGAGCATGTGTTCATCAAAGTATTTCATTCAATTGTTATGAAAGTGAATGCAAGTATGTTATGCAATCATGTTGCAGGCCTGAGTATTTGGTAAAACCAGTCAATTTATTTTAACTTATTACCTACACCCACAACTTTTTCTGCATTGTGTGGTTATAAAGTATTCTATTAGTTAATTCAGCTCATAAACTATTTGTGATAACTTTCATAATTTAAACCATTGAGCAGGTTTTGCATGAAAGAATAACAAACATCAATCTACACAAACATCCAAATTAATAAAAGAAAAAAGTCACAAAAATAATAAAAATGTTACTTTTTTAACACCAGAGGCCAGCTTCTGTGCCTCAGCAATTGCCCCTTTCCTCTGAGCTTCAAACTCCGCATTATCCTGCTTAGCAGCCTCAGATATACTCTTGAACTGCTTGTCCACCGCAAGAGCTTCCAGTCTCTGTCCAAATGGAATCCATGGGGGAGGACCACCATCCACACCGGGGCCCCCTAGAAAATAAAAGTTAATTTGTTTGAGACAAGTTTTTTTTTGCTCAGGGTGTGGTTGTTTGTTGTAACTGTTGTCCTTCATTTTTCAGCTAGATAAATTAATTAATATTAGAAACTGAATTCACATGAAAAATTATTATATGTAAGCACAAAAGCTTAGTAGTAACTAGGTAAAGTAATAAATAATAACAATCTCCAACGATCTGCTTTTGTTTGCCAAAGTACATGATTCTATTTAGTAATTTTATCATAAAACTTAAGCAAGAAGTGGATAATCAATATCATGAAATCATGCCTATATTTAAAAAATATTCAGTATTTTGCAGAACTGACTCACCTCTAGTATGCTTAGCTAGACTCCTGTTTAGTTCCCATTTTTCAATCATATGAGTGACTTTACCACCAAGCACTGTAATGACTTCAGGAACCAACCATATGACACCGTGGCAGACCTCTAGGCCTTCATTATTCAACATCACCTTGGTACCCGGTGGAGTGTTAATACTTAAACTGGGGATAGGACTAGTTTCTAGGCCTGTACATGTTGATTTACCATCATGTAATGTTAACTTGAGCATTCGAGGAGCAGAAGTAGACTCCTCATTTGCCTTTGGTGCTGACACATTTCTAATTTTCTGTATTTGGAGTATCACAGGCTTCTCCAACTTAGATGGTTCTTTAGTAAAGTCTTCAGGAAGCGCTGCATCTCCTATATCTCTTAAATCATACTGGAAAACAATAAGAATTAAACATTAACACAACCAGAACCAATTGAGCAGTAGACCTTGACTATAATAAAATGTAGCTGCTGTAATCACTCACATCTAATGCCTTCTTCGCAAGGATATCTATATCCTCTATTTGACCATTTTCACTAACAATATCAAGACCCTCTTCACTTAGGTGCCTGAAAAAATCAGATATTAGTTTGAATGTGAACATTCCAATTTTCTCCATTAAAACCACTAATTACAGAAAAATGTAATTACCAGCCTAATTCACTTAAATTTTCCCTGAGTGACATGTTTTCATTAGTGGTTAAATTAACATGACTTCAAAGAAAATAATTAAAAATAAAACTCGGAGACATACGGCACCACCATCAATGAAATGACAGCCACGGTAATGTGTACAACAGACTATAAATATGCATTTGATTTTATCTATGAAATCAATTTGGAATCGAGCGAGAAGAGAGTATAATGATTATATGGGCCCGGCCTCGACCTAAAACCCTTCTAAAACCCCATTCGCACGAGTGCTTTATTACGTGTGTTAATGAGCGCTGAAAAGATAAATTGAACTAAATCACCGCCTGCAAATAATATCAAAAACAGTGCAAAAAAAGCGCCATGATGACGTGTGAACGGATGCATAAGAATGCATTTCTTTCGTTTCAGCGCTTTAACGCCTGTTAAAAAAACGCTTGGCGAATGGGGGTTCAGTCTGTGAGCCCGATCCTTCGTAAACATAATTTTCTGCGAAAAAAGTAAGTCACTGCTCGTTGTGGTATGCCCTGTCTACGGGTGCTGGTTTTTTTTATAGAGGGCTTTTTCTTGTTGTGGACTGGTGGTAAAATCATCAAAAATGACGCCGCTTATGGTGATCTTTCAATACCTTTACGTTCCAGGGTCACGGTAACCTGATGAGATTGTCATGAGATGGCACAAAGGCCCTGAAGTCATGCCAGAAAAGAGCAGAACAGTTAAACTGTCACGAGCTTGTCACGAGTGACAGCTGCCAAAGTGCCAAATGGCTTGTCAGCGCTTGTCAGATTGTAGTAAACATTTTCGTTTCTTCGAAAGTAAAGGAAGATCGAAGGAAAATTGAATCATACAGTGTTGTTATAAAAGCTATTTTTGAACTAAATATCGACACAGTAACAGTATTCGACCTGAATAATTTTTGACAACGTCACTCAGTGAGCTGCTTACTTACTGATAAGCGTAAATCCATAAATCCACAATCATTCGTATCTTGTACTTTATTTGTAATCAGTTTAATAACCGCACGTACGCTAAAGGACATAATAAAAGTAATAATGTCATCGGTGAGTGAACCCTAACTAGTATCATTTTTTACTGATAAATATTGTATTCGTTCTAGTCATGGATTTGTATTCACAGACACACGTTTTCAACGTTGAAATGACTTGCGAGGGGTGCTCAGGTGCTGTAGAAAGAGTACTCAACCGGCTAAAGGGTCAAGGTGTGGAAAACGTTTTGATAAGCTTGCCAGACCAGAAGGTTTCAGTCACATCCACCCTTAGTGCAGATCAATTACTGGAAGTGATTAAGAAGACTGGCAAGAAAACGACATACGTGGGCCCACAGTAGTTTCTGTTATTATAAGTTATCTAATGTAATGTTCAGAAAGAAGCTATGAACAGTATAATTTAAACTCTATCAATCTTGTGTATGGACTATAATATAATTATAGTGCTCCCAAATTGCAAGGCTGAGAATGCTCCTTGAGCCAAACATTGACATTCTACTTGACTACTAATTTTGAAAAATATTCTATTGATATTATGGTTGTATCATGTAAATTAATTTTAAATTGATTTTATTTTACTAAGTGTATAGAATGTAACTATTACAGTATTTTAATAAATCATTTTGCTATATAAGTTAAGTGTTATATAATATTAGAGACTCCCAGAAAAAAAGCATTATTATATATATTAATAGTATATATTAATTAAAATCAAAAGTGACTGCATGTTCTTGCTTGTTTTTTCTTGCTCAGAACATCTTCTAAAGTATTGAGTCGCAAGTCAACAAGATCAACAGCTTCATGGAGAGCATTTAGATGGTCCAACATAGCATTAACAGTAGGCAATACATCAGGACAGTTACAGTCTGTGTCTTTGTGCATGTCACAAGAATATGTAGTATCAATTTTTTTTATCTTCTGCATTGGTGTATCAAATTGATCATTAATCAATTTAAATCCACTATTCAAGGGAAAGCTTCTCTTTCTACCCACCCACTCTATAGTGCCACTAGTGTAACAAACATCATCTTCTTTCAGTTTGATCATACCAAATAAATCATCACTTTGTCTCCCCCCACACATACTCCCTCTGGATCCCACAGACTTTTCCAAAACAGAGGGTAGGGTGTATGTGGTAGGGCTGGGTGGGATTCTAGGAATATGACTATGTTCATTGTGTAGTGAACAGTTATCAGCTGAGTATTCAGATATAGCTGGTGTGAATTTTGGTAGACATGTTGCACAACTCCTTGGTGCATTTATTCGCACTGGACTAACAATTGTGTAAGAACTTTGTAAACAAGGTTCTGTCTGACTGCACAATCTGGGCTCAATCATTGTACTGTTAGCACTTGGTTCTTCACAACAACTCAATCTTGCAGATTGGTTACATTGACTGACATCATCCAGGTGGACAAATGTAGTTACTGGAATCTTATGGGTGTGATAACATTGATACCAAACTTTCGAGCCCTATTTTATGGATGATGAAAACTGTATTAATACTTGGACTCTTAACTTAATATGAAGAAGAACGTCTTAATGCATAATAATTATCACAGTTTTCTCTGAATTCTATTTTTTGAAAGGCTACCATATACTTGTTTGAAACAGATCTCAATGAATAATCCTGAATGGGGAGATTAATGAGTTTTAGAATTTTATCATTAATTTAGAATATATTGTATTTTTATACCATACAAAATTAAATTATTAATATATACAAGTTAATTACAATAATTAGCTAGTAACTAAGTATGTGCTACTATCTGTGCTACAAGTAGAATTTTTTATGAGCAACCTGAGTCCTTTCTCTTGTGTCTTTTGTGGATGTAGTTGTTAGTTTGGAAGATTGAGAGTTGCACTTTGGTATGGTGGATCCATTGTCTGCCATGTTCTCCTTTAAATCACCAGATAGTTCAGTGAAGTTTGTTTTCCATATGAAGACCTGCAAACATTGTGAAATATATTGTACAGAAACCATCTGTGCAAATATGATTTACATAAACATCTTTGTAATGCTAATAAATACATGCTTCTACATCTTTCAGTGAATATTTAAAATATGCTTATATGTATTGCTACAAAATACTAACAACCTTCACTATAATTATAGGTACATATAAAATGTATATTTACCAGTTTATCATCTCCTGCAGACGCAAAGGTATCACCCCCGGCTGAAAAGTTGACAGCATTGATAGGGCCACTATGTCCACTTAGAGTAAATATTGGATGACCCTCTAAAAGATCCAGTATCTGAAACAAAATTGATTATTGATTGAGTGCTTGTTAGATATAAGACAGGTTCCTTCAATCCTTGGTAGCTGATATTTTGTTTACCTTCATTTTCCCATCTTTGCTTGAAGTCAAGATATAACTTCCACTAGGATGAAATGATAGTGAAGTTACAGCCTCATTATGAATACTGAAATTGTACAGAATTTTATTAGTCAGTAAAATTCTATAATAATTTATTTTGTATGAGGGAAAATTATAAATTACCTATAATATTGCACAAGATTGTGGGTCCTCACATCATATAACTTGACATTCCCATGAGAAGTACCAACAGCAATATAACACCCAGAAGGATGCCAGGCTAGGCATAATCCATGGCCTTTCTGATCCTTATAAGTGTGAATACATTCTCCATTATCTATGTTCCAAAGCTTGGTAGACTTGTCATCAGAACAAGAGGCTATCACTGATCCATCACTGGACATGCGGGCACATCTCACCCAGTTAGTGTGGCCAACATATGAAGCTAAGAACTTGTGTTTATCGGTTGACCAGAGCTTCACTATCTTGTCATCAGAGGCAGTGATTATCTGTAAAGTATAATTTGTATGTATGTATTGAATATGGATATGTATTAAGCTAGGGGATTAAGGGAATTGTTGTTTTTTTTCTGTATATTTTACCTATCTTTAAAAAAAAAAAGAGTTAGTTTGTATAATTATCTAGAAGGAAAAAAATATTCAGTAACCATGGAAACTATTGGTAGAAAGTTTTATATACAAAGTTCTTTGTGAAGTTACCTTAGTTCCATCAGGGCTAAACTGCACTGACCTCACAGTTTGTGAATGAGCCTTAAACATGCCAGTGCTGCCTGTCACTGTGGGCACCCACAGCCTAACAGTTTTATCGCGCGACGCAGAGGCCATATACTTGCCCGAAGGTGAGAACGTTACGTCCATAACGGCTTCGTCGTGGCCTTGAAACCTGTAGCTTCTCATAGTACCGCGTAGATCCCATAGCTAGGATATAAACACAGAAACAAGTCAATAAACGAATCGATCTGTGGTCGTTACAATTCAGAAGTATAACTGAAAAAATTATATACCAAAACACTGTTATCCAGTGAGCTACTAGCAATTTGTTGTTCATTGGGACTGAAATATAACGCAGTTATTCCGTTCCGGTGGCCCTTTAGTTGCTTTTCCAAAGATGGTTCAAGGTAAGTAAATTTGTTTTCCATAGCAGAAATTAGTTAAACAATTTCCTATATTGGTGTAACAGATTATCGCAAAAGCAAAACAATAGTTTCCAACATAAACAGAATTCAAATCAAACTGCTGTCAAAGTGTCAAGCAAGTTCATTTCCTGTCACGACTGTCACGTAAGGAAAAGTCAAGAAACTTGTCTTGGCCTTCGCCTCCTTTGCCTTCTTCGCGATAATAAAAATAACTCTTCAGATTTTCAACAAATGGCAAAAAAACTAAATTACAAATTCAGCTAAATACAATAGCAGCGATTTTATAAGACTTGGCTACTTTCTTTAATACACCATTTACACATTCGTGTTCGTGTTCATTCGTGACGAATCATTCAACGAATGACGAGGCGAATAGCGATCACGAATGTGTAAATGTAGTATTAGAATTTGAGTTACATTACGCGTTACACCAGTCTGGACCCTGTGGACTGGCATAAGGACATACTTAAACTTAAATAATATTAGTGTTTTAATTCGTTTTAGAGGTCGATTTCTTTTTTTTAAGTTTTTGCGACGGCTTTTGGGTCGGATGCTAGCGGCACAGACTAAGTAGAGAGTGGCTAGCGGTCAACTAAATGCACATGCAAATGTGTGAACGGTAGGTTCATGTCGCTATTCGTGCCCTTTGGTTCGCGTCCAAAATACCGCTACCTACGCGAACTCACGAATAGCGAGGCGAATTACAAAACGAATAAAGTAACGAACTTTGCGTTCAGACATTCGTGTTCGTTATTCGCCTCGCCATTCGCGCGAATGTGTAAACGAATGCACTCAGAATAAATCATCTGTAAAACAATGGTTTGTAAAGAAACTTGCAATAAAACTTGGCCATACGCCGCCGAAGACGGCCTTATGCCATTATTTTCTCTCATTCTAATCACGCGAATTCTAGGTGTGTAACATTAAACGATGAATTACGTTACGCGTTACACCATGGTTACACCAGTCTGGACCTGGCTCAAGACGGCCTAAATTTCATTTCGTCTATGAGTAAAATCTCAGGAGATTTTAAACATTTTCTTGGCTATACTTCAGACTACTTGTCTTATTAATTTACTTTATCTGTGGCCGTTATTCGATTCCTTTTCAGTGGACACGAGGTGTTTCCAATGTTTTGAATTTGATTTCTGAAATTGAAATAAATTCCTTCATTAGAATTTAGGTAAAATCAGTGTTAAAATATTTCGTAACAATAAAATGTCATTAGAATTTTAATTACTTTAGGACGAATTTGTTTTTCTTAATTCCTCGCATGCCTCAAGCTGCCGGTTGCGTTCGTTTATATGTTTTTTAACAAAATTAAATTATTTAAAATTTTAAATGAATTCTACAAACCTCAATTTTGTTTCTCATTAATTTACAGACTCGTGAATAAAAAAATATGAAGTGAAAAATATTCTATGGGGATTACTTTCTTGACTGCTGTTGGTAAGTTAAGTTTTTTCATATTGCATCAGTTTTCAAATCATATTTCATTATTGACTCAGTTTGTTGCATGACCAGTATGATTTTTTATACCTTCAATTCATATGTACAAAAAATCTGTACGAATTCTAGATGATCTTCAAGATGCATGTGTTTAAAAATCTAAATTCTTTGTCATTTCTGTAACAACAAAGACTAATGTGTCAGAATCAGAGGTTACTAGTAAAAACATAAATAAGCTGCCATTAATTTTTGCACATGTGTTATTTTAACGAAATTACCTCAAGCACTTAAAAATGATTCTGTTTCATTCACTAATCAAAAATTCTCATGGGTACTGTTTACATTGATTGGGAAAAGTAATTCTAATGTTTGTTTTTTTCAGGTGTAGAATTGAGTGGCAATGAATGTAGTGGGTGTAGGTAGCGAGGCTACCGGGGAGGTAGCTCTCCTAGTTGAAGAACTCAGTCGGGCTGTGGAGCTCACTTTAATCCCTACTGTTTCTCATGAAGAACGTAGCCAGGCCTATAATGCATGTGAAAGGTATTAAAGAAATAATATTAAACTTGAAAATGTAAAATAAGTTTCATATTTTAATGAACAAGGATAAATGTAAAACTTTCACAATTTTGTTAAGATTTTTTTACTGTCATAAAACTATTTTACTGTTTACCTTGTAATGATTTATTCTCTTATCTATGATTCTTAAATAATATTTTTTTTCTTATTTACAGTTTTAAGGAGAATTCACCATGGTGTGCTCAAGCTGGCCTCTTGCTGGCCAGTGGCAATCAATACTCTCCTGGAGTGAAGCACTTTGGACTCCAGCTCATGGAACACACTGTGAAGTATAGATGGACTCAGATCACACAAGCTGAGAAGATATTCATTAAGGTAAACTACCTGTCTTCAAATGTTTTTAAATTTTCTGTCTTTATTTCCTAATTCTTACATTTTTTGATATTTTCTATCTTCTCTATTATAATAAACTATATAATAATATAAATATTATATGTAATCTATAAATAAAACTTAAATATTATGAATATATAAAAAAATCATAGGGTGTCAAAGAACAACCACCAAGATATAATTATCATTAATGTTACTTTTATATTAAATGTATTTCAAAGGTGAACCAAAAATATCTCTAATGGTGAAATCCACATAAAAAATCAATTTCTAAGTATACATGAATGGGAAACAGAGGCAGAAACAAAAATTCATTTAGTTATTACTTATGCATAAAAATGATTATGTCTTCATATAATATAACATTTTCCTCAAACTCATAATATTGTTGCTCAATGTTTGTCAACAATGTTACATTGTTTTAAATTGGAAAACTGGTTTGTATAACTATTTTCTAATGTTTTATCAAAAGGAACATGACAGTGAATAGTTCAATTAGTGTAATTGGGTTAGACCACATTCCTGTTGATAAGAAACATTGCTAAAAATGATAAGATGAAACATTATAATGCTATCTAGATTTTTTGTGGAATAACTTTTTTTAAATTTTTATGTGTAATAAAAAAAACTCATTACAATTCAAAAACTTAAAACTGTTTTAAACTTTATTATCCATAGATGTCATACAAATACTGACTGCAGAAGCCTCCCTAGCACAGTCAAAATTTATGCTAGTTTTTATTTGTATTTTTTAGATTACAATCAATATCTAAAAAGAAGCCAAATCTTGACACCCTCAGAAAAATTTTCAACAAGTCAATTTAACATTTAAAAAAACCCAACTGTGCTGTTCATACGACTTCACACTGACAAGCTAGGTGCACTGTCCAATTTGGTCTTAACTGCATTTGATCTGTACATGGACCATGCAGCTAGCTTGCAGTTGGACTACAGTCCGCCTGTCCTTGAGCCTTAAGTAACATTTAGGCAATGCAATAACTTGACCACAAGTTTGATTACATTGCAGTATTTGTTTGATCAACTGAATTCGTTATCCATTAATAGTTGGCAATGTAACACAACTCGCATGCATTTTCCTGAAATGTCTAAATGAGGCATTAGACAGGTGTAGAATCATTCCTTTCCTATCCCATTTCCTATAATTTTAATAATCGTCGTTTAAAAGTGCATCTTTGATGGCATCATTGAAATAAATGACTTTGACACACCTTTACTTTGACTTTTCCCATAGGAAAATGCCATGAAACTCCTTTATCTGGGTGGTTGGGAGACCAGTCACCTAAACGACGCGTTGGCTCGGGTCATCGTTGAGATGATAAAGCGAGAGTGGCCTCAGCAATGGCCCACTATGCTGGCTGAGCTGAGTGACGCGTGTGCTAGAGGGCACAGGCATACACAGATAGTGCTGCATGTATTCCTGAGGCTAGCTGAAGATGTAGCTATATTACAAGTAAGTAAATTTTATTTTAAGATTTTTCTAATATTAATGAGCTTTTCAATAGTGGATTTCAACAGTCATCTTTGCAGAATTGATTCCAAATTTCAAGCCATTTATAACTTTAATATTCTTCAGTTTATATTGCTGCTCCAGTAGAGACAATTTCTTTCTGAAAACTCTTTTCGGTAGCTTGCTACAACCAATGTTTAATGGATTAAAGGATGTTATTTAAATAATGCTGTATGTTATGAATAGGTCAATGACATGATTTTTTATGAATAGAATATATCAGTAAAATATATTGTTCCTATTATAAAAATTGTGACATAAATATTTAATTATCTTAACAATAAATGATTTGTGAGGAAATCCGAACTGAAATTAGATAACATCAGCTGTTATCAGTTAACATTACTGCTAATGAATACATAATGTCATAAATTCTAAACGAGGTTACAATCAACCTTCACAGACGCGTGAGCATTTTTTTCGTTTACTTTCGATACCAAAGACACGTAATGTTCTCAACTGCATCGATGATGTCACTGTGTCGTGTTTCGACTAAAATAGAATTGTATGCTAGATTGAGAAAATACTGAAACACTATTTATGCGAAGCAGCATCCTGTTTCTATGACGCCTGCAGTATGCAAATATCCTATTAGCGTAATGTAGAGCTTGCATATGCAAAACAAACCCTAACCTCATCGCCACGATTTCACGATGAGGATAAAGGGATACAAAATAAACAGACGTCCAGTCCTAGGAAAAATACTAGACTAGCTTCTGCCTGCGATTTCATTTGAGTGAAGTTTTGGCTCCCGAACCACTACGTCGTATCCCACCGCCTGCCCACGCTTTTACTTATTTCGATTTGCTAGACGTAAGTTGTGATAAATGACTTAGATATTACACATGATATATATTATTAGAGGCCTCAGGAATAATTAAGCTTAAAAAAAAACATTGTTAAAAATTTAGATTTTCTTACTTCTAACTTAAAGTCTCGATTATGTAAAGAGACAACCATCATCATCATCTGGCTAGCCTTTACTCAACTGTATTGAGGTCGGCTTCCAGTCAAACCAGATGCAGCTGAATATCAGTATTTTACATGGAGCGACTGCTTATCGGACCTCCACAACCCAGTAACTGGAGAGACCACCATAAGCATCTTTATATCAGTCACCACGTCAACAAGTCTAAAGTCAAGTCCTCAACCATTTCAAATTGCATGTGATTGCTGGCTTGTAATGTTTTAGTGGCTTATCTTTCCGCGTAGTTAAACTATGCATGTATCACGTTAGGTATTTAAAATATACTTTAAGTTGTACCCATAGCATTTAGAACGTGAATGGGGCTACAACAAGCAACAAATTGTTTAGGATATTAATATTTCCATCACGCCAGCCATTTACTCACAATTTATTCTCACAAAACTTCTTTATCAAATAAAATCAGTGATCCTGCCTATAGAAATCTTGATTCGTCTTATTGATTCTCAAAATTATAGACAGTCCCCCAAAACACCTCTGTATGGTTTGTTTACGAGTGCAATAATTATCCCAAGACAACAGCATACCGAATAGTATCCTTTGTGTAAATCCAGTAGTTTTTTGTTTGTGTTCAGTAGATTGTAGATTATATGGGAAAATATAACAAATATCCTTACATCTCTTCATCCATCTTCACGAACTTTCTCATGTATAGTAGCAGTAAGATTGAATTGAAAATTATTTTCTGTAGACTTTAGAAAACAATCAACGACGGAAGGACATAAACCAAGGCCTAACTAGCAACATGTCGGAGATATTCGCGTTCTTCATGCGTCTCATAGAGATGCACGTTCAGGAGTTTAGAGAGAAGACTGCCGCAGGGGACTACGCAGCCGCCGCTAGCCATGGACAGGTGGTTCAGGTAAATAACAACTAATATCAAAATAAACCCAGTATTTATCTAATACTTTAGGAAAGGGAGAACACCCTTATATCCTTTAAAAGAAAAAAATGTAAGTTATCAAGGTTACTGCCCTCTCTCTTCAATGAAAATTTATACTATCGCGGTTCAGAAAAGTTACAAGTAGTCGAACTCACTGCGCTGGCGAAAAATTGTCTTGGGTTCCAGTAAATTCCAATTTTCGTGTTTTCCTTGCTCGCTAGCTAACGAAGACTAGTCCTATTGCATTAACTGTATTTATCAATACATGTAACTTTGTAAAGATCTTAAGAATGCACTACATCTATCATCTACAATAGACCCACAACCTTATTGGAGGGGAAGAGGTCCTTTTTTGGAGTTGGTTAAAAATTGCAATTAATACTTTAACTTTATATGCCAGGTTGTGCTACTGACTCTGACGGGTTACGTGGAATGGGTGTCCATAACCCACGTGGTGATGAACAACGGCCGCTTGCTGCAAATTCTTTGCGTTTTACTGCAAGATGATGTCTTCCAGCTTCCCGCTGCCGAGTGTTTATTACAAATAGTTAATAGGAAGGGATCTGTAAGTAAAATTTTCAAGCTAAAATTTTTCCATGAGACCCAAATTTTTCCATCGTAATCGTGAAAAATTATAAGCTAAACTACAAAAAAAAATATAAAGATGTAAAAATTAATTTTTTGTCTTTTGTTTTAATATTTTTAGTAACCAAGTGTCTATGTAGATCTTGAACTCATCATGTGTAGTTAATGACCACATACTGGAACAAGATAGCTGCAATGCGTAATGTGCATAATATTTTATTTGTTTCAGACGAAAGAAAAGAAACCCCTTGTAATATTATTTAGTAAAGATGCGATTTCATGCATGCACCGTGCCGCAGTCGCTAGCATCAGTACTGTTGATGAAGCTCATTATTTGTTCCTAAAGAAATTCTCACAGGTGACCACTATTTTTAAATATTATTATTCATATTCCCTCTTTGAAGACAAAATATTTCCTGTCATTTTCAATGTCGTAACACAATATTTTAATTTTAACATTTTGGGAACCTTCCATATAAATATGACGAGCTATCATATTATATCCTGATACATGTTGGAAAATAGCTAGATTTTATCCACATTCAAAGTTATTTTTATCAATGCTAAAATTTATCTCCAAAGAGCTCCTAATTGCGGTATTTTTTTAATTATTTTATGTTTACATCAGGTCCTAGCAGGTCTAGCTCAACAACTCACATCTCTCTGGAGCTACGTGGCCGACGCAGAGTCCTGGCTGCCAATTCTCCTAGAGACCATGCTGTTACTGACGTCACATCCTTCATTGACTCTTGCGCATACCGCTAACTCTGTGTGGTTAGCGTTCCTGAAGCACGAGCAGATATCGAAGTTGCCGTATGTGTTGGCTATCGTGCCGCAGTGGTTGCAGGCTTCTGCTCCTAAAGTACTTAAGGTAAGTTCTTCAATCAGAATATGTTGACAAATTCTCATGCTAGAAGCTTGTATTCGCAAAGTGGGAATCATATTATTCTCTTTTTGCAGGACTTGTTCAATTGGTGTCATATTTATTTTCTCGCTAGTGTTAATTAGCAATAAAAATCAAATCAAATTTTGGTTTGTGTTGATTGCTGTCATGACAAAAGATTTGTACTATTGTAAGCAGAAATATTAGTCCATTAGATGGTCAATCATTTCCATCAATCACGAATGATTGTTGAATGATGGAATTTTTATCGCCTACAATTTTCATCATGCAAACGTCAATCATCGCATTAGACGATAGGTTTTCCGTCAGTCAAAATCTCTGCCATGGTTTTGCCATGGCAAAAGTACCGTCTAATCAACGCCTTACGATGCAATGTAGATAGCATATCAGCCTATAACATTCCTACCATGTACTAGACTTTGTCTACACATTTATTTTGGTATTTCTTATTATGTATTTAGTACAGCGTTAGCCATGTCTCAGAGAACCGCAAACATTCCGACATTATCGTCTTCCATTCATGCAGTTAAGAGCCATTACGCACTGTAGACTGGTCGCCAGAGACTCAGTTCCTCGGCGACCGAAATATAGGCGAGTCACTGGCGACCAAGTGCGTAAACATCTATTTGAACTAATGAAAGTTACAGTCGCTGTCGACCAAGACGCCAGCGACCAGTCGACAGTGCGTAATATAGCAAAGTAGACTCAGAGATATAAGTAGGTTAGCTCTATAAAATTTACTATGTTTTCCCACAGGTGTCATACCCTACTTCTCGTGTGAGCAGTGCTAACGACGCCGTCACGTATGCCTGTATGGACTACGACAGTGAACAGGAATTTGCCATATTCTTCTCGCGGTGCCGCACTGAGATATTAGAAAGTTTTAAGTGAGTTCGATTTTCAATATACATAGTTTAAGGAAACAATGCTTGCCAGGGTCGCGGGACTGTCTCATCGGGTAACCGTGACCCTGTAACTAAAAGGGCTGTTGAAGGAACACCGTTGATGTTAGTCACAACGAGTCTGACATTACGAGTAAAAATGCAATGCTGCATTGTTCACATTATTTTTGTTTTTATAAGTGAAGACTTTTAGTTGGCTTTCACATTTTTTTTAAGTTATGTAGTGAAACTGTAAGTCTTTCATACTTTTGTCTTTCGCTGAATTAATTTCTGAGGCTAAATTAATCGTGGTCAAACCACAGACACTTACAACTCGTTTCCACTTCTTGTGTGTCATGAGAGACTCTTATAATTATGTACAAAACCTCATCTTCTTCTGAAAAATGACAGGTTTTGCATGAAAGCGGCACCTCTAGTGACGTGGGCTTACGTAGAACAATGGACACGCGCCGCTCTGGACAAAGTGGACACATGTCCGCAACAGGTGGACACGCATCATCCTATGTATATCGAATGGGAGGCTCTATCTCAAGTAAGTTGTCAATAACATGCTCATACTTTAAACTAAATGGAATTATTTATTGTAATTTTTGATGACTGTCAATACTGTATTTTCGCTCACAATGTAAGCAATATAGTCGGCCCGCGGCCGCGGCGGCTTGGTCTTCATGCAAACTACAATCTTCTACTTACTTCGGCCTATCATGTTATTATTGGGCATGCGGACGGCGAGTAATGGGTTACTTGCCGTCCGACTATGGACCATATCTGGGTCGACGCGACGGGGTGTCGTGTTCCACCCGCGCCTCAAAGAGTTGTCAGCAATCTGATGGGGCTCCTCTCAGAGGGCCAAGCCTGTTGGGTTTCGCGGGACTGTCTTATCAAGTAACCATGACCCCAGAATGAAAAAAACTATTGAAGGATACCATGTATTTTAGCCAGTTTGAGTCTGACAGTATGGGTGGGTGGACACATTGGATATATTTACCAAAAGAAAAATGTTCTGCATTGTTGCCATCTCATATATTTTTGTTTACTCCACAGGTACTAGACATGGTACTATCCCGGCTGCTGCAGGCCGACCCTCGCCCGAGCGTAGTGGAAGGCCTGCAGCTGCTGCAGCGCTGTGTGGTGTGTTCTCCCGCGGCGCCGCTCATACACTCGCTGCTACTGTCCTTCATATCTGCACTATTCGTGTTCTTGAGCTGTGCCTACAGTCAGCTGGCTGGTGAGTTTTACAAAAGTCTGGGTTTAAATAGGTTTTGGTAAAACTAAATAATATATTAATTTCAAACTAAAATGTCAATAAATATGACGCAAAATATCTAAATAAAAAAGCACAGAAACACTCGCCCAAAACGCAGTTAGTACCTATTTATTGGACTTGAAAGTCACCAGCCGACATCATTTAAAAATATTATAATCACTTTCATAATCATCCAAGTTTATTTCGATCGCTGTTTTCCTATATAAAAATCAATGCCACTTTTCGTTTTACTTTTATAACTCAAGAACGGACTCACCTATCCAAAACAAATATTTAGGCTTTGTTCAGACTATTTAGTACATTATTTATGTGAAGTTTGCACAAAATTGGTCGAGCGGTTCTTCATTTAACACATTTTTTGTAACACGTAGCGAAGCATGGGGCGGGCTGCTAGTTTTTTTTAATATAAATACTTGAATGAGACCACCACCACTGTGTTTGCTCCATTAAAACTATGAGAATGTAAGTAGTCACATTTTAAAAACCTGGTTCAATCCCTGTCTTCACCCTCAATCAATCAAGTCCGCCCTATCTTAGTCCACAGCACATAGGCCTCTCCCAGGCTGTTCCTGATTTTATCCTCTAAAAAACTGTTCAAAAAATTCAAAAAAACAAATTATTCTCTCTATAAAAAGGTCCAGGCGTGGGGAACGCAGGCGCGGACCTACTCCCGCGAGTGTTGGACAAGATCTTCGCAGCGTTAGTGTATGAAGGTACTCCACCTGATGACCGACGATCTCGATCTGTGAAGAATGTGCGACGACATGCAGCTGGACTGTTGGTCAAATTAGGATCTAAGGTCAGTATTATATGGATGGAAATAACAGATAGAGATTCCCCGAAGTATCCTAATAGTTTACCAACATTGGGTGCATTTACATTAGACGGTAAGGACACGACACTGACTAATCGTCCGCACTCATTAATTTTCCTTAGAACTGTAAGAAACTACCGATATTGTGTCGTTACCGTTATTGCCTACATGTACGGGCCCATTAATAACTGGGCAGGCGTCAAAATTTGCCACTGAGGAATCACTTATAAAAAAATTGAAGCCCAAACACTTTTTCAGTACTTTTCGGCAACCAACAAATCAACATGACAGCCGTGTATCCGCGTTTAATATTTGCTAAATAATGTACTGACGGTACGTCTGGCGCAATGGCTGACCTATCAACTGCTGTGCGGCGTATCGCGAGTTCGATCCACGCACGGAACCAAATATTGGTATGACCTACTGTAGTTGTTCCGGGTCTGGTTGTATATTATGTGTGTTTTTGTGTTTGTAAAAAAGGGTGAAAAAAAAAAACAGCTCTGTATTTTCGAGAGACGTGACTGGTACTTATAGATTCGATACATGACTGACATAAACACAAAACAAAAGTCTGTCAATATTTGTTCTTTTTGTTTCCAGTACCCACTCCTCCTGCTGCCGGTGTTCGGTCGCCTGCACGAGCTGTGTCGCGCGGCCCTGGCGCGGCCCGACCTGAGCGCCGTGGAGAGCGTCACCCTGCAGGAGGCGCTGCTGCTCGTGTCCAACCACTTCTGCTGCTACGAGCGACAGAGTGCGCTGGTGGCTCAGGTAACAATAATATGCTATTTCCAGTATAATTAAAATAACAAATATACTTAGTCCGTCAGTTTGAGTAAAAATAATGCACACATTTTTTGTCTTGTTAAATTAAGTGAATTTACAAAGATAAATGGCAGCAAATTTCGATAAGCTGTGATGTCAGAACGCAGTGCTACCACGGCATCGACGGCCTGATCGTCCGGGTTACAAGACGCCGCTTATTGGTGTCTGCCCAGTAGTAAAATATTATGCTAATGGATTTACTCTTCTCCAGGTGTTAGGTGACTGCAGCGAGCGTTGGGCCAGTCTCAGTCCTCACCTGTCCAGTGCGGAGGGACTGGCGCGACTGATCGGACTGGACGCGCCGCCCACTGAGGAGGAAGACGACTGTGGACGAGCAAGACGTACACTTTTACACGCACTTACCTTGTTATTGGGTAAGATAAGAGTTTTAATAAAAAATAATGTTGTATACAAAATTTAGACCTTTTTATCCGACGGCGGAGGCTAATGCTTTTGTGTATATTTTTGCATTTGCAATTACAATGTATGTTTGAACCCGAGGTCATCAGCACAGAAGTTAACGCTTAAAAAAATGGACACCCAGATGCTGATTCGAACGACGAAAACGAGAAGCCAATTTGATTGGAGTATTGCCCGTCTCAATAAAAATTGGCTCGCCTTTTCCGTAATTCTCCACGAAACAGGATTTTTATGTTTTATTACAATTTGTTATTTAATCTGTTGCAGGCGTAGTGAAACGCACTTGCGTGCCGTCGGACCCGGACAAGGCAGCACGAGGAGGGTTCAGTGGCGGAGTGACGCCGGCCGGCAACCCTGTGTGGAGGAACCCGTGCGCCTCACATGTGCTGCCGCTGTTCCCCGCCGCGCTAGCACTCAACAGGTACATAAGCTACGGCACGTGACACTGGCCAGCAACAGGGCAACTCTGTGATTCCACTAGACGGGGCTGCCAGCCGACCTTATCTAAAGCTTGTCTGGTTATCGTCATGAGCAACCCAAGATGTTAAGTTGAATGTTATTTGGATTTTCTACTCATCAGTCGCTCTTTCGAACACGAAACCAACATTAGTAAATAGAAATAGAATACTCAGATGTGTAATGAAGTATTTTTTATCTTTTCATCAGAGCGCTGCATCAGTTACACGCCCCGCAAGCACAGGGACTTAGGCACCCGGCACATGCGCGAGCGCTGGCACCTCCTGCATCGGAAAGAAGAAACTTGTTGGGACAAAGAGATCATGAACCACCCATCTCGACTCGTCCTCAGGTAAATACTAAAATTTTAACGAGCGCTCACACACAATAGTTATAAGATTCTTACTCAATTCCGACAAAATAATTTTAATTTCGGAGGATAAATGTGCTATACGGATTTTATACAGATTTCCGAGGAATTTAAAGAAAAAATTGTCACTTAGATCTTTTATTTGCCGATTGTTGAAATGAAATTTAAACTTTAGTTTGAATATTATGTACAAGGAAATGGTTTTCAGATATCAATAGACTCGTTTTGAAACTACTATTCTACAGGAGTCGTGGGATTATTATTGAAACAAGTAAACATGCTGATTCTAGAATCTTAGGGAAATTCAAAGAACACGGTGGACTTAAATTAGCACGACTCTTATAGTCCCTTCTACTTAAAAAAAACTAGAATTGACTGTATTCCATTCCACATTCCAACAGGACCGCATGCAGAGCTTCCTGCACACGCTGCACGAGAACGTGTGCCACCTGGTGGGCGCGGCGGCCGGCACGCTGGGCCGCGAGCTGTACGCGGCGCCCGGCCTGGCGCGCTTCCTGGCCGACTGCCTGCTGCCCGGCCTGCCGCTGCTGCCCGACCACTGGCTGCGGCCCATCGTCAGGAACGCGCTCAAGCCGCTGCTGCATCACTGTCCGCCCGCGCACTATGCTGATGTGGCCTTACCTTTGTTGGAGCATTTCGCTCCTTTCAGTAAGTAGCTTCTGTAGTATAGGTATTATTAGTATTAGAGCCGTAAGATTGTTGTGTCATTGCGCAGCATTGTTGTTCTAATAGAAAGCCGAAAGGATAAGGTTCCATTTAAAACGTAGGTATTTGGTATGACAGTGGAAACATCGCATATCAATTTTGAACCCCCGTAAAAGCTCCATAGATTTTCCTCCTAATAATTATGTAAATGACAAGATCCTTGCATATTTATTTATTTAAATTCATGCACAAATAAGAAACATTCTGTCTATTCTGCGTTCTTCTTCTGTCTTCATTGTTCTTCAAATATTTATTTTGTTTAAACATTTAAGAACAACCCCCAAGAATTCTTTTTAATAATATTCTATGTACCTCCAGTGTTGACCCATCTCTCATTACGTTGGGACTACATCTCGTCTCTCTACGAATCTGGAAAACTTGAAGAGGAAGGTGGCAGTGAATCACAAGAAGTACTCGAAGATATCCTCGTTAGAAACCTGACAAGAGAACACTTAGAACTGCTCAAGGTATGTACAGAAAGTAGGCATTTCTCAAATGTGGCTCGCACCTTTGAGTATGACTGCGGTTGAGCATGGAGCACCAAGGCATATAATTTTTTTATGACTCAGGTAAGAAATGGAACCAGAATATCCTGGGAATCCCAGAAATAAATGATAAGCGGGATAAATGTGAATAGTACTTAATTTAGTAGTCAAAAAGCATATGGCAGTTGGTCTTTGCAACACATTAATCAAGATTAAAACAGAGGCAGATACTAACTACTTTCCTATTAGGTTTGATTCTAAGTAACATTTTTTCAAACAAAACAAATTAATGTTTTTGTTAATTTTCATTATGACTTTATTAACCTTTTAACCTGTTGCAGATATCTCTGGTAGACGGCGGTCTAAGCGTGGAGAACAACGCTGACGACATGGAGGATGACACCACCACCAACGTGGCCGCGCGCTCCCCGGACACTGTGTCCGAGCTGGGAGCGGCCGTGCTGGCGCAGCCAGAGGCCGGGCCGGCTGTCTTGTATACGGTTAGGATAACAAACTACTGATTTGTTTTCCATAACATAACTATGTGGCAAAGTGGGTTTCGCAGATTTAGGAATTTAAACCAAGGATCACTTTACACGTTTACTAACAATGAGAGCACGAGCACAGTCTTGGTCACTGGTAGGTAGATGGATGGAACATTAATATTGTCTTAGCCTACACGTCAGCACGTGCCGGACCAACTTCAAAATAGATTTTTCGAAAAGTTTTAAGGTACCAATTTTAAGGTTCGGGTACCAAATAGTACCAATTGAGTACTAAATTATAACGAAATATAAAATCCGTTGTAAAATTCCAGGTGATACGAGCGTTAACATGGAACGACTCTCCGTCGTCCCTCCGCGCCACCGCCCTGGCCTTACCTGCCCTGCGCGCCGCGCTGCAGGCGGGGAGAGTGGGCGCGGGCGAGGCCAACGGCGCGCTCACGGCCGTGCTGCAGGCGCTGCGGGTACACGGACAACACGACGCCAACCAGGCCGCCTTGCTGGCGCTGGCTGTGCAGGTACAGTACCACTACATAGTGCTGCAGGCGCTGCGGGTACACGGACAACACGACGCCAACCAGGCCGCCTTGCTGGCGCTGGCTGTGCAGGTACAGTACCACTACATAGTGCTGCAGGCGCTGCGGGTACACGGACAACACGACGCCAACCAGGCCGCCTTGCTGGCGCTGGGTGCAGGTACAGTACCACTACATAGTGCTGCAGGCGCTGCGGGTACACGGACAACACGACGCCAACCAGGCCGCCTTGCCTGCAGGTACAGTAACACACTGGCTGCTGCGGGACACGGACAACACGACGCCAACCAGGCCGCCTTGCGGCGTGCTGTGCAGGTACATACCACTACATAGTGCTGCAGGCGCTGCGGGTACACGGACAACACGACGCCAACCAGGCCGCCTTGCTGGCGCTGGCTGTGCAGGTACAGTACCACTACATAGTGCTGCAGGCGCTGCGGGTACACGGACAACACGACGCCAACCAGGCCGCCTTGCTGGCGCTGGCTGTGCAGGTACAGTACCACTACATAGTGCTGCTGCAGGCGCTGCGGGTACACGGACAACACGACGCCAACCAGGCCGCCTTGATGGCGCTTGGCTGGTGCAGTACAGTACCACTACATAGTGCTGCAGGCGCTGCGGGTACACGACAACACGACGCCAACCAGGCCGCCTTGCTGGCGCTGGCTGGTGCAGGTACAGTACCACTACATAGTGCTGCAGGCGCTGGCGGGTACACGGACAACACGACGCCAACCAGGCCGCCTTGCTGGCGCTGGCTGTGCAGGTACAGTACCACTACATAGTGCTGCAGGCGCTGCGGGTACAACGGACAACACGACGCCAACCAGGCCGCCTTGCTGGCGCTGGCTGTGCAGGTACAGTACCACTACATAGTGCTGCAGGCGCTGCGGGGTACACGGACAACACGACGCCAACCAGGCCGCCTTGCTGGCGCTGGCTGTGCAGGTACAGTACCACTACATAGTGCTGCAGGGCGCTGCGGGTACACGGACAACACGACGCCAACCAGGCCGCCCTTGCTGGCGCTGGCTGTGCAGGGTACAGTACCACTACATAGTGCTGCAGGCGCTGGCGGGGTACACGACAACACAGACGCCAACCAGGGCCGCCTGCTGGCGCTGGCTGTGCAGGTACAGTACACTACATAGTGCTGCGGCGCTGCGGGTACACGGACAACACGACGCCAACCAGGCCGCCTTGCTGGCGCTGGCTGTGCAGGTACAGTACCACTACATAGTGCTGCAGGCGCTGCGGGTACACGGACAACACGACGCCAACCAGGCCGCCTTGCTGGCGCTGGCTGTGCAGGTACAGTACCACTACATAGTGCTGCAGGCGCTGCGGGTACACGGACAACACGACGCCAACCAGGCCGCCTTGCTGGCGCTGGCTGTGCAGGTACAGTACCACTACATAGTGCTGCAGGCGCTGCGGGTACACGGACAACACGACGCCAACCAGGCCGCCTTGCTGGCGCTGGCTGTGCAGGTACAGTACCACTACATAGTGCTGCAGGCGCTGCGGGTACACGGACAACACGACGCCAACCAGGCCGCCTTGCTGGCGCTGGCTGTGCAGGTACAGTACCACTACATAGTGCTGCAGGCGCTGCGGGTACACGGACAACACGACGCCAACCAGGCCGCCTTGCTGGCGCTGGCTGTGCAGGTACAGTACCACTACATAGTGCTGCAGGCGCTGCGGGTACCCGGACACCACGACGCCAACCAGGCACCGCCTTGCTGGCGCTTGGCTGTGCAGGTACAGTACCACTACATAGTGCTGCAGGCGCTGCGGGTACACGGGACACACGACGCCAACTCAGGCCGCCTGCTGTCGCGGGGCTGTGCAAAGGTCAGTACCACTACATAGTGCTGCAGCGGCTGCGGGTACACGGACAACACGCCGCCAACCAGGCCGCCTTGCTGGCTCGGCTGTGCAGGTACCAGTCACCACTACATCGTGCTGCAGGGCTGCGGGTTACACGGGACAACCACGACGGCCCACCAGGCCGCCTTGCTGGCGCTGGTGTGCAGGTACAGTCCACTACATTAGTGCTGCAGGCGGTGCGGGTACACGGACAACACGACGCCAAACCAGGCCGCCTTGTGGCGCTTGGCTGTGCATGTACTACAGTACCACTACATAGTGCTGCAGCTGCTGGCGGTACACGGACCAACACGACGCCAACCAGGCCGCCTTGCTGGCGCTGGCTGTGCAGGTACAGTACCACTACATAGTGCTGCAGGCGCTGCGGGTACACGGACAACACGACGCCAACCAGGCCGCCTTGCTGGCGCTGGCTGTGCAGGTACAGTACCACTACATAGTGCTGCAGGCGCTGCGGGTACACGGACAACACGACGCCAACCAGCCGCCTTGCTGGCGCTGGCTGTGCAGGTACAGTACCACTACATAGTGCTGCAGGCGCTGCGGGGTACACGGACAACACGACGCCAACCAGGCCGCCTTGCTGGCGCTGGCTGTGCAGGTACAGTACCACTACATAGTGCTGCAGGCGCTGCGGGTACACGGACAACACGACGCCAACCAGGCCGCCTTGCTGGCGCTGGCTGTGCAGGTACAGTACCACTACATAGTGCTGCAGGCGCTGCGGGTACACGGACAACACGACGCCAACCAGGCCGCCTTGCTGGCGCTGGCTGTGCAGGTACAGTACCACTACATAGTGCTGCAGGCGCTGCGGGTACACGGACAACACGACGCCAACCAGGCCGCCTTGCTGGCGCTGGCTGTGCAGGTACAGTACCACTACATAGTGCTGCAGGCGCTGCGGGTACACGGACAACACGACGCCAACCAGGCCGCCTTGCTGGCGCTGGCTGTGCAGGTACAGTACCACTACATAGTGCTGCAGGCGCTGCGGGTACACGGACAACACGACGCCAACCAGGCCGCCTTGCTGGCGCTGGCTGTGCAGGTACAGTACCACGACATAGTGCTGCAGGCGCTGCGGGTACACGGACAACACGGACGCCAACCAGGCCGCCTTGCTGGCGCTGGCTGTGCAGGTACAGTACCACTACATAGTGCTGCAGGCGCTGCGGGTACACGGACAACACGACGCCAACCAGGCCGCCTTGCTGGCGCTGGCTGTGCAGGTACAGTACCACTACATAGTGCTGCAGGCGCTGCGGGTACACGGACAACACGACGCCAACCAGGCCGCCTTGCTGGCGCTGGCTGTGCAGGTACAGTACCACTACATAGTGCTGCAGGCGCTGCGGGTACACGGACAACACGACGCCAACCAGGCCGCCTTGCTGGCGCTGGCTGTGCAGGTACAGTACCACTACATAGTGCTGCAGGCGCTGCGGGTACACGGACAACACGACGCCAACCAGGCCGCCTTGCTGGCGCTGGCTGTGCAGGTACAGTACCACTACATAGTGCTGCAGGCGCTGCGGGTACACGGACAACACGACGCCAACCAGGCCGCCTTGCTGGCGCTGGCTGTGCAGGTACAGTACCACTACATAGTGCTGCAGGCGCTGCGGGTACACGGACAACACGACGCCAACCAGGCCGCCTTGCTGGCGCTGGCTGTGCAGGTACAGTACCACTACATAGTGCTGCAGGCGCTGCGGGTACACGGACAACACGACGCCAACCAGGCCGCCTTGCTGGCGCTGGCTGTGCAGGTACAGTACCACTACATAGTGCTGCAGGCGCTGCGGGTACACGGACAACACGACGCCAACCAGGCCGCCTTGCTGGCGCTGGCTGTGCAGGTACAGTACCACTACATAGTGCTGCAGGCGCTGCGGGTACACGGACAACACGACGCCAACCAGGCCGCCTTGCTGGCGCTGGCTGTGCAGGTACAGTACCACTACATAGTGCTGCAGGCGCTGCGGGTACACGGACAACACGACGCCAACCAGGCCGCCTTGCTGGCGCTGGCTGTGCAGGTACAGTACCACTACATAGTGCTGCAGGCGCTGCGGGTACACGGACCACACGACGCCAACCAGGCCGCCTTGCTGGCGCTGGCTGTGCAGGTACAGTACCACTACATAGTGCTGCAGGCGCTGCGGGTACACGGACAACACGACGCCAACCAGGCCGCCTTGCTGGCGCTGGCTGTGCAGGTACAGTACCACTACATAGTGCTGCAGGCGCTGCGGGTACACGGACAACACGACGCCAACCAGGCCGCCTTGCTGGCGCTGGCTGTGCAGGTACAGTACCACTACATAGTGCTGCAGGCGCTGCGGGTACACGGACAACACGACGCCAACCAGGCCGCCTTGCTGGCGCTGGCTGTGCAGGTACAGTACCACTACATAGTGCTGCAGGCGCTGCGGGTACACGGACAACACGACGCCAACCAGGCCGCCTTGCTGGCGCTGGCTGTGCAGGTACAGTACCACTACATAGTGCTGCAGGCGCTGCGGGTACACGGACAACACGACGCCAACCAGGCCGCCTTGCTGGCGCTGGCTGTGCAGGTACAGTACCACTACATAGTGCTGCAGGCGCTGCGGGTACACGGACAACACGACGCCAACCAGGCCGCCTTGCTGGCGCTGGCTGTGCAGGTACAGTACCACTACATAGTGCTGCAGGCGCTGCGGGTACACGGACAACACGACGCCAACCAGGCCGCCTTGCTGGCGCTGGCTGTGCAGGTACAGTACCACTACATAGTGCTGCAGGCGCTGCGGGTACACGGACAACACGACGCCAACCAGGCCGCCTTGCTGGCGCTGGCTGTGCAGGTACAGTACCACTACATAGTGCTGCAGGCGCTGCGGGTACACGGACAACACGACGCCAACCAGGCCGCCTTGCTGGCGCTGGCTGTGCAGGTACAGTACCACTACATAGTGCTGCAGGCGCTGCGGGTACACGGACAACACGACGCCAACCAGGCCGCCTTGCTGGCGCTGGCTGTGCAGGTACAGTACCACTACATAGTGCTGCAGGCGCTGCGGGTACACGGACAACACGACGCCAACCAGGCCGCCTTGCTGGCGCTGGCTGTGCAGGTACAGTACCACTACATAGTGCTGCAGGCGCTGCGGGTACACGGACAACACGACGCCAACCAGGCCGCCTTGCTGGCGCTGGCTGTGCAGGTACAGTACCACTACATAGTGCTGCAGGCGCTGCGGGTACACGGACAACACGACGCCAACCAGGCCGCCTTGCTGGCGCTGGCTGTGCAGGTACAGTACCACTACATAGTGCTGCAGGCGCTGCGGGTACACGGACAACACGACGCCAACCAGGCCGCCTTGCTGGCGCTGGCTGTGCAGGTACAGTACCACTACATAGTGCTGCAGGCGCTGCGGGTACACGGACAACACGACGCCAACCAGGCCGCCTTGCTGGCGCTGGCTGTGCAGGTACAGTACCACTACATAGTGCTGCAGGCGCTGCGGGTACACGGACAACACGACGCCAACCAGGCCGCCTTGCTGGCGCTGGCTGTGCAGGTACAGTACCACTACATAGTGCTGCAGGCGCTGCGGGTACACGGACAACACGACGCCAACCAGGCCGCCTTGCTGGCGCTGGCTGTGCAGGTACAGTACCACTACATAGTGCTGCAGGCGCTGCGGGTACACGGACAACACGACGCCAACCAGGCCGCCTTGCTGGCGCTGGCTGTGCAGGTACAGTACCACTACATAGTGCTGCAGGCGCTGCGGGTACACGGACAACACGACGCCAACCAGGCCGCCTTGCTGGCGCTGGCTGTGCAGGTACAGTACCACTACATAGTGCTGCAGGCGCTGCGGGTACACGGACAACACGACGCCAACCAGGCCGCCTTGCTGGCGCTGGCTGTGCAGGTACAGTACCACTACATAGTGCTGCAGGCGCTGCGGGTACACGGACAACACGACGCCAACCAGGCCGCCTTGCTGGCGCTGGCTGTGCAGGTACAGTACCACTACATAGTGCTGCAGGCGCTGCGGGTACACGGACAACACGACGCCAACCAGGCCGCCTTGCTGGCGCTGGCTGTGCAGGTACAGTACCACTACATAGTGCTGCAGGCGCTGCGGGTACACGGACAACACGACGCCAACCAGGCCGCCCTTGCTGGCGCTGGCTGTGCAGGTACAGTACCACTACATAGTGCTGCAGGCGCTGCGGGTACACGGACAACACGACGCCAACCAGGCCGCCTTGCTGGCGCTGGCTGTGCAGGTACAGTACCACTACATAGTGCTGCAGGCGCTGCGGGTACACGGACAACACGACGCCAACCAGGCCGCCTTGCTGGCGCTGGCTGTGCAGGTACAGTACCACTACATAGTGCTGCAGGCGCTGCGGGTACACGGACAACACGACGCCAACCAGGCCGCCTTGCTGGCGCTGGCTGTGCAGGTACAGTACCACTACATAGTGCTGCAGGCGCTGCGGGTACACGGACAACACGACGCCAACCAGGCCGCCTTGCTGGCGCTGGCTGTGCAGGTACAGTACCACTACATAGTGCTGCAGGCGCTGCGGGTACACGGACAACACGACGCCAACCAGGCCGCCTTGCTGGCGCTGGCTGTGCAGGTACAGTACCACTACATAGTGCTGCAGGCGCTGCGGGTACACGGACAACACGACGCCAACCAGGCCGCCTTGCTGGCGCTGGCTGTGCAGGTACAGTACCACTACATAGTGCTGCAGGCGCTGCGGGTACACGGACAACACGACGCCAACCAGGCCGCCTTGCTGGCGCTGGCTGTGCAGGTACAGTACCACTACATAGTGCTGCAGGCGCTGCGGGTACACGGACAACACGACGCCAACCAGGCCGCCTTGCTGGCGCTGGCTGTGCAGGTACAGTACCACTACATAGTGCTGCAGGCGCTGCGGGTACACGGACAACACGACGCCAACCAGGCCGCCTTGCTGGCGCTGGCTGTGCAGGTACAGTACCACTACATAGTGCTGCAGGCGCTGCGGGTACACGGACAACACGACGCCAACCAGGCCGCCTTGCTGGCGCTGGCTGTGCAGGTACAGTACCACTACATAGTGCTGCAGGCGCTGCGGGTACACGGACAACACGACGCCAACCAGGCCGCCTTGCTGGCGCTGGCTGTGCAGGTACAGTACCACTACATAGTGCTGCAGGCGCTGCGGGTACACGGACAACACGACGCCAACCAGGCCGCCTTGCTGGCGCTGGCTGTGCAGGTACAGTACCACTACATAGTGCTGCAGGCGCTGCGGGTACACGGACAACACGACGCCAACCAGGCCGCCTTGCTGGCGCTGGCTGTGCAGGTACAGTACCACTACATAGTGCTGCAGGCGCTGCGGGTACACGGACAACACGACGCCAACCAGGCCGCCTTGCTGGCGCTGGCTGTGCAGGTACAGTACCACTACATAGTGCTGCAGGCGCTGCGGGTACACGGACAACACGACGCCAACCAGGCCGCCTTGCTGGCGCTGGCTGTGCAGGTACAGTACCACTACATAGTGCTGCAGGCGCTGCGGGTACACGGACAACACGACGCCAACCAGGCCGCCTTGCTGGCGCTGGCTGTGCAGGTACAGTACCACTACATAGTGCTGCAGGCGCTGCGGGTACACGGACAACACGACGCCAACCAGGCCGCCTTGCTGGCGCTGGCTGTGCAGGTACAGTACCACTACATAGTGCTGCAGGCGCTGCGGGTACACGGACAACACGACGCCAACCAGGCCGCCTTGCTGGCGCTGGCTGTGCAGGTACAGTACCACTACATAGTGCTGCAGGCGCTGCGGGTACACGGACAACACGACGCCAACCAGGCCGCCTTGCTGGCGCTGGCTGTGCAGGTACAGTACCACTACATAGTGCTGCAGGCGCTGCGGGTACACGGACAACACGACGCCAACCAGGCCGCCTTGCTGGCGCTGGCTGTGCAGGTACAGTACCACTACATAGTGCTGCAGGCGCTGCGGGTACACGGACAACACGACGCCAACCAGGCCGCCTTGCTGGCGCTGGCTGTGCAGGTACAGTACCACTACATAGTGCTGCAGGCGCTGCGGGTACACGGACAACACGACGCCAACCAGGCCGCCTTGCTGGCGCTGGCTGTGCAGGTACAGTACCACTACATAGTGCTGCAGGCGCTGCGGGTACACGGACAACACGACGCCAACCAGGCCGCCTTGCTGGCGCTGGCTGTGCAGGTACAGTACCACTACATAGTGCTGCAGGCGCTGCGGGTACACGGACAACACGACGCCAACCAGGCCGCCTTGCTGGCGCTGGCTGGCAGGTACAGTTACCAGCCTAATATGCTGCAGGCGCTTGCGGGTACACGACAACCACGAAGCCCAAACCAGGCCGCCTTGCTGGCGCTGGCTGTGCAGGTACCGTACCACACATGTGCTGCAGGCGCTGCGGGTACACGCGGACAACACGGGACCGCCAACCAGGCCTCCTTGCTGGCGCTGGCTGTGCAGGTACAGTACCACCTACATAGTGCTGCAGGCGCTGCGGGTACAACGGCAACACGGACGCCAACCAGGCCGCCTTGCTGGCGCTGGCTGTGCCGGGGTTACAGTACACTACATAGTGCTGCAGGCGGGACGGGTGGTACTATATCTGTCTACTGTTGTGTTTCATACCATCATCACAACTAAATGGAATAGTGACACTCATCTTAGCAGTATTGTAGTATTTTAGTTAATCTTCTTATTTATGTTATCTGTTTTATATTAAAATATTATAATTTTAAATCCTGGGAGACCAGCCCTACTTTTCAGTCTGCCAGTATTAAATTAAGCACATTGGAAAGTACTTACGATAAACGGCATAACTAACAAATTCATTTCCTCCTCAGACATACGAGATCCTGCGCCCTCTATTCCCTGGGATAGTCGCAGTGTTACGTGCCATCCCCGACGTGGACGCGCATGACCTACATCGACTGGATGAGAAACTCACTGCGCACAACACGAAACCTTCCAAGATAGACAAGAGCAAACGGGACTTGTTTAAGAAAATTACTTCTAGGGTATGTTGAATTTTAATATTGACCGGTCGTATTCGGAAAATGCAGACTTTTTCGATTCTTGGCTGTGAGGCTGTCCGATTGTGTCGTATCAGACAGACAATCTATGGAGAACTCTTAAAGTTCCTGCTTCTTGAATCAATCAAGTTGAAAGGAAGAAAATGATATTAGCATTCTGATATGCATTAAAGAACTCTATTGGCAACGAATATCGTTGATTGAAAACCGAAAACTTCTGTATGTCTGTATACATATTAGTCAGTCTGTAATTTACTTACTGCAGAACACTGGCCTCCACTTTGTGAAACCAGGGAGGTCGAGTAGGTACGGCTTGCTAGATATCACGTCTTACATTTTTGGTTCTATGTCAGGCTAGTCATTATTAAGCGCTTTATTCCATTACAGTTGATCGGGCGCAACGTGGGCCAACTATTCAAGAAAGAAGTGTACATCCTTGACCTGCCGACGATGCACGTGGTGAAGGACAAGCCGCGCAGTGCCCTCGACACTCCGGAGGGCGCCGGGTTAGAACGACTGTTCGCTCCCAGCGCTCCTACCTAGCTGCTTAGCCCGTTGTTGACTATTTACTATGTCATTAATTATACATATTATGAATTAAATCTATTTATACCGAAATATAAAATTGGTTTTGTTTTTACTCAAATAAAAGTGTCTTATTTCTCATGATTGAGAATTATGTAGTGGTCCACCCAAGTAGTGTAGTTTTACTAGATTTCGAACCATCTATATCTATACATATAATAAAACTGTAGAAAAGTTATTTTTGTACATTAAAAGAAAACTCAAAAAATATAGCCAGGGTATTAAAGGACAACCAATAGAACCCATTTCTAGCATTTTTTGAATTTTTGTCTGTTTGTCTGTTTGTCTGTGTATTTGTCCAGGTATCACGTAAAATGTACGAAATTAATGTAGATAACTTTTATACACAACGATTAAGCGTAACTTGGAGAGGAATTTAGTTTTTGTTTCATTGGAATCGGTTCAGTCTATCAAAAGATATTTGAATTTAAAGTGTTTTAGAAGTAAAATTACGGGTGCACTTTGGTCTCACAATTTGATTTCGTACGTCAGTCGCGCGATCTAACTTCGAATTCGAATAGCAAAACTACAGTGGAGTGGTGTGGTGTGGTGTGGTGTGGTGAGGTGGTGTGGTGTGGTGTGATGTGGGGTACTGTGGTGTGGTGTGGGGTAGTGTGGTGTGGTGAGGTGGTATGGTGTGGTGTGGAGGAAGGCGGTGTGGTGTGGTGTGGTGTGGTGTGGTGCGGTGCGGTGCGGTGCGGTGCGGTGCGGTGCGGTGCGGTGTGGTGTGGTGTGGTGGAGAGGGCATTAGGAAAATAGTCCTACATAAACCTGGAATACAAGTGTCAAATATTTTTGATTAATCTAAAAAAAATCTAAATACACGGTTTATATGAAAAACGTGGCCTGAATTAAGCGCTTGCAACTAAAAAATACATTGTTAAATTCCGACATCCACGCGAACGAAGTTGCGGGCACAGCTAGTAACTAATATATGTGTGAAAGAGCCCGCCAAACACGCAAGTTTTAGTAGACGCCTGCCTTGTCTTGTTCGCTAAAAAGCCAACTGCGATGTTGTTCCCTTTGAAATAAGAGGAGTTTCGAAGGTAGGAAGATTCGCAATTTTGACTAGTTCTGTTCGACCTGATGATGTCTAGCCAGAGTCTACTCAGGGTTTGGGATGGAATCAGGGGATAAAACGACAGCAACCCTGCTCCAACGGTATACCAGTTCAGTATTAGAATGAACTAGAATTTCTGAGGGTACAATCAAACGAAAACAATGTCAATAAATAATAATTTATTCCTAAAAATAAGAACATATTATTTTTCATATGTGTATACCATTTGCGTGCCCACTGGCAGGTTTGTTCCATTGGAGACTAGTTCCACAGTTGCTGAGGCTAGGTCTACTTTTAATACCGATGTGTTGTCTAGAACTACACATTTGTTCTCGTGGTCTCCAGGAACGGGTATTGTTCGGGGTCCTAACACGGGATCTTTGTACCTCCACAGTTTTAGGCTGGTTAAGTCTGAAAAGATGAAATGATATAAGGTCAATAAAATGCACACAGATCAGAGAAATGAATTATGTGGCGCACAACAGTGGGTTACAGCCGGCAAGATACTGCGATTGACCAATTTCATTATGTAGCAAGTACTATTTCTGGAAACGGGTGTCAACGCTGAAAAATTCGTCATTCACAGTAACAATTGAGAGAAACGCTTACGGCCGAAATCAATATTCTATCTCAATCCGAATCCTGACCGTTTTCTTTGAGAGCTGCGTCTTATTGGATACCAAAGCCCTTAAACTCAGATGTTGATTGAAAAATAAAGTTCTAGATCAAAATTGCGACCGAGATAATTTAAAGCTTTAGCAAGTCAAAATCAGTTTATTTTTCAGATTTCTTACCTTTAATCGCCTTAACTTCTTTAGCGATCTTAACCTTCACTCTCTCCACGGTGTCACCATCAGACAGTGTGGCGGTAACGGTGAACAGTCCATTCAAAGCCGTCGGGTTGATGAACGTAGCGTCGACTCCCGCCTCCACACTGAACGACACGTGTGGTTGTCCCGGTGCACAATCCTCTTTTGTTTTCTCCGGGGCTTCTGCGTCGTCCGTGAATTTTACTTCTATTGAATCCAGCTGTTAACAAAAGTGCAGTTTTAACTTTAATCTCATTTTATGTTATGATTAAAGGAATATTTCATTAGTTAGTTTTAATGAATTCCTATCAGATGACCTAAATAATTTATTATTGAATTTTTCAAAGTTCAATTCTTAACCAAAAGGTTATTAATTTTTTGTTGTTAATAGCGTTCCCACCTAACTAACTAAATTATTACACGAGTAACAGTTTAAGGAACAATAAGCACTAAGTTATTAAGAAAAAATATCATGGTGAACATAATAACGTGACCCATTCACGTTATTATGTTGTTGTCTTAAAATAAAGGAGCTAGAAAAAGAGATTTTGATGGAATGTTGATGAAACATAAAACCACTAAAAGTAAGTAATTCAGTATCTACTCACATCTAAAGTATTAAGTAAATACAGTTTATTCTCCTGCAGGATGGCGGCTTCGTCGAAAGGCAGGCCTACGGACAGAGCCTCAATACCGATGCGCTCCATATTCTCTCTGGTTGCTTGCACGAATGGCATCACTCGTTTCATGTATTTCTTTAGTTCGGGAATCACACCTAGTTTGGTGGATATCACCTTGTTGTCGGGAAGACCTGCTGGCTGTAAAGAATTGAATGATTGAGATAAAGTTTTATGAAGAAAATAAGTATAAGGAGATTTCCAAAAGTAATTGAAAGGCTAATCTTAACTTTTGGGAACATCATCATGCTCATTTATATAAGGTTTTTTTTTAATATGACTAGTTTGTTATCACATGGGATGTACAGTCTAAGCTGTCTTTGTTAGACGAAAATGTTTATAAACTCGTCAAAACAAAAAAATCCTTCAAGTTCAGAGTCGCTTACCCCATTTAATTCCTTCAAAGTAGTCAGAATGATGTGCTGCCACTTAGGATATTCCTTAGCGACCCAAATAACAGCCTTATTCGGTTTCTTCTCCGGTTTCGGCGCCTCTCCCTTCTTAGGTTTCTTCACCGCACAATGGTTCTTCAAGTAGATACGGAACGAGTGCGCCGCGTCCATCAAATAGTTGCTGGCTTTGATTGAAACCTCGTCGATTTCTCCCGCTACTGGCCAGCGCTCGTGAAGGATGCTTGTTTTCTAATAGAAAAATAGATAAATTATTATTTTACCATGATAAAGGAAAAAAGGGAATAATATGTTTAACTGTAGCGTAAGTACGATTATTAGGATGGCCAAGTAGACCAAGCAATGGTTGAAGAAAGTGCCAGAAAAATTAAAACAAAAATTTGGGTATTTATGTACATAGAGCAGCTGTAGGGTATAATTTGATAAAGCGAAAATAGACTCTTATAAGTTAGATCTGTTAAGTGCTACTAGTGTTAGTTTTCTTGATGTTTTGTTGTGAGCCGAGGCTAAACGATTTTTTTTTATAGAATTAGTTTAAACATTATTTAAAAAATACCCACATTTCCCAGCAGCTCCCACACATGTTCAGCGACATGCGGACAGATCGGCGACATCAGTTTCGCCTGCGTCTCAATATACCGCGTCACTAAGTCCGCATGCATGCCGCCCTCAGAACAAAGTTCCCTGTACTTGTCCCTAGCAGCTTGGAGCTCAAAGAAACCAGACTTTAAAGCCTCTTTGAACAACATCTTGTTGTAGTTGTCATCAGTCTGATTGATCTTAGTATTCATTTCGCTTACGAATACTTTGTCGTGGAAGTTGTGTTCTCCTGTAAAAATATATATTAATAATTAGCAAACTTCAGACTATGCAAGTACATTTATTATGTACAAGAGCGCCTTTGTTTGATCAACTGATTGTGGTCGTCAAGTCGTGGCGACTTGAACGACAAAGTTAAAATCGCATCAATATAATTGTTAAAATAGACAAGGCCGTTTGTACAAATTCTTGCTTACAATTTTGCTTTATGATCACGATTATAATTCGTTGATTACAATAATCTTATATTATATAAAAATCAATTGCTGTTCGTTAGTCTTGCTAAAACTCGGGAACGGCTGGACCGATTTGGCTGATTTTGGTGTTGAATTATTTGTGGAAGTTCAGGGAAAGTTTAAAAGGTGTTTCTGAGGCAGTCCGAAGTTTGCCGGGTCAGCTAGTTCAACAATATGTATTTAAATCTCTAAGAAACAATTGCAGAATTACACTAACAGTTACATTAGTCTCTTACCTGTGCGCAGAGTAGACTTCGTCGCAATAATTTCCTTCACCCATTCAATAAAAGTATACAGCCTCAAGATCGCAGCATCAGCTGTGTTCTCCACAAAGTTAGCGTCTTCAACTGAATCGCCCGCGTCTGCTAAAGTAAGACGCATTCCATCCGCACTGAACTTATCAATAGATTCCGTCAGAGTTAGGAAGTTACCATCAGACTTTGACATCTTGGCAGAGTTCAGCATCAAGTGGCCGTTAGCCCTGATGCCTTTAGGCCATTTGTCTTCTTCCTTGGGCCATAAGGCGCAGTGATTGTAAATGTAGAACGTTAAATGGTTCTGAATCAGATCTTTTCCTGACACTCTGAGATCGACTGGGTACCTTTAAATGGAAATGATAAGTTGAAGTAACTAGTCTTAGGTTTATAACAATAAGAGACAGTATAGGCAATTATTATTTTATGATATATTTTGATTAAAGATCATAACATCTGACGGCACGGTTGGTGCAGTGTCTGAGCGATCTACTGCTGCGCTGCGTGTCGCGGGTTGGATTTCGCAAGGAACAAATATTTGTATGGTCTACAAGTAGGTGTTTCGAATCTGGGTGTTTGTGTATGTGATTTTAAATTCCTAGGGTACAGAGACTTTCATAAAAAAAAAAACATTTATCCCAATTAATTACGGATCAACGTAGAATTTGTCTACGCCAATCCAAAACAAAGTAGATTAAAATTAGATAAAACATAAATATTATTATTGCACGCTAAATGCCCACTCGCGTATTATGTAATCGTTATCGGTTGTGGTATACGCCGATAACAGTAAAAACAAATACCGAAGCTAAGTGCTCTTGATATGCGCCGTAACATGTTCAATTAGTAGTTTCAAAGGACGCTTACCAAAACTGGAAAGACTTCTTCATACGATCCAAAGAGTCCTTAGAAATTTTAGAGTTTTTAGGGAAAGGTGCATCTTTGAAGAATATGTAATCCCAAACCGCCATCGTCATATCTTCTGGTTTAATTTTGAGAGCATTTTCCTTGTTGCCTCTAAACGTGTCGCCTTGTAGGAAGTGCGCGATCGTGTAATACGCGTTGTAAATTGTTGAATCCGACAGAGATTCAATTAACCACTGCTGATCCCAGGGTAATTTAGTTCCTGTGGAAAAATTAAACTTTGAGGCCTAATGAAGAGTAGTACTTATAATTCTTTCACTACCTCTTTAGAAATCTCCTTTAACAAATGCGTAATTGGATGCAATTAAGATGATCCAATCTGCAATAACATTTAGGGAATTATTTAGTGTCCCATAATGTTATCGAAAAAGGGCATAAATCACAATTCATCTTGATATTTTTTAAATTATTTAATTCTCATAAGATATGTTTTCCTTTTATATTTATTTTGTAGAACTTTAATTTGTATTTTTTCTAATTCATGATTAGGATGTTGAAATACAACTTACCCAAACCATAAGTCCTAGAGCAAGCATACTCATGTAGCCATTTCAGAGTGGCTTGGAAGTTTTTCCTAACTTCATCATGGTAGGTGTTCATAGCACCAAGTGCCTTCTCCACCTGGCTCTTCCACTCTTCATTACCATAGTCCAAATACCACTGGTTACAAAGAGCCACCACACATTCATCACCAGACCTGGATATGATGGTCTTCTCAGGCTCATAGTAAATCACTGCACCCTTCTCCTCAATAAGCTTTGCTTGTAAATTCTTTTTGACATCTTGGATTTTCTTTCCCTTGTATTCACCAACTAACAGCACACCATCATAGAATCCTTTCAGGTAAACCATCTCTTTAGCTTGTGTTAACTTCTCTTTGTCATTTTGACTTTGAATTTTAAGCTTATCATATACATAGACAGCAGACATGGTGCCATACTCAGGAATTTCGAGAATAGAAACAGGTTTGAATGGAAGCACCATATCATCTTGGATGCCGTACTTTTCCCTGAATGCTGGCTTCTTTTGTAAGTCCACAAGTGCCGCATAGTCATCAGGAGAGTCTGATGGAACACTAGTCACAATACCAGTGCCTTTATCCTCCTTGATTGTTAACATAGGAAGAGCATATATTTTAGGATAACAAGTGAAGGGGGATTTTAAAACAGTCCCCATTAAATCTTGTCCTGTTACTTCTAGTAATACTTTGAACTCTCCATCTTTTTCAGTGAAACCTTGATAAGCCATGTTCCTGGCTGCTCTTCTTGTGCAAATGAAAACTCCATCGTTTACCGTTTCAAAGGCAATGTACTTGATATCAGGATGGACCCAGCAGTTTGTTTGTCCATACATTGTTTCTGGTCTCAATGTTGCTGCAACTAAACTCACCTTTTTGGCTTTAAGGGGTCTGAAAGTGAAGATGATTAATAATAATTGAAGTTTTTAACATAGAATAATTGATTTGATTGAAGAAGAAACACATACTTGAGAACTTCTGGGAGTGGTTCAACTACTTCCATTTTCAGAAGAGTATATTCTTGAGGGCCAGCCCCCTCTCCTGTACTCCTGTCATGGTCCATACAAGGTTGTTTATCCAATGGAGAGAAAATAGTGTAACGTTTGCCATACATGATCTTATTGCGTTCTTTGAGATGGTAGAATTGCCATCTTATGAATGAATCATAGAAGGGGTTTGCATCAGTGGTAATGAATTTCCGGCGCCAATCTACCTGCAAAATTAAGTGTTTATTTGATTTTGAATGTTGGAACAATTCAGGTATTTCAGTATGGTTTTGAGAATCATTAAATTTTATACAACAGCAGAATTTTAGTATTCCAATGGGAATACTATTCAAAACACAATACACATACATAGATCAGATTGTGATAAAAAAGAACAATACTTACATGAATACCCATCCTTTTCAAATCAGCTACAGCCAATGGAGGGAAGTATTCAAGCCAGTGGCTCTCATCAGCAAACAGTTTGATCTCCTCTTCAGGGACTCCGATACTTTGCATGATCTGCCACTGATACTTGGCCGCTCCAGTCTTGGCCACTGCTTTACTTTTCTTCCCTTTGCTTTTGTCTTTGGGCACAATATCACCTTCCTCTTTCACTGCAACCTCTTCTTCTTCAGGGAATACTGGAGGGCAACCATAGAGAGCCATTTCTCTTTTCAATTTATCAGCACATGCCTTAATTGGCATGCCAGTGCAATGAAACCCAAATGGAAACAGCACCTTTCTACCTTTCAGTCTATAGTATCTTGATGCAAACTAAAAGGTAACATTTTAAGTTTATAAGTACATATTAAATAGGGTCGGAAACAAACCCCAAGCAGAAGAAAAAGTATGGGCAGATAACAAATTTCTATCACTAAAATGTTATGAGTTTTTGCAATATTGCATCATGCATGTGAGTTAGGTATGTACTCACCTTTTTTAACTTGATAGCTATTATTGTAAACATTGATAATATGAAGCAGTTTGAACTCACCTCGCATTTTGATAGTGAGAATGTATGACCAAGATGCAGGCGCCCATTCATATACGGATAGGGAAAGGTACACATGAATTTTTCATGAGGTTTCCCATCGTCTGGTGCTTCCATTTCGAATATTTTCTCACTGTCCCATTTTGCCTGGACTTTCTTCTCGATATCTTGTAGATATTCCACCTTAAAGGTGCCTTTGCGATCTAATGTAGCCTGAAATTTGAATGAGTATTTTATAAAATTTATGCTACATATGATATCCTTTCCCAACTCCCGGCTTGAAGAAAACTGCTTACGGTTAAGTGAAGCAGTTTACCTAGCCGTATCCTCTACATTTATTAGGAAGGGCCTTGATATATGTTTAAGTTTCATAAGTCTTACCATTTTATCGAGGTTTTAGTCAGCAATTCTATTAAACCAAAAATCCTCCCTCGTAAGGAAACGAAGGATTTGCCCGATTTGCACGTTGCCACGACACTGACACTGACGGTGACGGATGCCGTCACATGTCAAATGCTACCAATCGTTGACAGTCTGTCAAAGTCAAATGGAAACCCCAGTACACACTAGATTTTTTTAGGGTTCCGCAGCCAATTGGAACAAACAAACCAATATAAGAGAATAATAAAACTAAAAAAAATATGTATGATGTAAATTACCATGGAAACTTAAAGCGAAAATTGGTTTGAATGGGATCGAATAGCCAGTTTTTTTTAATACGTCATAATGGTATGGAACCCTTTACAGGCAAGTCCAACTCGCACTTGGCCGGTTTTATTTAAACTAGCTAGAGACCGCGCAAAGGGGCAAATACATTGTCCTGAATTCAGGATCCGATATTCAAGACGTCCTGAATTCAGGAAAGTGTTTTCGCTTTTAGGATGAGTAACATCATAAAGGCGCTCCCCCACCGCGAGCATTCACCTGTAATGTAACGTTACGGATCGAGTATTTTTCATTGATGAAGGAGAACAATCAAGCATCACAATGCGCACCTTGTATCAAATCTATACTATACGCGACGCGAATGTTCGTCAGGGTGGGATGGGAGATAGTACTTTTATGTAATGCTCAAAATCGAATCCTTATTGTTACACTTAGAAGCGAATGTTCCCGGTGAGGGAGGGCCTTAATGAGAACACGATTTAGTACGTGTAATCGCGAGCTTCGGCGACTACAATAAATTGCCCCTTTAGCCAACGACCATACAGCCTAGATATATAGGCTGTAGAATACACTTAGAGAAACAAAAACACCGGCCAAGTGCGTGTTGGGCCACGCACAGTGTAGGGTTCCGTAGTAGCCCATCAAAATACTTAAGCGAACTAACTAAACTGATTCGCTGAATTTAATTTTCACGAATTAAAGTTGACAAACTTACATTTGCAGTTGAAAAACATGTTATCCGATACATTTTGCTTAGGAAAATATGTTATCCAAGAACGTTTTATAAGTTGGTCGACTATTACTGGTAAACTTGTAAAGCCTACTTAGTCATGGTAATTTTCCTTTAGACTAAATATGTTATACAACGTGTCCCAAAATTCAACGATAAGCCGTCACCAGAGGATGGACCTACTAATGACCACTCGAGAAAAAAAAAGAAAAAAAAAATACCTCTACTTTTTTTTTAAATTACTTAAAAAAACGAAAATGTATACCCCTTATGACACTTTTAACTACCATGACCATAATTTTTCAAATATTTCAGTTTTTTTGTTTGTATCGGCAACCTAAGTAGTACTACTATTCACCATGATCTTTGAAAATTACAGAATTTTCGTAGTTTTATACAAAAAAACAACCAAAAAAAATTATTTCCCTAAAATTTTGAAAGATTTTAACGTTCAGTACACTTTAACTCATCGTAGTGTAAAAAAAAAATATGGACACTACTATGGCAAGTTTTTTTAAAAAATTGGCGCAACTAACCTAGATTTTAAAATGGTATAATACTTTAGGAAAACTAGCCACAAAAAAAAAAATAATGACACTTTTTCTAATCAAGAACCAAATTTCATAAGTTGTTGTTAACAGTAATCACTTCTACTATGTGCCCAAACTATCAAAAACAAATTTTTGTAAAAAGTAGGTATTTTTTTTTATTTTATTTTTTTCTCGAGTAGTCATTAGTAGGTCCATCCTCTGGTGCCGGCTTATCGTTGAATTTTGGGACATGTTGTATATTATACTACTATTGTGAATTTTTTCATACCCCCAAACATAACCGTTTAGCTGGTAGAGGGTGGAACACTCGAGTCGAGCAATAATTTAGCACTAAAGCTTAATATGTCACAAACGAATCTTTTTATCAAAAAATTGTTAATGGAAACTATCAATATTTTATAAAGACCTATTTTAATGATACCCCACACAAATGGGTACGCGCGAAAAAAAAAACATCCCCACTTTACGAGTACAGGAGGTACCCTAAAAAAATATTTAACGAGATTTTATTTTACGACTTTTTCGGAACACCAAATTACAGCTTTCTAGTATTGGGCGCCTCTGAGCTAAGCTGCGGACAGACGGACGGACGGACGGAAGGACATGGTGAAACTATAAGGGTTCCTTGTTGACTACGGAACCTTAAAAAACCGAGGTTATGTCCTAAAAAGTCAGGTACACATATTATATGCTGAATATAATCCACGATGTCCTTCAATAGCTCTTAACGTTCCAGGGTTCCGGTTACCTGATGAGGACCTATCCAGTCTGTGCTGATGAGACAGTACCGAGACCCGGGCTAAGTGACCCCGGACTCCAAGGTTGGATCCGCTGGATTCGCAGATCTTGTTCGGTAGTGTTAAGAGGAATGTGCGGGATGATTCTCAAAACCTTATTTCATCCTCCTCGCTAAAGTTATACAAGATTTGCTGACTGAAGACAATCAGTGAATGAATGACCACCATTTGAAATTCATCTTTTCATTTCATAATGAGGTAGTTATCATTAAATGACTCCGAATGCGACCGGGGATCGCATTCAGAATCATTTAATGATTTCCATAAACTTTTCACAAGATTCGTTAAGAAAAAATAATTACATTCTGTACCACCAACTGCTCTTTGAATTCCAGAACCGCAATAAACTTTTAAGACTTTAATTTAAGTTATCCTGAAGATTTTTTATCAATGTTGGTCTTTTATTTTAACTTCATTAATTAGTTTTTCATAGACAATAGTTTTTTAGTGTACTTACAGCTTTAGCCAAAAAAAACGCGTTTAAAAAAATGAGCAAAAATTTGGCGGCAGTGGCGGTACGCGATATCTGTCATTTTGCCGGAAACTTCGCCCGCTACCCCTGCTGTTAACAACGCGCTTTCAGACGGGTGAAGCAAAGATTTGTTTGGAATTACTGTGAAATCTGTGATATTTCCTGATACATTTGCCTCGTGACAATGGCACCCAGGTCTGCTAAAACTAAGGTATGCAATATTTGCTGTAAACCACTTGTAATCCTGAGTATTTGCATTGAATTTACTAACGGGTTTAGCATTGTTATCGATGAACACTTAAACGTTGCTAATGTCATTCGTATTCAACTTCAATTTGTGAGAAACCTTTCCAATGGTATTTTTTGTCATGCTCTAAAATTATTTCGTGAAAACATTGCCTTTTCCCGTTAGCACTTCATTGCGGTTTTACAAACACGTTTATGCTCTACGTAAGTTATTGGCGGCATTTGGCGCCACTTTTGTTGTTGAAGCATAGGTCTTACTGCTTGACTTGGCCGTTACTTCTTATTTAAATTCGCAAAGAATTTATTTTACACTATTTGACGTAGGTATTCTATATTAATTCAGTAAGCGAGAGTTTCTAGTCAATGATTTCAGGATGCTGTTGCTGTACTTACTGTAAAATTAGAGATCACAAACATTATTTGTGTGTTGTGGTTCTGTTAAAAGTATGCTTGGAATCCAATCTCAACCTATTCCCATAAACAGTTTTAGAATTGTGTTAGGAAAGATTTACATGCATAGCTAATTTTTGCAGAAGGCTGCTGATGTAAAGGTATCAGAAAATGATGCCCCCAAAAAAGGCAGAGGGAAAGGGAAAGTTGCACAAGAGCCAGATCTTGATGCAGACATAGAACTAAATGAAAAAGTTGCCCCTGTTGCTGACAAGAAGCCAAAGCGTGGAAAGAAAGCTGCCAGTGATTCAGGTGAACCTCAGGTTAATGACAAACCTGAAGAAGTAGGACCACCTGCAAAGAAAGGTCGTAAGAAGAATACAGATGACGACTCTCTAGACAAACAACCATCTAATGGTGATCAATCAGGAGAAGAGGAGTTATCTGTCCCAGCTGAGGAAAATGAACATAGTGACGAAAATGGTGAAGCCAATGGTCACACAGAGGAAGCACCAGCTTCAGGTAGAGGTCGTAAGAAACCGGCAAAAAAAGAACCCGTAGCTAAGAAACCTGCTGGCAGGGGTAGGAAAGCTAAACAAGAAGCGCAAGAAGAAGATACACCAAAAGATGAAGTAGAAGATAAACCTAAGCCAGCTGCCAAGGGCCGGGGTAGGAAAGCAGCAAAAGTTGAGGCTGACCCTGACGAAGCAGAGAAGTCTGATACTGCAGAGGAGGAAGTCAAAGAAAAGCCTGCACCTAAGGGCAGGAAAAGGGCTCCAGCTAAGGTTCAAGAAAAAGAAATTGATTTAGATGAAGATGAGGACGAGGAGAAAGTAGAAGATAAACCTGAGCCTAAGAAAAAGGAACCAAGAGGCAGAAAGAACCAGGCAAAGAAGACACAACCCAAAGAGGATGTTGACGATGATGTAGAAGAGGATGAAACTCCATCCTCAAAGAAGAGAAAGGTTACAAAAAAAGGTAAATTTTCAACATTAAAACTTATTCCATTGATAATCCAGTTTATTAATGTAATTCAATTATACATTATTATTTTTATTACAACCTGAATCTCTTTTAAGTTAGCAGACTTCTTCTGGGTTAGTCATTCCATCATAGACATTGTCCTGTACATCTCTTACTTAGATGAGAGTCAAGAGCATATCAACTCAAATAAAAAAATACACCAAGCTATGTTACTATCACTAAAATTATTCAATAAAAAAAATCTCTTTCTAGCGGAGGTGAAAAATGATAATGAAGATGATGATGTTCCTGAAGAAAAACTACAAGAAGCTGAACCCACATCAAAACGTCGGCGCAAAGGTGCTGCAGAAAAGGGTAACTAGTACTATTGATTATAATTTAAACATTTGACAAATATTGTTTTTTTGATTTATTATTAAGTGTGTTTTATCATTAAAATATTATTCATAATAAAACTTTTCCAAATGTATATGTTCAATGCTTTATTATTTTTTCTACCTTTCTATACTCTCAGATATTTATACAAAGATAATACACATTGGTATCTTCAGGGAAACTAATTATAATAAGTAATTTGACATCATCAATGATTTATTTTACTCTGAAATTATGATTGTTGCAATTTACAAAATAAGGACAATTTCTATTCAATTTGTTTAACAAATTAGTATCCCTGATCTTACATACTTTAATTTCAATAATGCTAAACTTGGTCTGCTTCATAAATTTGGATTAGTAAGGGACAGGCTAACAGAAGTGCACAATGTAGTATTGAGAAAAAAAATGTAGTCCATTAGTATGAAACATAATACTAAATAATATTGGGTTTCCAAAGTGGTGACTAATTTATATTAATAAGAGAGGTGTAAACGAAACAATAAAAAACATTTTTGCGCATGATAATATATATGGCTATTTAGAGGTTCTTATTTATAAGGCATTGCAGTGCATAATTTATTGTACTTTTTCCTTATGCGAAATTCTATAACACCGAGGTATGCAGAAGCTCCATGGGATAATCATCTTCTTCAATTACATACAAATAATACATGTGCATGTAACACTGGGCTTCCATTGGCGTAGACTAAGAGGATGGTGATAACTGATAATGCACGCTTTGATGAGTCAATGAGACAACATACGACAAAATAGTAGAAACTGCTTGTTAAATTGTCGTATCTTCAGTTTCATGATGTAATGTATTTCAGCGCCTGCAGAAGATCCGAAAAAGAAAGCACCCCCTATAAATAATTCAACCACAGATTATGAATCTATTGACTTCTCAAATTCATCCGTCAATAGTCAGGGCAAGGAATGGAACTTTAAAATTTCCAGCTGGAATGTAGATGGTATCAGAGCATGGGCCACTAAAGGTGGTTTGGATTATTTTAAACATGAGAAACCCGATATCTTATGCGTTCAGGAAACGAAATGCTCGCAAGATAAACTGCCGACTGAAGTAGCGAATATACCCGGCTACCATGCATATTGGGTGGCCGGCGAGAAAGATGGCTACGCAGGCGTAGGCATATATACCACTAAACTAGCTATGAATGTCGTTTACGGTTTACAAAACGAGGAATTGGACAGCGAAGGTCGTATTATAACAGCAGAATATGAGCAATTTTATTTAGTATGTACTTATGTGCCAAACTCTGGTCGGAAACTAGTCACACTACCCAAAAGACTGCAATGGAATGAAGAGTTTCGTAGACATGTGAAAGAATTGGATAAGAAGAAGCCGGTGATAATATGCGGCGACATGAATGTGTCACACAAAGAAATAGGTACATATTTTATACTAATCTATAGCATTAATTTAATGTTTGTTTCTTAAAAATAAGGTAAGCTGTAGTTTTTAGTTTTGATATATTTCTGCTGTTTCCATCAGTGAAACTTCGTTTTTTGTGTAGTATAGAATTCTGACTATCTTAATCAATTACAGATTTGACCAACCCTAAAACAAACAGAAAGAATGCTGGCTTTACTGATGAGGAGCGTGCCGGAATGACGGAGTTGCTGGGAGACGGCTTCGTCGATACATACCGTCACTTATACCCAGATAAGACCGGTGCTTATACCTTCTGGACTTACATGATGAATTGCCGTGCGAAAAACGTAGGATGGTAAGGATTGCTATTTTATTTATACTTTCTTTACATCAATACGTATGGGACATTAACTTTGCATCCAGTACATAATTCCACATAGACCACAGGCTAGACCCACTAGAATTGATAATTTTCGATGGTTGTTGAAAAAAATACCTACCTGTTTAAGCGCGATTGGTCGAATGCACAAAGAGGTCGGTTTTAAATGGGAAACCTAAAATTAGTTTTGTGATAAAACAATCCTTGAGAATAGAGGATGCATATGATCTCAGAACTTAAGAGCACCCCAACTCTGACAAGTTAGGTTCGAAGGAGATGGCGAGTGTACTAAAACCCTGCCTCCCATCCCCTTCATCTTTTTTCCTTAAACCAAAAATAGAAGCCCCGCTATAGCGGGTCGTTAACGCCTTTTTACACATTGTTTGTAGTATATTATTTGTAGTCCAGTCCGGGCCGTATTACATCGTCTTAAAACTAGAGTTGTTCCAGTGAGCAACGAGATGGCGCTAGACGACGATAAAAAAACGGCTTTTCATCAGGTTTATGGTAACATATACTTTAGGCGCGATAAGTAGTCGACCTAACACCATCAAGCTACCAATATCTCTGAAATTTCTGTAGTCGATTTTCAACTTTATCCCAAAACGATAAGGTTCATGTTCGATTGGCAAAATATAAATAAGTAAAATAAGATTCGGGAAGGTTAATGTGGTGACGTCTATTTTAACCGCGAATACTATAAATTGGACCAATATCGCGCTAATAGGATTAAAACAAATTGTTCCATTTTTTTTTATTTTGAACCCTATTTGTTGTCCTTCATAAAAGTTGCCATAACTATTTTCAGCAGAATACACCTTCAAATCTAATATTTAAATTAAATTCTCTAGCTTAACCACTACCATTAGATGTAAATTGAGGATTTTTTCTTTGTTATTTTCATCACTTTTTGTTTCAGGCGCTTGGACTATTTTATAATATCGGAAAGACTGCTACCAGCTTTATGCGATAATGTTATAAGGGATGGCGTGTATGGTAGCGACCATTGTCCACTAACACTGTTTCTACATTTGAGCACCGCTGACAAACCGAAAGAATTGATTGCATAGATGTGATTTATTATTACATACAAACTTTCCCGACTGCCTTTGCTTCATACGATTGACAAAACATCACAATTTTATGTATTAAACCTTCCTAAATAAATCCTCTAAAATATTGTGAAACCGGGGCCAACATTCCCTGTGAAATCTTAAAGAACTATTTGATCACTCCAAAACAAACTGACGCGAAACGCGACTTCAATTTTCCAATTTAAGTTTTTGAATAATAAGTTGTAAATGCTTCTGTGTTTTTTAAAAGCATGACTCATTTTTAATTTTGATGTAATCTACATTTGTTCTTGAATATTTTTGTATTGTTTGTGAAGGACACTTAAAAATAAATATGTTACTCAATGTGATTGTTTAAATTTTTGGATAAAATATCACTTTACTTACTAATGCTTCACGCGTTTTGTTCAGGTCAAAAATGGGACAAGTATAATTTTTATTCAGTGGATTTACAACAAAATACCCGAACCAATTTCCACATATTTTATACCCAATTGATTTCGCTATACGGTTGTTCCGACCCGAACCAGCAGTGTGTTGCATACCTTAATGAAAGGTAGGTACTTGAGTTATGCCACATTAGGGTACTCATAGGGTAGAGCATGCACAGACTCCTAGGAACTGCCAGCGGAATTGGTCAACGGTCAACAGCGCTCACTACTCTGTTGATGTTATTCCAGCCATACAGCATCCAATCTACCATGAATTTTGGAGCATGCTCACACAGTGAATTTTTCGACTGCCCGAGTTTCGGGACTATGTTAATAGGTAGGTAATAGTGACCATGGAACGTATCAGCCCCACATGGGCATGATGGGCAGCGTTAGTTAGGAGAACGTGTAAAACGTTTGAAAACCTACGCTGACCTTATTTGCACCGTGCACAGCTTTAGTGCCAACTTGCGTTCGCAACTTCGGTGGCACGTTGTTGGCTCTGGCTGTCCTCAGCTTTTTTTACAAAATCTGCCAGTATTCTTGCAAGTAAACACAACTATTGTGACAATTACGTAAAGATATGTCTTACAGATTGCTAGCTCAATGTGACAGAGCCTACAATTATTTCTTTTTTTTGTCACAATGAGCGCTGCAATCTATTGTTATACACCACCTAGTACTTCGAACTCAGTGATGCCGGGTGCGTAGTACTCGCAATCGACGTGCTTGTATGACCAGACGTATGAATGTGGATGAGGCGAAAGGAGTATATAAGGATCGTAGCAGGTGGAGCTTTGTAGTACAGCTTGTCACACCCCTCTGCGGGGGTGTAGCGACTACTCTCGACAGCTTTGTAGTTTCTGCCTAACCGTATGGGAAAAAGGCGTGACTGGCGTGAGTTATGCTGTATATGTATGCATTTGAAAAATACAAAACATATAGTATTAAAAAGTTTATTTAAAAAAATATTTTATTGACAGCTCTGTACATGTTTATATTTGGCCATTCTGTAACAATTTATTTGAGTGAATTAAATTCAATATCGAAATAAATAATTATATACATAAATAACTGTCCTAAGGTATGAATAACAAAGGCACTATTTATTAAGACTATGGTTGCATCAAATGTACTGACTGTATTTAACTATTATACAATGTCATTTTCACTAATATTCATAAAAATACTCAAATCTGCAAGCGGGTTTTAAATTCGCCACCTTAGCAATGTTGCAACTTGTGCTATAGCAATATTATCCACTTATTTGCTGCAGCAATAAAATATAATTATTCCATTGTACCGCAAGTGTTACCAACATTGCTAAAGTGGCGTTTTTCGGTCCTATTAAAAAAATAAACTGTATTTTTTCAGGATAAAGTACTGAGCAGCAAAAAGCTATAAAATGGATGTAGGTAATAAGCTGTAAAATTGAACCCTATCTTACCCCCACGTGATCCACGTCAGTTCAATAAAATGATGGCTCACAATTATTATGTCAACATGATGGACTTATCAAATGACACTACAGGGGGCCGATTCTCGGTTCTTAGAGATGGTGTCGAACTCGACAAAAATTTCTATTGACGTCATTTTTTTGACAAACTTTACTGAACTCTAACGTTAGCCTTCGACAAATGGCCAATTTGACATATCAACTTTTAAAATTTGTCGATAAAATGACGTCATTAGAAATTTTTGTCGAGTTCGACACGATCTCTAAAACCGAGAATCGCCCCCCCAAGTCCTATCTAAGATGGCGCAGACAAGAGACGCTTTTTTCCAAAATACTATGACGTGTTTTTTTATAGATTTTCCATGCAACGTTCTAACTAAAGCATGAAATTGTAAATCCATTAAAGACGAACTGTCTCAACCACGAGGGCCGAAAGTTAGTCTTTCAGCTTCATTTTCTTGAGCAGAAAGTTGAAATTCTATTAAAGACAAACCGTAGTATCGGCGCAATGCCGCGGCGTTGAGTCTTTGGAGAAAATCTTGATACAATAAGCTAATTAATTTATACATTTAACTATTTGAGATGCAACAGCGAAACATTTGGTCCTTTGCGACGATACTTGAGATGTGCCTGAAAAATGAAAGAAATAATTAATTTTTGGATTTTCAATAATGATTTGCATAAGATTACTTTGATATAGACTTATATACCTTGATTATCTCGCCAAAAGATGATCTGTTCAATACAGAGTAAGCTGCAATCAAGCTATTCATTGCGCTAGGTTCCAGCTCCTTTATTCCAGAACAGAAAAGAGCTATGCCAACCTCCAGGCCTGTTCCAAAGTCACATTCGTCTACAGCTATACTAGCATAAGTTATTACAGGCTGAAGATCTGATAGTAATTTATCTTTTTCATTTTGGTTTGTTGTTTTCTCCAGACTGGCAAATAATTTTTTCAAATTAGCTGTTAAAAAAAAAGAAACTATTTGTTTGGTATACTTATTCAGCTTATTTATTTTTATCTTTAATTCAACATTTTTGTGAATTAATATTCTCAATAAAAAATATGTAAATAAATCAATTAGTTGATTATCTTACCATCTGTTTCCACTAAATGTCTGTATCCTAATTGTGTTTTCTTATTATAAGGTACCACAATGCCTGCACCATGGAATGATCTAGTCACCATATGTGGTGACCTATTCTTCATACTGTATCCTTCTAAAGAAATGCCATTCTTCTCTGCATAAGATTTAATACTATTCATTAATTTTTGACATGTCATAGCAGTGAATGGTGATTGTTTCTTCTCATTTTCTAAGTACACACTGAAATAAGAATTTTAATTAATAAGTATGTTATCAAGTGTGGTTTTACGTTTTAAATACCCTATTATTAAAATTTAAAATTAACAGTAAAGTTTGGCAAAAGCAACATTTTGGTAGGTACTGGTAAAAGAATAAAATATGAATGTAATATCTGTTTTTCGAAATCTAAAATACGAAAATTACAAGCAGGCCAGTAACAAGCACTTATGAATTATCAAAAGACAAAAAAAAGACAGTTCAAAGAAACTTCCTCCTGTATGAATACAATTCTTGCTATTACTGTGCCCAAGTAGGGTAAAACACCCAATTATTGACCCTTTAAGCGGTTTTTCTTGCTTCTTTCGCAAAATAAACTAATGCACGAGTTGCAAGTGGAAATTAATGTTTTTGGAAGATAAAATAAACGTTGAAGAATGTAACTAAAACATTATAAACAGTCATACAAAGGTAATAAGTGTTTTTTTTCTCGAGTTTAGCAAAAACAGGCCATTTGACCAGTTATCAACATGCCTGTACCAAAGGACATGGATAACCCATGGCCCAGGCGGCCACGGGCCTGATAACGTCTAAAAAAGAGCTAATAATATTTGAAATCTCATAATGATATTCATTTTTCCGCAACAGTATGTGGAAATAAATCAATTATTAAGAGTATTGTTATGATTATTTTATTTTGGCTAGAATCCATAAGATGTCAGGAAATAACTAGTGTTGCAATTGTTGGAAATAAAATGGTAATAAATAATCTTTAATCTCCATTGCATAATAATTTGTTTTCCCATATTTAAGATAATAGATCAATTAAAAAAAAATATGATATTGTAGTTTTCACGAAAACTAAAGCATGAGGAAACTATACGTAACGTATGCATGTCTTTCATTAAATAAGGAATAGATTAAATGGTTTGTCTGTGTAATGGAAACATTGTCTTCTTTTTAAAGTCAAGTACACATGAAGCAATAAAATATATAGACATATTTTGGTAGGTGTATTTAGGTAGCATTACTATTATTCTTTAAAATACGTTAGCCAAACGAGTTTGTTCGGTTTAACGTGCTGTTCCAGGTACCCTTTTTTTGTTGTGGTAAAATTATCAATTGAGTCCTCCCACCCATTGCAAAACGGGAGGGACTGTCAGACTCGTACGGACTGATCCACAGTGTCCTTCAATAGTCCTTTACATTCCGGGATTACGGTATTTCCTTAGTCCCGCCACCCCGCAGGCTAGGAACACGACGCGCCGTCAACCCGGGCATGGTCCGTAGTCTGACAACGAGTCACTCATTACTCGTCGCCCGCATGCCCATTTTATTGCATGCTGTTCCAGGTACTAGAGGAACTTTTTAATGAAAACAGCAATGGTCTTAGCAGTCACTGCTTATCCTCAAAGGTCGGTAATATACTAATAAGCACCGCATGTTTTTATACTTATCTGTGTTATTAAAAGGACGCGCGATGGGAATGTATAATATGAAGTTGGATATAAAAGAAAACGAGAACACAACTATTCTGTACCTTCTGCTTAACATCATGGGAAAAGTGGTGTGTCTAAGTAAGTTTATACATACTTAAAAGAATATGAATCACAATCCGTTGTTCCTTGCTTGCCCCCCCCACCCATATAGCCTATAAGCGTCAATAAGATATCATCTATCTTTGTACAAAAGTCACCAAAATCTTTTTAGTCATTTTGTCGTGAAAACAAAATAATGTATAGAAATATACACACTTTCGCATAAATAAGTTTAAATATTATATTAGTACATGTGCTACGGGTTTTATTTCCAGTTAAGACATTTCTGTCACAATGACATGACATTTAAAGTCATTCATGATAAAATTACTTTGTGCAATCAATGTTATTGTGGCTCGCATCGTGAATTTATTCTTGCTATTTAGTTGTTTTCCGACTGACGCCTATTTTATTGGACTCTGCATTTTCAATTGTGTCTCTACTGACTCTCTATCTGCTATAAGTTGATCTACTAAAAGCCCTCTGCTTACTCGTACTCTGAACTGCTCTCCTGACCCCTGCTTGCACGGGCTCGAATCTCCTAATACTCGGACTTTGGACAACTTATTTTGAATATCAATAATGGAAAACCAACGCTGCATTAATTGTGGAATAAGGACGTTTCGCATAAGAAGCCATCTAGCAGATTCGAATGAAATTCGATCTCTTCTAAGACGTTAGATTTATCCGAGATTGGTTAGTCTTAGTATTTTTAGAACGTTTTCTGAGGACTGCTTACCAAAATATTTATTCATCCTTATTAAAAATGTTAATCTTATTATTTTAGGTCACTGCATCTGATCATTTACTTTAACTTTCGGTACTCGGGGGGCTTGTCCAAGGAGATGGCGATGTAGACCGGGACGTAGGTATCACACCGGATCAACTAGGGATGGATGAAATGGGGACAGGTCACCGGAACAACTTATGACCCACTGTTGCCACTTAAGTTTAAGGGGAAAATATTGAAATCCATGATGAGACCTGTCGTATTGTGGATCGGAATGCTGGGCTGTGAAAAAGATGGATGAGAAACGATTGCATGTAGCGGAGATGAGGATGTTAAGATGGATGTGTGGCGTGGAAAGACTGGATAAAACAAAAACTCGAAGAATTTTTCAATTCGAACCACTAGTTCCTGACATTTGTTTGTTTGCAAACGAAAAAACTCTTCAGCTTTACGCTTTCCTTCACCATTATATTGTTCCTACTTCCGTATGTAACTACGAGTACTTATCTTGTGTTTAAATGTCAAAATGACATACCCACCAACAATTTTTCACTTAGCATGTCTTATGTTAATTATCTCGTCCCCAACAAGTTTTAGAGTAATAAAACATATATTAGGCTATTAAATAAACTTAATCCTTTACGGTATACGTTGTTTTATTCTTGGCCTTGCCTAAGCCAAACTTGTATGGGAACGATAACCATCTCCTTTTCATCATGCAAATGACCAATTTTTGACCTCCTGTATTATAAGAATAAACTCTAATATTATTTGTTAGGACTGTGATACGAGGTTTTATTTGATAAAAAAACAAACAAAGGTAAGTCTTATTGCCCTTCTCATTTTCTTTTTTCACACAATTTTGGTCAACAGTCTTCAAACGCGGCCTATAATATTCTGGCACTTATTTTTGAAGTTTTATTGTAGTTTTATCACCTTTTGCCAAATTTTTCCTCTTTATTAGTACTTAGTTATTTCATTGTTCTGTATTATGCAGCAGATATAAAAATGCTCGCCGGCAAAACCAATTGAAAGAATACGGCTTTAGTTCTACAAAGTGAGTTTAGAAAAGTTTGAATTAATATTTTCCCAATTACATAAGAAGGTTTTAACTTTTTCAACTTATGTAGAAGATCTCACCTAGGATATGATTTGAGTCAATTTGCTCAAACATGCAGGTTAGAGTAATTCTTGTCAAAATTGTATGCTAATGCATACAATTTTACACAACCAACAACAACCAACCAACCAACCAACTTATGACTGAGGCATTGCCCGTGTTATGTTCGGCAATTGTCTCACGGGATCATATACCGACATAAAAAGTATCCTGCGTCCAGGTAAACCCACCTAACCAGGTTTTTTATATTATCCGCTTGCCAAATTGTTTCAAAATCCATTCAGCCGTTAACTTTTCCTATAATTGTAGTAAGTTTAAACTATTCAGGAGGATCCAGAATGTGACAGTAGATCGAAAATGTACCTCGCTCAAATTAAGCTAGGTTCATAGGTTACTACGTAAGGTATTTTTTATGTTTGTGATTGTGCGGAAACACACATTTAGGAGAGCCAACACCCATGGGCATATTACAGATGCATTAAAGTTAAGCTAACCTCACCATTAAAATGAAATATACGTATAAACCGTGGTGTCAGTATCTGGTATATTCAAACATATGGTTCATTACCAGCTATTGACATGTCATGTCTGAGTTTACCACATATTGACCCCATCATTTTAACAAGTTAAGGTTCATTAAAACTTGAAAATCATGTGGAAAAGCATTATGTCTGTCTTAAATAACGAAAAAATACCAAACTCTAAGGAATCTATAGTGTAAAACTGAAATAAAATGACATTGAAAAAAACCTTCAGCTTAGCAAAATGTTAAATTTCTTGATGATTTTATCAGGGTATTTTATTATCATAGGTTTACGGACGCAATATCGCTTTATTTAAATTTTCTGTGACGCCGATATATTACAAGATAAATTATTTTTCATTTTCTGTATTCTTTATGCATCAAGCAAGAAGATTTATTATTATTTTTGATAAAAACTGTTAAGAGGTCAGTAGTTGGTGGGAGGTCGGCAATTGGGTACTTTACCCTAAATAAACTGCAACTTAAGTCCATTGATCTTCAATTTCAATCTTTAAACTGGTCTCCTGAACTATTCAGCTTTTTTCATGTATGCCTTCTTATTATATAAATAACTGTCAATAATGATACCCTTGAATCATGAATGAGTTAATATTTTTGATTGATACATACTAGACTGCTCCAAATATATTCTGAGCCATTGTAGTGATGTGGTAACCTTTCTCGCTGTCATTACTGGCTACAAATACTGGTTTCTGGTCGGGTTCATCTCTAAAGTATCCAATGTGGTACTCACTATTCTTTTTCTTCTTGAGAACAGCCTGTAAAAGATGCAATCTTGAGTTAGTATCTGAAACTTGAACTGTATTTATCAGTTACTTAAAATCTAGCTGAGTAAGTAGTCAACCAAAATGACATATGACAGCAGTAACAGTGGCTGAGTGATTAGACTGCTGTGCTGTGTGACATGGGTTCGATTCCTGCATAGGCCAAAAATATATGTATGATCTACAAGACAAAATAGTTCTGGGTGTTTATGTATGTGAGTTAATGACTGATTGGGGAAAAGGTTATAAAAAATGGTCAACATGTAGTAAATTAAAATGATCATTACCTGAAATTCTGGAGGATCATAAAAAAATCTCCAGTGAGTTAAATACAATTCTTTATTGTCCAGTTTGGGCAGTTTCCCTAACAGCAACTCATAAGGACCGATTGGCATCAAATTCACACTTGCCAATGTGTCCTCCACCAATTTGCCACATTCACTGATACATTCAAAAAACTTGAAGAAGTCTTCAGGCATTTCTACTAGAAACAGTTCCTTTATGAGATTATTGTCTGTACATTTATCATAAAATGTTATATTTTCTGAAAGAACTTCATCTTTAGATTCATCTAATTCAGATTTGGAAACTCCAAGGTCTACCGATTTCTCTTCATCATCCCTATCACCTTTAACTACTTCAGAGTCTTCAGCCTTTTTATCGTCACCACTGTTTTCGTTCGCCGGCTTTTCTTTACTATCAGCACTGTCATTTCCCGCGTTTCCAGTATGTGATTCGTTTCTACGAGGGTTAGGTGAATGGCGTGGCGAGTCTTTAGTATAGGGAGAAAACCGCCTCTTATTGCGATTGACTTCTTTTCTAGTACTTTGAGGTGGATGTTTGAATCTTCGGTGATGTTCCGGATTCTTTTGATAACACTTAGTTGCGTATTTACAAACATCCCGTGGATCGTCTACGTACTCTTTCCATTCGTCGGCCATTTTAAAGCCAATACTTAATAAATTCGCAAAGATATAATAATGGTTTTATATCGCGTTCGTGTTGAGACCTGCAAGTTGTAAACTTGTAACGTAATGTAACCGTTTCAGCTAGATTTTGATTTTATCATGATGATAACCTGTTATCCAGACTGCCAAAACGCCAAATGTACCATCTGTCAATGTCAAATCTTTCTGTCAAAATCAGAACGTCAATAACTAAAGTCTATGGTGGTCTATGGATCCTCCTTCTCCATGGCTACCATTAAGCCTGGAACAGACAGACATGTCGTACGATAGTTCTCGCATTCCCAGAGCATTGTAATTTCTCGCAATCTCACTGAAGATCGGATTATATAATAAATACGTTAATAAATGATAAAATTAAAATCAAAGTAATAATGTGGCTGGTATGGTCGACTCATTAAAGTTTTCTTTGAAAAACTGAAAATCCTCGAAAAAGTTTGTGGCTATCGCGACCACTAGCGACATTAACAAAATGAACAGTAAAATGAACATACCTGAAAAAATCTTGATTTTTTAAACATTTTTTCATATTTTTTGTGTCATTCGAATGATTGGAGAAGATAGTGATTTACGAACTCCCAATTTTTATAAAATTACTCAGTAGCACAAAGAATTATAGAAACGGACAAGACGATGACAATTTGGTGATATATTTACTTTCATTGAAATAATGTCAGGAACGTGATTTACATTGCAGAAATAATTCCCAAATTCATTGGTGCGATAAATTTCATAAATGTTAGCATTTGCAAATCGGTGCAGAATGTAGTTATTATTGTTTTTTTTAAGTGTTTTCAATGAATGGGTGTATAAAATTTTTCAATATTTTACCAAGGACATGTACATAATAAATCATCGATACTCACGACGTTCTTCAATTTCTGCGGACGACGGATCATGCTATTTAGCAGGTAAATAAATAAATCATATTCTACTTTATTTCCCTTTCCTTTTCAAATGTTTGATCAGGGTCTCTCAGATTGCTACATTTATTATAAATATTTTCTCACTTTTCACCATTTATTTCTTAAGGTGTGGTAAAGTCTTGGTCTAATCCAGAAAAATTGCTTTTTTGAACAATTTACATTATTTGGTACTATTAATTTATCTCATGACATGATGGATATATTAAAAGAGTAGCATCAGCTGATGACTTTCTGTGCAACGGGAAGTCTATTTTGGTCTTTGCAATGTTCAGAGTTTTGATGTGTGTATTTTTGATTGCCCTGCCCTTCATTAGACCAAAAACCACCACAATTGATTTTATCACTTGCAATGCCATTTCATGCCTTTTTTGAAAGGTTTTACCTGCCAATACATATTTCATACTTTTTCCTTTTGATACATTCAGTTATATTTTATTTTCTACGATGGATATAAGTCTTAAATTAAATTTGCTTGCTAATGTAACTATGAAGTCTACTATAAAATGTTTATTTTCTAAATTGTCCTGGCATTATATATACATACACCTATCTATCATAATTCTCAAGTCATTTAGATGATTTACAATTAACACAAATCTCAAAAAAATAATTGAAAAATTAAATTGAGTTTCTCTGATTATAATGATTTTAATTTAAAAAAAAAGATTGAATTATTCTGGCACCATAGGGGTGAAAAAGTTTAACAAAGACATTTTGGTTAGTGACCCTGACTGCTATGCCAGAGCTTGTGGGTTTGATTCCCACCCGGGACAAATGTTTGTGTGATGAGCACAATCATTTGTTCTGTGTCTGGGTGTAATTTATCTATAGTATTTATGTATTTAGAAATATACATATATGTATGTTTATCAGTTGTCTAGTACTCATAACACAAGCTCTGCTTAGCTTGGGAGTAGATGGCGTTGGGTGACAGTTGTAGAATATTATTATTCCTTTATTTTTCCCTTCTTATTATTATCATTTTTACAAAATAAGAATAAAATTAAAAATATAAATAATAGTGGCCCACTGGTGTCAGGATCAGGGTCCAAGCTACCAGGGCCGTCAGGGCCCCAAAGAAAAGGAACCTCCTAACAATGCGCTATCCAAAAGAACTACTCTCTGAATCAAGCCCTTAATCCAGCTGCCTAACAATATATTATTTAGTTAGTAGTAGTATGAGACTGCTGTCACAAATCCATTTAAAATTATAATGTAAAACATTATCAAATCATGCCAAAAATATCTTCTGGTTGATCAAATTCACTGCCACATGCTTTGGCTCTAGTTGGAAGTCGCTCCAAGTAACATGCTGGATGGGGTGCTAAGACAGGAAACCTTCACGTGCGCTCGTAGACTGGGTCTCTTTGCCCGTATACGAATAGCCTGTCTTGTGGATGCTCCAACGCGTGTCCCTCTGATCAGCAGAGGGCACAGCGGCGGAGCAGGCTTACGGACGGTGAGTAATGGGTAGCTCGCCGTCCGACCGAGGACCAAGCCCGGGTCGGTGGCGCGTCGTGTTTTGCGCCAAATGCCTGCTGGGGTCGCGGGTTTTTTCTTAACCCAGGATACCGCGGCCCCGGAACGTAAAGGGCATCCGAAGGAACACTGGTGGATAGTCAGTAAGAGTCTGACAGTCCCTTCCGCCCCACCCGGGGTGGGAGGACTCATTTGATGATTTTACCACCTACCTATAAAAAAAAAAAAGTAACATGCTGGCATTCATTTGCATCTGGTTTGACTGGAAACTGATGCTAACAGGCTATGCAGATGGTGGATTTTTTTTCTTCTTCAGCCTGTACTGTCCCACTGCTGTACAAAGACGAAGAAGGTAATACTTTGGCTGTTTTCTTAGATTCCAGTGGCTAAGTTAAATCAAATTCTAAGTAAAAAAATATTGTCCTGGCCATTTTGCTGTTACAGTTACTGTTGCAAAAACTTTATAAATTGTCTGAATGCCTGTAATATTTTAAATTAGATTAGTAATAGTTAGTACCTGTTTGCACATACTTAAAAAAAAAACCGACCGAATTGAGAACCTCCTCCTTTTTTTGAAGAGAGTTAAAAATAAAGAAATATTTCTTTCCTCTGAAGCACTCTGAAGATAAATTCGCATCTCATAATAATCAGTTTGAAATGTCCATATCAAATATAACATGTGTGTGTGTAATAAAATCAAGTTAGGATACCCAGTTAATACTCAGACACTCGAATACACTTAGCGTAGGTGGCTATCTAAAGTAGGATACATTTGCGGTGCACATGGCTATGGCTTCTATCAGGCTGGTTGGATCGACGCACTTAGCTGGACGCACTTAGCTGTAGTAGGTACACAAGGCTGTAGGCCGTGTTCTAACCAAAGCAAGAGGTCTCGCGAATACACGATCATCGCATCCATAATTATCAACATGTCTCTAATCGTTTCGGAAAACCGAGGGAAGCCAGATTTTTTTACTTTGGTCATATAAACAAAGCTTTAAAGTAATACTTGACATGGTTCAAATTTCGTTTCTATAAAACTCCTGTAATAGCCTGCTTCACGGATCCAGGCCCCCAGGGAACTGGTAATAAATCTAGAGTTCTACTTGCCTCCCGCTTGACACGTAGACCGCCCAACGCGAGCCAGTCTCTAGGGAACGCCTCGCTCGACCTCTACCCGATAATAAATGACTTGTTAATTGTAGAAAAACACTATGTATATTGTTATTTTCATATAACGGCACTTATATTTAAAATATCGGTAAAGACTTAACCGATTTTTAACCGACTTCAAAAAAGGAGGAGGTTCTCAATTCGGTCGGTATGTTTTTAGCCCTACGTAGCTGGCCATATCTGAAAAATGCTCTTTTAAACCTGAATCAATGTTAGCTATAACATTGGTTTTAGTTCATAAAAAGCATGTGAGCACCACGTTAACGCCGCGTGACAAAGGATCGCTAAAACAAAACTTTTTGTCAATATTCTATCTTTGACACGGTTTAAGGGACTATTCTCATAAACCGTGTCAAAGAAATCATCACCCGCAATAGTAATGAGCCAGTGTTGCTCAAAATTAGGTTCCTTCTTTTCTCGTGTTGCTTTGAAATATACAGCTCATACTTAGGTAAAAAGGTAAAGCAATAAGCAGGTTGTGATAATCTTAAATGGCTGTCAATATGTAGTAAACGTGGCTTGACCCAAAGGGTCTTTTCGATTTTTTTAGGACTTCAAAACCGGAAGAACGTATTATTTCAGTTCAAAAAATCTATTGTAGCGGTTTCCTGAAGGGTTTGCATGGCAAATCCAGGCCTTAGACCTTATGACTCACCTTGTAATTTCTTGCCATGCGGTATGCACTATGTTAATATTTTCTTGTACACTTGCCAAGTCTCACTGGATGTTACTATTGTACGGCTACGAACAAAATGATATGATTATACCCAAATTCAAAAATAGGTAAATAGTAAACTTATGATTTAATTAATGGTCTGAAATACGGCAAAAGAATTGCACGATGTCCTAGATCTTTTAGCTACGAATTCATTTATTCCTTGTGTTTATTTGTTTGTGTTGTTTAGCTTTATGAAATTGGCCATAGCCGTTGGCATTTCCAATCGATTATTATCAAGTTAAATGGGTCCTGCGGTCCATTTGGAAATGAAGCGATTCACTTGAAGCTATCTGCCTCAAGTGAATCGCTTCATTTAAGTAAAAAAGGTGTGAATTTATAGACCTAATATAGAACTTATTTATGGAAACTTAGAAATCTTCCTGTAACTAAATAAAAGACAGGTCGTTGAATCATGGCAAACTGAGACAGCAAGAATCATTCTTGCATTAACTTTTAATTTAGTTTCCACGAAGCTTTCGGTCTTTGTGTTCAAACAATCATAATTTATTTTACAAACAGTTTCCTATTAAATCGTATAGGTAGTCCTAATATAAAAGCACAGCCGCGCTCTTCATTTTTATAAAATTCCATATTACGTAAAACATAATTCACGTTTCTGTTCATATTCTCTGGTGCTTTCGTCCGTAAAATGTATATTTAGGTCCAGCAGTTTTGCGTTATAAAATTGTGGACTTCCTTTGTTACGTGGATCCATAATAAGCTTCGATTTTAACGAAACAAACATCGTCCATATTGTAAGGTAATGATTTGAGCTGTTACTCCTTCATTTCATGAGTGACTGAGTGCTCCACCTGCGTCGCTATATTTAGTTTCATTGTGTGTTGGGTGTAATACATCGATCTGCCGTGCAATTTAGAACTGTGTTGTGAACCTATATCTACGTTAATAACGTTATTATGTAGGTACACTCGATGGCAAGGCTTGTGTAATGCGTAAACTGGTTCATAGCATTTTAAATGAATGGATATGTTACCGGCCAAACCCGATTTCAGGACAAACTAGTTTGGCCTAGGCTAAACTAGTTTCGACAGAGTCCCGCTTTGCGGATTTCCTACTACTGGGTGGTTTTAAAAAAAAGAACCACGAAGAGGATGGCGGGGTCTTTCAGACCCCGCAATCCTCTTCTAACCTAAATTGTCCGAGTCGGGGTGCCAGCAAGTCCCTAGCTTGCAAAAAACTAGTTTAGCCTAGGCCAAACTAGTTTGTCCTGAAATCGGGTTTGGCCGGTAACAGATATACCCAATTCTTTAATCGGTAATAAGAAAAATTGCTATTGATTATTTCTTTACCTATCCAAACTTTGAAATACCTAGGTACATTAAAATTGGGTTTATGCCGAATTTGAAACTTTCTAAATAATGTTTAATGAAAAACGAATAAGTATAGACTTTTTTTTTAATACCTGAGATGAGCTCAATATCTAGATTGAGTTGTTACATAATTAGGACGGACCCTTGTCAGTAGCCTCTTTCGTGAATATCCGTTCATTGTTTTAGACAGCCGATATTATGAGAGCTAAATACTTGTCCTACATAACAACAGGTAAAGAGCTCTTATTTTTTTCTAACACCTTCATAAAATATATCATCGTATTGTTGGCACAAACATTTCAGTAAGTAGTTTTTCTAGTTCTAAGATCACTGTTATAGGAAAATGGTAACTTTATTATTTACTAGATTTTGACTGCTGCTAAGCGCGCTTAATGGTTGTAAATGATACCAAGGGAACATTTAATTATAGCTTATGACCAAGGTTCCAATTAGTGGAAGAATTTGTGGAATCAGATTATAAGTTCCGCAGGTTATTTCATAAATCGAAAGCTACAAACATTACTTCTCTACATTAAGTAAAATATTTAGTTAGATACCAAGCAGGTTGGCTGTTTATACCAATTACAACTATAAAATCAAGTGAGGGACAATGAACTGCCTAGAAAAACAAAAAGATATTCGTGCCTATACCACCTGTGGGCCTTTCCGAAAAATTAGTTAATGAAACGGAATTCTATGTGACACCCTACACCTTTTCCTTTAATATCTTTCATAGTGGAAATATTCCTATATTTTCTTAGGAGATTGGTGGAGATTGTTGGCTCCAATCAGACAATGGTGGATGTTTATCCAGTGAAATGTTTGAAAATGACATGACATGGCACGTTTTTCGTTATGTAGGTATTTGATCAGTAGAGCTGGCCAATATACATCTTGTTATGATTAAGAATTAATGAATAAAATGATGCATCTGATCTTGTCACTGTTTTTTTACCTTAACTTGTACGATCGATTTTAGTAGGTAACGATTGTTTTCTTGTGGTCCCCTGTTCAGACTCTGTATTTTTAACAGGGTATACATACATAAAAAGACCCGTAACGTAGCCGAAAGGCAAAACCCAAAATTGTGATATTTTTTTTGTACCAAAAAAGTCAACAAGGCCACTGAATTTCTAAAAGATAGTTGAGATCTTGATATTCAGTAGTTGTGGATAGGGTGGACTTCAACTCAAGGATTTCGTTCTGATCTTCAGTAGGACAATAAGTGTGTAAAGGTGTGTCCTCATGATGATGAACACTAAATATTAAAAAATCTTGATGCTTACTTTTAAATATTTAAATGAAAATTTGAAATGTAGGAACCATTTCACAATATGCACGCCGTGTCCCAGATATGTCGGGAGTGTAGTCCGATGCAACTGGCGAACGGAAATCGCCTAGCGACAACATTGTTGTGCGGTCTCTCTTGTTCGACTTATGAAGTAGGTACCAGAACCAACATAAACCTCATCCATGTGATCCATTTGACGCGAAATATCTATCATGTATTTTCCCAACTACCTACGTGATTAATTTAAAGTTTCCTTGTCATACATTTTTCATAATGTGCATTCAGTTCAAGTGTATTCTCCAATTGACTAGTCAAACGATGGTTATAATTTATGAACTGCTTTAACACGAGCAAACGGCTATATTTACATTCTCGTTTCGAATTCTAAATTGTTTTGTGTAGGTACACACATTCGATTCCGAATTAATCTTGGTTTTGGTAAAAAATGAAATAGTTACATTGATACTACTACTGCCGATAGGTATAGGTAGAGGTACTTAGTTCACAGAGATAAACTGATCCGGGCAAAATAACATTTACCTACTTACTTTTATTAGATAAGCCGCTTTTATTCATATTGTGGATTAAAAATATAGTCCAGAAAAAAGGTTTCTAAATAATTACATAATACCTACAAAAACCAGCACATCAACCTATCCCAATCAACAAGTTTAGTAATATTAGGTTTCATTGTTCGCAGGAGATGAACGTTTGACCGCACGATGGATCACCGAGATGGATGGACTGGCATCGAGCCGGTGGCGACCGGGAACTCTACAGAAAATAGTGCCCGGGCTGCTGAACGCGACCGGGTGCGCATCGAGTTCTACGCTACTTATGACGTCATGACGGGCGTACGAATAGCCGCTACTCTTGGTGGTTTCTTTGCATTAATGGTTTTTCTGATCGTTTATAAAAGCCGCAGCAAATCTGTAAAGGCTTTAAATGACCCAAAGCTAGTGGAAATGGCTGAAGCTGTTGTCGCCGAAGAACAGGCAGTCGAAGAGGAGAGGCAGCTGACAGCAGCGCTCGAAGAAGCGCTTTCTGAACGTGCACGCTCGCGTCCGTCTATAGGTGAGGAGCCCCCTTGGCCTCGAACAGGCCGCTTTGCGTCTTATGGAGGTGGATATGGGAGCTTACTAACGCCGCCTCGTCGGTTGTCGACGGTACGCGGGGATTCGCTTCCTGGTTCAGCCTTACGGTTCGCAGAGCGTCGAGCATCAGCAGGTCCTCGCGACCGACGGCTGAGTTCTGCGACTTGTTCCAGTTCAGGCAGCTCCTATTTGGAGAGACGTGGTTCATCGGTAGTGTGTGCTTTGCCCGAACGCCGTTTATCACCTTGCCCTAGTGAGCGATTAGCCCCCCTCGCGTCAGTGGGCAGCGTAGGCCCGTCCTATGCGGTAGAGTGTGAATTAGCTTCAGTGGGTGCGGATTCAGTATTTGCAGAGGACGATGCAGACTCTACTGATGATGAAGTGGAGCAATTTTCGACGGACAGTGGAGGTGGCGAGGCCACGTTGGTAGGCGAGTGCACGGAGCTTTCTAGTCGTCCAACAACACTGCCATTGCAGTTGGACCGTGCTTCACATTCACGAGAAACGTTGTTCTAGTCTATGCTTAACGGAGTATATAACCGTTGGCAAAATTAATGTTAGATAACACATTAAAATATCGATATTTTCCATTTCCTAAAACATTTATTTATATTTTAACATATCATAAAATTCAACATATCATTTGGTTTTAAAGCTACCAAATTGGATTTTATTCATAATCTATTTAACTAACGCAGTCTTATAAATTAAATTGCTGCTGCTTCTTGACAAATATGTTTTTATTGTAATTTATCGCTTATACTTGTGCTTATTATTTTTGAATAACTTTTGGAATGGAAAGAGTCGATATTTTAATATGTAATAATCATTGTGTATATAGATTGTTTTCGTTGATAAATTGATGTTTCATAATGTTGATGTTCCCAGCCCACGGAAAATTGTAAACAATGTACTAATTACTTATATATGTTGCGTATGTGTATAAATAGGTAGCAAATTAGTAAAATTTTGCTCATGTGTATTTATTTTGCTAACGGCTCATCAGTACAATAAACATAATTACCCACGCATACTTATCAAGTTCCGCTGGTATTCACCATAGTGTTCGATTCGATGTAAAAGTAATATGTAAAGATTTGCCGAATTAGTCATTTGTAGTTACATTAAATTAATGTAATTATTTAATATAATAGTTTTCGACGAATTTTTAACTTCTGTAAATCGCCACTCTATTTACAAAGTTTTCAACTCTACCGGGCTAACTGCCAACCCCACTGAAAGTGCGGTTGATGATCTAACCAAAGCATTGCCGACTCACATGGTGTTTGTACAATGTAGATATTAACTTGTTAGGGTAGATAATCGTCAGTGAAGTCAATTGCGAATGTGTATTTGTATTATACTTAATTAGTTTTGTAAACTACAGTTTTACTTAAATCAAGGGCACAGAAGACCAATACGTCCTTTGAACAATAAAATTTGAAGTTGGAAGCGGCCTAAGATGTTGCTCGTACCAATGTCATTTTTCAAGTAAACTGCCACTGTAAGTTCTTGTTAGTAACAATGTTACGCGGACACCGGGGTTTTATTGATTCTGGGTGTTTCGATCCCGCCACAGCCACACGCGGGCCCAGTAGATTGATTACGCATAAGTCGTTTTTATTACGATTTAGATTTACGTGTTAGTTTATGTAATGTTCGTTGCTCGAATTAAAAAGAGCTCCCTGTAGTCTGTAAAATGTTGAAATGTATGTAAAAAATTGTAAATACAAAACACAACTCATTTATTGTTTCATTTTCATGATTCAAAAAGTTGTTTATTTACTTTCTAAACTTAAGCCGCGTTTTCACTAGGGAATATGGTGGTACAGAGACAAATGTTGTATATTTACGTGTTAACTCGGAGACTGCGATTGTGAGAGAATTTCGATTGATATCGCGAGGATACGTTATTTATGGGGGAAAGAGTCGCGAGATTATGAGTCACCTAGTGAATACGGGGCTTAAACAACATGGGTAGCATAAGATGGTCCAGATGCGTACCATGAACACAAAATCTTGTTCCGCAAAAGCTTTTACAGTTTTTTTTAAGTATTTGCTGTAGGGGAAAAAAAATAAAAGACTCAAAACTATAATAAGATTTTTTATTCCCAACCGATTTGCGCCACTTGCTAAAAATTTCCCACTTGGACCCGAGTTGCGATGGCTGACCCAAAAGTCTTAAATAATTATATGCAAAGGCTAATTAAAATTAAAAAAAAAAACTGTTTGCTTGCAGTTGAGCATCGTTAGCACAGAGCGCCGAAACGATGTCCCTGTAATCATTCAAAAAGAAAGACACGCACATACGACAGGATACGTGTATAAGAACGCGTTTCCTTCTATCACAGAAGGAATATGTGCATAAAATTGTTGAAATTGGGAGACTGCGCTAGTATGCATATAAATTAGCCACCTTGACCGGCTCAGGCGAAGAATATTACGAAACATGCTGTTCAAGTAAATGTATTTGCGTGAAAATGCTGAGAAACCGATTTTTTTTCCATACCTAGGACCTAGCTCGATCGATTGTTCACCTTATAAACCTCCGCAAGGGATTTGAAGATTTTAGGGTTACCGGGGTTACCCTAACGGTCGCCCGCCATTTTGTTTCGTGTCGTTTTTCTCTCTGTTTTCGTTTTAGCTCAGACCAACAAAAAAAGAAAGACGGCGCGCCGCGAACATTAAAAGTGAAGCCACCTTTTTATCTATGTGTGTATCGAAGGGTTGCCATTTGTTACATTTTTTCTTTGTTTAATTTTCTTTTTTTTACTTTTTATGTGATTTGCTGATGTTTTTGCAACTTTTCACTACACAGGAAGGCATAATTCTATGTTTTAAATCTAAATTTACTTGACGACGACTCGTGACGTACTAAGAGCGATGAGCATGGTTTTAGTGTAGGTGTGTGCGTGAGCGTGTATGTATACTTGCAGCAGCACGGTTTCATGGCTTCACTTATGATGTTCGCGGCACGCCGTCTTTCTTTTTTTGTTAGTCTGAGGTGGGTAGTGTAACATCTGAAGATTTTTTTGTTTCACGGGAAATACTTGAAATATTCGCCATAAAATTTAATCTTTAATGATTACCGTGGAGTTTTACGGCGTACTGCTTGAAATAGTTTTGGCAAGACGAGAGATGCTAAACACTACATTAACTACATAGACATTTTTATTGCACTAGTTTGACATGCACTCGGATCAGAGTGCATTACAATAAAAAAAATTGAATTTCCCGCGAAACGCCTGCTTTGACAACTTTGACATGAACCTATCAAAACTTAACTATATCTGATGAATTACGTATTTGATTCTGGTTCGGAACAGAGTTTAATTTGCCGGATTTTTGGACAAACAATCTAAATATTTTTGGTTTAGTTACCTTCAGTTAATATGTTCCAGTAACCAGTCGATCCAGTATGTATGACAAAAGAGCTAAGTAAGTATCAGGTAGCAAGTTTTAAACGGTTTTCCTATTGTGCTGCAATATGATGTGGTTTCTGGTTGTATGTTCTTGCTACTTTCTTACTAACTTATACACAGGCTTATGCAAAAGTTCGAGTCGTCGAGTTCTCGCGCCCTGGAGCAAACGGAAGGGATTAACTATCAAATTAGTACTGGCTAAAATCTACTGTGTTTTGTAGGCCGGCCGTGACCCTAGAATGTGAAGAGACTCCGTGACCCACTGAATTTAAGCCTGGCCTGCCTCGTTTTATCTATAAATGACAATTTGGTACATACATTATTTCGGTTTCAAACATAATATTTTAATTATTGTTTAAATGAATAAAAAAAGGCGGATGCTAGATAGCTCAAGTAAATAATATGAAAACCCCGTTCACGTTGTTAACTCAAGCCATAGACATGGGATGTGGGATGGATAGCGTCTTCCCTACTGAACGGACGGTAAAATAGTCCCCAATAGGAAAAGAGGAAAACAATAACTTGCATAGCAAATAGTTGATTTTCTCTTTTTCTAGAGCGAAGCAGATAATGATCAGTCCATTCTTTAATCCAATAGGTCTCTGGGGTCTCTGTGAAAGGTCACGGTCAGAAATTGTGTTGTAATCGATCGATATAATATATATCTGAAAAACAGCAATGATTGGAGATATTTGAAGCCATATTATAATATGTGTTTTGGTGCCTGTGAAAACTCTCTCAATTTTCAGAATAATTCCTGTAAACACGGACTTTTATTTTGCATGTACAAGTTTTTGAACGTAAATGCTTGGTTGTCAAATGTCATTGTCCGTTTGACAGACACTGTCAAAGTGTCAAGTGGCAAATCCAGAGAAGTGAGATTGTTCAATTTTGTAATAGTTAATTTCATAACTTTTAATTTTTGTGGATAGAAATTAAGAAGAAATCATGGACGACGATTTACCGACCGATTTCCAGGTCATCGTTGTTGGGACAGGTATGCTATATTATCCTTGTATTACTGCACCGGTCATGATGGCGATAGCAGCCTACTTATCGATCCTTTTTTTTCATAGCTGTCTACGGCTGTCTAGTCATCAATTTTCCTTTTGAAAATGTTCTAATGCGATCTAATAAGAGAAAGAATTGGCTTTTATACTGCCTTATCGTCTTTTAATAAATAAAAGTAGCAGAAAGCCGTAAACGTTCAACCCAATACTGCAGCTTAGTCATTAATTAAATATTTGCACAGATAGTCTGTCGAGCTGCTGTCATTGTCTGCCTACATACTTACTACTTAGGAATGCGTTCAACCCTTCAAGTGATTATATCTCACTTATTTTAAATGGAGTAAATACTGAAATTATTTTCCATTATTTTATTTATTTAGGAAATTAGAGGTTTAATCGTATTTAGAGAATGATACCTTGGTGCTAGGGTGGAAATAAAATTTATAAAGTCTAAATTGAAAAAAAAACTACAAATATAATGAATCTGGTTACTGAAAATAATATAACTAAGAACACATAAAACTCATGAGAGTATAGGATATAACTTTTAGTAAAAATACGAGCAACAAGCAGCTTGCCTTTTCATCGTAGTGCTCTTATCTAGACAAGGTCTTTATAATCTTCAGTTATATTTTTTTTTGTTAAAACTTTACAGGCTATGTAGTACTTATTTTCATTGAATATTGTAAAATATCTGAAAAACTCTTTGGCGTTTCAAATGCTGATATAATAACAGGTTTCAAATAAAATAAAAAAACCCTGCTTACAAAAGGGTTAATGAGAGAAGATTGGTAAAACCATGATCATGTATCTTGTAGAAATGAAGATAACATTATTGCACCACAAAACTAGGTATTTAAAGTTGATTTTTTATTGGCTAACAGGATAGATCTACTACAAAAATACTGGTATTTGCCTAAATTCTGCAAATTGCAAGTAATAACCAAAAATTTTTTTTTTAATAATACCTTTTTTTATAGCATGGATAAGCTTTTTGAGCTGGAATTTCCTTGAGTTTCTTATTAACTAATTTACAACAATAAAATCTGAAGGTATATTGTTTAAAACCATTTAGTGAAACATTTTTTATTCTTTTCAATAAGGAAGCATTCACAGCTTTTCTACAGTTACAATACTGAACAAAAGAACCATTTTGCAGTGCATATAAAATATATTTTTTTAAATAAATGGATACTCATTAACCTCTTAATTATTTTGCTAGAACATATGAGAATTACATATTATTCAGGGTGAGAGTCCAAATCTCCATTTTTTTTAAATAGTAGCTAAATAAGTATTATTGAAAAACATTTTTTGGTACTGAAAAGGATAGAATTAAAAACATGAATTTTCAATGGAGATTTACCCATTTCCTTTGTTTAGGAATGGTGGAGTCCATAGTAGCTGCCGCCTGCAGCAGAATAGGAAAAAATGTCCTACATCTAGACTCAAGTGACCATTATGGAGGCCTATGGGCTTCTTACAACTTTGATGGCCTGCAAAAATTTATCAAAGAAGTCAATTCAGACCCAAAGAGACAACTACAGGTCTACAATTTAGCTGAAAAATGGTATATTGAAAAGTAAGTGTGATTTTGTGTACATAGACAACTTTATTTAAGTTACAGCAGTTTGACCAAGGCAGGGTCTCTGGATCCTTTATTATATGCCAACATATTGTGATGCTGATTTGACATGATATAAAAGTAATAATTCATAGTCAAGATAAAATATTCAGAAAATGATTTTTTCACTTCATTTTAAAAGTAAAAGAGGAGACATATATGTAATTTAACTGAATTGATTAGGGAATCCGCACAAGATGAGAAAAAAGAAGAAGGAGAGGAAAAGCCTGAAGAACCCAAACCAGAGCCTGGCAAGAAAGTGTGGAGTCAGGCCAACTTCGCAGCAGAGTATAGGAAGTTCAACATTGACATGACACCTAAGGTAAGGGATCTGTAACTAGAAAAATATCAAAAGCCATTTGCATGGTCGCGGGACTTGTTTCCATCACTGTGACCCCGGAACATAAAGGGCTACTGAAGGACACCATGGATTTTAGTCAGTACTAGTCTGACAGTCCCTCTCGTCCTGCCTGGGGTGGGAGGCCTCATTTGATGATTATGCCAAGCCAAAAAAAAGCCATTTGCATTTTGTAGAATGTAGTAAGTATAATTACACAACAAGGATTCATCATCTTCCTGCCCATATCCCATTTTACTTGGGGTCGGCGAACACGTCTTTTTCTTCCGTTTTACCCTATCAGACGTCACAGTAGGTATCATTAACTCCTTTTTCGTTCATATAATTCCTTAAACAATCCATACATCTTTTCTTTCGCCTTCCTCTTCCTCTGCATTCATCAACATTCATACTCATGACTCTCTTAGTCATATAATAAGGATTAATAAGACAAAATGTAATGACAAGCAGGGTCAAAAGATTGCCAAACAGTATAAACGCATTCATTGTTGTATGTTGTTGAATTAACAATTCGCCTGCGTGATACGAATATTATTCCATGACCTATAAGCCATGGGAATGTAATATGTGATGAGCTCGTACATGAATCCTATGTGTTATTTCAGACAAACCTATCTTTGAGCCTTTCATCAAAATCCTTTCAACCGTTTTGATGTGATTAACTAACAATTAACAATCCATCCATCTGACATTTTGCATTTAGAATATTAGCAAGAGGCAAGATGAGAAGGATAGTTAAAAGATGCATTTCTAACAATGTTAAATTATTGATTGCGCCGCGCTGCTCGGCTGTTATTGGTCATTCAGCCTATATCCTACCTCAATAATGGGACTATCTAACACAATTTTTCAATTCGAACCAGTATATGGGTCTCCAAATTAGCGCATTTACATAGGCATTTATCAAAACAAATTTCAGATTTAAAATATTAGTATAGGTATATAGATGGTTCGGGTTTACTAAGATATTGAACCGTTTATATCATATAGCTGCTGTTCTCCCGCGGCCCCCTGGTAGAACTTCTGATCTCCTCAAACATCGCTCGCTACGCGGAGTTCCGCTGCGTCACCCGGGTCCTCACGTGGCTCACCGACAAACTGATGCCCGTGCCGTGCTCCCGAGCCGATGTGTTCGCGACTGAAGCCGTCGGTATCGTCGAGAAACGTCAGCTCATGAAGATGTTGACTTCTATAGTTGGATACAATGAGGAGGAGATGAATAATGAATTTAAAGGTAGGTTTTTTTTGTATTTGTCTTATACTAGGTGTTTTTCCTGTGTTGTGGGTACGTGCGGGTTTAAACTCGCATACATAAACAGCCAGATCCGGAACAACCATTTGTAGGTACAAACATTGGGTACGTGTGGGAATCGAACCCACGAAATGCAAATCAGCCGTTAATAACTAAGCAACTACACAGCTGCAAGTCTGCAACTCCACGGCTTTCTTGTTATGCTGCCTGTTTATCAAATGTCGGTTTTTAAACCTTTTCTAAAAAAGAAGAAAAACTGTAAGAAATGTTGTCAATTCTGCACAAAGAAGATCCACTTCCCGTTGATAAATCCACCTTATTTGCCAAATATAAAGACTTAACGCAAAATCGTTATCCTTCACTTAATTAATGTCTTACCCTCTAGATTGGAACGACAAGACCTTCAAAGAGTATCTCGCACACAAGGGTCTGACTCCCAACCTCATCCATTACGTGCTGTACGCGATCGCCGGCGGCACCAACACCATGCCGTGTCTGGAGGGCGTCAAGGAGTGCAAGAAGTTCCTCATGAGCCTCGGTCGCTATGGCAACACTCCCTTCCTCTGGCCCATGTATGGCAGCGGAGAATTACCACAATGCTTCTGCAGGTACGTACGACAAAACAGATACAGTACATCAATGACTGATCATTTGTTTACCGCGCTACGTGCTACTACATTTTTTATAGCACCGTTTCAGCGAACACCTGTGTGTATAATTTGTTGTAGAATAGTCTTCAAAACAGAATTGAATGTTTTATTTTGTTTTTATGAGATTAATCCACATTAGCAAACCAATACATGTCAATTGGAATGATTATTTAAAAATGTTAGACCATCTTGTTTTGCAGAAGAGAGATTGATGTTACATTATCAATTGTTATTGCAAAAAAAGTGCACCATGAAAGTGCCGGCTCGATGGTCGCGGTACAATGACCCAAATGTGCACAACTCGACTACGCAAACAAAAATGAAGCAACTTTCTAATGTTGCATGCAGCACGATTTAAGATATCGTAATTTTAAAATCTGACTTGACCATGTTATTTAATTTATGTTATTCCAATTCAGAATCGATCAGTTTTATTACATAGTTGATCAATGAAGCCGAGGTGTTTTAATTGTTAACATATTTGAGCGTAAAGGCTATTTTTAAACTAATCTATAAAAACGTCGCTGAATCATCGACGGTCACAATATTTGCACCAACCGAGAGAATGTTGAGGGTTTGGCACTCACGTTTTCCCATTAGCTAATAACAGGTCTCAATATTTATGCGAAACATTCCTCGGAATGTGACAGAGTATAACATCCTATATTTGGAAATAATAAAGCATCATAATTACTTGAATCTAATTCAATCTATTCGCTCTGAATGTTGCGGTTAGCCGTTGTTTATTCCTTGTTATTTCAGGAGGGTAGGGAAACAAAGACAACACAACATGTGGGTCGGGTCGAAAATAAACAGACTTTTATAGACACGCTGAAATTTTTATGTTCATAGAACCATTGAACCAGTTTATTTGCGTTTTTCACAAGGTTATTCACTGAGGAAGTTTATCATTAAAATTCGGCAATTGCTAGTCACCATTTTAATGATTAAAATCAAATATTTCAGATTCATGTTCCTTGAATATATCTGGTTGGCTATAAAGATTGAATAGCGGAAACTTACATTACTTCGTCGAACGTCTATATTTTTATTTTATGGACGTGATCCCAAACGGGTGCTTCAAAATCTTCCACTAGTTCAAAAGTGAAGCATTCTTCAATAAATTATATGTTATATTTTTAGATTGTGCGCTGTTTTCGGCGGCGTGTATTGTCTGAACCGGCCGATCGACAAGGTTCAAACGAAGATCGTGGACGAGGGCAGGACGGTGGTGACCATCGACAGCAAGTCAAAGACTTTGAACTGCGATCACCTGGTGATCGGAATCAACGAATGTCCTAAAGACTTGATCTCTCCGGAGCCGACCGAGAGTAGCGACATATCTAAGGCGGTGTTCATAACGAATGGCTCCATAATGAAGAGTGACAAGGAGCCGCTGACGCTGCTCCGCTTCCCTCCGCTCAACGACGGCGACCAGTCGGTCACGGTGCTGGAGGTCGGCCCGGCCACCGGCTCCTGTCCCAAAGGACTGTGTAAGTAAACAATGCACAATTGCACATTTTGTGCGGTTTGTAACCACAAACCGTCATTATTTTGAACATTCTCTCTTGACCTTAATTTGTGAAAAATTTCGACCAGATGGCTAGACGCGGTGAAACAAATTAGGATGCAACAAACTGTCTGTAATATTTTCTAGTTTAACTTTTTATATCATCTCTGTAGATCCGGTCGTAAACATATCGGTACACACATAATTAATTTGGACTGTTAATTAGACGTCTTCATTGTGGGAATAGCATTGTTTTTGGATGAGAGTTTCTTTGGAATGTTAAATTATTTGAACAGAGCCTATGTTCAGCAGTGGACGTCTTCCGGCTGATGATGATGTTAAATTATTTACAATTGTCACATTTCTATTAGCAATCTCCCCTATTAGTGTCCATAGAACCGTAACATTAGAGTGCCATAATTACGCATACGTATTGGAACGCACTTCTTTCGACCATACCGCCGCTTGCTTCAAAGTGATCCAAAAAACATATGTGCTAATTGGCCACGCATGAATCATCGGTGGTACTTTTCTTTACGACCAGATAAATCATGGCCGCGCCGCTGACGATATTTAAACTGGCTTGAGACTTGAAACTTCCACTCTGTAGCGAAGTACTTACACAAAAATTCGTCCAGGGTCACAAGCTCATTTAAACTTTTTACTGCATTTTTTTGTACAGTTCCGTCGGTCGGTAACACGTAGTACTTTAGTCTTTTTGTTGAGTAATATGTGAGTCATTGTGAACCACTTCGATCCAGATATTGGAATGGTTTTTTTAATTAGCATCAGTCATCCCTAAACTCTATTTGGCCGTGGTTCATTTAAATGCCGTCGATGTAAGTATACTGATATGAAAGTATGTGCGGTGGTGTATGGTGCGGGCGTGGTAAATGATTATTTTAATGCAATTATGGAATTTATAAAATACGTTGATAAAAACACACACAAATAGAGCAATTTTACGCTTCTTTTAACCATTCAGTTACATTATTTAATTATAATTATAGTGCATACTGATACTCTATGGTTTAAACAAGGGAAAGGAAATACAGCGTTTTTTTGCAGTCAGGGGAAGAATTCCGTGGAGCATTTCTTTTATACCTTTCCCGACAGTAATAAAGTAGGCCAGAGGTCAGCCACTGCGCCAACCATTTGATTGTTAAGACGCCATCCTACCAGTATCCTCTGATACGCCGAAAATACTGCAGCATTAATTTTGAAATAAATATATGGTAAAATTGAGGATTCATGTTAGGTCTTATGTTTGGCGAAAATACGATTCCATAAAATTTTCTCGATAGAAAATAATCCCAAAGTTACCTCTAAACTGAACAATAAATCCCTGGCAATAATAAAATACTTAAAATTAGATTATGAAACTTTTTATGCTAACTGAACTAACTATAAAGCAGGTCTTTTGTTATTTAGTTTTTTAAATTTCCTGTTTTTTTCGCCTTAAAATAAATAGATTTGCGCGTAGACAGCTATAAGAAAGAGCAAGCAATAGTGCGTGGTACATGCAAGTGCGAGTGGGATAAGATATAATGAAGTCGGGTAGAGCCTTAACTATCATACAATTAGATTCTTAAAGTCATTGGGTGTGGGCAAGGCCATGGATGCTACTAATGGTACCATGGATCTAAATGCTCTGAATAAACACTTCTCTACCTCTCCTGTTTCATTAGATACCATTACAAAAACATCATCTCTGTCTTACCTTTCTAACCTTGACCCACCTGACTGCACTCAATTTACATTCCATCCGGTCACGGAGGACAATATTAAGAAGAGTATCCTTTCCATCTCTACGAAGGCAGTGGGCAGTGATGATCTGAGTCTTGACATGCTCCTTCCGGTTTTAGGAAGCATTATCCCTGCTATCACTCACATAATAAATTTTTCTTTATGGGCTAATGTCTTTCCTTCTTCCTAAAAAGGCTTTTGTTATTCCTCTACCCAAAACCTCCAATCCAACTTCCCTGTCTGAATACCGTCCAATCTCAATCCTTCCTGTACTTTCAAAAGTACTTGAAAGTGTTGTCCACAAACAGCTCTACTCCTATCTTACTTCCAATAACCTACTCTGTCCTTTCCAGTCCGGTTTCCGTCCTTCTCATAGCACCGTTAGTGCGTTGCTGAATGTCACAGAGGATATTCGCCATGCGATGGATAACACTAAATTGACTGTTATGACTCTGCTTGACTTCAGTAACGCATTTAACTCAGTTGACTTTGACATGCTCCTTGCTACCCTAAGCTCTCTTAACATTGCTCCTTCTGTGATCGGTTGGTTTCGATCTTATCTTCATGGTCGCCAGCAGTGTGTGAAAACCGACGACTTAAATCGGACTGGGTGAATCTCACTGCTGGTGTTCCGCAAGGCGGCGTTCTTTCTCCATTACTTTTTTCTATTTTCATAAATAATATTTCTCGCGTAATTTCTTCTCCCTTCCATTTGTATGCAGATGATTTACAGATATATAGACACTTTTCTTTGTCTGAATTCTCCGAGTCGATTGAAGTTATAAATTCCGACCTTTCAGCAATAAAGACATGGGCTCATAACTTTGGGTTGTTGGTTAATCCCACTAAGTCACAAGCTATGATCATAGGAAGCAGTAGACTTAGAAGTAGGCTTGTAATAACTGACAACCATAAAGTTTATTACGACGGTATCTGTATCCCATACACACATAAGGCAAAAAATTTGGGAGTGATATTCGGCTGTTACTTATCCTGGTCAGCGCAGGTTAGCGAGGTGAGCAGGCGCATGCATTATTCGTACCATTCTCTCAAACGACTCCAGACCTTCTTACCTTTGCAAACTAAAATCATGCTTGCTCAAGCACTTCTCCTTCCTATTCTTGATTATGCTGATGTGTGTTACTTGGATGTGACTGAGGAGCTGCTAAATAAACTTGAGCGTCTACAAAATCTTGCTATTCGGTTTATTTTCGGACTTCGCAAATATGACCATATCTCTGAATTTCGTGCTCAGTTAAAATGGCTCCCTATCCGACTTCGTCGTGATGTGCACATCCTATCTGTTCTCTACAAAATCCTCAAAAACCCGTCCACTCCTGACTATCTCCGCTCCCGCTTCCGCTTACTACCTCCTAATCCTCGGCCTAGGCGCGCATGTAACACCAAAGTACTTGAGTGTCCTAGAGCAAATACTAAATTCTTTTATAATTCCTTTACTTTTCGAGCTACACAACTTTGGAACAGGCTACCTAAGACAATCCAAGACTCTCCATCGATAACATCATTCAAACATAGATTGAAAGAGCACTTCCTATCGCAAATATCTTGATATTTATATGTGTGTATATATTTAATGATATATAATATTTGTTTGTATATATTTAATCTATATATATAAAATTCAAAACTGACTGACTGATCTGACAACGCACAGCCCAAACCGCTGGGCCTAGAAACTTGAAATTTGGCATAAAACTTCCTTATACCACGTAGGTGAGCACTAAGAACGGATTTTGCGAAATTCGGCCCCTAAGGGGTTGTTTTTGGGGTTGATAGTTTGTATGAAACTTCGCTACTACAGGTGCTAGGAATTCCAAAATTTGCATGGGGTGTCTTTTTAGAACGTAGATGCTCAGTATGATGGGATTTTGCGAAATCCGACCCCTGAGGGGTTTGTTTTTGGGGTCGATAGTTTGTATGAAACTTTGTTACTACAAGTGCTAGGCGTCTCAAATCTTGCATGCCGGTTCTTTTTAAGACTTAAATACTCAACAAGTTAGAAATTTTGTGAAACTCGACCCCTAAGGGGTTGTTTTTGGGGTTAATAGTTTTGAGACTGAATTTTTTACATATGGATTCTTTTTTGGACGTAAATGATACTAAAGACAGGATTTTGTGAAATTCGACCCCCAAGGGGTTGTTTTTGTTGTTGATAGTTTGAATGAAACTTTGTTACTACAAGTTCTAAGAGTCTCAAGACGTAAGTGATAGTTAAAACGGGATTGATGTATTGATAGTTAGAGGTCTCAAATTTTACAGGAGGTTCTACTTTAGACATAGATTCTCACTAAGAGAGGATCTTGCGAAATTCAACCCCTTAAGAGTAGTTTTGGGGTTGTTAGCAAGGAATCCCAATATATTCATTGGGGTTATTTTTAAGAACGTAGGTACCACCCATGACGGGATACTGCGAGTAGATAGAAATTTTGTTGAATATTGATTTAGATTTTCGAAAAGTATCCCTTATAGAGGGTGGCTGGGAGTAAAAATTCACTAAAGCAAAGTTCTAAAATCACGCGGACGAAGTCGCGGGCGTAGTGCTCGTGATATATATTGTGGAATGTGTGGGTCTCACAAATAAGTAAACTACTTACACGGTGGAAGAAAGAAGACAGTTTATTTTCACCACGGATCACACACACAGAAAAGTACATAAGATAGAAGGAGAAAGTCAGACAGGATAGTGCACAAGCAAAGAACAAGCAATAGCGATTAGCACAAACAGAATATTATAACGCGGCGGAAAGCTTAGCGATATAAGGCCAGTGGTAGCTAGCACGCACGACGGCAGTTGTGGGCTCACTCTGATCCACCGGCCGGCGCGGTCATCGGAATGCGCGAGCGGCGCGAGCGAGCGCGATGGATGCTCGACATCTCGCTCACGCGTAGGCACGCACGCAGTGCGTGTCTCGCTGAGTGTCGACGCGCCGGGCCAGGACAAAAGGCTACGTCACAAGCTTCGTCGCTCGCTGATAACGATTTAACTAATATGACAAAGTTTGTCTGTGTATGTTTGTACATATTAGTTAAATGTATACATGTTAAATATTGTGACATGATTATATTAATGTAAATAATTTTAATGTTAGTACTGATTTTATATAATACTATTGTTTGTTTATTTAATGTGTAATTATATAATATTAAGTTAGGTTAAGTACATTATAAACAGGTACAACAATTATAGTAGGTCACTACATCACTCCCCTCCAGAGACCGTCAAGGGCGATAATAATCGGGGAAGCGCACCCTACGGCCTGACCGTGTCCTTTTGATATTGTCTTCTTCGGCCGCCGGTGTTGGGTTGGTAACAGGTGTGTCCTGTATAGTCTGTGTTTGTTCCTGTGTGTTATGATTGTGTGTGCTGTTATATGTTGTTGTGGTGTGTGTGTCGCTTAGTATGTAGGCCGGTTTCACCCGGTCTATCGATACTGTGACTGTTTTACCGTTAAAGAGGAGTTTGAATACTTTGTCACTCCTCTCCAGCACTTCATGAGGTCCTGTGTAGGCTGGCTTGAATGAACCAGATGACGCGTTATCCCTCAGAAATACGTGCGACGCGGTGGCAAGGTCCTTAAACACGAATATAGGCCGCGTATTACCATGTCGCGATGCTGCTGATGGTTGTAGGTTCCTAGCGAACATGCGTAGCCTGGACACGTAGTCGGTTATATCGGTGGAGTTAACCGCTTCTGGTTCGAGGAAGTCTCCCGGTAGACGCAAGGTTTCTCCGTATACCAACTCCGCCGGAGTTGCATGTACGTCGTCCTTATGCGCGCTGCGGATGCCCAACAGTACCAGTGGCAAGGATTCCACCCAGTTCTGATTTCCGTGGCAGGTGATGGCTGCCTTCAACTGTCTATGGAACCGCTCAACCATGCCATTGCAAGCAGGGTGGTAAGCGGTTGTCTTCCGGTGTTCGAAGCCAGCTATATCTGCCAGGTGTTTAAAGAGGGCTGACTCGAACTGCCTGCCTCGATCTGTCACTATTTTTGTTGGGCAACCGAAGCGCGCAATCCATCCGTACAAAAGAGCGTTGGCCACTGTTTCCGCTGTAATATCAGCGATCGGCATTGCCTCTGGCCATCGCGTGAAGCGATCCACGGCTGTGAGGCAATACCGGAATCCATGCGATATTGGCAATGGTCCGATCATGTCGATATGGATGTCCATGAAGCGCGTACGTGGTAATTTGAAGTTGCCCAAGGGAGCGGAGACATGACGTGTGATCTTCGCACGTTGGCATGGTACACAACGGCGCGTCCACTCCCTGCAGTCTTTTTTGACTTCAGGCCACACGTAACGCTCGGATACAAGCTTGGCAGTGGCATTAGCTCCCGGGTGGCTCAAGGAGTGCAGGTGTTCGAACACTTGTCGTCGCAGTTCCTTCGTGACATATGGTCTTGGTATCTTGCTACTCTCATCGCAGTACAGTTCAGACAGTGTTCCCGGCAGTGTGACCTTCTTCAGGCGCAGTGATGAACCCTCGGCGAGCAGCTGCTTGAGTTCGAGGTCAGAAGCCTGGTATTTAGCCAGCTCGGCCAGGTCTATGGGCTTGGTGATGGCATCCACTCTTGACAAGGTGTCAGCAACCACATTGTCCTTCCCTGAAATGTGCCTGATGTCTGTTGTGAACTGCGATATAAAATCCAGATGTCTGAACTGTCTTGGTGAGCAATTCTCCTTACGGGTGTGAAACGCGTAACAGATGGGCTTGTGATCTGTATAGATCACAAACTCTCTGGCCTCGACCATATGTCTGAAGTATTTGATAGCTTCATATATTGCTAGCAGTTCTCGATCATAGGGAGAGTACTTGCGCTGGCTCGTACTTAGCTTGCGAGAGAAGAAAGCTAAGGGTTGCCATTTCTCATCCCTTGATTGCTGTAGTACTGCTCCTATGGCGGTGTCGGACGCGTCAGTCACTATGGCCAGTTTAGCGTCGCAATCAGGGTGGGCCAGCATTGCTGCTTGGCAGAGACCCTTTTTGCAGGCCACAAATGCTTCGTCCTCCTCTGCTGTGAAGTGGACTGGGTGTGAACCTTTCACCGAACCTTCCAGTAGTTTGTTGAGTGGTGCCTGGTGTTCAGCTGCTCCTGGGATAAAACGTCTATAAAAATTGACCATTCCTAAAAACCTTCGCAACTCTTTCACGGTCTTCGGTGTTGGGAAGCTGTTGATGGCCTCGACCTTCTCCGGTAAGGGCTTTGTCCCGCTTGAGGTGATCCGGTACCCTAAAAATGTTACCTCTGTGGCACCGAATACACATTTGGACGAGTTAATTACCATCCCGTATGCCTGGAGTCTGGTAAACAGCTGACGTAGGTGGTCCTTGTGTTCGGCTTGGTCTCTTGAGTAGACCAAGAAGTCATCAAGGTACCCGAAGCAGAAGTCCAGGCCCCGGAGCATTTCGTCCACGAAACGCTGGAAGGTTTGCCCTGCGTTGCGAAGCCCGAACGTCATGTAAGGGAATTCGTAAAGCCCGAACGGCGTGGTGATGGCTGTCTTCGGTATATCCTCAGGATTAACGCGTATCTGGTTATAAGCCTTGACCAGGTCTATTGTCGAAAATACCTGGCATCCAGAAAGGTTGTGGGCGAAGTCATGGATGTGGCGAATTGGGTACCTATCAGGTACTGTACGCGCGTTAAGCATCCTGTAATCACCGCATGGCCGCCACCCACTATCCTTTTTAGGTGCCAGGTGTAAGGGTGAGGCCCAAGGTGAGTCAGAGGGTCTGGCTGTGCCATTTGCTAACATAGATTCAAACTCCTCTTTAGCAATTTTAAGTTTGTCTGGAGCCAACCGCCGCGGTGTACCTGATACAGGTGGTCCAGGTGTTGTGCGTATGTAGTGTAAGGTATTGTGTGTTGGTGTACGGTGTATACCCGACGGCCGGGTTACGTCAGGAAATTCCCGGAGTATGTCGTGGTATGTAGTGTCACCAATCCTTACCTTCACCGAAGATACAACATCTGAAGGGCGGGCAGGCAAAGCAGGGGTCGCTAACGTAGTGTTAGCGTCAATTAACCGCTGCATTCTTACATCTACAATTAAATTATAATATGATAAAAAATCTACGCCTATAATTGCTTTGGTTACGTCCGCCACAATAAATCGCCAGGCAAAGTCACGGCGTAAGCCTAAGTTAAGTTTAAGGTGTACGTAACCATACGTGTTTATAGCACTGCCGTTAGCCGCACAAAGTTCGAAAGTTGTTTTACTACGGCGCTCTCTTAGGGCCGACTTAGGGAAGACACACACATCACTACCAGTGTCCACAAGTAATTGCATCTTCGTCTGATGGTCGGTCACGAATAAGCGACCAGTGCTGTGGCAGTCGTTGGTCGCCATTATCGACTGCCCTCGGCTTTTCCCGCGTAATCACAAGGTTTGACACACTTGGTCGCCTTCTCGCCGAACTTGTGATGATACCAGCAGTTAGGCCACCTGCGGTAATTAGAGCGCGACCTCGTGGACGGCGAACGCCCCCGGCTGCTACTCCTGCTGGATCTTTGCCTCGACCTGGACATCCTGCTCACCTGAGAGGCCAGGCTTTGCATCTGCCTAGTAAGTTCGGCGATCTGGTTGGTCATCTGGTCCATGCTGCTGCCTGGTGTGGCTGCCGGTGCTGATGTCGCTGCTACTTGCGGGCTGGCTGGCACTAGGTCGAGAATGCGGTCAGCCAGGTCGGCCACTTCCTCGAGGCTCGCCTTGGCCTGCGAAGCGATGATGCTCTGCGTGCTGGTTGGTAGGCGGCTGGTCCAGATCGTTCGCAGGAAGTCCTCTGGCACGGTTGGCCCCGCCAGGTGGCGCAGGTGCCGCAAGAACTGTGAGGGCTTGCGGTCGCCGAGCTCCTCGTGCGTCAACAGCTGCTGCACCTTCTTTTCCTTCGACGCAGACAACCTACGCACCAGCTCCGTCTTCAGCCGCTCGTATTTATCTGGTGCTGATGGTGCCTCGATGATATCCTCGACGTGCGCTGCGTATATTGGGTCCAAGCCCCCCATTACGTGGTGGTATTTTGTTGCGTCGGCAGTTATGTTCGCCAGGGCAAACTGGCTCTCCAGCTGCGCGAACCAAAGCGCCGGTTTTTCCGGGTAAAATGGGGGTACCCTCACACCGACGCGATACACGTCGACGCCGGATCCGTCATCATGACTTGCACCTTTTTGCTCGTTTCCTCTTGTTTGGCTCATCGTGCTCTGTCGGGGTCACCAATGTGGAATGTGTGGGTCTCACAAATAAGTAAACTACTTACACGGTGGAAGAAAGAAGACAGTTTATTTTCACCACGGATCACACACACAGAAAAGTACATAAGATAGAAGGAGAAAGTCAGACAGGATAGTGCACAAGCAAAGAACAAGCAATAGCGATTAGCACAAACAGAATATTATAACGCGGCGGAAAGCTTAGCGATATAAGGCCAGTGGTAGCTAGCACGCACGACGGCAGTTGTGGGCTCACTCTGATCCACCGGCCGGCGCGGTCATCGGAATGCGCGAGCGGCGCGAGCGAGCGCGATGGATGCTCGACATCTCGCTCACGCGTAGGCACGCACGCAGTGCGTGTCTCGCTGAGTGTCGACGCGCCGGGCCAGGACAAAAGGCTACGTCACAAGCTTCGTCGCTCGCTGATAACGATTTAACTAATATGACAAAGTTTGTCTGTGTATGTTTGTACATATTAGTTAAATGTATACATGTTAAATATTGTGACATGATTATATTAATGTAAATAATTTTAATGTTAGTACTGATTTTATATAATACTATTGTTTGTTTATTTAATGTGTAATTATATAATATTAAGTTAGGTTAAGTACATTATAAACAGGTACAACAATTATAGTAGGTCACTACAATATTATTAATATGTATGAATATGTATAACCAATTAGTAATAATTCTGTGTACTATCTTGTCCCCGTGTATTATCATCTCTAATCAGTTTTACGGGTTGGCTGGAAGAGATCTCTTTATAGAGATAAGCTCGCCTTTGTGAACGTAATTTTAAGTTTGGTTTTTATTGTAAATATTGTGCACAATAAAGAATATATATACAATCTTGAGTATTTATAAAAAAGTACATTTTAACTTTTATATTGCAGTTGTGGTGTACTTCATAACCAACAAGGTGAACGATGCTGAATCCGATCTCATGGGCATTGCGGAGAAGATCTTCGACATGTCGGGCGGCGATCAAACTGTAGAGGCTGACAAACCTAAGGTAAATACCTGTTTAGATAGATTGTAGGGTTTTTTTTTCGGCCCAATGCGCTAAAGTAGTCCTAAACCTCAGTAGCTCTGAAAAACCAGAATCACCACCAGTCGTCATTCGCTAGAACCGCAGGGCAGTGTGCAGACAAATGACAAATAAACATTATTACCGAATTTACATAACCCGTCTGGAGAATATATTAATATACTTATTCTTTCGTCGCCAATACTTTTTTCACAGCATTATTCGTGCTCGTGCGAATCTGTCTATGACATCTTTCCTTGAACTAAACCTAAGAGAGAGTATGTTCCTTAATAGAGTCCGGTCGGAAGGCAGGAGGGATTTCGTACATTGACCTATTATTATCTGTCTCTGTCACTCCCTCGTAAATATAATGAGTCTCGCTTACACAGATGCACTGATTGGACTTTAGCCTATAACCGTCTCAAGGATCTCGTCCATCTCTTAGTTAGTAGGACTTAGAGTATTTCAGATATCTCTGTTCTAAAAATTCATCAAAGTTCGATCCAGTAATTTAGTACTTACCAACTCACTGTCACTTATAATATTAGTTAAAATACTAATTTTTGTTTGTATTGTTCCAGTGCTTGTGGTCCCTGTTCTACAACGTGAAAGACACGAGCGCTCCCGTGTCGAGTGTGGTGGACAGCGTGCACGTGTGCTCCGGACCTGACGCCGGGCTAGACTTCGACCGCGCCGTAGAACAGGTAACAACACTCACACACACTAGTGCACATGAAGCATTTTTTTAGACAAATTCACCACACTATTCCACTGCAAATCCTGAAAGCCAGAATCAACATTGGCAATCACCAGAAAATCGCCGAGGCAATGAAGCTCGACGTGTCTTGGAGAATGAATTTACCGGTCTTGGATTGCAGCAAAATTAATCAGAAAAAATAGTGGAGAAGTAGGAAAAAAACAAGGGAGTGAGAAATTCAGTTTCGAGAGTAGTGGTTGCGATGGCCTAATTGGTTAAGGCGTCTGTAGTACCTATCTAGAAGACGCAGGTTAGAACCCTGCTCGAAAATGAATGTTTCGTTCTTAAAAAAAATCTTTAGGAAAAATATGTTTCCACTCCCCTCCATGTCAAAGCAGGATATGGAACAAAAAAAGGCCAATAGGTACAAAGGGACATTACAATGGAGAAACCGAGTTGCCTAGCACCACTGGTAAAAATTGTGAGCTGCTACATTAGATTCCAATAAAAGGTATAGCAAGAACGCTTGAACGCACGGAAGTTTGTTCTAGTTTCCACAAGCTCCGTTTAGTAAATGACTCCAGATGTAGTCTGAACAGTATCCAACATAATATTGCGTTCGTTCTGCCAAAGACAATACACTCCCATAGAATATGATGTGCTGATTGTTCATATTCAGGTGTCCAACAATGACAAAAAGGCGAGGAACAAGCTAGAAGGAAAGTAATTTACTTTTAAAGTTACCATGTTCCGTAAGAAATTGGGCAAAACATGCAGCATATGCAAGACGTACATGACGATAGCCGTGCATAGCGTTCACGAGTTCACCAAATCACTACAAACCATGTCATAGATCAGAGGCCAACACCCTTAAAATAACAGGCAAGGACGTGCGGCGGTGAGTAAAAACTAAAATGAACCTAAGCGTTAAGTAAATCGTGCATGCGGGCAGCGAGTAAAGGGCAACTCGCTGTCCGACCATTGACCATGCCCGGGTCGACGGCGCGTTGTGTTCCACGCGCGCCTCAAAGAGCGTCCACATGATGACGGGGCCCCCTCTAGAGGGCCAAAGCCTGCCGGGGTCGCGGGACTTATTCCATTACCGTGACCCCGGAACATAAAGGGCTACGAAGGACACCGTGGATTTTAGTCAGTACAAGTATGACTGTTCCTCCCGCCCTGCCCGGGGTGGAAGGACTCAATTGATGATATTACCACAAAAAAAAAGCGTTAAGTAAATGGAGTGAAATCAAAATCATGCATCGCGATATTAGTTCTCCGCTAGTTAAGAATATAGAAAACACGACAATTACTGCCTGGCAGAGTATCACCACATACAACACCTGTCTGGGCAGTTTCCTCTCTTTTCAATGAAATATAGGAATATTAAACACTGTTCCATATACTTTTAAACACTTGTACTGGAGTTACAGACGCCTGCAGGCAGTCTATTAATCACGTTATGTTATTTTTGAACCAGTTTTAACTCGTCTCCCCGCGCTAACTACAGGTATGAAGTATACCTAATCTTATTTTAATCAGAAGTTATGGAGCAAGATAAAAATGTTTAGACAGAAAGGTTTTAGGTTGACTGAAAATAATATAGGAATGCCCGCTAGTCTATTCAGAAATCGCGCGTTTGACAAAAACGAAAAAATATACTATCACTTGTATTTTTTGTTTTTGTTTTTGTCAAACGCGTAGAGAGGTGTAGCAAGATATCACTATCTTGCTACAACACTCTAATAATTATCATATAGAGGTATTACCAAAGAGAAACCCTTCTACGTTTATTCATCCCTTTTGCTAATCTTATGGAGTATGTGTTTCCTATACAAGCTGTAAACGACTCTTCTAGCAATAAATACATTTTTATCGATTTCTATTGAGACAGTCCCGTAACCCCGGCGGGGTTTGGCCCTCTGTGGGAGCCCCGTCAAATTGGCTCTTAAAAGGGCGCGTAAATAACGACGTGCCGTCGCCGGGTATGTTCCATGTCGGACGGCGAGTCACCCACCCCGTCCCGATGCCCGCGACTACGGTGGCCGGATATCGCCTCGAGAGACCTTAGACATGGAAGTGCGGAGTCTCCTAAAACAGGCATAATTGTTTGCCTAAAAGGAGGGAGAGGAGGCAATTGTATATGAAGGTTTTCATTTATAGAAATGTTCTGTACACGCCACGAGGTGCCGACAGTAGTGAATTCACGTATTTACAAAGTCGTTAATGCCTGCCGCTCAGACCAAAGTCGTGAACGGAACGTAAAGTTGGTTTGGTCTAGCTGAAGCGTAGCCTCAGTTTTTGATAAGCCAGTGCCTCGCATAGAATTAAGATATTAAACTAGAGAGAACAGAAGCAATCTCATAAAAAACTGTGACACGTAAGTCTCAATGAGGTCATATTGTAAAATTACATATCAAGTTAATTGCCCAGTTCGTCACACTTACCGACGCCAATCTGTTAATTGTTGCAAGTCCATACCATGTTGATTATTTTGTTCCTTCTCTAATATTTTTAAATATTACTAGTGCCTCATTTTATCCCTTCTTTAATATTTTTAAATATTACTAGTGCCTCATTTCACGATTTAGATTTTTACGTTACTCTATCCATAGCAGTTTATGCTAGACAAATAAGATTAAAAAACAGGCAAATCTTAAAGTTATGGTTTTCTATCACCTACTTATGTACTCATGATAATGTCTGTAGTTATTTTAAGTAGTTAGTATTTTTATCCCTTGACGTGTTCAACGATACTATCATCTCTTTTACCTGACTGCGCCAGAAATGTTATGTTTTTATAGTAATCTGTAGTTACTGTAAACGAAACATTCCAGTTAGTATATCTACCTTGGCGTGTTCATCATCACTCATTAATCCTAATTTATTCATTCTTCTTATTAATATTCAGGTCAAAGTATAATCGACCAACAGTACCTCACACTTCGTAAAACAATACCTACTTGGTCAACGCCCGTAGCCACATAGACATTTATTAGCATTCTATGGCCATAATTAACCGCTATTGACATCAACTATAGAAACGTAAAACAATTCAATTATAGAGATGGGGCCGTGACCCCCAAGTTTGTTCAGTGGCATCGTCACGTTGTGAAACATGATACAGTGATAACTTGATAACATGCGGATGTCAACGTTATTAGGTAAAAAACTGGGTAACAATGAAACTATTGCGAAACATGCTAGCTGTAGTTCCTGAGGTGAAACTATCGAATTTCATTACAATTAGCAAAATGTGGCCGATGATTTTCCGGTATATGCACAAAACTAGCCTCAACCAAAAAACATGTTTAGCAATTAAAGATTTGCAAACATGTTTTTTGGTATTTGTTACCGGTTTCGGTTTGGCATGATCATATTTATTTGGAATACGTATTAACCTTAGAAAAAGCTTGAGAAGTGAGAATGTTTAAATTAATTTTTGAATAAAATTATAAACAAAGAAATAGAAGTCATGTTAGCTCATTGACCATGACCATGATGATGACTCATTGAAAATACAATGTTTCTGTGAAATCAATTAGATAAAATAATTTAATTATATAAAGCAAAAGCAACATCATAAACAAGAAACTATAACATAGGTCATAGACTAAGCCGGACAGAAAAATAAAAAGTAACTGACAGTTTCATATTTGACAAAAGTGTCACAACAAAATGATCAAGTAATATATTTTATTAATAAAAGGATGATAAATAAGATAAAAGGATGAAATGGATGACGTAAGTATACATAAATACTATATTTCCCCAACGACCCCGAGAAAATTTTTGGCCTAGGACAAAAATTTTGTAAAGGTTAAAATATTACTACATTCACAAAACTTGCATAACTCAATCAAACACACCGACATCTTACGTTTAGTGTCAGGTAGGATTCACATTCAATGATCGCTACTCAACTGATAAATCAATAACTTTAAGGCTTATTTTCGGAGTTGTAATCCGCTCGCGTCTAAAACCACTAATGAGATGAGATTTTAACAGAGGCTTATTTTTATGGAGTTGTCAGCCGCTCCAAAAGATACCCATGGTTTAGAGCCATAGATAGCGGTAATGATGGAGTAGGCCATCATACCGTAGAGACTATTGGGATAGACCAATAGTATAGAAGTCAACAAGGGCTTATTTAAGGAGTTGTCAGCCGCTCCAAAAGAATACCTATGGTTTAGAACCATAGATATCGGTAATGATGGGGTAGGCCATCATACCGTAGAGACTATTGGGATAGACCAAGTATAGAAGTCAACAAGGGCTTATTTAAGGAGTTGTCAACCGCTCCAAAAGAATACCTATGGTTTAGAGCCATAGCTATCGGTAATGATGGGGTAGGCCATCATACCGTAGAGACTATTGGGGAGAAACCAATAGTATAAAAGTAATAGAAAAATGAACCGATGAATGAATTAGTAAATAATAGAGTTTTAATAAACCGAAAAGAACTCCATTAGAAGAAAGAAGGACGGGAAGCGTCATAAGTATGAATAAAAAAAAAAAAAAAAAAAATATTAAAATAGTTGTAAAAAATTAACTATAAAAAAATTCTATCGAGAAGGATTCTATTGAGAAGAATTCTATTGAGAAGAATTCTATTGAACTTAACAGAGGACTCGGAGGGCGACTTTGTAGAGAGCAAGAGTATTGTGAGGACTCCAAAGAGTTTTTAAAGCGAGAGTCATTTAGTACTTAATTTTGCCATAGCAAAAAGATCCATGCCAAAAAGTCAAAACAATAGGAACTATAATTGATCCTGTTGCCTAGCAACCAATGTTTATAATATGAATAAGTCAGAAAAATCTTTTCAGAGCCCACGATAAATAAATATAGTATGATTCAAATAATAAGTATATAGAAATATATAGTTGTAAAAGGAGTAATGTAGTTGAGTAGGTATGAAAAAACGTCCACAGGATATTCTCCTGTTTCTGTCGTAGAGTGTCTCAACAACCAACTTGGGAGTGTCCACGAATGGATTAACACACCAAGCGGCCGTTGAGTACGAATACCCGAGGGGTAAACGATGTGGTGTGCAAGTCTGTGGGATGTAGTATTTCAATGTTATTGTTAAGTGTTAAGTAAGTAGGTATGAACGACTACGGGATATTGTCCAATAGCCGTCCGTGAGTAACCAATCTCCAACCTTGGTTGTGCCCACAAGTGGGTTAACACTCCCAAGAGGCCGAAAGGGTGCCGATTATCTTACGATAATGGAATGTGTGAGGGGGTGTAGGAGTAGTATAAGTAAATAAATAAATAAATAAGTGGATGAAAAGATGAATAATAAGCTTGGCCAAATATATTCACTTGAGGAAGTGTTTTTTAGAATTTAGGGAGGGCTGGGTTAGCCAGTTGGGCGCCAATCTGTAACAATATTCTTTAATAGGATAATAAGATTTTATTCTAGAATATAAAATACAATTTAGATAATATAAAAACACAGTTCAGCACTTCACAGTTCACAGTAGTACACAGTTCAACGTTTAACACACACTGAAGGATAGGCTTTAGAAGTAGCCTCAGCAGGTTAGGCCTCAGGAGGTGGACCTCAGTTGTGTCCTCAGTAGGAGAGGTCTCAGGAGTGACCTCAGTAGGAGAAGTCCCAGGAGTGACCGCAGTAGGAGAAATCCCAGGAGTGACCGCAGATGGAGAGGTCCTCGGAGTGACCGCAGCAGGAGAGGTTCCAAGAGTGACCTCAGTAGAAGAAGTACCAAGAGTGACCTCAGTAGAAGAAGTACCAAGAGTGACCTCAGTAGGAGAGGTACCAAGAGTGACCTCAGTAGGAGAGGTACCAAGAGTGACCTCAGTAGGATAGATTGCAAGAGTGACCTCACAGGAGTGACTCAGAGGGCTTTGACTCGATCGCAGACGTCTATACGACCCTCTAAGTCACTCAACTGAGGGATCTCCTCTTACCCTCTGAGTCACTCCTGTGAGGTCACTCTTGCAATCTATCCTACTGAGGTCACTCTTGGTACCTCTCCTACTGAGGTCACTCTTGGTACCTCTCCTACTGAGGTCACTCTTGGTACTTCTTCTACTGAGGTCACTCTTGGTACTTCTTCTACTGAGGTCACTCTTGGAACCTCTCCTGCTGCGGTCACTCCGGGGACCTCTCCATCTGCGGTCACTCCTGGGATTTCTCCTACTGCGGTCACTCCTGGGACTTCTCCTACTGAGGTCACTCCTGAGACCTCTCCTACTGAGGACACAACTGAGGTCCACCTCCTGAGGCCTAACCTGCTGAGGCTACTTCTAAAGCCTATCCTTCAGTGTGTGTTAAACGTTGAACTGTGTACTACTGTGAACTGTGAAGTGCTGAACTGTGTTTTTATATTATCTAAATTGTATTTTATATTCTAGAATAAAATCTTATTATCCTATTAAAGAATATTGTTACAATGATGCCATATCATACAAATTATCTAGTCTCTACTTTTTAATAAACAATTATAAAATATATCCAATATCGTTATTCTAGCCATTGGAAGTATTGTTTAATTAAGTAAAACGGTATAAGCTGACCCCATAGATACCAAGTGAAAACCATTAGATTAGGTAGAACTATTTTATACACCGCCTATTTGTTGCCTAATAAATAATATGAAAAGATTAGATAACAAATTGATTTATGACCCAAAATATGATAATTATTTCATTCAGTCATCGATCAAATGACCGCTGTTATTGTTTTTCATTACTCTATACAGGACAGATTGTACGATTGTAGTGTCGGCACAATCTCTAGGGTTCAACAGACAATAACTTTATCTTATCATATAGGTATAAACTACTATTTTACTATATACGTATTTGATTTAATTGGATCAATACGTAGATATGTAAAATTTTACACAATTTCTTAGTAACTGTTTTGTAAAAAGTTCATAGAGGCGATTTCCGGTTTTACACAAATATGTTGTATAGGGGTAGTGATAGTGTCCATCTATCAAGGGTAGCCATCTCAGAATTATGGAATTAGGCAGAAAATATCATTTAAGTTTATCATAAAAAATTTGTAAACTAGCTGACCCGGCAAAATTCGTACCGTCTCAGAAACAATAAGAAACCTTTTAAGCCTTCCCTGGACTTCACCCAAAATAATTCAAACCCAAAATCAGCGAAATCGGTCCAGCCGTTCTCGAGTTTTGGCGAGACTGACCAACAGCAATTGATTTTTATATTAAGAAGGAGAAGAAAATAGATAGATAACCCAGTGCTATCTAGACACGCGGGCGCGTGTCAAGCTAAGTTCTGGCGTGCGGAATAGCGTTCTATCAGAGTTAAACAAAGAGAATTTTGTTGTGAAACAAATTGACAATTTAGTTTCGTAAAGCTATTTAAATAGTTTTCCAATAATTTTAAAATTTATTACCTACTGAACCCAACACGGTACTCAGGGCAGTTAACTTAGGTATCGGTACCTAATTTTACGGTTATCTTAAGGAATGTGTTATCTTCTGCGTGTTTCTAATAAATGTTTAAAACAGTTACCGATAGACTAATATAAACATAATTATAATTGTTTATAGATAAGCAAACTGAACACATGGTGGGTTCAATGAAATTATGGTGCAATTTATAGTTCGCGGTCGAAATATAGAAGAAAATCATTTTTCAACACATTTGCTCGTAAAATGCATTTACAAAGCCTGTATACAGTGTTCGAAAGTTAAAAATTACGGACCATACAACGCAGCGTGCGGTAAAATAGGTACTCTCACCTAAGTACCTATTTTACCGCACGCCCCCTTGTAGAGCAGCGTGCGTTTTCTTTACGGTTTTTTTTTAATTTCCAAAAAAAAAAAAAAAAAGAATTCCACCAAAGAGTTTCACGTTATGAAAATAGACAACCTGACTGATCGAACCTCCTTGGAAGAGCTTTTGCTCAATACGTTGTCTCACTTTAATACTAAAGAGTAAATGAGATGAAAGATGTAGTTCTAATTTTCACCACGTGCATGTGGCGCCATTTTCAAAGTCGCGCCATTTTCATATTAGGAACTTCAAAAATTGTTGCGACTAATCTGAGTTCAAGGAAGGAATCTGATAATAATATGGATAAATGTGTTGAAAAACATTGTATGACACACGTGCAGAAATTGGTATTTACAAACTCGTGACTACGGTACGCCCTCGGGCGCCTTCGGCGCCTCGGGCGTACGTTGTCTACTCGTTTGTAAAAACCAACTTTCCGCACTAGTATCATAAATAACTATTACAGTTGTAGAGATCTTGATCAAATGTTTCACATATTATATCTTCCAATGATCTTGCCGTATATGGTAACTTCCTAGAATGTGATCCTTATTAGCAACACTATCGAAGATGATATACACAAGATGTGATGTGATTTTCCAAAATCGGCAGGTTCCATTCCTGGCCGCAGGATTATTGATTTTGCTAAAATCCAATGACGCAGTTTTGGTATACGTCAAAATCGGCCTTGAGACATCTTTCAACGTTTAAATTACGTTTATACGATATTCCTCATAGTTTCGGATATAGCCACCCACGCCTATTTGAAAAAAGAATCCATTTGAAAATAGAAGACAATAGAAGACGAGCAACTGGGGTGAAACCACGGGGAACAGTTAATGTATGATAGATCAAAAATGATATATTTCTTCCGCAGGCTGAGCAGATCTTCAAGAAGATCTGTCCAGGCGAGGAGTTCCTGCCGCGCGCCCCTGACCCAGAGGAGATCGTGTTCGAAGATGATGTCACGCACGGACCCGAGTTCCAGCGCGAACAGGATGACGACGGCGACGCAGACGCACCCAAGGAGTAGGCGCACGCGCACCGCGCCACTTACATTCTCCTCAGCACGTTTGAGCGAGTTGCCGCGCTTCCATGGCCCTAGAAAATGTGGATGGACCCAATTTATACCTACACCAAAAATATTATTAGCCTCGCAGACACCAAAAACCGCTATCGCAACCAGCACCATAATAAACAAAGCTTTGTATCAAAAGCGCCTCCACTATTTCCTAGGTCCACAGGTAGATATTTTGTTCTAGTTTAAGTCAATATCAAACCTTCGATGATTTAAATATTAGAAACACGCTTAAACGTGCTGAATTCTGCTAAGATGTAATCTCAGTAAGATTTATACGCTTTGGTCGCTTGACTTCGTGCATTCCGACTGGTGCGTTAGGTATGAGAAAGTAAGATACAGACGTCGTTATAGCATGTACTCACATTACGAGTGTATGCATATCGAAATTTGAGACCTGCTAAGTCTGCTTCTGCCTTGAATTCATTAATAACAGATAAGCGAACTTATCGCTTTGATAGTTTGAACTTTTAAGAAATGAGTAGTTTTGATAGTTTTTGTAACCGCGTTATCAACTGAGACTTAGCCGGTCGCTTCCTACATCTATTCGTGGTTTGTCAGGGTAGACTAACAGCTGGGTTGTCTTGATATAGTCAGCAAGATAAACTTTAAGCATTTTGAGGCTAACATAGTAAACGATACTTATAGTTTATTCGGCCAACATGACACCAAGATCTTGTTGAAGACCAGTGTAATACTGACTTGATATCATTATTAGGTATTTTAGAAATATTTGTATTATCACATGGTTGCTACGCTCTCTAGAGATCTACTACACTTTATTTGGCAGTATTGACGACTAATTAGTATGTTTTGAAGACGAAGGAGTATTATTATTCAGCAGACGATAACATGATGTGCAGTCGCGGTAGTATTGCTAGTTCGGATGCAGTTTTTAAAATGTTAAGCTTAACATTTTTTGGACGCACCAGTCTAAATCATAGATTGTAGCACATATAATTTTTATTAAGTTATTTAGCACTTTTATGATATTTATTGTCAAATTAAAATAATCATGCCTGCGCAGCTTGTGCATTTATAATTCCAATAAATTGTGATTATTAGAACACTCTTTGTTTTATTTATTGATCACTCTCCATCTACACCTATCATCCCTAACATTATTTTAACACATTCAATGACAACTATAGCTGGGACGCCTCGTGCTGCTATAAGTGCCCTGTTAATGGTTTATACCAACGAGTTTTTTACATAAATGATTGCGATTGCGGTCCGCCGTAACTTGATTTTGTCACTTTGTGGCTCCTTGCCTAAATGCCTACCAAAAGGTTGCCGACCGCTTGGTTTTGATATACAGTTATAATGATGTAGGTACAAAAATACAGATTCGAAATAAAGTTACATATTATTTCAACTAATAAGCAATCTCATACCGTTCATTTTTTAATGCGCACTATGGCATAGAATAAATAATTTACTATGGGCAGAATATGAATTAGTAACTTTAAAAATGTTTAGCGTTTGTAAACAGAGAAGTCACACATAAACACCCAGACCCGACACAATTACTTGTAGGTCATACAAATATTTGATCCGAGCGGGTATCGAACCCGCGACGACGTCGGCGTCGTTCGCACAGCCACATATTAGCTACTTTTGATAAACCCCAATTCACTTAGAAGTAAGAAACCTTTCATGGTTTTCTTGACTTCTAACAAGGTAAGAGTAATCTTATTAACACTTGTTGTATTATTTATGAACAGTAGGTGTAGCGAATTAAAGGTCGAGTGTATAGTACTCGCAACCGGCGTATTTGTAAGGTGTTGGTGTTCTGTAGTTTCTACCTACACCTGTGGAAAAAAGTCGTGAGATTGTTAAATAAAACAAAGATATTTTAAGTTCACACTTTATTTTAAAACTTCATTTTTATCACAAAGCAACAAATTGCTTAAATCTTAATACATCAAGAAATAAACACGATAAAATATTAAATGGAATACTCTGTTGCAATGGATAACATACACTTATATAATACATAGATATTTTTATTTTTAACACCTAATTACATTCAAACTCATAGTCTTAAAAAAAAAATTGATTAATTTCTTCAAATATTTACTAGATCTTTCCTTACAATCAGATATACATATATTGATTTAGTTTTTAAGTCCATGAGACTTGACACTTTTTCAGAACAATCGTTTTTCATAAGAGAACAGGCTGTGCACATTGCCTTCCAATTGAGCAGAGTAAGTCCTCTTCATGAATCTCAGATCTCCAGAGTAGCTCATTTCACGTAAGATGCCAACTGATCGAGCTCCAATGTCTTGGCAACTGTGTTGCATGCCTGCCTGTAAGTATGGCAGGAAGCGCAGGACTGAGCCTTTGTCCACAATGCTTCCACTTACTCCTTGTGCCACACGGTGCTTGTCCGTCTCCTTGTGGAAATATCTGCTCATTGCGGCCCCTTTTCCATCTTTGTTTTCCATAGCTTCTAAGCTGCCCATTCCTCTGTATTTCTTCAACCTGACTCCATCAGAAAAGAAGTACTCTCCAGGTGCTTCTGATGTTCCAGCTAGTAGAGAACCCATCATGACAGTTGAAGCTCCCAATGCTAATGATTTGACAATGTGACCCACAGACTGTATTCCACCATCTGCAATAACGGGTACATTGAACTGACGAGCATAGGATGCTACTTGATACACTGCAGTAGCTTGAGGACAACCACATGCCATTACTTCTTGAGTTATGCAGATGGAGCCACTACCCATACCAACTCTTAGGGCATCTGCACCTGCATCAATAAGATTCTTAGCTTGTATTCTTGTCACAACATTGCCTCCAATAACTTGAATATCAGGGTATGTCTTCTTTATATATTTTATCATCTCAATCTGATATATTGAATTTCCCTGAGATGAATCAAGAATAATCACATCCACTCCATTGTTAACTAGCAACTTGAGGCGTTCTCTGTCTGATTCACGGGTACCAATTGCAGCTCCAACTAAAAGCTGCTTGTTGGAATCTTTAGAAGCATTGGGGTAGCTCCGAGCCTTCTTTAAGTCAGTTCTCGCAATAAGAGCAACCAGCTCACCATCACCGTTAATAATAGGTAATTTGCCTTTCTTGCTTTTTTCCAGTATGTAATTAGCATCTTGTAGAGTGACACCAGACTGAGCAGTTATCATATCATGAATGGGTGTCATAACTTCCTTTAGACTTAGTTGAGGATCTCCCTCCCTGAAGTCTATATCTCTAGAGGTGACTATCCCAATGAGGCGCCCCCCCAGTTTACCATTTTCTGTGATGGGATAACCAGTAAAACCATTTTTTTTCTTAGCATCAATAACATCAGCGACAGTATTGTCGGGGCCCATGCATACAGGATCCCTGATGAACCCATGTTTGTACTTCTTCACTTTGTGTACTTCGTTGGCCTGGTAGTCCGGCGTGCAGTTGTGGTGGATGATGCCGATGCCACCACAGAGTGCCATCGCTATCGCCATGTCGGCTTCGGTCACGGTGTCCATAGGAGCAGATACAAGCGGTGATTTCAGGTTAATCTTTTTAGTAAGAGGCGACGTTAAATCTACTTCCTCGGCGGTGAAATCTATGTACCCGGGTAGCAACAGGAAATCATTGTAGGTCAACCCCTCGCGGTTTTCGAAGATCTGTGCAGCGGAGAGTCCATCGCGAAGGTCCACATCGCCCTTGGCAGACATTTTAGCGACACGTGGAGTATACTGAACCGATTGTCTTATACAGTAATCACGATTATATACACTGTACGTATATTGATCACATTAAAAGCAACTTGAAGCTTGGCATAGGATCCCTAATGTGTCGTAGAACAAAATCGCACACGTGGTGTTTGTTTTAACTTGAAACTTATACTAAACAGTAATCTTCTTGGATCTGGATTTATGATTTCTTCTCTTTGTAAAGTTGGCGTGGTAAAGGGTAAATTCTATAAAATAGATTTTCGAAAAAATAGTAAATCTTTTACAAAAGGAGTAATGCCGGCTACTCCACGTTCTATTGAAATGACACTGACATTTATTTCCAGTGTTACCATATTTGTAGAAACATGTTTAGGGTTGTCAACGTTGTCAACTTATTTTCAACTACGGAATTCTTACCCTAAAAATAATTTAAAGATGACTAACTTGTTTCATAATTGATTCTGATTAAAAAATTGTATGTATATTATTGCAATATAGAATAGAATACACTTTATTATGCACACCATAGAAATTAAAGGTACAGAGGAGTATATCTTTTAGATAGGGTGACACTGGGGGGTCTCATTGCTAATAACGATATTTTGGTTATAAATCTAATTATCCATTGTGAATGGTGCCACCAATAGATTCTTGCATACTGTCCTGTTTTTTTCGTCTTATTTAGTGTTGAAAGTGGAAGTTACCACAAATTCCGGAAGTTTTTTGTATTGGCAACTAGGTGAAGAACAAACAAGTTCCATCCAAGGAGTTTAAGATAGTTCCATCACAATCACAAACACCAAAGAAAGCCTATTTGATAAAACCCCTAGCAGCATTTATAGTACAAAACCATTGTTTTTAAGTTTATTTACATACATGTTGATTCAATTTGTTACGCTAACGATGTAAAACACTGCTGTACTAGTGTGCATACGCGTTCATGATACTATATCATGACATTTTTTATCAATTTATCTATATATGACAACCATTACAAATAATTGAAATGACAGTATGACACTGGACGCAGTCTGGAAAGTCGCATCCCCAAATTAATAAGAAGAGATGGCTAGGCAGACGATGATTAACCAAAATGGGCCTTCGTTCCCAAAATAACTTTCCCCGTAGGCAGACTGAGAACGTCAATCGTCATTTTATAGCTATGAAAATAAATTCAGGCGTTAGATGTTTTTGTTGGGCAAGCACCGGGTCAATGCATTGATTAATTTTAAGGGGGCTATAACTGGCAGATAGGTACTTAGCAGACATTTTTATTAAGTAAAAGAACTAAGGACGACTAAGGTTTCCCATAAATAATAAAACCCATAATACATTAGAATTAGAATATGCTACTTCGAAAGCAAACCTGTGATTAGTGAAGCACGGGTCCGCAACTGATTTTACGATTTGCGCTAAATTGTTCTACTGCAAATCAGGGCATTTCATGTTGTATTGAAGGCGGGGTGAAGATAATGTGTATCATCTATTACTTTAATTGAAATACAAATTACAAAATACAGTATCGCAAGTAATTAAAATATAAAATATCTGTAAAGTATTTGAAATATAAAATACAAAATACAGTTTTTTAGCTATTTTTAATAGAAATACAAAATACTAATTACAAATTACTTAAATAAGTAATCTAGACATGGGCATGGGCTGAATGGCTGAAAAGTAGAGGAAATTCTTTGCTTAATGTTCACAATTCGAAGTTAATTATTTTGCGTTTATTAGCCACATTTGACGTTATGTGCGTATAGCGTAGAGTTTGTAAAGACGCCAGCAAGTCTACCTGTCCGACCTGCTTTACCATCATTGCAGAGAGTGTAATGACGGTAAATGAAGTTTAAATGTATTTTGTTAAAATGTATTTTGGAGCCTCAAGTATTTGAAACACTAAATACAAAATAAGAAAGAAAGAAAGAAAGAAAAAAAAAATTATTTGGCGCAAAAGAGACCACGATTCACACAACACTTAAAATAAAAATAAACACAAAAAAGAAAGGACTTACATCTAACACAAGATTAAAAATTAAACAAAGAATTGTTGTGTCTCACGGCTGCGCCAAAAAGGCCCAGTTCAGCAAAATGTCGAGCAACTAGTGCTCGACGCTGGTTTTCAACTAATACTTCGTCGTCAGGTATTTGAAGTACGAATTACAAATTACATTTTAAGGAAGTAATTGAAATACAAATACAAAATACGTATTTGTATTTCAATTAGGTTTAAATCATTTATTCTCATTAAAGACAAAAAGTCACTTACAAGAGAATACAGAATAAAATTTTGTACAAGTGAGTTAGTAAATTATGTATTTTAATTACAAGTAATTCAAATACTGCCCAACCCTGTCTACGACAGGCCTTTCAAGCAGTGCATTTATCTTTTTTTTTTGTGTGGTAAAATCATCAAATGAGTTGGGAGGACTCATTTGATGATTTGTCACAAGAGAGGGCGGGAGGGACTCTCAGACTCGTAGTAACTAAAATTCACGGTGTCCTTCAATAACCCTTTACGTTCCAGGGTCGCGGTAATTCGAGAAGTCCCGCGACCCCGGTGCATACCTATTTAAAAGATGAAAATGAAATAATGATCAGCGTCGCTGAATGAGAAAAATAATTTAGGTAAAATTATACCTACAGGTTAGAAGGTAAACTACCTCTTCCATCATTATGTAGGTATTTCTAATATCAATGTCAGTTAAGCTACTATTCGTCAAAGCTAGTTTTTGCTGTCCTTAGGTTTTCTTTTTTAAATTAGAAAGTTTACTTACGGTACACCACATAAAAGATTTACTTCGCGGGTTTTTCCGATACCTACTTGTTTTGGTGACTGTAGCACCGGTCAGGTTGACGGACCGTCTGGAAAGTTTTAGCCACCTCTAAATAAGACAAAAGAAAAACATTTTCTACAAAATTATTTTGAAATGAATTTTATTTCAATAGTAGTTAGATACATATATAATGGATCACAATATCGCAATTTTGCAGTGATGCTTTCAAAATTCCCTTTATTCTAAATAAAATAATTTATCGTTTATTGTTTTTTAATAGCTACACAACCAACGTCCCTAATTATGATACGAGTACGGTAGGACAACACATTTTTATCACAATTTCATGAGTTGATCATATTAATTTTGGCACTGACACTGTTATGACTGAATGATTTTCCAGGGTCACTTGGTAACACTTTAAAACAGTACGTACTTTCTATAAGCTCACTTAGTGTCATCCAGTTTGTCCGCCTTGATGCACTGTCCGTTTACCTTGGCGTACCCTACAGGGCATGGATCACCGTTAAAGGATGATCGTTCATCCACATCAGGAACACTTCCATTATTTAGAATGTCTAAACTAACAGATGCTGGTTTCACTGTTGTCACATTAACTGTATTCTTCCATATAACTGGCTTTACGACGTATCCTGAGGTTTTGTTATTCTCAAAAGTAATGATGTCTGCGTACACATCGTTGCTATAGTTGTATTCGGTATTATTCACTAGATCGCTAATCTTCACCTTGTCTGGTAACTTAGAAGAAACAAATAATTTCCGGTTTGGTTGGCTATTTCCCACGGTAGACGGCGGAAGAACATGACTGCCATTTCCACTGGCTTTATGTGACTGGTCACGATCAGCTGATCGAGGCGGATTTGTGTACAGCCGTGGAGGTTTCGAAGTTCGAAAACCGCTATATTCCAGATTTGAAACCGGTCTGCGATCAAACGCAGGCACGTGCAAAGGTTGTAGGTTTGTAACTTGCGACACGACTGCCTCTTGGCCGTGGATTTTTCCTAGTGCTAATAACGAGAAAACGATGAGTAATTCACTCATGTCAGGGTTATTTTACTATGAAGGGTATTTTTTTATAATTTACTAAGGCGAAATAACTTTAAAAATGAAGCGCAGCTAATAATGTGTTCGTCGGGAAACAGCTGGACGCGTAATAAGGATTCAGTTTCTTGTTCATTGGGCGTCACGCTTTTTGCACTTAAGGCCAAGGCACAATGTTAATTATGGTTTCGCAAATACAAAAACAGGTAAATATTCATCCACAAAATGTTGCGAAACACAACATCATTCAGTTTAAGTATGTATACTTATACACTGGCATTGATGTGTCACATAAAATGTTAGATATTGTTTCCATAATAGCAACTAGGTACACCTACAATAAGGAAAAAAATACATCAAATTACCGGTTTAGCTGGATAACCCAGGTATGTATGAGGTAGATCTACTATCTAGTAAATTTTGTCTGTCTAATTCTGTGATAAGACATAAAAATTAAACACAGTGTTTAAATAGGTAAATTGACTAGTATTCCCTAGCTAAATGGATTTTAAAATAAGATAGGTACTCGTAGGTATAATAATTATAACATTATGATTCCTCTGGGCAAAATAAACGATAAAGATACTGAGAAATATTTTAATTAAAAATAAAATAAAATTGGACAACAATCTGTATGCTCCTTAAACGTTAATTATACATGCTATTTATAGATACGAGTGATTGTGTCAACAGGTAGGTACGTAGATACCCTGAAGGTAGAATACATAAATTGTGAAGTAAAAAATATTTTGATAACGTGGAAGTAGATTAATAAAAGAGATAATCAATCAGAAGTAAACATCTCATTCAATCAAGGAATAAGAATTTCTAGATACAAAACAAGAACTTACTTTGGTTTCGTCACAGTTGGACATGCAAGTTTTACAGGTATATCGGTCGCTAGGTGGGCTATGAAGTGAATGATAGCAGGAGTAGATTCTCTAAAAATATTAAAAACTTAGTCGAATTCCTTACTACTGATAAATTAGAGTTTTAAACATTCTCTTGCATCCTTATGTCAAGTGCCAAGTCTTCGTCTTCGTCGCCTGGTTTAAGATTACTGTTGTCCGTCTCTCTTTTGGGGGCATTGATCTCTATTTTGTCACCGCCGTACACGTAATCGTTGGGTCCAAGTGGTATGATTAGAGGATTATCTATAGGGGCGATGGGTTTTTTCGTGGTTTCGTAAATCGGGTTATATCCGTTATTAGGTTTCCCATGGATGGGTGGATTTATTACAACGGGCTTGGAGGTTTCGGGTTCAATTGGTTGATTTTGATATCCATTCTGGTTTGGTGTTTCGGAAGGCTGATTATTGTGATCTTTATCATAATCTTCAGGTTTCCCAAATATGTTTTCGAAGTTTACATCTTGGTTACTAGGATTCTCGTCATGGTTATTAGCATTATCATTATGGTTTATAGGGTTATCGTACTGGTTATTAGGTTTTCCAAATTGGTTGTTGTAATTCCCGTTCTGGTTGTTGGGTTTTCCATTTTGGTTGTTGAAATTCCCGTTCTGGTTATCTGATGGTCTGTTGTTGTAGTGACCTTGCTGATTAGGTTTTTGATTTTGGTTGTTGTAATTTCCGTTCTGGTTGTCTGATGGTCTATTGTTGTAGTGACCGTGCTGATTTGGTTTTTCATTTTGGTTGTTGTAATTTCCGTTTTGGTTATCTGGTCTCTCGTATTGGTTGTTAGGTCTTTCGTTATGGTTGTTGTTGTTTCCGTACTGATTGGGTCTTTCATTTTGATTGTTGTAATTTCCGTTCTGGTTGTAAGGTTTTTCATTGTGGTTGTTGGGTCTGTTGCTGTGGTTGTTGTAGTGACCATGCTGACTGGGTCTTTCATTCTGGTTGTTTTGGTTATTGTAATTTCCAGGTTGACTGGGTCGCCCATTTTGGTTGTAATATCCGTTCTGGTTTCCATATTGGTTATTGGGATAACCGCCGTATTGATTATATGGGTTACCATATGGCTTGTTTGGATTACCATACTGATTAGGATTTCCGTATTGATTGCTAGGGTTGCCATATTGATTGTTCAAGTTACCATAATTCTGTTCATAACTGTTTGGATTTTGGTTGTCTTGATATCCATGGTGATGATGATGATGATGGGGTTGTTTGTGTCCGTCATTAGGTGGAGGACGGTTATTGTAGTTGTTACCTTGTTGACCGTATCCGTTTTGGTGTGGTGGTCTTCCTTCTGGGTCTTCGAGTGTTTCATCATCCTTGACGACGACTTCCACGACAACAGTCTCAGGCGGAGGTTTTACTGGCTGTCGATGGCCGTGTAGAACTTGCGACACTCCTCCCAGAAATGTACCAGCGACATTATGGGCCGCATCATGCACTTTTTTGTTAACGTCTATTGCTCCACCAATAAAACCATCCAATAAACCAGCGTTACACTCATGACTCACAACTACAATGACAAACACTATGAAACAAGACTTCATTTTTATTTATGTGAATAAATAAAACGTTGTGAAGATGCGCTCGTCCTAGCTTGACCAAGTACGATAGTCGTTTACGACGTGTGCACAACTAAGGCGTCATCTTCACAATACGATTGCTATTCTCTTCTATCTCACATAAACCAGTTTCAACTGAGAAGTTTCTTCGAAAAATAAGTAATTTAAAAACTAGACATCCCCCAAATTGTGTGTTTCCACTTCACAACGTAATGTCATTTATCTACTAAATTGTTTCGTAGGGTAGTTACCTAGGTGTTTATTACATTAAGACTGGATTTATATTTTAGTTGAGGGTAAAACTTTTATTTCAATTATTGTCACCGAATTTGTTTTTTGGGTCGAAAATTGCCTATAAAATGTTTCAAAATTATAACTAAACTTGGAACAATAATCTATAATTATGGCAAATCAAATCTTGTTACAATTCAGTATGCACTTTTATCATTATTTTGTAGTATCTTTTCGGACATCGAAATCATAGTCGTAGTCATTATTTTTTTTATGAAAATCCTGATTAGTTTTCGGTTTAGTATTTCCGTGAAGCATTGTCGCGATACCTTGGTTATAAATATTCGCAGGCAACGACAAACTCGTTCCACCGTGGATAGTCGGTTCACCTTGATTTTGTATGTGAGGTCGTTTCTTGGTTACTTCCAAATGTTGAAATGGTCTCGAGTTCACTTCATTAGGAAAATGGTTTGTTTTCCAAAATGTTGATGGAAAAAAACTCGATTTCATATACTTTTTCATATCGTGCAAAATTTTCTGGAACATAGTGCTTGGATTTTTGTTGGAGTGTTTGAGGAAGTCGAAATTGTCCATTGGATGCACCAAAGGAAATCCTGTTTGTTCAGTCTTCAGTCTGGTATGTGGCACAGGTTTGATCTTGAGTTCAGGAGCCTTTGTAGACGTTTTCTGAATGATATCCAGAACATCGTCGATAGAACCGAGGTCGGGGTTGATCAGTTTACTAGATAAAACACACGAAATGCCTGCACATAATAGTGTTACACGGACTAACATTTTGTGCACCCAGTTGTAGGGAATTCAATATTATTACTGAGTACATTTCGTTGCACTACATTAAAGTGTAATTATTTAGTCATTTGAACTAATGAAGTTGGTCTGTGATACTTAATTAAAACCGTTAATGTCCATTAGCCTCTTTGTATTATTTTTCGTGAATGTATATTATATATCTGGGATTTCCAACATCAAAAAGATCAAGATCAAGTTTTATTGGAGTTATTTGAATATTCTAAATAATTTGCTTCATTATGGGCATCACGTAGATCATGTGAATAATACATTAGTGTTATGTGAAACATACAGACAGGTTTTTAACTCATTATTTAGCATAAGTATGTGATATTAATACGAAACATGATTATTGTGGAATCGGTTCTTTTTTGGAATTCAAGACAATTATGCTATGAATGACCTTAACTTAAAACAAATAAAACAAAGCTGTAGTTTTAGTCGAACTGTATTAATTAACAAGATTTTTTTAAACGTGAAGACAAAGTTAACAGAGGGCTTTCGTTGTAATTGATAAATCTCTGGTACCTAGCTCAAAATAAAAGATAGGTAGATAATTTAAAAAAAATATGCTACCTACCATCATGTTTTTTAAATAGTTTTTTTTTTCACCGTGAAAAAACATTCAGAGTCCTTTCCACACTTTTTTTATTTTGGTAGAATCATCGAACTACGTACGAGTCCTCCCACGAGAAAACATAATAACAGGTAGCGAAGTTTTATCAATTACAATTCAAGTGCATGTTGAATAGAATATAATAAAGTATAATAATGTGTATAAAGTTAGTAAATTAAGTGGAAACATTAGACATAGTAACAGCAATTAAGTACCCGTACAAAACAATGACTTATCATAACATTTGGCTTTAAATTTCTCTTTTAGAATTAAAATAAACGCCAATATGACGATGTATATGTAGCTGGTGGCCCATTGGTCATTTTTTTTATTGGTTGAGCTGGGTATCTTCTTTTATCACGAGACGAGCCTATTTGCTACCAAAGGCTCTTTGACACGGGGCCCCTTATCAACAATTATTAAAAAAAGACCGTCATGACGGATGGACGTATACGTACATTGCATACGCATACGGTATCTTAGTATTTCACGATTCGTTTAAATGAAGATAAGACAGTGTCTTTTGACGAACGTGATTTTCAAATGATACGTGATATCGTATCTTAAATTCTTTTTTTATTACTTTAAAACCAGTTGATAGTAATATTTCAACATTTTATATTCAGAAGTGCCTAAATTTCAACATTATAACGGTAAGCTTGACAAAACCCTAAGGCTCAAATACTGTTAAGAAATCTTAAAATGATGTTGAATAGCAGGTTATAAAATCAAGTATGGTTTTAGGCTAGCATGGAAGTTCCGCTACATCTTATTTAAAATTTTAACTCTACTGAAGTTATAGACACGTTGGGTATTTATAAGAAACCTTTTGTTTCAAACCTCAATTAGTCTCTCTGTGAAAAAGAGAAGATACCCTATGGACTACCATGATGTCTTATAGCGAGAACTAGTTCCACTGTAGAAACGAAATGGCGACAACTTGTATAACTCCGTCAGTTTCCCACAGTGTATAGTTTGATAGAAATGGACTTGTCACAACCTATATTTTTTTATAGGTTGAATAGATATGATAATTTCAGAAGTCAGCACATTTTTATTACTTTACCACCTAGTAAGCATTGTTGCTAGTAATACAATTTGAGCAATGAACCACCAGCCAAAAATTTCGATTACCAATTAAAACTTTGGACATAATCATTTAAAACTCATTAATAAAATATAAACGAATAATTTAATTATATGTATGTCGTTTAAATTACATTCATTACATTATTTTATATACAATCTTATAAAGTAGTAAGGCACATATTTTTTTAAGTGTAATTGATTAAACACGGTTCTCTGTTCTAAATACATTGTAATATTAGACAATTATCTTCAATTTGAAGTCGGTATTTAATTGATAAAACAACAAGACTAGTAAGATAGCCAAGTCACGTATTTCCATCTTGTTTTGCATTGCGTTTCCTCGTAATTTAATGACTAGGTTTAAACTGTATTTATAATAATTGCAGAACGGATCGCAGAGAATTCTATCAGTATGCAGCTCATAAGGTCTGATCCACACTGCATTATGAACTCATTGGCTATATTTTTCATCTTGTTTATAAAAGGAATTAATAAATAAGCTGATTCAGTGCACGTGCTACAACTGTCGAGCGCTGAGAATGGCAAATGTCGTCATCATATCGTGCCAGTAACAATTACATTGTGTTTGCTATCAGAAATAATGGCATTGTTAGCAATTATAAATAAGTAAAGGTTATAAATTATAAAGGTGTATCAATTACGAGATTACGTGAAAGATTTCTTTGATATTTAGTTGCGCTTGCATTGTGCTGAGACTCAGTGGTTATTTTCAGAAAATCATTTCTTGAGATTTATTTATTTCTGCATATTTGGTAGTTAGATTTAAAATTACACAATTAGATTACATATACTTGCAATTCCAAATGGCTCATTAATTAAATAATAAGATACTCCCTCTCAATTAGATGCGCTAGCTACCCGCGATTCTATAACAAAATAGTTTAGCACCATCTTACAATATTAGTCACTATCGAGCCGGAGCTCGGATACACTCTGATATAAATTCGGTCACAGTTTCTACTTCACTATAATTAGATACGAACATTAACTCGGTATAATAATCGATTAACATCCGATGAACACATGATCTAAGTCTACATCGAGATTGCACTTCACTGTCATCATCATTCACAAAGGTTCAGCAAGGAGTTTATATGCTGACGTTGTCGCTGATGGTGGAGATGGGGGCGCGGGAGGAGGGGTCGGGGGGCGCGGGGTGCACCGGGCAGGCGGGGGGGGCCGCCGGGGGGGCGGCGGGGGGGGCCCGGGCGGGGGGGCGCAGCCGGGGCGCCCGCGCCGCGCCCCCCGCTCCCCCCCCTCGCGCACTCTTGTCGAACACTTTGCGGTTCTTAGCGTTGGCCGGCGCGGCCCGCCGTCAGTCAATCACGTGCTTTATCTTCACGTACAACACGCACGAGAACAGGAACCCGAAGATAGGGATGACTGCCATTCCGACACCGACCGCTGCTAATATGATCAGATGGTCCCGTATGTGATTAGTGAACTGTCGTATGCAACCCTGGAATTGAAATAGAAAACGTTATGTTTTGTTTGTGTAGACTATGATGATAATAAACAAATACATTATCAGTATTCAAACATGAATTAGAGCTTAGTCATAAATTGATATACTTTGTTTATATATCGAAGAAATGAGACCAATAACAAATATACCAGCCGCATCTTTACCATAATAGTTGTGCAAAGGATACTCACATGATAGTAAATGTTGGAGGGGTGGTCTCTCGCGCCACATCTGTTGGTGACAGTCTTGCAGCACGAGTCGGGCACCAGCAGGCGAGGGTCGTGCTCGTGCCATGGACTGTAGCGCCAGTCCGAGTACTTCACTGCGCCACAGCACTTGAACTGAGGGAGGAATCAAATGTAATTAATATTTCTTTTTATGTATAATGAACGCTCTTGACCTTAGTCTAGGTGAGGAGTGACTAAGACGAGGTCGACGATGGCGCGAGATTAGGGTTGTATACGTTCGGAAACACAGACGCAGGCAGAGAGTTCCACTCCTTCTCTGTCCGCATTATAAAAGACGTTTGGAAACGCTTAGTGCAAATTGGTGGAATAGCAATAAGGTAAGGATGGTATTTTTTAATAATGGACAATCACACGTTTTTGGGTGTTGGCACAAAGATTGGCTGTTGTGTACTACTTCTCGCTGGCTAGATACCGAACCCAAAAAAAAAATGTATGATCTATAGGGTACTTTTTCTTGTACTGCAGACACACCCCGAATTTGCAAATGTAGTGTAAGGACGACTTGCAGCAAGATGGATAGTTGATTTGAAGAATGATGCTGGCTGTGGTTGGATACGCCCAGGACGGGGAGGGTGTACTTTTTTTTTTTTTACGTGGTAAAATCATCAAATGAGACCTCCCACCCCGGACAGGGCGGGAGGTACTGTCAGACTTCTACTGACTAAAATCCACGGTGTTCTTCAATAGCCCTTTATGTTCCGGGGTCACGGTAAGGAAATAAATCCCGCGACCCCAGCAGGCTTTGGCCCTCTGTGGGCCCCGTCATCATTGCTGACGCTCCTTGAGGCGCGCGTGGAACACAACGCGCCGTCGACCCGGTCATGGTCCATGGTCGGGCAGCGAGTTGCCCTTTACTCACTGTCCGCATGCCCTCACTGCCCGCATGTCCGGGGAGGGGTGTACTGGACGGCAATTGGCAGATTATTTATTAAGAATTATATTAGTTTTACATATATTTATATTACATCAGAAACTCCTAAAATGAGCCAAATTTAAAAAAAAAGAAAAGCACTTATTTTGGTGATTGTAAAATAACAATTCATTGTATAAAGTTGCATGAAAAAAATACAAAGTAAAAAAGGCAGATTGAGGTAAATGCCGTCTCAAAGTGACTGCGGCAGTTATGGGCATTTTTTATCGTCAAGCAGTTGTTGAACTTATTTTTTGTTTTTTTTTCCTTGTTGGGCTTATCTCCGCTAAGATTGGCCGTTGTGGCCGAAAACGGTCAGAAGAACTCTATTATACAGGCTGATTTTGGAAAAAAAATCACACCCTGTATTATTACAGCGTTTGATAGTGTTGTTAATAAGGATCAAATTCTGGGAAGTAATCATATGCGGCAAACTTAAGGAAATGGCTAATTTTTATGAAATTGCTATTTTTCCATGTTACTTTACATCTACTGAGCCATAATTTATTCGAAATTATAACATTTCATTGTTTTCAATGTCTGACTGGATTTGACGTTTCAACAATCCCACTGTACTTAGCAATACGACATTATTGAGTTGAACTAAAATAGCATTATTTTAAAAGAAGAAAAGGTAACTTATGTTTCAAATGCAGTCTTTGCCTTGAAGATTAATCAGTTTTTTTTTTGTAATTGTACGTTTTCCTTAAGTTTGCCGTATATGATTACTTCCCAGAATTTGATCCTTATCAGCAACACTATCGAACGCTGTAATAATACAGGGTGTGTTTTTTTTTCCAAAACCAGCCGGTTCGATTCCTGACCAAGATTTTTGATTTTTCGAAAATCCAATGATGCAGTTTTAGTTTTCGTCAAAATCGGCCTCGAGACTCCTTTCAACGTTTTTCGATATTCCTCATAGTTTCGAAAGTAGCCATCCATGCCCAGTTGAAAAATTCACCCTGTATTGTCTTCTTAACTAATTGATCAAATTTACATTTAAGAAAAACTTTGTCGCAATTAATACAATTGTTATTTTACTTTCTTATAATCCCGGGCGCCTAGCCAAGAACTCATTCACTATCAGCGCGTGACATTATGTTTACAAGACCAAATACAGATAAAATCGTTATTAGTTGAGTCACTCGACAAAGAAAATATTTATATTACGTGATTATTTATAAGAATTTAATACATCGTCTCCTTATCTGTATTGTATAAAAGAAGAAACTGACTGGCTGACTAAATGCTTGATCAACGCCCAGCTGAAAATGCTGTGTCTACAAGACTGAAATTTTGCAACAATGTTTCTTAAATGGTATAAATGTAATGCCACTAAGAACATATTTTTAGGGAAAACATTCCCCAAAAGAGTCAAGAATAGGATGTTTGTATGAAAATGAATTAAAATTTTATCCGACTTACTTGAAACTTTGAATATTGACTTATCAAACAGATTGATAAAACGCGTGTTTCATGATTTTTGGAAAATTCAAGTCCCTATAATTGAAAATCAAAGGGAAAAAAAAATAGGAAATCTTCGTGAACCGTGTGTCGGAAGAACAATAATAAATATTATGCTAATTTTGGCCTTTACCCTGCGGTAGGACATTATAATTCTCGTGATAATAATTGGTAATAAACAGGGTCGCCCTTTATTGTACACTGTACAGGGTCAAGTCATCATCATCATCATCTCAGCCATAGGACGTCCACTGCTGAACATAGGCCTCCCCTTTTGATCGCCACAAGTACCGGTTGGAAGCGACCTGCATCCAGCGTCTTCCGGCGACCTTCATAAGGTCGTCTGTCCACCTTGTTGGTGGACGTCCTACGCTGCGCTTGCTAGTCCGTGGTCTCCACTCTAGCACTTTTCGACCCCATCTGCCATCCGCTCTGCGAGCAATATGGCCTGCCCATTGCCACTTCAGCTTGCTAATCCGGTGGGCTATATCGGTGACTTTAGTTCGTCTACGGATCTCCTCATTTCGGATTCGATCACGCAGAGAAACACCGAGCATAGCCCTCTCCATAGCTCGCTGAGCGACTTTGAGCTTTGAGATGAGGCCGATAGTGAAAGACCACGTTTCGGTGCCGTAACTCATCACTGGTAACACACATTGGTTGAAGACTTTCGTCTTGAGGCACTGAGGTATATCGGACGAAAAGACACTGCGTAGTTTCCCGAACGCTGCCCAACCGAGTTGGATTCGGCGGCTGACCTCTTTCTCGAAGTTGGATCTACCTAATTGGACTACTTGTCCTAAGTAGATATATGAGTCAACAACTTCGAGTACCGAGTTTCCAACAGAGACTGGGGTGGGCACAACATTGGCATTTGACATAATTTTCGTCTTGTCCATGTTCATTTTCAAGCCCACCCGTTGCGAAACTCGGTCGAGGCCATCGAGCATCATGCTGAGTTCCTCCATCGACTTTGCCATGACTACGATGTCGTCGGCAAACCGAAGGTGAGTGATGTACTCGCCATTGATGTTGATGCCAAGTCCTTGCCATTCCAGGAGCTTGAAGGCGTCTTCCATTGCGGCAGTAAACAGTTTAGGGGAGATAACATCCCCCTGTCTGACGCCTCTTCTCAATGGAATTGCCTTCGTACTCTGCTCCTGTACTCGGACCGACATGGTGGCGTTATTATACAAACACTTCAACACCTCGATGTACCGACAGTCAATACGGCATCGCTGGAGTGACTCAAGCACCGCCCATGTTTCCACCGAATCGAAGGCTTTCTCATAGTCCACAAACGCTAAGCATAATGGCAAGTTATACTCCTCGGTCTTCTGTATAACTTGCCGCAGCGTATGGATGTGGTCTATGGTACTATAGCCTCTTCGGAAACCGGCTTGTTCGGGAGGCTGGAAGTCATCAAGTCTGTGTTCGAGACGGTTCGTGATAACCCTTGAAAACAGCTTATAAACATGACTCAGAAGCGTGATGGGTCTGTAGTTCTTCAATAGGCTGTTATCACCTTTTTTGAAGAACAGCACCACCTCACCTCTGCTCCATGCTTCGGGCGTTTTGCCCTCGAACAGGACGGTATTAAAGAGCTTCTGGAGGACTTTAAGTACCGGTGTTCCACCCGCTCTCAGAAGCTCTGAGGTGATTCCGTCCTCGCCCGGCGCCTTGTTGTTCTTAAGCTGTTTCAGGGCCATCCTAATCTCGTACAGACTGATGTCCGGGATATCTTCGGTATAATGTCGGGACAGCTTGGCTCTTGGATCTCCTACCAAGCTGTCAACGGGCTTTGCGACCGAAGTGTATAACTGTCCATAGAACCTCTCGATCTCGCCTAAAACCTCTGCTTTGGTCGACGCTATGCTGCCATCCTCCCGTTTCAGCTTTGTCATCTGGCTTTGCCCAATAGACTTGCCCTTCGCAAACACTTTGGAGCCTTGGTTTCGCTGTATGGTCTCTTTAACACGATTCGTATTAAAGAGACGCAGGTCGTGCCGCAAGGACTTAGATATACGTCTATTGAGCTGCCTATATGACTTCGCGTCATCGGAAGACTGCAACTGTAGCAAACGTCGTTCAGCCATGAGGTTTAAGGTTTGATCGGTCAATTTCTGAGGTCTATCTTTACGGCCGGGTCTAAAAAACTTAGACCCTACCGTGCGGACAGTTTCCACTAGCCCGTCGTTGATCTCGTCCACTGAAACTAAGTTCTCAAGGCAAGCAAAGCGATTAGAGAGCTCGAGTTGAAAGCTTTCGGGGTTTTGAATATGGGACCGAGTAGGTCGGAGCGTAGACTTCATCAGGTTGGACCTTTCAAGTTTAACATTGATATTCAGCGAGCCTCTTACGATTCGGTGATCGCTACCGGTTTTCACCCTGTTGATCACAGAGACATCACTGAATATCCGTTTCTTGTCGGTCATGAAGAAGTCTATCTCGTTTCTCGTGGAACCATCGGGACTCAGCCAGGTCCATTTCCTGTGAGGCGGCTTCTGGAAGAAAGAGTTCATCATGAAGAGTTCTTCTTTCTCCAGAAAGTCGGCCAGCCTCTGTCCCCTAGGGTTCCGTTGCCCATACCCAAATTGCCCCACTCTCAACTCATCACCGCTTTTCTTGCCCAACTTTGCGTTAAAGTCCCCCATAACAACAGTGAAGTGAGTTTTTGAGCTATGTATGGCCCTACTTACGTCCTCATACATAGTCTCTACTTCCTCATCGGAGTGTGACGAGGTCGGTGCGTATACCTGAATGACCTTCAGCGAATATCTTTTGGATATTCTGAGTATTAGGTATACCACCCTGCTCGACACACTGTCGATGGTTATTATGTTGTTAACGAGGGACTTGTGAACGAGAAACCCGACACCACCTTGGGACTGTTGGTCGCCCTCCCGGTAGTAGAGCAAGTTACCAGACTTCAGGGTTACGGTGTCCTCCCCCTCTCTACGGACTTCGCATAACCCCATAATGTCCCAGTGTAACTTGCTCAGCTCCTCTTCCAGCTCGCAGATCTTTTCGTCAGTCCTCAATGTGCGTACGTTGTGTGTTACCAGGGCCAGTCGTCGTGGGGGTGGGTAGCCGGATCTCTTCCGGAGATTCTTAGCACCCCCTGCTCCGCCGTTACCTTGACCGCTACCCGCGCCAGGGATAGCGGAGCTGCCGGGGACTGGGGGCCTGGTTTCTGTGGTTCTCATTATAGGGGGTAATTTGCCTTAATCGCCACGCTTGGCAGGCGGGTTGGCGATCGCAGTGAGGATGTGCAGTACCCGGAGGACGCTGCTGCCCGACCTCCGGTTTGTCCCTTAGTCGCCTCTTACGACACCCACGGGATGATTTGGGGGAGCGCAATTCTAAGCCGGCGCCCCACGGCAGGGTCAAGTGTCATGGCCTAATTAGGAAATCATCTCTATCACTTCAGAAGATAACATTTTAGAAAGAATTTCAGAAGATTAAGAATAAGAACAAATTTATTTCACTGTTATAATAATAACCTTAAATCCAATCATTATTTCCATTGTAACTAATTTTAAAGAGCATTGGGTTGATTGATTGGTGGTTCCCAAACTAGGTTTTACCTGTATCTTGGGAACCTGAGTATATGGACGGTATGGTGGACATCTTTCGTTTTGATAGAACATTTCCAGTTGTGAGGATATAAGGTTAACAATGAAATAATAATTCCAAAGAGACATAAAATAATAGAAACTATAACAAAAAAAAAAATCTAAAGAAATACATTAAGGACTGCGTATGTGTATTTGTGTTGTGTGTGAGCTGATTGTGATGCGTGTGTTAAGTACACTGTGTGAGTGTGTGTGTCTGAAATTCACACACACACACACACACTGTGAATATTATTCATACACTTTTTATATCTAGTTATCTACTATCTCAGATTGGAAACTACATAGCGTTTGTTTTTCTGATACCGGTTTATTTACAGGGTATTTGGTATATTGCCCTTGTGACTCCTAATGAGACATATTTTATGAATTTTCGGTGCAGCCTAGCTGTGGGGCTAAATCGACCTTATTATTTACCCGTGTGAATGCTCCATCATTACTGAAGATTTCCAAAGTCGGCCACCACGGTACTTAATAATGGATTTTAGTTTGAACTGTAGTTATGTTCGTTTTAATTTTGTGAGTAATATTAGCATAACCAAAATCATAAATATAAAAATGTACTATAACAATTGGCGCCATATTCTATAATCTTCAAACTACTTTTCCAAAACCCAATTTATTAGAAGTAGATTTATCAAGTTCGCTACTTCCATGTTAATAATAAAGTCTACTAATACAACAAAAGGAGGAGGCTTTTACCCACGACGACACACCAGAAACAAATAAATTGTACTTGATTTAATGTACTCATGAATGTATAGACAAGTAAAGCTTTTTATTATTTATTTTATCATAATAGTACCAACCTCAGTCTGCATCCGATCCACAGCATTAGTAACAGTGGTATCGAGGGCGTAGTTCGACAGGAACGTGTTGTTGAGCTCCGCCCTCAGCTCATCTTCCACGGCCACTTCGTAGTAATACGCCAGACCTCCGGCGCCGACTTCCAGGATAAAGGTTATCAGCAGGAAGTATGTATACTGGAATATCAGAATTTCCGGATTAATGGAACATTTTTTTCTATGTAATGTTTTGAGATAAGCGTGTGGTGTGGATATTCCATGTTATTATTTCTCGATTTAAATTCTATTTGATTCCTAAAAAGGTCATTTCAGACCTGAGTAGGGTGCCAAATATACCAGGTACTGAGTGTGTTCAAATAAACTTGAGAGGAATATACTCAACTTATATCTCAAAAAAAAAAACAAAACATTATTTTATGTTTTGATCGATAAAAATTAATAAGACTAGAATAGAAATCTATTTAACATTATACCACCATTATTATCATTATAGTCTCTTATATAATGATAATAATGGTGAGGCACATAATGGTTAGACCAAGCTTTCTTTTTATGTTGTGGCATGATGTAGTACAGACGTCAGCACATCAAGCTATCTCTATTTGAAAATCTTCAAGATTTAAAGATATTCTTATCACAAAAGAAGAAGTTTATCTTCGATCCGATGTACTGGCGTTTGAACCAATAAATGCATTTCTTTCTAAATACTCACACATAACAAGCTGGTTCTATTTTCAGTCTTGAGCCCGCAGCAGCCGAGGGCACACAGCGGGACTCCCATAGCCCCGGCTATGATCAACAGATACGCGATAGCCGGGTACGTCGGCGTCGGAAGCAACGACACGTACCGGTGTCGGTACGTCACGGTCCACGCCCCCACCCCTAGCACGCCGGCGCCTGCGAACTGAAGCAGATAAACTTGTTTATCAAATGATATGACTGATAGCTGTTATCAAATAATTCTGTTAGTTTTTTTGGCTTTGTTTACTTTAGTTCGTGGAATCATTGAGTCACACCTTGTTGAGAATTTCAAGTTGATAATATATTAATTAAATGATTAAAACCTTTTGTTATCTACTTTCGTTTTGTGAATTATATTTATACTGACTATCTAATATTTTTACCACAGTAAATATTTCATGGCTACATCAACATAATATACAGGGTGAATTTTTCAACTGGGCGTGGATGGCTACTTTCGAAACTATGAGGAATATCGAAAAATGTTGAAAGGAGTCTCGAGGCCGATTTTGACGAAAACTAAAACTGCATCATTGGATTTTAGAAAAATCAAAAATCCTGGTCAGGAATCGAACCCGCTGATTTTGGAAAAAAAATCACACCCTGTATTATTACACCGTTCGATAGTCTTGCTAATAGGCAACAAATTCTGGGAAGTAATCATATATGGCAAACTTAAGGAAAACGTATTATTACAAAAAAACTGATTAATCTTGAAGGCAAAGTTAGTATTTGAAGCATAAGTTACCGTTTCTTCTTTAAATTAATGCTATTTTTAGTTCAAATCAATTATTTCGTATTGTTAAGTATTGTGGGATTGTTGAAATGTCAAATCCTGGAAACATTGAAAACAATGAAATTTTATAATTTCGAATAAATTATGGCTCAGTAGAATTAAAGTAACATGGGAAAATAGCCAATTTCATAGAAATCAGCCATTTCCTTAAGTTTGCCGTATATGATTACTTCCCAGAATTTGATCCTTATTAGCAACACTATCGAAGGGTGTAATAATACAGGGTGTGATTTTTTTTTCAAAATCAGCGGGTTCGATTCCTGGCCAGGATTTTAGATTTTTCAAAAATGCAATGATGCAGTTTTAGTTTTCGTCAAAATAGGCCTCGAGACTCCTTTCAACGTTTTTCGATATTCCTCATAGTTTCGAAAATAGCCATCCACGCCCAGTTGAAAAATTCACCCTGTATATCTGACGCACATTTAGGGTTAATACTCACCGAGACGCGAAGCTGCGCGCACATATCAATAAAGCTACTCAAAATCTAACTTTATTTACTATAGTCTGAGTCAAATAAGAAAGAATTAAAAGTCATTGACCCGACTTGTACCAAAAAGTCCACAAAACTTAATTTTGAGATCGCTCGTCATACAAAACTGTCGCTAATACTGCATCGTTCGAGTTTCATAATACCAAACACTTATCCCAACGGAAATAAGTAAGAAATACGTAAATTTGAAGAATAATTGTGGTATTTTTTTAAGTTTCAAAAATACACATTCAAACAATGAAATATGTAATTGCTATTGTTTATGGATTTCAAAAATAATTTTCTTGGTGTATATTTATTTTTCAAAATTACTTATGTTTTCAACTTATATTTCAATAACAGAACATGCAATAATTGGATTTATTTATCTAGCTTTAACTCATATTCTTACAAGTATACAATAAACTTAAATAACCGAATTTTAAAGTTCATACCAAAAAAATCGATTTTTTGGGTTATGCCCTCATACTCTGCGCTGAGTGTGACGTCAGAGCGAGTCAGGGGCGCATTACCTGTTCGCCATTTTGTAATTATGTACCTAACGCGTCCTTCGTCTCGAGTGTCATTTCAAATAAGGTTTGCGCATTGGATTGACTGAGCGTATTCCATTATCGGAAAGTTTTCAACCATTTTTTATTATTATCTAACTGTTTAAAGGGTTTAATTAAGTACTACATTTTTAGGTACCTTTCGAAATAAATACGATTGAATATGGTTTTGGCCAAAAGGTTTGTAACTCATGCCCAGTGAATACGTCAAGGACGCCCCGTACCGCGATACGTTTGTTTTGATCGTGTTAGCGACACTTCCTTTACATTTTTTGTATCGTTTTGAAGTATTGGAAAACATTGGTACACGGGTGTTAACGACTTTTAATTTTTTCTTATCTGGCGCCGACTATACACGAAAAGATACACATTTCTAGTATCGTCACGTCGCGTCTCGGTGTGAACTGTCCCTTAGGAGTTCGCTATTCATGTATATTTTAATGTGACCCCTTTATCTACAGTCTAGGGTCTATATTTAGATTAAACGTGCGTGCTGTATTGACACACGCGTGCGTGGGGTTTAGCTAGAGCTAGACTGTAAGCTTCACGCTCATATACGCTTTTATAAACAATGTACTCGAAAAATATGTCACATCTAGCTTTATATGAAGCTTTTTTTTTTTAGCGTGGTAAAATCATCAAATGAGACCTCCAACCCCGGGCAGGGCGGGAGGTACTGTTAGACTTGTACTGACTAAAATCCACGGTGTCCTTCAGTAGCCCTTTATGTTCCGGGATCACGGTAATAGAAATAAGTCCCGCGACCTTTATATGAAGCTGCTATCGCAACCAGGGGGCTACTAACTCTCTAAGTCCGTCAACAAAGATACGTACGAAAGTAAATCGAAACGTTTGACTGAACCCTTTACCCGATCATTTTCAAATTCATGAGTTTCGATAACACATCGTGCGTGGGCCAACTGTCTAATCATGTTGTCACAAAATTTTAGTTCGTTCCCCTAACTAATCTTATGTCCATAAGTAAGTAATGTGGAGCAGCAAGTTCCACGAATTTTGTGTATAGAGAGAGTAGCCCCCATCAGTGGCATGCCTAGTTCAACCTAGCCCATAACTTCCATAAGGTTAGCAGTTTAGGAAGCAAACTGTTCAGAAATCAGAAACCTTACATTATAAAGTAGAAGGTTATAAGAGCAAGTCAGGGTTTTAGGCTTGTATGAATATTGCTGGCTTTTTTGGTACAGTGCTTAGTCACGTGTTTATGAGCATATTGAATTATGCATTTATATTTAAACATAGTGTTTGGTACGCCAAAGTCCATCTACGTCAAATAAACGAATCAATAGAATTATGAACAATTCTAATTAAACGATTCAGTGGTTAAAACAAATTATTATGTGCAAATATGAATATAATAAATTATAATATGAACAAAATGGGAATGAAATTAAATTGACATTGTAGTACGAAGTTGTTATGTGCTGGGTGACCATACACGAATTGAGATAATAAATTATTATTAATTATATCCATTAAATTAGTTATTATCCTGTGGTGTGGAGAATGGCGAATTTAATGGTATTTTTGTTTATTATCAGAGTAACGAGAACCTAACGGCCATTCTTGTTCCTCTATAAATATTATTAATTAAAAAACCTATGTAGGTGCATAGAAATATACCGATAAACTTTTAAACTAACAATACGAATGACAAAGAACCAATAATAGTCGGTATTTCCTAAATAATGTCCAGAATTTCTTCCTGTTACATAAAACTCGGTTTTATCGCATAATGAGCGATAACCGGAAGTATATTGAACACGCTATATTCACAGAAATAATTAAATGTTATTAGGTATATCATACTAACACATTTTGGAAGTCTAATATTATAGCCGTTATTTGACCATGAATGTATGATGACGTAGATACCTCACGAAATCTTTCAAGTGTTCTATGACCACATGCCTCCGAAGTTAATCCGTTTAAGAAACTATTCGTTTACCTACAATAGATAAACGAGCGACCTTCATGCCCGTACATACTAAAACTAGGGGACACCTACATTCATGCCCTAATAATGCATTGGAATTTCAACTCTAAGCCTGTACTGAAAATTGAGAAAATTTAAAAATGTCTATACTTTTATTTAGCCATCAAGTGTTGGTGAAAACGGATATATATTTATTATATTGCCTTTGGTTCCTAGGCTATTCTGATAATGGTTGATGGAGCTGACATTTTACAAGAGTGGAGAATGCGTATGGGAGGACGTAGTGGCCTACGACACTATGGATCGATGCTGACTGCCCAAGATCAGGACGGTTGGTTCTCTTTGGAAAAAAATGGCTGAAATGTATAATGGAAATTGCCTTTGTATAGAGCGCCTAGCAATACCTACGGTTTTAGAATAGCATTAATAAAATCACGATATCAGTAACGACCGATAAGTACTAATTGCGCGCAAACTCATTTTCTACAGTGAAACGATACGACGATGTTATAATAGGGCCCGATTATATGCACCATGACCACATGGCGAAGCGAAAGACACGCGTAACGAAAAGGAAAGTAAAGTCTACTTCATAATCTACTTTCTTGGAGATTCTCTTTTTGTTATTGTTGACCCCTGTATAAATAGCACTCGAAAGATAAACTCGGGATTAAAGTCAATAATATGATAACAATATCTATGACTAATGAAAATAGACAACAATGACAAATTCTCATGTCTTAGGGTGCATACACATCAAAGATACTGTTTGTTGAGCAATATCATGCTTGTAATCCCCGAATTCTGTGCGAGGGGTGTGCCCAATTTTCAGGCACAAATCTAGACTCCGTGATTGCTAATAATTACAACTGCTATTGAGTACAATATTTATGTTAATCTTTTTTATTAGTTGTTGCCCACTAACAGTTGAATACATTGCTTAAAAAAGGAAATTTTCTTGTGGATGGGTTTATAAGTGGATTATGCCCAGCAGTGCGATGATGCAGCATGAGGTATGGCATTAATTAAAAAAGGGGAGCCAAAAATTTTGTCAATTAGTTGTAACTCACCAGAAACACCACATTGAAGATATGCAGGACGCATTTTAAGAAGTTGACGCTACAGCAGTCCGCGTCTCTAGACTTGCGCGGCTTCACTTTCTTCTTTTTCGCCAGCAATGCACTCGCATCTTTCTTTTTTTCTTCAGCCATCGTCACTAAGCTTCAGTCACGTAGTCTTCTTCACCTGACTTCTCTTATTTTCATGTTCTTTTGAATTCTGAAAAATACGAAAAAATCTTATGTTATTTCAAGAAAATTCAATTAAATATTTTCAGAAGACAACTTTGAAATACTTACAGATTTGATTTCATGATTTTTATTTTCAGACTCATCAAGGATTTGAATAATTGAAAGACATAAAAACGAATTACATTGTTTATTTAATTAAATTCCTAAATAAAATAGCTTATAAAAGTGGAATATAGTACAACACTTATAATTCTAAATAATTATACAACAAAAACGTCTCAAAATAATTGATCCACAGTTAGTATATTTAATAAAATAAAATAAACAATGTATACAGAATAAAGACATTGTATTATGAAGACCTTGTAAGAGTGCGAAAAATATATACAGAAAATTTGAGTTTTGTAAAATTTATGCAACAATGATTTACATCATTACAATTCATTCAGTCCTTAAATTCATCACAACGTATATTCATTCTAAGCAACCTTATTTCAATACTGTCATAAAATCCTTGGGATTACATGAATACATATTTTATTGGATTATCATAAATAAATACCTATTTTTTTAGATTAGACATGAAGAAAGTTAGGGTTAAGACACACCACATAATGACAACTGTTGGAAATATTATTGTAACTTATAAATTGGATATTTTAGTCACATGGCCACAGGTTAGGTGGCACAAAGTTTTAGTTTATTACAAATTCTATTCTTGCCCAATAAAGACGAGATTTCTTCGGTTATGGTGTGGACCTATCCCTGTTAAAGTAATACTTATATACATTTTAGAAATTATTCAAGTTTTTGTTTGATTATTATGTATTAGTACTTTTAAACATTTTTATCAAGACGATAAATAAATGCGCCTAAATTCTTACTCATTATTGATGTCGATGTAGCTTGCTTTTATTCTGGACAACTTATATGATTATCAATGAGAAGTAGTTATCACAACCCTGCCCATTGTCAAATAGGATAAAGCATACCCTGGCACTATGTAACACTAAATTTATAAATAATGGTTCTCATATAAGAGTTCTGTGATGGTTCTATTTATCAGCTATTAGTTAATTATCATTACTTGGCTCCACATTTTCTTATTCTTCATAATATTTAAGAGTATTTTCTAACTTCTCAACCACTTTTTTATAAAATGTAACTTGTTGCATCAAGAACTTTCGCATTGTAGCATTCAGGTCTTTTGTTCTCTCAGCTTTGAAGTGATTAATTTCGGCAAGAAGTGCATATGATATAACATCGGTTCTCCGCAGTACTTCATTTAGTTGTGCTATTTCCATTTTATTTTCAGCTGTCAGCCTCTCACATTCCCGTTTCTTCTGCACTGCACTCTTGTGGGTAGCTAGTACATCAGGGAAGCCACCAACAACACCCTTATATAGATGGAATTTGTCTCCTAGAGGCTCCCAATCATAAGTTGGTTGATTACCATACATTTTACCAATGTCAATATATGCAGCGGCAGTAATTTTGACTGCAGTTGTTAACTTTGATGTGGAAGCCAGTGATCCTTCATCCAAACTTAGTGATGCAGCGAGGCTACCAAATGCTTCACCAACTTTCTGGCAGTCAGCTCTATATGAGGTCTGGAGTTTTTTGGTGTGGGCAACACACATGCTAGAGACAGATTTGACAGAAGTGTCCATACTGTTGATGAACATATGGCATTGATCAGTTATGTGGTCCACTTGAGACTGTAATAAAGCTTTTTCAGGTACTACTATTGATATGCAATAATTAAGACCTAATAAGGCATCTCTTTCAGCTTGCCGTTTGCCAGCTTTCCATCTTTTTTCATCAGTACAAGTGAGGAAATGTTGCCAAACTTCACATTTGGATAGTACTGGGTGTCTGCACATCCAGTCTACAAATTCTTGAAGCTGTACTCTTCTACGCTCTATTAGTTGCTCATCATACCTGCCAGAGATTTGTTTGTCTGGCAATGGTGGGATTGGAATGAGTGTAAATTTTTCTTGTAGTCTTTCATGAAGCCAATCAAAATGCTTGTATCTTCTAGAAACCTGAATATTGTTGAAAGACGGTGTTAGCTGATAAGCAATGAAACTTTTGATACCTTTGAACTTGGATTCTTTCTTTGGCGAGGCCACAGTAACGTGGTATGGCTGTGTTATTGGCCACCATTCATATCTGTCTTCTTCTTGAACTATGTAAACTTTTTCAGAATCTGGTACTTCTACATTTAATGTAGCAAGTAAGTAACTTTCACCACTGACTTTGGATGATGGTGCAAACTTACTCTTTCTGACAGTTCCTACTGAAGATCCATAATTTGAAGCTGTGTCTTCATTTTGATGGTTGAAGTCACTAATAGGCATTCCTGGTAAGGGAGTTAGCTGCTGATTATATTGAGCTTTGTTTTGCTGTGGGACAGGTCCTATTTCAGAGTAAGTATCATCATCCCAATCGTCATCCCAGCCTTCCTCATGAGAAGCTCCTCGTTGAAAGTTACTGTCCCCTGCACTAAACTGTTGGTCGCCCCAGTCATCATTTGCTTGGTCATACCGAGGTGCTGCAGGTGCTGCTTTAGTCTGAACTGATTCTTCTGGTTCAAGTTTACGTACATAAGCAGCGGGAAATAAACCAGTCTCTCCATTAGCCTTCCTTCCTTCCCACCAGCCTTCACCAATTTCTGTATTAATTAATGTTAATACTTCTCCGCAGGTTATTGACATCTCTGTGGTGTTTGGTTCCCCCGAGAAGTCATACAGAGCTTGTACTTGGGTCGTCATTTTGGGACCCCTCACCTAAAACAATTTCAAAGATGATTAAATTAAGCCAACACGGTGTATAAGAATGGATTGAAACATATAGTACTGACAACACACTATCTTATCATTGTTATCTACAAAAGTAGGGAGTATGCACATAATATGTGATAATATCTATGTTCACGCGAATACTGTTCTCATTATTATTAATACTGGCTTGTACGCTACGATTTAGGGCGTCGCACACTGCAAGGCGCTGACACATATTCCTAATAGCCCCTAATTAAGCATAGTTGAATCCTAATTGTCCAATGTGCGAGAGCCATAAATTTGGCGCTTCATCGCAGATTTTTAAGAAAATTAGAATAATAGTATACTAAATCACTTTCTATTGTCTCTAAAATACAATAACATTACAATGGAATTTCAAAATTCAACGTAGGAATACCTGTTTTCGTATGTCAGCCAAAATTTGTAAAACATAGTAACGTGCTAACTTCTGCACCAGAAAGAATTGTAAGCCATTCCTTATGGATTATGTTGTAGGAAATTGCAGAAACAGTGCAATCAATTGTAAAATCTTTTGGTTTTGTGATGGAAATCAAACCAATGACGTCAATTTGTGGAGCATGTTTCGACTAATAATCACAGAGAATATTGAGTAATTCGTAGAGAAACTTTTACAAATATCACAATTACATTTACAAACAACTTGTTAATACAATATACAAATACTTCTACTTACTTGTATCACTTTTTAATAATTATTTCAAGGCGGATACACCGATTGAACAGTCATCTGTTTGACAGATCACAAAGAATTTGTTTCTGGTTAATCCTTGTTCTCGTTTACGTGGCAATTTTATTACTTGACTGATGTTAGCTATTGGTTGTTGTAATACATTTGAAAATTATAGCCAATGGCGTGTTAGTAAAAAGTTTTTTCTGCCGCAGAAATCAGTTACACTGTTCATGTAACCAATGGAAAACAGGTTTCCAGAGATTAAGAACTTGAGTTGATTCGTGAAGTTGCTCATCGTTTCGGAGAGATGGCGCTATTTGAAGCAACTGAAATGAGTGACATTTTTAGCCCGGGATAATATTTGAAAGTTCAGCTTATCGAGAAAATAATTGTTTCTGCTGTTACAATTATTAGGATTAATGAAAATAGGATTACATGTTGTTTATCACCAATCAACAATCCTAAATGCTACCCAATTCTGTTAAAATATTGTTTTCTACTTTTAGATTTTTAACTTCAAGAGAAATAAGAGAAGGTTCATGTTCGATTGAGATATGTTATAGACAGGTTGTCGTGTGCCTCTGTACATAATCTATTGGATAGAAAAATATGATTGATGAAGTTATTTACTTTTATTGTAGGGATTTATGGCAGATAATAGATATTGTAAAAGTACTTAGCCAAAACCTTTACAAAGTAAACTTGGAGTACGGTTCACTTCGCAAAAAAGTTTTAATAAGAAGACGTCATCGAAGCCGCTTTTCCTATTCAATGAACAAAGGGCAAAAATAAAACAGCAAGTGGATTACAAAATCTTTTGTCATAAATATGACTATAACAAATAATTTTTTATCCATTGTAAGTTACAAATATCATTTAGTATAGATATATCCTATTTTTTCTTTTTGATTCAAAGTACCTAACTTCGTGTCGACTCCGAGTCTTCAGGTGATCAGAGTATTGGTGTATTCCTAGGCCAACGAATCAGCATTGCCATACCTACAGCGCCAGCGTGGCAATGGACGTATTCTTTGAAACCCTTTGAATGATTTGATTCTTTTTCCTTTGTGTACATAACTTGTAAATTTTTTTTTAAGTATAATATTAGTATTTTAGGTAAGTATAGATGATGAAATTTTTATTAATGAGAACAGCTCTTCATTAAAAGTACCTCGCTTTGCTTATACATCCCGCGTAGTGGAAATTAGACCCTAAATATAGTTTGTACTCACTAACCATATACCTACCTACTCGGATAATAAATTCGCCTTCAAATAAAAGATTTTTCATATCTCGTAGATTCGTAGCATCGTAGCACTTGCTCGTAGCAGGTCGTAGCTAACCGATCGGCATTTGGGATTAGTCTGAATGTGGATGAAAAACCTTTCCCGCTGCGGAGTCAAAAGTATTCGGGATGAATGTGTACATCAAAGAGAAAATCTCAAAGTAACTTGTGTGTAACCTTTTACTGAAACTGGAAGGATGAAAGGTTTTACTGAATCGATACCAAATGTGAGGTTCTTTTAACGTTAAAAGAATCCTAAGACCTAATTCTATACTACTCAAAAGAAAATAAGGGCCAACTGATATTTGTCGATTTATTAATTAATATTTAAATATTAGTAGTTATAATGACTGAATCTGATTAATATTAACAATTTTACTTGGAAATACACAAAAATTAAGTTTGTATTCCAATAAATCGTTAAATTAAACGAAATTGAATGAAAAGTGGGGAATTGCAGGAATGTATCAACTTACACAAAACATCAAAAAACTCGAAAAAATAACGTCTTTAATGTTCCAAAGTGTTCTTAAAAGCTTCTCTTTTAACTCTGTTCTCTCTGTTCTCTCTGTGCTACTCATTTTAATGGATGTGGAATGTTTAGGATTAATTACCATACATTTTCTTTGGGATTCTCTACCAGCAAGTTTTCAGACAATTAATGAGATCCAGCTGGGTGTTGATGGGAATTTTACCTTCTTTTGCACTCCTCTTTAACTCATCTTTTAACTGCTGAATAAAACTTAGGTAAAAATCCTGAGTAACCACTGTAACATCGTAATTCGAACGTCACCGAATGTGTGCACTGTTAGTCGCGTCGTGTTCGCTCGACCATTATCCTGCTTGAAGATGAACTCAGGTACTCGTTGCTGTGCGAATGGGATAATGTGGAGTTGCACCACATTCGCTACGCAATTTTGAGCAGTTACAGCAACGTTATTACGAAGTGCGAGCTCAGTTTTGCGTGATACAGACAACTGCCCCAGAGCATAATTCAGATCTCATCGGAACAGTCTGTTTCAAGAGTGCAAAGATCTGAAACCTGTTGTTTAGATATTCTCTACACTCTAATGAATCAGCCTTTATTAAAAAAAATAAGCCTGCAGTCATAAATAAAAAGCAATGAAGCCCATCCAAAACACTTAAATAATTTTTAAACGACTTCAAAAAAAGGAGGAGGTTCTCAATTCGGTCGGTATGTTTTTTTTTTTTTTATTTTTTTTTTTTATGTATGTACATCGATTACTCCGAGGTTTCTAGTCCGATTAGTGTGATTCTTTTTTTGTTCGATGCAGGATACTTGCAGTGTGGTCCCATAAAAATTTCATCAAATTTGGTTCAGTACTTTTTATTTTGTGAGCATTTTTATTAATTTCGCCTACTTGGATGACATGATGATCTTTACTTTTTGCGTGTTTGTTACGCGATTACTTCGCCAATTGTGGACCGATTTTGAAAATTGTTTTTTTGTTGTATTAAAGATGGTTCACCTTAGGGAATACTGCAAGTTTCATCGAACTCTGTTCAGCATTTTTTGAGATAGGGAATTTTATTGGAACTTTCTTTTATGTACACAACATGGGCGATGTTAATACCGGTGCTACGGATTACAAAATTCTAGTGCACATGTAAGAAAATGATGTATTTGCCAAGAATTTGGGTTGAATATTAAAACTAAAAAGAGTAAAATAAAAAACTTTTTTCAAAAAAAAATTTAACCGCCTTCAAAAACAACCACAAAAAAGGGTAAAATAACCTACAAAATAACTTTTCTTTCGGAAGTCGGTGGCAAAAAGACATCGAAATAATAAAACAAAGCCACCGAATTCCGAAAGAAAAGTTATTTTGTAGGTTATTTTACCCTTTTTTGTGGTTGTTTTTGAAGGCGGTTAAATTTTTTTTTTCTCTTTGCAAATGTTTCACGATTTGCACCATACGCTCCAGTTAACTGGAGGAGAACCAAGCATCTTCTTGAGCATTGTTAGTCTTCATGGAGTCGATTCGGAATAGTCTAGTCAATTATAGGGGTGCCTGTAACTCAACGCAATGGAGTTTGTACGGTCCGCGCGGTAGATTTTCGCTCTATTTGCGCGGTTAATAAAACTTAATGGTCTTCTTAGGCTTTACTTACTTATTTTCTTCCTGGATCACGGCGTCTGGTGATATTACCCGTCTTTTGAGACCACTTTCAAACTTTTTGAACCACTGGTTGCGAATATTCCACCATAAGACCTACCTGTTCTGGCTATGTCCCCCCTGGATTAGGGTAACACCCCAAGTGGCTGTTTTTGCATCCATATGTCTCCGAATAAATGGCATTATGAGATTAAACAATATTTATAGCCTACTTTCTGTATAAGTCGAAGAAAACTCCGTTAGAAGTTTGAAAAATAAAAAACACCAAACCGTAAATTCTAAGAAATCTCAAATATCTAATTAAAAAAAGTTATGAATTTCCAATTCTGCAGTAGAAACAATATTAATACTTGAAAGAAACTACAACAAAGTATTTACCATCTATTATGTACACAGAATAAAAGTGATACTTGATTAAAGTGCAATTTAATAAGTGGCCCCTATTTTCTTTTGACGAGTATATATTTACTGGAATTAGGAATACTTTTTACGATACCTATAAGATAACTTTTTTTGCGTGGTAAAATGAAATTCGATAGCGGAACAGAATCAGAGCGGGAGGGACTGTCAGACTCGTAGTAACTAAAATCCATGGTGTCCTTCAATAGCCCTTTACGTTCCGTGAGTCCCGGCAGGCTTTGGCTCTCTGGTCATCATTATGCTGATACTCTTTGAGGCGCGCGTGGAGCACAACGCGCCGCCGTCGACCCGGGCATGATCCATGGTCGGATAGCGAGTCACCATGGGCGAGTAGGTAATGTACTCGCCGCCCGCATGCCGGCGCCTGTGGTGGCCGGATATCGTCTGGCGACGTCCGTGGGCGTTTACTGCTGTGGCTGGGGTGGAGGGAGGACGCTGTCCTCTCCCTCACGTGGCGCGCCTCCTCCTTCTTTAGCATGACTGCTTCGCAGAAGGAGGCGACATATCAGGGCGCCGTAACTCCTATCCAGCCACTACTCACAGGGAGGTCTTACCACCACGATTGCAGCGTGCCCGAAAGTAGAGATACCTATCCGATAACACCTATCTTCTTACAAAGCAACAAAACCTACTTTCGGTAATTTTTATACTTTGTTTTTTTTTTATCCGCCACTGTGTTGAACTTGATGCGATCTTGATTGGGCAGTGGTGACGTGATATGAACTGAAGTAACGTAAAACTGGCTTTAAATTGAAAAGTATCAGTTTAAGCGGCACATTGTTTAGGTCCGTAATATGGTTATTTATGGAAAAAGTATTTGTTTAGTTATTACTTAGTGACTAATTCAATTCAATTTAATTAATGAGTCAGATTTTCGATTTGAATAATTTTCCGTGTACTACACGCAAATTCTATATTAAATAATTTTCAATAGTAAATAATAAATGAATAATATTATCTCTTATATGTCCCTTAAGTAGATGTGCTTTGACTAAAATTAAGTATAATTAAGTTGGAAAAGTGTTTTTAAGTACCTATCATGCTAAAACGTAACAACTACTTACTAGGTTATTTCAAGTCAATAATTTCTACTTATAATTTGGTCATTTTGTGGCACCTTTATGACGTCACATTGTCACAAATATCACTGATGAAACGCATTATATCCCCGTGCGGTTTCAATTTAACGTCCGATTACGTCCGGTCGACTGCGAATTCGAAAACCACTTCCTGATATCTGGTGGGTTTACTGCGGATGTAAATCGTACTACTAAAACAACTCTATTTATGCCCATTTTCACTATGTGATATAAAAAGTAAGCTCTGTTGAATTAAAAAAAAGTGACTTAAGGCCAGTCGTTTGATCAGTAGTTAAACTATTTGTTGAATCCTATCAAATGTTTTACCTTTAATTAATTAAATTTATGGATTTTAGTTAAATGGAAGTGAAACAAAAATTCCAAAGAGTGTGAGGTTTTTAGGCATTCATTTTTGTCATCTTGTTGATCTAAATCGGCGTTGGTATAATAAATTTAAGAGGGCAAAAACTGTTAAATCAATGAAGGGAAGACATCCGGCATTTCTATTAAAACAAATGACTTGGAAAACGTTTAGAAACGATTGCGACCGTCTCATTGTTTTCAAAGTAATTGGATTTCTATTTTTTTATTTACTCCAGGGTTGGGCAGCTCTTCGATCCAAAAGCTAAAAACTCTTTGTTGCTGCTTTCGCGGTAGATCCAGGAAAACTCTTAGGAATGTTTTTCTACAATCACTGAGTTTACCTACTCGTGTACGGTTGCTTCGTGGCCACATGGCAATTCCCAAATCCTACCATACAATCTGAGACCCTAGCATGAGTTTTCACGTTTCTGTAACGTAAACGGGAACTTTGAAGATCTATTAAAGACTACGTCAGGGGTTCCCAAAGTTTTTCAGCTCGCAACGCACATATAAGTTTAGATTTTTTTTTCGACGCCCTAACTAGTTGGTTCCACGCGATATCAATCCGGACAATGGTCGACTCTCATAGCTCACGACGCCCCACTGTACTCTCTACTAGGCACCAGGGTGTCGCGACACACAGTTTACGAACCCCTGGACTACGGTATAAACACGGTTTGAAAGGACTCTAAAGCTTTTAAAATAGAGTTCTACACTCTATTTTAAAAGCTTAAAAAAAAGTCGTTTCAAGTATGATATTGAAAAGTTTGCCAAAAGCAAAGTTCGAGTTTTGATTTTGATATGCCATGTTCAGTTTCCGTTTACATCACTTCACAAAAAGGGAGAATCTTTTACTAGAGTCTAAAGCCTCTGTTCTGTTCATATACACTGTATATGAACAGAGGCTTTAGACTTATTCGAGAGGTAATTCGAAACGAAGATCTCACGAAACGAATAACCAAAATCTTTGCTAACACGTGTTGAACAAGTTTGTAATATGTTATATTAGTAAAGTATTCCCAGTGTAAGTGCTGACTTCCCCTGTGGTTGCTATTCCCGTGCTCACTTCCGCTGCAGTTGCCGAACTTATAGTAATAAAGTTGCACTACAGTTGCAACTCAAAAGTTACACAAGGTTTCGGGTTTATGTTTACGCAGTATTCAATCTCGTCCGTGTTTGAGTACCTATACCTAAACTATTGACGAACTACTACTAGAGTAAAAATGAGTCATTAATCATAATCGTCTATTTATAAAGATTACTGGGTTGATTATATAAATAAGTTTCAATTTGAATGTTTAGTTATTACGCTTTATCATCAGCCTATAATGTTCCCAATGCTGGGAGTCAGCTTTCCTCTCTGTGAGAGAAAGTGGGCCATAATCCACCATCTATGCACAGTGCGGTTTGATCCCACGTTCTTCACGAATTTCACGATGATTTCCTTCACCATTTAGAGAGCAGTGGTCATGAAATAAATAAGACTCCCATGCGCCCAGTTGGGATAACGCATTTCGTATTTGTATTTTCAATTGAAACCAGGAAACAGGTCTCCAATTATAAACTATCTAAAGAATTACGCATGTTACACGTTCAGTAACTAACCGGTCAATAAAAATCCAATTTTCCCTTGCCATAACTTTTCAAACTACCAGACGAGGCTGTACACCTTACCCAGGAGCCCAGGATAAAACCTGTGCCATTTATCCGATTCTGCGAACTTATAGATTCAAAAGCTGTATAAAACTTGTAAGTTATGAAGTGAACTCAATTAAAGTGCAAAGAACTTATTTTATTTGCTGCAAGAAAGAGACTCTGTCGTACTGCAATGTCATTTCAAAAGGCTTTAATAAACAAACTGCTTCTTTTTGCTTAACTTGTAACTAAGGCAGAGAAATCGGCGGTAGGTATTAAACTTTTTATTATGCCATCTTAATCAAATGCAGATATTACAATTGATTGATAAAGTGTATATTATTTAAAAAAAATACATAGTTACTATTATGTAGGATTAGGGCTGGCTTGAACCCTGACTAGAGGCTAAGTATTGCAAAACAATGAGGTACCATGCCGTCAGTTTCTTGGGCACAGCATCAAGTGACAGCGTTGAGGAGTAGTTTTTCGATTCACTGTAATAGTTTGGTTTAGTTTTATTATATTTCAGTAATGATTCTAACATATAATTGCGGAACTATTTACTTAATCTAAATCCTTAACCGTTTAAGTAGACCAATTTATTTTCTGCGTGCATGGAAAAAAGCAGAGAGGCAAGTTTATCAGGCCACGACGAGCGCCGCGTGATTCAGTTTTGCTCGGTTGCCAAATGCGGTCATTCCCGACTAAATGGTCCATTAAACCAGCCCACTCGAGAGCCAACAAATGCTGCTTACATCAAAAATTTCACGCGCGTACACATATGTATTGCTACCATTCAAGCAATTGTTGAAACAACATGTAAATTGCTGCAAATTCAGCATGTTTTGATTGATTGCTTTTCATAAAAGCATCTTGTAAAACAAGAATCTTAGATTATTAAATGCCCAGATTCCGTGTTCCGTGTTCAAAACAAAACATTAAGTTTTTGTGAAGATTTATAAATGTGTAAATTAGCGAATGCTCAATTTAAATTCCTCGGCGTGTGACGTAGGCATCGAACGAAGGAGTAATTTTTCTTTTATTTGGTTTCAATTTCTCAGTGGCCTTCTAAGAATCTGGGCAATCTATAATCTAAGACAACAACGAATTTCATGAATAAGGGTGTCGAAGAAAATTTTGTGGACTTCATTATAATAAGAAGGGACACTAATTAGTCCGAGTTCCTCTGTGAATTTGAAATGAGTACATGAATATTTTCCATTAAATGCTCGTAAATCTTCACAGGGCGAATTTCTTTCCCTTTGCGAGCACTTGACATAAAGTCGTGTGGTGAGGGGTCTACGGCTTTGACCTGCCTTCCTGTATGTAGGTACACTTTGAGAGTCCGTGCGGTCAGCAGGCTCACGAGATTTGTCGATGGTCGTTGAAAAAGAGCTCTCAGTATATTCTGAGCAGTTATTTTAACACGGGACGGAGTTAGTTGCTCTGGTTTGAATAAAAATGGCCCGAGACGGAATGTTGTTCAGCACGGGTTTGATTGAAAAACTATTTAGGTTGTGGTAGTTTCGAAATAAATTAAAACATATCTGTGAAAATCAAGTTTTAAAGTTTTTACTTGTACTCAACTCGTATCATTTTCTACATAGTAAAATACTGGTTGACATTAATTTCAAGGATGCGGTAGGTAAATAATACCTATGCCGATGATGACAAATTTCTATTTTACGCAAGAATGGATCCCATAAACGTGTCCGTGAGAAGATATTGAAGTTAGGAAGCGCCGAATGTTCATAACTGGTATTTTGTTTGACTTGTGTCAGAATTTGTAATCATTGTCTGGTTCCGTAACTTTGGGGCTCTTAATATATTGCTATATAAGCTTTGTTTAATCAAAACTTGAGTACGTACTTGGATTTCAAATAAATTAATCGTGGAGGGCTGTGATCTTTATATTAAGCTTCAGAATTGTTTTGTCATAAAGTCGATCTTAAGGTGCGTGTTTAAACGGGCAATATTTTTACCGCCAAAATTGGGACATCTGGCAAAGCTTTTAGTAATGATGTCACTAACAAAGGGGATGAGTTTTCTTTAAAGCTTAGCATACAACATTTCCTGCCAGTTCAAAAACAATTTGAATATGTCCGTCAGCAGTAACATTTTAAGGTTGTTTATTTCGGTAATATGTCAGACCAGCATGCGGCTCATTCATTTTGTCTTACGGCCAGACTAAAAATGTGTGGTTAGCATATATTGCATAGTCTGGCTGCAATTGCTAGCAATATTTCCGGCAATTATATTGCAGTAAAATAACGCCTATTTAGCCGCACCTTTAGTTTGTTATTTGATGGGTTATTTGAACTGAGACATGCAGATGTTTAAACAAAAAAGAAAAACAAATGCAATTTCTTGCTATTTAAATACGTAGACTTTTTTCATCTGTCACTTATTATCATCGTTAATATTTACACCCAAACGACCTTACGTCTTTTAACTGCTCAAACCCAGACAGCGCTGTCAACGCTACACATTTTTTGCCGTTCGAGAAGCTGAAGAAAGTTGCCAGTGGAAAATAAAAAGGCAATGTTTAAGACTGGCAGCATTTAACGTCATGTGCCAAGATGGCTGCCGGAGTGGAGTGGACAACGCCTGTCAAGCTCACTGCGATATTTCACCCACAGTTTCAGAGCTTATTCACTTATTATATTCAATTTTCTTGGAGACTTTTCTCAGCTTTCTGTATGTTAAGTTGAGGTTTTCTTTTTTTTAGGTTATTAAGATGTGTCTTTTTTATAAAGTACTTTTGTCTATCTGATGACTATTCACAACTTGACAGCTAAACAATTACGACGGAGTTTGGTACACTGGAGGTCTACGATGACGTCTCAAAACCAAAATAATTCCACTGTCGGAAAGAGCCAGATCTACACAAGTCGTCTAGCGCCGTGTAAATCGTCTAGCGCCACCAGGTTAGGAAATAAAGAAGAAAATCTTCTACAAAAAAAATGGTTTTTATTTTGGTCTGCAAGTTCTAATCTATCACATCTAAAAAATGTTACTGTCAGCCTGTTTCATCCCACTATATAATAAGATACCTAAGATAATTAGAGAACTGCCATCGAATCTATTTAAAAAAAGACTCCGAACATGGCTTATTGAAAACTGTTTCTATTCTATTAATGAATTTATGAACTTTGATACAAGTAAGAATTTATTACACATATGAATAGTGTAATAAAGTTAACTTTGCCATTTCTGTAAGCTTATCTTGAACATTGTAATTTTATAATTTTAACATTAGTATTTTCATTTTTTGACATTGTAATTTTCGTAGCTGACATTTGTAATCTATAATAGTTTGGCATGTATAATATTCATAGTTTGATATTTGTATTGTCATTTCATGTCATTTTCTCATTGTGACATAAATTATTCAAATGATTACGATTATTTCGTAACTAATTAAAATTATGGCACAACCTAAATTTGCATGCTGAATTTAGTAGGCGGAATATGAAGTACTATGTATTAAATTATAAGATCTGTAAAAACCATATTTCATGCAAATAAACGATATTATTATTATTATTATTATTACTGCTGGGCAAAGGCTCTCCCCATGACGTCCAACTATTTCGATCTAAGGTTAGTGTGAGCCACTGGTTGTTGGTTTTATCCAGCTCAGCCCGCCATATTCTGTGAGGTCTGCCGCGACGCCTTCTGGCTGTGTCAGGGTTACACATAGTGGTAATTTTAGCCCGCAGTTCATTAGGCATAATGGGCATCCGGCAGACGCAGTGAGACTGGGCTGGCCACGTCTGCCGGATCTATAAAATGTCTTAGATTTAAAGATGATTTTTGAGGAAAGAAAAATTTTAGATTGCAAGTGGGATTCGAACCCACGTCTTCTGGATAGGTACTCCAGACGCCTTAACCAACTAGGCTATTGCAATCCACACTTGCACACTTGTGGATTCTATTCTTTCTTTCCTCAAAAATCATCTTTACGATGCGCATCGCATGCGTTAATGCGTATAAAAATAATTAATTAGTTTGGTAGACGCTATCTCATTATACAACATTGATTTGGCTGTAATGTCAACGTGTTGAGTGGAAGTTAGTTAAACACTAATCCAAGAGATGGCGCCACGCTACCATGAAGCGTTAACAAGGGATAGAAAATTTCGGCTTGCAAGTGTGGATTGCAATAGCCTAGTTGGTTAAGGCGTCTGGAGTACCTATCCAGAAGACGCGGGTTCGAATCCCATCGAAAATCATCTTTACGATGCGCATCGCATGCGTTAATGCGTATAAATATATAATTATATATAATTAATTGTCTTAGATTTATTCCTAAACGTCTATTAGACGTCATTTTACCGTACATTAAGAGATCACGTGTACAAAATGTCTTAGATTTATTCCTGAACGCCTAATATACCTACCTCAATTTACCGTACATTGACAGATCACGTGTATAAAATGTCTTAGATTTATTCCTGAACGCCTTACTATACACGTCAATATACCGTACATTGACAGATCACGTGTACAAAATGTCTTAAGCCGCGTACAGACATCGCGAGGCGTGCGACACGAATGGTTCGTCTCGCATGCCTCGGGCTGTGTGGACGTGTGTGCTCACAGTGAGCATTCGCGCCATACGATCGTTGCGAAAGCCGTGCGCTCCGTGTGGACGGACAGGTGTTGTTGCGTTGCGCGCATGCATCATGGAGGCCAATACCGAGTCACTACGTGAGCTGGTTCAACTTTATGAAATTAATAGAGTGTTGTGGGACTCTAAACATTCTGATTATTACAACGCAGCTGCAATCTGCACGTCTCGCCTTGTCGGAGCCATTTTTATACTGACGAACACCGTGCGTGGTGGTTTGCTTGCTCAGCTTGAGCATGTTTCGTTCGGGACGCACGTATAAATGTACCATCGTATGCCTCAGGTTGAGGCATGCGAGACGAACCATTCGTGTCGCACGCCTCGCGATGTCTGTACGCGGCTTTAGATTTATTCCTAAACGCCTAATACTCATCAATTTACCGGACATTGACAGAGCAACAGCTGGTCGCACGGGAAGTAAATCTTGTATCTACGAGACATCCGTAAACAAACGTCGATTAATTAACGTAACACAATTAACGACGGTCATCTTCCGACGTGTAAACAGAGGAAGCAGACCACATGTTTCTGAAGAACTTTCAGCTTCAGTTGATGGTACAATGTCGCGTGTGACTAGGGCTGTAGCCTTTTTAGAGAGTTTAAAATTATATATGTCAGAGGACTTAGGAATTCAAATCATGATTTAGTTTCCTGACTTTCTCAGTTCGAGCTTTATATTTGTATGTAGGTATGTATGTTTGTCCGCGATTACCTCGCGTTAGGTTGAACAGATTTTGATACGGTCAGAAAAGTTTTCTTTACATTCCGGAGCAGATTTTTGTATATCCCGTGACGTTACCCGCATGGATCTGTTTTTATTTTCTTGGATTGCAGATTTTCAAAGACAATTATTGTGTTATTTTTTTACTACAAAAACATTTTTTTTACTACGTGTGTGACTCACAATAGATACAAAGCTACAAAAGTCAGTTGAAATTGAATAATTTTCTTGGAGTTACCGTCGTGTGGTTCGTTTTCAGTAGTCCATAATTACTCTCATTTTTAAAAAATCTATAATTACTCTCATTCAAGATACCAAAGAACTACGTTATGAATTCCTATTAGCGTGTGAAGTGTAGCAAACACCAATTGCTTCAACAGCACTTTTACAAGCGCTGAAGCGCTGGCCGGCTCGTTCGATTCAATTTAATTGCATGCTTGTACCTTGTGGAGCGATTGGTTCGCAGCCTCCAAGCCCGTATTCATTCCAGACTTTTAACAAGATCAACAAAGTTAAAGGCGATTCCTCCGATAGCTTTTCAGACTTCGTGCTTTTACTCTGATTTCAGACTAGGTATACCATCAATACCTATGTATGGTGAGTCATTTGTTTGGAGTGTAGTACTCGTGAAAATGAAAAGCTAACATAAGTGTTTACTATGAGACCAACCGCGAAATGTTCAAACCAAAATTAGTTGCTCTATAAGACTCTATATAAAATCACCATGCTCTATAACTCGAAAAGATGTGAGAGAATCACGAAGTAAAAGTTGCAAATAGAGTAGATATTGCCCTTTTTTTCAAACAATATAGTGTTCATGGTTAAAGGGCAATACGTATTGCCCTTTCACCAATCACCCTGTATTGTTTTGTAAGGATGCATTGCTACTGATTTACAGCGAAAAATATAACGTATCTACTCGTAATCGTAGCCATTCAGAGATATCCAAAGTTACGAAACAGAACAAATTTTGCGAAAATGACGTAATTGGACTTACGGACACTCTGCAATTCCGCACATTCAACCCTTTCATAAGCACGTCGAAATTCAGAGGAAACTTGCTCGTGTTAACCCTGCATTGGAAAGGCGGGGTAGCGCGGTACCCCGGGGTAACGACGGAACATCTGTCTTGGACAGCGACAGATTGCGCGCGACTCCCGGGGAAGGCGGACGACTGCACTGTCTGTATCGGGATCACGCTGAGCTCTGGCAGCTATTGAACTTCCTGGCTTTTCTGCGATCAACTTATGTAAATTTTTACTTATCGTAGGTATATTTAAAGTCTTGTTCGCGTTAACGTGTGACTAGAATTTTAGCTACTAAACTACCTATTACTAACCCTTCCGGGATTGCAGTCATTAAAGTAATTAAAAAAAATGTGTGTTTTTGAATATAAGCTTTTTATAAATATTTATTTAGTTGATTTCAGAATGACAACTGCTTTTGAAAGAGACACCAATCTTAGAAGTCCTAGCACTATATGAACTTTATACGTACCTAGGTAGTAATTAAAGATTTTTTTCCAAAAATTTAGGAAATGTTGCGTTCTTTTTTGGTTTCAAGAAATAAATACGGTAACCAATAAAGCCTATTATCGTCACATACTGAGTATTGGACTGCTAACGGCCGACGTTGACATGTATGGGACGGGTATATGGCTATAGGCGCGGGTGCTGCGTAGTATTTTTTAGTATTGACACATATTGTTTCTGACAAAGGCAAAAACGTTTGTTTATTAAAAAAAAAGCTTTGTGAAATTTTTAGCTTTACAAATATATTGCATGTCTACATAAGTTCTATTATCTTGGGATGTTTAATTGTGTAGGTGTGTGGGTAGAGACAAGACATGGAGCTTTTGACTCTTTCTAAACATAAAAGAAGATAGGTAACCATAATCATTTACAACAAAATACAGGCTATACGTGACGTTACAACCTGAGTACATTTTTCAGCTAATTAGGTAGATAAGACAGTGAGAGCTAACAAGTTATTTTAAATGAAAATTCACACAAAAATCCGTTAAGTAAAAGTTTTCATACACTGAAACACAATTTTTACTCAAGAATTTTTCAGAAATTGATTCTGACATTTTGCTGTTATGTGTTTTAAACGACATCGTCGATTTTCGGTTTCTAAACGGTACAAAATTGTCATGTTTTCGTATACCATTACAGTCAGGTACAAAACTTATGGAATAATGTATTTTGAATTGCCTCTGGGAGCTATAAAGGCAGAATATTGATGGCAGAAATTAATAATCAATCTTATTCAAAATAACAAATTCAGACGGATTACTTACAGTAAACACGGCAGATTTGCATACTGTTGCTGACAAGCTGTCGAAAGGGCTCATAATAAATTTCAGTTCCGCCATCCATCCGAGTGTACAGTGGAAGATTTTGTCTAAAAATAGAATGCGCCTCTTGTTTGTTTACGCTTTGTCTTGGCAATGTTTACAAATAGTGTCAACAGTAGAGATTGGCGCTAATCTTTCTATTCTTAGATCACACGGGTCTTTAGTTCTGATAATAGACGAAACACAAGTACTCTAGCCCTCTTGTGTATATTGTCTTCTATTCTGTCTGCTGCTTGATATGGAGGAAAGTGGAAATAATAGTGTTTTTCTACTCCTCCGCTATTATTTTCACATTTGTTTTGTTGCGGGATCTATGACGATTAACTTCATTGTCCACTACTTCTTCAAGCTTAATTTTCTGCACCCTTTTGGTAATTGTTGATTATTATGGCTTTCAGTAATTGCGACAATCCCGAAACATCTTTCGTGTAGCAGGGTAAATCGCAATTATAAAACTTTCTAACTTAAACTACGTCAAAACCCTCCTTATTGTGATATATAAACTGTATTGCAAAATTTGGGCGCCATTTCCCCATTTCGAATTCCCATATCGTACTCACTACGCAGCGATTGTTACCGACTGTTCAAAAAGCATGCACCCGATGTGGTTAGCCTACCCAGTTTAATCCTTCTATAGCAATTACCGCACATACCAGTCCCGCTCCCACTATTCATGTCATAAATGTGTGATTGCGTTCTAAATCAAAGTTTAGAACGCGATAGCTTCTATTTTCAACGCAGCACTAGTTTTGTTTGTTGAAGCAGGCATGGCCACTTTCCATTTGTTTGCAGAACCATTTGAAATGTACATGAGAGAAAGAGGAAGAGTAGTTATATTCGAATTTGTTTGGTTTAAATGTCAGCTTTTTTAAATAAATTCACTACTATGTTAATATTAAAGAGGTTACATTTGTTTGTTTGTATGTAGGGTTATTAGGCTGATGATGATGAATGTTTTTTATTTGTACGGCCGAGCGGATTGAGACCTGGCACTGGCATACAAGTAGACCATGGGATAGATCATAGATTTTTTTTTATCCCAGTAGTTGGATATATTGCTAAAATATGAGATACTTTCTGACCTCTACACGAGCGAAAATCATTTCTAAAATGTATTAAAAACTTTTACAGCTCGTTATCTTTACTATCTTCTAACATCAGCGTTTATATAACCTAGTGATTCAAACTTAGTAGCGAAGCAAGAAAAGTGAATTACTAAAGCCTGTGTAAGGTAACGTTTTAATTTACATTTAAAGCGCTTTGCTCGTCGTCGTGGTCGTGGGTACTCCTTAATATCAGATAGATAGGCTAGGTAAACCGAGCCTCCTTTATATAAAGCGATTACTTTTTATTATAACATTATATAAAATCAGCCTTGTAAATCCCTTAAGGGTTACGCAGGACTGCGTAAGGTATAATAAGGCAAAGTAATGTTTAAGTCTTGTGTAATGGAGGAGAAAACTATTAGTCCATGAAACAGTCTTTGTACTTTTACAAGACATCGTTATCATCATCTGTCTAGCCTTTTCTTTGTTAGGGGTGGCTTCTAGTTTAACCAGATGTAGCTGAATACCAGTATTTACATGGATCAACTCAGAAATTACTGATAGGAAAAACTAAATTAGACTAAGCTGTTCTGGGAATCGAACTCAGGACCTAATGCTTAGAAGGCTGCTGGGTTCGTGGGACCATCTTAATGACCATCGTGGCCCTGAAACGCGAAGGGCAACCGAAAAACGTGGTACTTTAGTCAGTAAGAGTCTGACAGTTCCTCTCATCTTCTCAGGTGGGAGGACTCGATGGGTTTTCAATAATATTAAGAAAAAAATGCTTAGCAGTAGAGATTTTGAATATTGAATCAAATTAAGTTCTTATACACCACAGAATTACTTATGTAAAATAATCAAATTTCAGGTGAAGGCTCCTATTGTGTAGTGAGTCGGACGTTGAGTGGGCTCGCGCTCGTTAACGCTGAAAAACTGAAAAGTGCTCGCTACGTAGAAAAATGAAAATGTGAAATAGATTCATAAAAATACAAAAGGGTGATAAGTTTTGTTTTTACAATTAGTTTTTGGCTTTTTTGTTTTGTGTTTCTATATTCGTTAGCACCTATCTCGTTTTAAAACTTGTTAAAAATACTTTTGACATTGGATTATTCTATGGATGGACAGTCAATAAAAATCTTACACTATGATTTTTATTTATGTATACAACGTTACGTCTACGGAAAAAGGAAATAAAAAATTGCTTTAGAGCGTAATATATAGTGCTTACGAGAAGGAAACAAGTGACAAACGCGCGTCTCTCTTGAGCCAGATAAGTATGGAATAAAATTCGTTGACCCCCGTGTACCAATGTATTCCAATATTTCAAAACCATTCGAAAAAATGTAAAGAAAGTGTCGTAACACGATTAAAATAAACGAATCGCGGTAAGGGGCGACCGTGACCTTACATTTTATTTTGAAATTCGAACGATGTTTTTATGGAATTCTAACGATGCGTTATTAGGATCAATGACCTTTATTCCACACTTATATGGCGCGGACTTATAGTCGCATCACCTGAAGGCGTGATCCGGGCTTAATCAACCCTCGTACAACATAGCATTTCTACCCAAGTATTAACATCTATCATTGCAAATTCACAAAAGTTTCAACCGCTTTGTAGGATCGTAGGGATTAAATTTGCCTGCAGAATTTGAGTTTCGATAACAACCGTAGGAACACAGGTTCGTGTTGCTAAACTATCGGTGTAAACCGTTTCCCAAAGGTGATTTATTCAAGCTGTATGGATGGATGGAAGTGATCGGGTGATCCATTGCATGTTTTTGTTTGTTCCACAAATAAGAAACGTAAAACAATGTTAGGCCAGAGCAACCCAATTGCGAATCAGAGGATTTTAATTGAAATTTGACAACGTTAATTTGCAATGAATGTTTGAATATTCACAATGAATAGCATTGAGAATGCGAGTTTATTACGCATTACGCATTAATCCACCTCGAAATGTCCAACAGATTCTAGAAACATTTTAATATTCGTCAAACGTAAGCCTAATAAAACCTTTTAATTAGATTCAGTTTTTACTCTGAACAGAGGGTCTAAAACGGCCACTTTAATCAGTATTCCTAATGATTCGGATCGCCACGCCATGGGCTATTCTTCTATTATTTATCCAGAAATCATTAGGAGAATTGCTAATTGGCAGTTTTAGACCCGTAGTTTATTGTCAAAGCTAATTGTCAGAATCCGAGTCACTGCGATTTTGAATCGGTCAGTGGCAACTGAAGCTGTTCAGAAAGATTCTCAGTAACAGTTAAAAAGGGGCTTTAAAACTGAATCGTAATGGTGTTTGGCCTATTTCTGAACAACGTTTGTATTGGAATCGGTTGCCAGTTTAACCGTGCATAGCGATGTTCTAATACCGAACAATATACGCCTATATTTCCCAAAGGACCACTATAAAGAGCAAGACACACAGGCTGATTACGTATAAAACGAACTATTCCCTAGCTATATTAAGGGTGATCCTGTAATACCAAAACTAGAAAAAAAAAGACGTTTATAGAGACATGCCTTAAGTATATACAATATAAACAAAGAAAACAATTTATACAAAACTTAACACTAAACGGAAATATTCACGGCTGCGCTAAATAGGGCCAGTTCAGCAAATGTCGGACAACTGGTGCCCGACGCTGGTTTTCAACTAAGCCTACGTGATGAGTGTGCGGATGAAAATCAGTAATAATATGAAGTGTAAGGCTTATTTGCTTAAAAGGAGGCTCCTACCCCTAGTTGTTAAGATTTACTTGTTTAAATGAATAAAGCATTTTTCATTTTTCATGAAACATAAATAATACTATCACTTATTTGTCTCAGATTCTTCAGTGTCGTTCAAAGGGCCAAACACCAAACTAAAAGTATAAATTGAAAGCAAACTGTTCGAGCGTCAATTAACACAAAAGTTTGCGATGCTCTTATAATTTGTTCGGCACTGAAGTTGCACGGTTTTGTCCGCTGAAAGTGTATCGGAACGGCTGAAAGTTTCAGTACAAGTGTAACATTTGCTGTGAAGTGCACTTTAAAGTTTGTTACGAGCCACAGACGTCGAGGTCGATTGCAACTCTGTAATAAAGGTACAGACGAATGACGTCGATCACAGTTGGAACTGAGTGCTTGCATTAAGTTGCAGCTTAGTTGAGCAAAAAGGTTGAATTTTAAGCGTGGTAGTTCTTGAGTTTCTTTTAAATCTTTGTTATTAAACAAGACAGTGGCGTTAGTACATTTGGTGAAAAAAAGGAGATCAAATAAGTAGATTGTTTTGTTTAACTTAGCTGTTTAAATGGAACAATATAACGTAAGTTTAAGAAACTAATATTTCAAGAAACTTCATATTACCATATCTATCTAGAGTAGGTAAATACATACTCTATCTTTTTATTGAAATATTTCTCAAAGCTTCAATTTTTCTCATAAACTTCAAGATATTCTCCAAGAAAAATTGTAAAACGCAAGATTCTCAGAATAGCTCGCCAAACTTTCCTCTTTTCCACTAAACGTTAATGCTCCCAGAGGAAGAGGTTACATACGTAATTTTCTTTGAAATGGAATTATTTTATGCAAATTCCGAACAACTTATGGGAAGTATGTGACTGTGGAAGCACATAAAGATTTTACGTTTACTTCATGCCTCGTTTGAACGTGTGATATGGTTCAGTTAATATTGGAGTAAGTACAGTAATTAAACGCGTACTCTGGCTGTTAAGGTGTAATTCGATTGACTGTCGGGGGAATCGTTAATTTGTACATTTTTAAAGCGAACATGAGCGCGACCCGTTTTACGTTGCGTTTAATTGTTTTGGGGTGGAATAATTAAGTATCTGAACCTGAAAGTGCAGATAAATGTCAGTTTAACTGTTTATATGGGGAGACATATGTATATAGAGTGCCTTTTTAGTACGTAAAGGATATAATTTGAATCTTCTGCTACCATTCTCTATCCCAGTCCTCTGGACAGTGTGATTAAAAATAGGCTGAGATATTTATAGCCTAAAAGTTTCTTTGTCCCACTAATCTACAAGGGTACTGAGTTAGAACTTGTTAGATACCTATCTATGTTAAGGAAACAATGAAAATCCTGGTAGCTAGTGTAATTACGTCCGTGACTTAGCGAGCAATGATTAATGTACTAAATTCAGAAGTGGTGAGAGATTTAGTTTAGCCTACAGCCAACACGTCCTACTACTGCGCATAATTATAACTTTATTGTTAATGAAATGTTAATTGAGGCCGAAACTTAGACAAACGTTTATTTAGGGTAATCTATCTGTGAACATACTTATATATAACTATCATCCAATTTGTACAAAGTGGATTTGAAGTTATGAAAAATGAAAATTGCAGAGCTGTTCCTAAACGTAGAACTATGTGAAGATAAATAAATGTAAAAAAAAAAAACTATTTTTCATAAGAGGTTTTCAGTTTACATTTTGTACATAAAAGAGATAATGGAAAAGAGTATTTAACAATCTAAACTTCTTAAAATAAAAAGAAAATTATACAAAGCCGGCTTAAAATTTTCGGAAAGAATAAGTATTGTTATCAACATTTGCTAAAAGAAAAGTTAACATTGGCTGAAATATTAAGTTTGGGAGTAAAAAATACTGAACAATAGCTTCTAATCGGGATTTCATTAAAGGTTTCCAGGCTTCGACAAAATTGATGAGGATAGATAATGTTTTTATGATTTAGTCTGGAAACAAAAAAGATGATAAAACCTCTAATAAAAATGATGAAATGTTTATCAACATTAATCCTCTGTAATTTTTATAGTAAAAGGTTTTTTAGGATCAAATTATGTAATATTTCGCTCATCAGTCCCCTCACTATCTAATTCAGAATCTGGCAACAATTACTTAAAAATTGATCGTTTTATGCACACAATGATCGTTTGTTGAAAAGGATTTCTTAATTTTGATATACCTAGGTACCGTCAGTAAAATATAACATTATAAGCAAAGTTGACATCAAAATCATTGTTGTGCGCTATAACCCACAAACTGTTGAAGGCGATAGATCTGATTTCAATTATAAATGTTGGTTGGAATCTTGGAATTATAATGTCTTTGATTTTACTTGAAATTTAGTAGTGGTTTATCCAAGATTTTTACCAGAAAATAAATATAATAGATAGAACAAACAAAAGATATATCTTAACTAGAATAACGGAGAAACATTCGACACTTCGGGACTGAAAGGCTTATCCGGATAAAGCGTATTCATCTCATTAAAAGCACGACCTTTTGAGAGAGTTTCCATGTTTCAAAGCTGAATACTAAAGGTGCGTTTATATGGTTGACTTAAATCGTTCAATTTTGGACCATACTACTGTGTAATTGAGTACTTATAGAACATTGTTAATCATTTTGACAATAATTAAACTAAGTACTTTGTTGTGTTTAATACTGTTTTATCGACGATTTCAACCAAATGTGTTTTCGGATTTTTTTCTAAATCTTTGCGACTGTTATTTTTTTAACGTCATAGTGTTAATTTTCGGAACTTAGGGAAATGGCGTCAATACAACAATTTCTAGCGATGCTAAGTCAATGGCAAGTTTTTCGATCGAAATCTCCTCAGTTTTAAGCAGTTTAATAAAGTAAGTAAAACAATTATTTAACAACACATTCATAGAGTAATTAGAGGAATAAATGGAAAATGTGTTATTGACTAAAGAATTGTACGAATTAAAAGTAGTCAAGTTGATTACTCCAACACCAGTAAGAAACTTAAGCCAATAGTTACCAAGCAATAATAAGTCGTTTAAGATCTAACACCGCGTTAGTAAATTGGAGCTATCTAGTGTGGAGAGTTTGCTAGAGAATTCGACCTAGTGTTTTAACAGCCAATCAGAGACAAGCAACTTCGATAAAAACTCTATATTGTACAATTATAATATTGTAAAAGTGTTTAAAAAACGTTTCAAAATTAAACATCTTTTTCTCTCTGCTTTAAGTTGGTATTTTCGGCAACGTGGTGTTAGAACTTAAGCAACAAACTGTTAAAAACCCTGGTGTGAGCATAGCCTAAGGAACGTTTTAGTCTACATTTTTGAAGGCGCTCCCGCGCTTCTGAATATATCAAAAAGGGTCAGTTTGCTGTGCCGGGGTATCGAGGGAAAGTCGAGGCCTTCCGGTGTTTGACTGCTAGGAGTTTGATACTGACCTGTTCTAGTTGCTCGATATCTGAAAAACAATAAAGTTAAAATTAGTAAAAGTTAATTAAAGCACTTTAAGTTTTAAGAAAAAGAAAAAACTAAATTTCATTTCGAATATGAAAATTCCCAGTTTCATATTTTCAACATCGTCAACCATCAGATATGCATTTTGTTGGACTTCGTGCACAGGATTGAACAAAGAGTGAACATAATATTTTCAAATATAATATCTTTAATGAAATGTTTTAACGAAAACATCGTAAAATGTCTTCCAAAGAGCCTAATGTAAATGTGGGAACAATAAAAGTCTTCATACATTCCGTAATACTCGTATATTAGGTACCTACTACTGAGCCTCTGACACGTATATTACGCATTGTTTCCGTAATCTACATGCTTTGTAGGCTTCTCACTCTCCTGTCACGTAAACGTTCATGGTATGTCGTATTGAGTAAAAAAATAATAAGACACAGTACAACTTCTCGAGTCACAAATGGCTGTGAAACACAAATTATTACGAACAGTATTACAGTGCACTTGGTTCTTTTTGGTCGTGTATGACACTGACAGGAGCGGCGCAAAAAACAAAAGTTGTCTATGGAAATGATTTTGACAAAAAAGATGGCGGAGTTTTCGTAATGTAAATGTGAGAACAATAAAACCCTACGATGCGTAATACTCGTACATTAGATTCTACTGCGCCTTTGACACATATTATTACGCATTGTTTCCATAATCTACATACTTTGTAGGCTCCTCACTCTCTTGACACGCAAACATTCATGGTACGAGTATGTCGCGTTCAGAAAAAATAAATAAAACAAGACACCATGCCTTATATTCGTATAGGAATCAGAATGCCTATGAAATACAACTATGAACCACTGAAATTTGCCAAAGGACTATTAATTTGGGTGTAAACACAGTGTAAATGACATGGACTGAAAGAGCATAGGTCCTACTCTTAAAAAATGACCATAGAAAATAATTGAAAAAATGGCCAGAAAACATGGACGTAAAATTGTGTAATAATATCAAAAGTATTAATTTGCATTCCGGATTAATAAATCGATAAACAAATAAATGAAAAGGAAGAATGGCTGAGTAACTTCCGACTAAGTTTAAGTTTAATAAGAACAATTATTTGAAAAGTCATACTAACACAAGTTACACAGCTTCATAATGAGACATACAACACTTACAACTGATGGAAACGACAGAACCTTTCTAAACACGATGTGCTGCCTTATTTACGACCGGGCACTGTATTTACTTGTCAACATCGAAGTCAAGAGTATCGACAAACATTAACTTTTCCAGAGGGAGATTAATTCGTGCTTCTATAAATATATGATTAGGTACTTTAATATTTAACTTCCCTTCTAAAAAGGTTGAATTTATATTTCAATTTGCTTAAGTAATTACATATCTTTCATGTTTATTTTTGACATTTTCCTTTATTAATTAATATGATATTAAGCCTCGGTGAGTTTAATGTAGACAGGGCTCGTTACCCGGCATCCACCTGCCAAGTAATTTCTGGTAATTAATTATAATTTTGGTGATGACTGTAGGTATATTAATATTTTCCTTTTTGTAGGTAAATTGTACCTACATATTACCTACATACATAATAAATTTTCTAGAAAATTTATTTAAAAGGACTACTCTGAAACAACTTTAAAAAAATCTTTGTACCTTTGTGAAAGCTCTGAAAGAGACCAGTGTTTTAAGACCAAGGGTAAAATACCCAAAATTCTGACCCAATTCGTTTCCTCAGTCACAGTATAATAATCATACAGTAGCGTAACTCGGCCGCCAGACAGATTTAAATACCTACAGCCGCGCGGTACGTAAACATGCGTTAGGGCTACCCGTCTACAACATTTTAATAACATTTGCCTTTGCGTACTTTCTGTTTCTATTTTAGTTTTGTGATTGTAAATATACTTTTTTATATAAATAAATGAAATACTTTGTATAATGAATAGGAAGTGTTCAATAAAAAAGCGTGTTGTTTTTTGATTGGTAGATTTCATTTAAAAAAAACATGTTTTTGTTTGAAAAACAAATCGGGCTTATAAAGTCCGATATATTATAGAAGTATTTGAGACCGAAAAATATTTGCGCCACGACTGAGTCGTACGAAATGCTTTATTGTTAAATTTTAAAGTATAATAAATCCGCATTCTAATATAAAGCTTAATTAAACTACTCGTCTTATTAGATATCTACTCGAACTGATTTTTAGAGATAAAAACACGCGGTTACTGTTAAAAAACCAACACACCGTCCGCTCGACACTGCGGTACAGCCGTGACTGTCTGCACCCCGAGCGCGCCCCGACATCGAGGCGCGTAGGTATAGCTCGCTTTTCGACCGTTTGTATGAAGTTGGAGTACTGTATTATTATATTACCGTGCCTCAGTCGTGTATCGCTTTCTTTTCACAAAGTTTAAGAAATAGTCGAGAGCCGATTTTGGTGTCAAACCACATCACATCAACAATAGGAGTAATTTCCTGTTTTTGTCGTGGTACAATCATCAAATGAGTCGTCCCACCCGGGGCAGGGCGGGAGGGGCTGTAAGACTTGTACTGACTAAAATCCACGGTGTCCTTCAATAGCCCTTTATGTCCCGGGGTCACGGTAATGGAAATAAGTACCGCGACCAGGAGTAATTTCCTTAGTAATAAGGGACCAACAATGTAGAAATATATTTCAAGAACTTAGTACCTACCTACTGTTTTCAGGGAATATTAGGTACCTGCTTTTATATTAGGTTAAGAACCTCTATCCTTGTCTGTCCCTTCCCAGGGTTTTGTAGGGACACTTTACACATTATTGAAACAATAAGTTTCATTGTCCCCTCCGGTTCAACGACCGGTTTGTACTGAAAACATAACTACAGGGCGTGTCTGAAACTCTGGAATAAGCCTAGAGATTTCACTTCATCCTCTAAAATCCCGCCTTCTCTGTGTTTGGCATTTGTTGGGTTGGAACTTAACAATGAATTATCATATTGTTAGATAATATTAGGACTGTATTGTACGGCTTGAAGGTACATAGATGTCAACTGTTTAGTAAACCCTTATTTCTCACGATATGTAGGTTCACAATAACTGGCATGATAAGGGTTATCTTAATGCCATCAACAGAAATTCTGTACAAAAATATTTGATATCACTTTACCCTACCATACACAAAATTACCAGCAAACGTTATTGCCTATCCTTATATCTTCATTAGGAATATTGCTAAGAGGCTGCTTTAGACCCACTGGGTGTCGAATCCAGATTCTGATGCTCAGCAATCGCGCATACAACTACTAGTTCCCTGTCCCACGAAATAAGTGAGAAAATTGATACACGAATGTTATGCTACTCAATGACTTCAGAACAGCTGAAGGAATCTCTATGCTATTGCTATTAGGATACTCTATCCTGGTCTACGTTCCTATAGGTCTATAGGATAATTATCTCTTTAGACCCGGGCGAAGCTGCTCCCAACAGCTACTAAGTTTAATCTAATTTCCTTCTAACAAACAAACACGTCTTCATCTTCTCAAAGCACACGTCCTTTATTAGTGGCGTGCACCGTTCTTTTCTCCTTAAAAAAAAGAAAGTAAACACACATCAAAGGAAGTGGGATCTCCGGAGCTCGCACGTGCCTAAGTTGATCCAAAATTTAGTCCTTAGTTGGATGCAGTAGGACACATGTGCACATTGTGCATGGCGGCTTGAGGTTCAAAGTATAAAGAGAATATGTTCTGAATTACAGAGCACGGAATGGTCGTGCAAGCAGAGCATCTAGATATTTCTATCTTAAATAATAGTAGAAAGCTAAATAAAATTTTTGACTTTTTGTGTGATTGTCTGAAATGGGTAAACTCACAAACTTCAACCTGTTTAAAGATTTTGTCCCCCGGTAGAAAGTTATACAAATATTCATATAATCAACGCGTTGTAGCATAGGCTTTCTTCTATTGTGTTAAAATCATCAAATGATTCTTCCCACCCAGGGCGGGATAGAAACACACAGGACGGTAAAATCCACGGTAATCCTTCAATAGCCCTTTACGCTCCAGGGTCACCGTTACCTGACAAGACCCCGGCAGGCTTTGGATAGGCTTAATTTTATTTTCAGTTTTCCCTTAATGCTCGCTAGGCTTGAGCATTCACTTGAACCAAGCATTTGCAAATGTTATATTACAGATAAAACAAACGAGAGCGTTTTAGAGGGATTTTAACGACCATTTTGTCAAGTCAGACATCTTTATGAAGAAAAAAGTTTTTACTGCTATCGACAGGCGCTCGCTAAAAAGTTCGACGAATGCTCGATGTTCGGTTCAAATGAATCCTCGAATCTATCAGTGCCTTTACGTCATTTGTATAGCTCTATGGTTTGAAAGATTTGTGAAGTATTCTATGGAAATAAAATTGAAAACCAAATGGCTAGCTACCAAGGGCTATGGCCATGCGCAATACGCTAGGTTTGAATGAAAAGTTTTCACAATGCCGCCTCTAACGACTCAATGTTCTCAATATGGCCGTTTTTGGTGATGTGAAATTCTCGCTAGAACTATCATTTTGAGGAAACTAATGCGGAAATGGAAAACTCGCTTCACTTGTCGCACTTTCGGGAATTGTCTGCGGAAATGGGTACATATTGCTCTGACCCAGCTTAGGATAGCGGGTAAAAGTGTTTCATTATGATTTTCTGTTAGAATGGTACTGATACAGAGTTTTTGCCAAGTCTTTATGTAGGCTTTTACCGCAGTGTAAGTAGGTAGAGACCAGAATAAGAGCTAGTACACATTGGGCGGTTGGCTTGGCGTTGGTTTTAAACGCACGTTGCCGCTGTACACACTGTGCGCACACATGAACTTCAATTGTACACATTGGGCGGTTGGCGTTTTAAACGCACGTTGCCGCTGTACACACTGTGCGCACACTTCAATATCACTTCTTGGATTCAAAACGCGCGTTAGTAAAGCGCGCGTTTGGAAGCAAACAATGTACACAAGCTATAAATTCCCCCCGGTTGATTTTGTTTACAATATTTTATTCATTTTTTTTACAGGCAAGCACTTCTATTACAGGAAATGTCCGTCTAATCTATGTTTCTAATCGGTACCTATTGTTCAAAAACGCACGTATTTTTGTGTCTGCTATCTTCATCTTCAGTAGAATCAGTATCCTTACCAAACTGTATCTAATAGTTTCTGTATCCATAACTAAAGTCATGTTGCTCAAACTTCGTAAAGTACACCGGGCTACGAACAAACAATCAAGGCAGAACAAACAAGTCTGAGATGACGCTCCCGCGATACATAATATCGATATCAAAAACGATAAAAAACGCTCCTTTATTTTGTAAAATTTCCTTGTGAAAACCGATATTGATAGGTTCAAATAGAAACCTCAAAAATGATCACTGTATTCTCTAATAGTTCGCGTAGCCGTTTTTTTTAAATAAACGTTTCCCCTCATTAGGAATTTCTGTATTCTGTGTCGTGCCTATACACAAATACAAAAACAGCCAGGTAATAATTCGGAACACCTACTTATAGATAATACATATATTTCAAAAGTCAAAGGTCAAAGTCAGCTCATTTATTTAAATTCGCGACACGCAGCGCATCATGAATGAAATAAATAACTGCGCAAATCGTGCCGTCATGTTGAAAGAATCATGGCAAGAAAACAGACTAAAAACATAACCCTCCTTCAGTCGTGTAATAAAAATACATGAGCAAACCAAAAGATTGCACCAAAAGGTCGTTTATAACAACAAGTGACAAGTCCAGTGATAAATGGAGCGACACTAGCCTTCGGTTACAAACACCGATTTCCAATTGAAAAACCCGGTGAGGATTTTATCCGATTCCTTTGACCCGTATTCTGAAAGTACCTGTTACCGTGTAGGTACGAAGTTAACAAGTGAATTGGCACAAACTGTGTTACGACTTTGATACGAGGTATTCATTCCTGTTAATGGCTTTTTCGGCCCCACATCTTTTACACAAAAAAAAAGTCTGAAAGGAAACTTTAAAAAAAAATATATTGTTGAATTATTTTTGATTGTTTCTTATAGCTAATAACTTCCTATATAGAGAGAGTAGAGTATAATTAAAGTTGTTTTTTTTTTATTATTTCTTATTTACTGATATAATTTTGGGTTATCTAATGACCACGCACCGAATACCTACGTTAGCTTTTTGTTTCACCTAATTAAAGTTTAAATCTCTTGATTTTCTCAAACAAAAATCTTAATTTAAAGTCACATAGCTGGCAGTGACATGGTCCCAATTCCAATCGCAGTGGGTATTTTCTAAAATGGACTGAACTAACCGATCTCATCGACTTGAAATTCGATAACCACAAGGCACGGTCCTGATTACGACAGGATGCTCATTCATTGGCTCGGAAGCTCCCGGACTATGTCGAACACAGTCGTATTGCTCATGTACGTCCATCTGTTAAACTTGTATTTAGAATCTAACCAAGTGATCAATCGTTTAACGTTTCTGAATGCTGGAATTTACAGTTTAATTGAAATTTATGTTTTTTGGTGTAGTGTGAAGCTATAAGCCCTTGTTTATTAATGATAGATTGCTAGCTTTTAATGAAACTTAAAAAAATGGGTTATGGAACAAATTATAAATTAATCGGTTGTTTAACGAAAAGTGTTTGCAACCCCTAATCCGAAACCCCAAAAGAACAGAAAAGATGTTGATGATGATTTCATCAATTTGCTAGATTAGCAATCAAACAGCTTAGCCAGTCTTCGTATAACAACATTACACATGGTAAGTAAGCATTATGCTTGCTAACCAGTGATCGCTACTAATTGAAAGCAAACGACGATCAAGCCAAAGCGTATGTGAACAGATGGACAGCACGTCACAGCTTAGTTTTATTAAAGCTTCATATGAGACCGGGATTTGTGACCCACGAGTGTGATGGGCAGGGGTTTATAGGATATTTGTGTCCCTACTCAGGTACATGATAGTTGCTACTGACGAAAGCAGAAAGAAGGAAAAGAAAGGGCCCTATCAGAAAACCAGCGGTGTGACATTTTAGTCAATGTCGCAGCACATACTGAGATAGGAGCCTTTTGGCCTCGCACAGGACTACTCATAATAATTTTGTTCTGTTTATCTTTTTTAATTTTTGTTTAATATCTTTTTATTTTTATTTATGTATACTTAATTTAGTTTTTTCTTTGTCTTTCTTTTTCTTATTATTGTATCTATGTGTAATTACTGTTGTCCTGTGTACGTGTCAAAAAAACTTTTTTCTTTCTTTCTTTAAGAAGAAAAATAACATCGTGGCAGTCGAAGGATGTCTATAGTAAAACGTATGTTGGTCAAAAGAGTTCGATCAATATATAGAACTAAAAAAACGGAAATAAGCAAAAATTACTTAATGGAAAAGTAAAGAGAATAATTATTTTCCTTTATACTGAAATGAAATAGTAAGTCTACAAAAAGAATCTTCTTTGGAGCTTTGTTTAAGCTGGGGCACTGCGTAATTACAAAGAAAAAGAATGAGCGTTGTAAGTTTTCTTTCATTTTCAAATAAATTTAAATCACTTGGGATACTAAGTAAATTTCTTAACTTTCCCACATTTTCTTTTTTTTAAATTCACTTTGTTGTACCTACTTTACATTTCTATTTTGATTTAATGTAATTTATTACGCATTTTCCAGCAAGTCTTTTATCTGAAGCATCGGTATCGGAACGCAAAAGCGTTTTACACTAATGCGATGTGTATCGCTTCCCGCGTAACGCGATTATTAGTACGAACGTATCTTTGTACTGGCTCACTTAAGTGCCTTAAGCCGAGAACAGACATGTAACACACCACGTGATTACTTCCCCGTGTTTACTCGTGATATTCTCGTCTTATGACTTCAGTGTTAGGGGAGTGTTACACAAGTACGGAACTTCATCACAATCTTGTGAGGGTTATCGCAACCATGCATTAGTCTGAGTTATGTCAGCAATTATTCGGCGGTCAAGATCCTTCGGTGTCCTAATCGTAAGCCCTCAACGTCGCTACTTGGCGATGTTATCCCAGGAGAGGTCATTATCAGACAGAGCCGGACGGATTAGTAGGTCTCGGCTTCCAGAAAATTGTTACCCGTCGAGAATTTGTGAACCAAGTTTAATAAGGTTAAAATACGGTTTCTACTTATTTATTAATTAGTCAGAAAATCCTGTTATGAGTTCTCTTGTCTAAATAATTAATTGTTGGCTTGGTAAAACACAGAATTATGATCGGAATTTTGTTAATCTAAAATGGTGTTAAGTAATAATTAATTTGTAAATGGGTAGGTAACTTACTCTTCAAAATTCCAGGCTCTAATTAAATTCAGGGATTTGTGTTTTCCTAATAGTCAGACGAAGGTTTTTTAATTTAGTTTTCATGTTAGGTCAAAAGGCCTTTTACTTTTAATAAGATTTTACATTATCTGATTAATTAATTAAGCCTAAAACTAGATTACATTCCCGCGTAAAGTCAGGTCGCTCAAATAATAATAAATCATCGTCTTTATTATTACGACCAAAGAAATAATGAGACTTAACTAACAGAGATGATGAAACTGTTAATCGATGATGGCGGCACGCAAGTAATTTTTCCCTATTACGAGTTCTGGAATAAATATCTAAAAAGATAATAATCACAATGTCAACGTGCTTATTTTGTGATTATTCTGAATAACAGTGACCTTAATTTGTCAAAATAATTATGTTCTTCCTTCCCTTAGGAATTAGTTGAGTCCATTTTTTACTGTCATTGTTTTGTAAGAATATTTGATAGCCCTAAGGGCGAAGCCACAACACTGCGTAGTGGCATCGGCGTGTGTCGCATCCTAAAATTGTACGACGCAGCACAATGAAATCGTATTGCTGTGTGACGTCGTTTATGCAGCAACGCAGTGTTGTTGGTGCATTCGCATGTATCATTATAGATTCGACTTTGAGCATTACATTACAATACTACCTCCCCGATTGATGAGCGTTTGCGTGTAATGTAACATTCTAAATTTAATTGTGAGCATTACATTACAATATTACCAAAAAATGCTTTGGTAAAGGTAATTAACCTTCAGCAGAACTTACCAGAGTTTTCATATGCTAGTAAGTGGTTTCGTAGCTAAAATAAAACCTAAAAGATTTGTTTGCTTACTAATAGTGGCCTTAAAGCGAAGAGCTAGCCGTCTTAGCGCTGCGCAGCGTTTAAAGCCGGAGAAATGCGGGCTTACAGCAAGCGGAGTTATGGCCGCCAATGGCCAGGATTTAAGAACTGTCTTGTGTGCAAACCTTAATTGTAGGAAGTTTTAAGTACGTAGTAGTAAAATATTTTCTAATTTTCTTTGCATGAAAGAAAATGCTAATTAAAATCTCAGTGGACTTATTTTATTTTAGGTATTTAAAAAGTAGTTATTTTATGGTTTCCTGCAATAGCGATAGACTACGTACATAATGTAGTTTTTTTTTCATGGTTTCATACCATAAAATAAAGTACATGATATAGCTTTCACGCCACATTCACGCCCTCAGACGAAGCGACTTGTTTTTTCAAGCAACTCGTGCGTGTGTTTGTTTCCTTCTGTCGAGTACTGTTGCATCACGGATATGGGGCCTCGTGGTATACTCTCAAGAGTTCAGAACCATAACCTAGCTGTAATAGTAATATTGTTAGCATTTTTTATATTGCGCGCATGCCACGCTTTTGGAACACGCGTGTCCATTTAAGCCCCCGGCGAAGTGGTTACATGTATGTATGGACCACACATACAAACAAACAAAATTAAAACTTAGGTGCCTACCCTAGTCCTGAACCAATAAATAACTAGGTTAGACTTAATTCTAAAGCTATAGATCCCGAATTTTACATATCATTTACCAAAACAACATAAAACAGTTAAAACAACGCGAAACTCATTTAAATTTTCAATTAACTTTATTAATTCAATCCGCGAAGTTTTATAGGTTCCAACAGAATTTTGGTAGGTATGAAACAATTTTAGCCCGGACAGGGAAATAAATAAGTAGGTAGGTACTGGGTACAGTCTCCAACAAAAATATGTTGGTATACTTGGCTAAACTCAAAATCTATTTTGAAAGTAAGATTCGACTGCAACGTTTGCCGGGATCGGTTAGAAAGAATGAAAAAAAGGATTCATTCGTGTGCATACAACAAAACATACCAAAGAGAATTTATAATAAACATCTAAACCTAAATTACTTAAGTAGGTAGTTATATCGAATTCTCTCCATGCCTTGGGAAGACATTAAAACACATACGTGACAGTCATTTGTATAAGGGGTTGGGTCAGAAGTTTTTAAATTGACATTGTTCCCAACACTATCATTGTATTGTAAAACCACAAATTACTTTAGTTTATCCACGGTCTATGGCATGGCGGCAATTGCAACAGTGCTGAAAAATCGGAAACTAATAGAGCGAGAGCCGGCTGCAGAAGTACCTACCTTATCAGATACCCCAATGGGCTATATTTAGATCGTTAACCGACACTTAAACACGTAAAAAAAATCAGGTCTGCCAGAGCCGATCCTGCCGGGTCATAGAAATAATCGATATTTTTCGTCATCATTTTTTCATAAAAACTACGTCATAAGATACCCGAATGAGAGTGCTGGCAGCAGTTAACCATTGATTAGTTATGTAAAAAAAAGTTGGTCTGCCATTGCGCAGCCTGCCGGAAGTACTTGGCAGACCCTTAAATATATGCCCTTCTGACTCACTAAACCTACCTCATCGAGTACCCGGATGGAACCAACGCTAAATAATAGCCAAGATACCCCTGATAGTGGATCAAAAGGTCTGCCAGGTCTAAGCCTGCCGGAACTTAGTGTTCAAAGCATTTGAAGTTGATAGGGAGCGTTATTTCACTTGAAGTCAAAATAACATTTAACATTTAAAATAACATTTTTTATCATTGTTTTGTTTCTAAAGTTATACAAATTCATGAATATGAAATATTTTTTATCGAAACATTAAATAAAAAAACACATGGAGGGATAAAATATGTAAATTCAAAATTTAGCAATAATCACTACGAGTTCAATAACATGCTTACAATTTATATACATACTATATATGTACATACAACTGTCAAAACTTAGTTTAAGTTGGCATTAGCCCCTTCGTACACTAGGCGACGCAAGTCTCCGATACTTTACGATATTGGTATACATTGACGCGTGCCTGTGTCCGAACCTCTATGGTTTGTATTCCGATAGTCGCTTGGATACCGAAGTCGCAAGGTATCGGATACTGGAGTCGCCTTGTGTACGAAGGGCCTTAGAATTACCTGAATTCTGTATACATATTTGTAAGTTTAGGGAACTAAGTAGGCTTTCGAGTGGAGAACCTGTTATTGAGTAAATCAAGTCAACGCCTAATTAACTTGACCACCACCAGGATATCTCCCATCATCTGAGCCGTGGGACGTCCACTGCTGAACATAGGTCTCCCCTTTAGATTTCCACGTATACTGGCTGGAAGCGACCTGCATCCAGCGTTCTCCGGCGAACTTTATAAGGTCGTCTATCTATCTTGTTGGTGGCCCAAGTAACACAAACTTCTGAATAAGAGCTGAGTATTTATTTATTTATTTTATAAGAGGTAGCTTCACAGCTGAAAGGTCGTAAAAATTTTTAGTAGTTCCAAACAATACGCCAATTACGAAGTACACAGATAAAATAATTAAAAACAAACATAGCAGAGAGTGACATTTTATAATGTGTATAGTGTGAGCTTGTGTGTATCTGTACGATGTGGGTGACTGTGAACGAGTGTGATGATGTGTGTGTGTGTAAACGAGGAACTCACTGGCACTACAGGCGTAACAGAGCGACTCACGTCTGACCTAAAATAGAGATGATTTCTTTTTTGAGACGGTTCTTACTAATATTGAAGAGATTTATTGTTGGGAACTTGTCGTTATATAATGCGGGAAGACGCAAGAAAGGGGACATCTTCAGATAATTCGTGGAAGCCGAAGGAACAGCTAGAAGAGTGGTGTGTCTAGTACGTCTGGGCGGTACGTTAAAGTGGATTTTGCTGAGCAACGGTGGACAGTCAAACCTATTATTCAATATGTCATACAATAGCATTAAATCATTTATCTGTCGTCTCTCCTCCAGAGTATTTATTTTATGGTGTCGACAGGAGTCCAAGTAATTTGGGATGTCAGTTTTAGTTTTATAATTTAAATGCTTAATAAATGTACGTTGAATGTATTGAATGTGTCAGTCATCAAGATCATAATCTGAATACCATACTACGTAACGTCTGAGTAAACACCTATTCAGACTTTATTCAAGAAAAAAAAGGCCCCAAAATTAAATGCATAAAGCTTAATAACTTCTGAGTAACATCAGAGCAGGAGCTTTACAATGGTGAAGTCATCTTAGTAACTTCTGGATAACAGCTGATATTCTTTTTATTAAGCTCTTACTCATACAATATTCAATTTATGTCGATTTGGTACATGGATTCAGAATTAATTCAGCATTACTTTCATGTTAACAATAATGCAGATTTTATTCATACAAATTGTGAAATAGGAGAGAATTTTTGAATGTCGGTGATCGAGTCAGCTTGACATTATATGGAGAATTTATTAAAGCAAATAATAAGTTTATTTGTTATATGGTTTGCTACATGTTAATTCTTAGTGCGCAAATTATTTTGTCGTAAATAGTATATGATTTTTCCGATTATTTTTAACACGCCGCTTGAATAGTCAAGATAAGCGATTGTAAATATTATTTTCGTAAATGCATGCTTGGTCTGACTAAAATACTTATGGCGAAATTTCTAATTTTAGCAATTGCAATGGAACAATTACGATAAACAGAGTTGAAAATGTGGTAGTTGTAAGGTTAATCATTCAAATAATCTTAATGAATTCCTTGTAATTATAATTATTAACAAAACAAAAATGGCGATCGCTTGTTTTGCTTCCATTCCTGAATAAAACTCCACAAGATTCTAGTTACTAAGATTTCCCTTGAATGAGCTAATATTAAGTTATTTGCGCTATTATACATACTTGTGATGCAAGGTGAGGTGATAAGAAGGTGATAACACACATACCTCAGTGCCTCAAGACAGAAGTCTTGAACCAATGTGTTTTAGTGATGACTTATGGCACCGAAACGTGGCCTTTCACTATCGGCCTCATCTCAAAGCTCAACATCGCTCAAATATAGCCCACAACAACATATAATATAGCCCTCCGGATTAGCAAGCTGAAGTGGCTATGAGCAGGCCATAATTCTCGCAGAGAAGATGGTCAATAGATGGCGATTGGGTCGAAAAGCACTAGAGTGGAGACCACGGACTAGCAAGCGCAGCGTAGGACGTCCACCAACAAGATAGATAGACGACCTTATAAAGTTCGCCGGAGAACGCTGGATGCAGGTCGCTTCCAACCAGTATATGTGGAAATCTAAAGGGGAGACCTATGTTCAGCAGTGGACGTCCTACGGCTCAGATGATGGGAGAGATCCTGGTGGTGGTCAAGTTAATTAGGCGTTGACTTGATTTACTCAATAACAGGTTCTCCACTCGAAAGCCTACTTAGTTCCCTAAACTTACAAATATGTATACAGAATTCAGGTAATTCTAAGGCCCTTCGTACACAAGGCGACTCCAGTATCCGACACCTTGCGACTTCGGTATCCAAGCGACTATCGGAATACAAACCATAGAGGTTCGGACACAGGCACGCGTCAATGTATACCAATATCGTAAAGTATCGGAGACTTGCGTCGCCTAGTGTACGAAGGGGCTAATGCCAACTTAAACTAAGTTTTGACAGTTGTATGTACATATATAGTATGTATATAAATTGTAAGCATGTTATTGAACTCGTAGTGATTATTGCTAAATTTTGAATTTACATATTTTATCCCTCCATGTGTTTTTTTATTTAATGTTTCGATAAAAAATATTTCATATTCATGAATTTGTATAACTTTAGAAACAAAACAATGATAAAAAATGTTATTTTAAATGTTAAATGTTATTTTGACTTCAAGTGAAATAACGCTCCCTATCAACTTCAAATGCTTTGAACACTAAGTTCCGGCAGGCTTAGACCTGGCAGACCTTTTGATCCACTATCAGGGGCATCTTGGCTATTATTTAGCGTTGGTTCCATCCGGGTACTCGATGAGGTAGGTTTAGTGAGTCAGAAGGGCATATATTTAGGGGTCTGCCAAGTACTTCCGGCAGGCTGCGCAATGGCAGACCAACTTTTTTTTACATAACTAATCAATGGTTAACTGCTGCCAGCACTCTCATTCGGGTATCTTATGACGTAGTTTTTATGAAAAAATGATGACGAAAAATATCGATTATTTCTATGACCCGGCAGGATCGGCTCTGGCAGACCTGATTTTTTTTACGTGTTTAAGTGTCGGTTAACGATCTAAATATAGCCCATTGGGGTATCTGATAAGGTAGGTACTTCTGCAGCCGGCTCTCGCTCTATAAATACAGACAAAAAATCTTCTTTAATATTTCAATCATAGAGTAGTCAGAAATCCGATATCTTTATAACACTAGTCTTACTTAGGGGTATCATGATATCATTTAGAAACTGTGTTGTGAAGTTCAGATCAACTATATTTAGCTATGTTAGTTTAACCTTGAAGTCCACCACCACATTGTTTTTCAAAGAAATTTGTCAATTGTATATTTTGCAAAGGTATACCTCAAACCTGGTCGTTTACCGAGTCGCAGAGGTTCCGCCTTGGAGCCTACCAAAGGGCAATGGAACGCAGTATTCTGGGCATCAAACGACAGGATAGAATTCGCAACACCACGCTGCGTTCCAAAACGGGCATCCTGGACGTCGGCAAGAAGGCTGCCAAGCTGAAGTGGGACTGGGCGGGTCACGTCAGCCGCATGAATACTGATCGCTGGGCGAAGGCCGCCACACAGTGGGTGCCTGGAGATGGACGGCGCCGCCGAGGCCGGCCCAGAAAGAGGTGGAGAGACGAGTTGGACTCGTACCGTGAGGGCTGGTTCGAAGTGGCGCTGGACAAGAACTCTTGGAAAGGCTTGGGGGAGGCCTTTGCCCAGCAGTGGGACAGTGTAGGCTAAACAAAAAAAAAAAAAACCTACATAATGGCGCTTCTGACTGTACTTTCTGTACCCCAATCCTGAAGAAAATTGTGAAGCAAACGTTTATTACCAGGATTATGGAAATGAAATCTCCATTTTATAGATTGCCGATTAGATTATGCAATCCATTTTTATGAGATGTCCGGGAGTCGATGATTGTAATTATTTTAAAGATATTTCCATTTTATGAAGGCGTTTGAATGTAATCCTGTATTTAAGGAGGGTAGGGTGGAATAAATAAGTAGGATATTTAAAGGATTTACTTGGGTCTTAACTTTAGTGATAGAGAAGTCGATAAAGAAAGAGAATAGCTATGCTTACACCCCAGCCTTTTATGCACCCAGTGTGAGCTTCTTAAACTGCACCCTGGTCTGGCTACTTTTTGCGCTCCTCCGGGGACTGCGCCATGTGCCTGGGCACCGATGGAACACCCTTATTTTCGGCAATCCCCAAATAAAATGGAATAATTATTATAGAATTATTTATGATAAAGGTATGGGTCCTAACATCGATGGTACAATCGTGGAACGTGTTGTTTGGCTGTCGATAAAAGTTAAGTAATAGTCAATATATTTAACCATTCGTGTCCTTAACAACATTCTCCATACAGCTCCACCCTTTCGTGGAACTCATTACTGTCATTGATATCAATTCCTTTCCTCGATTTACTCACAATTCAATAATGAAGTAAACAGACTGAATACTGAATTAATACCAAACATATTTCCCAGAAATTCTCTTTGTGTCATTTTATCTTAAAATGTATATTGAATTACTACCAGGAATATTTTATGGTGAGGCTCACGATCGTTGGTAAAATAATGATACATCAAACCTTTATTCGTAACTAATACATAATGTAAACGGTCGAAGGTCTGAGCTCCTAAAGTAGTGCTGAATTAATATTCATAGCTCGCGCCCCCGCGCCATATCAGCGGACTGAAATTGTCCCATTTTATTCCTAATTACTTTGCTATATATCACATTTTTAAAGACCCTTGAGTTTTATAGCTATCGGCGGCTTGCCACGTAATTAAATGTTATACGTATTTTATCGAAGATTGGGTATCGTTACAAATACAATTAGATCGATATAGATATTTGCGGATCGTCCGACACGCTTCACTAAACTTTGTTCTGTTGTGTTTTTCATCCAGTTTGTTGTTCAGTCCCTCGTCCGAATAGTTGGAGCACAACAAACCAATACTTTTGGGCTGGAGTGGACATTGAAAAACTAAACTCGTACATCATGGCTCTGCAACTTTGAAAACAATGTCTACGTATAATTCCAGTCGATAGCAAACGTCAAACGCATACCGTGGAAGTGATATATTTTCCAATACAAAGTGCCTCGCAGCGCGGAGAATGGCAATACGTCATTCTTATAGAACAGGGGTACGGAGACAGAACGAATTAAAGTAGTCGATTTGTTTGGAGTCGATATCAAACGAGAAGTGTCGCTGTGGTTGACAGACGGCTTCTTTGACTTATGAGACAGCGTCGTCGTCACGTCCTCGAGTTACATACGACTGGTATTAATCAAATCGGCTATCACTTTCGATCGGAAAAACGAATATTTGCTGACAATCACATACGTCGTTACAAGTTTTTTCTTCTTCAAAGCATTTTTCATTCTCCTCGATATAGCTTCTCTCATTCTGCCTGCATTTGCATCACTGGCGAAGCCTTTGACAACTATGTTTCCACTAAACTCGAATGGAATTTAAAAACAGATGTATATCTGAATGTTCCCATTTTACGAATTTTATAGTTATAATCAGAATATTATGATACCACTGAAGTCGCCTTTTTAGAGCCACTGTTATTAATTTCACGGAACCTTGCTCTGATCACTCATAGAGCACCTCTGGGAAGTCCAGTGATTTCCCAGAGGTTCAAGTGACGATGATAACGTACTAATTAACCCTGTGAATACAGGATGTCGATTAGGGACTGATTTGATTGTTCCTGTGTACATAACATCAATACCGTTATCGTAAATAGCAATAGAATAGTTCACCCAGCTGGTTAGCTAATTTTGAGATAATTTAGGACCTAGCAGCTATCTTACACAAGTAATCAACTGAGCTTGCTCATCGTAGTTAACCGTGACGTCCGTGACAATGTAGAATTAGGGTTCTCTCAAACTATCATAAAATATATAATATAAAGAAAGAAATAAAGGTATCTTGTGCTGACTGGTATCATTAAAAACACAGACCATTAAACTATCTTTTCAGTGGACGATTTGCTAAAACATAACTTTTTCATAAATGGCCATTCTTACAAGTAATATAAAAGAGCGAATTCATCTATTTGGGTATTTAATTTGCGGAGAATTCTCATTTGGCACGTGCCCAACTAGAACTAAGGGAATTTCAACCGCAATTCCGATGAACTTTCGCAGAAACTAAAAAGTTTTTATTCTTTCTTTGCTCACGTTCATCCTCTTATATCATTTGTTAGAGAACGGGTCAAGGTTTTTATTCCTATTCAATAAGATTATAACCATAACATGGATTTTGAACAAAATTAAACGAAAGGGACTCATACATTATTCGTAACTTTGAGAAACTTTAGCTTCGACCGTTTTATCTTGAAGCCACGAATGGACTCAGAAAATATGTCTTCCGTTGTTACTTCGGACACTTTAATCAAATTAAATAGTAGATTATTAACCAAGGGGATAAAGCAGGGTCTTCTGTCGCGGGTGGCGAATTAAATCGCGAGTGTAACAAAGGACTCGAGGTTTACTCCCGAGCGTAGCGAGGGTGTTAAAAACTTAAATCACGAGCGAAGCGAGGGATTTAAGACGAGTCCTGAGTGTAGCGAGGGATTTAAGTTCACCCAAGACTAAGACAGCTTTATCACCGAGGAAAATACTCTACTTTTCGTACCATTTGCGAAAAAAATAACACAGTAATAATATGAGATACGCATTTTAAACATTAATATTTAACATTAACTTATTTATAAAAATAAGTAAAAATAAACTCAACGTTTATGTATTTGAAGAATACAAAAACGCGGCAAATTAAAAAAGCAAAGGCATCAAGCTCATACGGCCTCGTCGGTTCTCGTAATTTTATTTAACTAGATGAAAATCCGGCTTCGCTCGGGTGAAACGTGTGTCCCAAATACTTACACATCAAGGTACTAAATGTAGGTGTCACGGTAAGTCATAGGCCGAAAATAAAGAAAGAAAAAAAAAACTCAACATGATAACCGATGTCAATAATGGCGGCTGCGATCTGTCTGGTCAGAAAAACATTAGAAATTTACAAAATACTCGACAATCCGAATTTTGCGGATATATGTTGTCGACTCGAAATCTTTATTTTTTAATGTTTTATTATTCTGGTTAGCTTTCGATCGAGTCTACCGTAATCTAAGTATTCCAAATTTAAATCACATTCTCTCCCTAGAGAGAGAATGAAATTCAGTACAACATTCTTTCCCTGTTTTTCGCAGATTATAAATGACTATCGTTATGTTCGCTTTTTGTGGCAGAGAATGTCACTTTTTTGAGCAAGTGGTACGAAAAAAGTTTTTCTTCTCAAATGGGTGAACAAAAAGTGAATTACTAAGGCGAATATCACGCGGGAAAAAGTACCTAAACCTAAAGCTAGGTGTTGCCGAGTCATGTTTAATACAATGACGTCGAGTTCTTGTCAGTGGCTGGCTTAATCGAAAAATTCCTTCAGTCATTCCGCGAATACTTGCATGATTGAAGAGGCGGCGAGCGGACGAACACACGCCCGCCGCCGCCCTTACCTGCCGATATTTTCAACTACACGGAATTTGAGCTGAGGTATTCAATGAAAATAAACAGACGCCTCACCTTAATACCCGCCATATTTAAAGCCCTACATGTGGTCGTATTTAGTTAATAAAACCACCGTTAAAAATATAAACAAGCTTGTTTTATGTAGTCTGTGCTCTGTCGATTAACATCTGTGTGATCGCAATGTGTTCGCTTATTTAACCCTAAATAGTTACAGGCTGTAAGTAAACGAGGCCAGTTAATTGAGTTGGTAACGCAAATACAAACCACATGGCCGGGGCAGTGCTTGTGTAAGAACCCTCACGGACCTTTTCACTGCGTATTTTAAAAGGATTTATTGAAGTGCAATTAGAGGTCTAAAGTCTTTTATTTTTATGCCACAGTTGTCAGGGCTCCGACCCATCTAAAGAAAAGTTCCAATCTTGGACTGATGTGCTTACTAGTCCTGCCAAACATGAAGAATATGTAGAAACGGGAATGAATAAACAAAAAAGTGTTGAAAAAGAAATCAGTGGAAAAAAAACATTTTAGGCTTGTTCGATTGTGGTCGATGTGTCCTCACTCCTCCCTATCAAGGCGCACGCAATATTACTGGCGACCCACTGGTGGGTCGCAACCCATAGTTTGGGAAACACTACGTTAGTGTATATTTTGTCTGCCGGGGTGCGAGAATAAAGGATCTTATATGATAAGGCCAATTGAAGGAACACTGTGGTTTTCAGTCAGTCAAGTCTGACAGTTCCTTCCTTTCCACAATAAAAGTGCATGTTTTGTTATTCAAAAGCTGAGTTGGAGAATATTTACTTAATTCTTGTACCAGCCTAGTCATTAGTGCGGGCGCTCTGGCATAAACTACAAATGCACTATTACGGCCTCACAGCGGCGCAGTTAGAGGAATAATAAAACAATCATTTGTACTGAAAATGCTGTTTGCTCAGATGTTATGGTCATTTCGGTGAGGAAAGCTGAAAATGTAACATTTGAATTTTCTGGGCACAAAAGAGTTTTGTATAAAAGTTTTGTTCGCGACCGCAACAAATATTTAGTTTTGTATATAAAAGGGATGATATAAGGGACTCCTTGAAACTGTCTCAAGAATCTGTTGGAACTATTACGTGAGGGACATCACATAAAACTTTTCGTTGCTTATAGAGAATGTAGTGGTGAACAAAAAAGGGCTTTAAGAGACAAGATGTCGCCAGCACGTGTAGCATGGCGCCGCAGCTTTTATAAATGGAAGAAAAGAGAAGTGACAGAACGTAGAATGTTTTAACGTCTTATTACATAAAGTTAACATCAGTAGAAAACTTGTCTAAGAAAATTGTCAACTGCAAAGTGCCAAAATACTGTCTTTATGAACAACTACGAGTATCATCTGTTGATAAACCTCGTTGATGTTTAAAGTGACAAGAAACCTTTCTATTCTTCAATGTTGTACTGCTTTAATCAAGCAAAAAAAAAAACACTGTTGAATTGTATAAAAATAACCTTGAAGTATCTTTGTCTATTCTGGGTAGAATAGACATAGAATTGGCCATGCCGCGCGTGATGCGCGAGGCTTCGCGGCATTCCGGTCATGTTTCCTCGAAGTAAGCTCCTTTGATCTCAATTTTAAACTAAGTATCATGTTTTATTATTATCTCACAGTCAATATACTGTTTACTTGAACTGTTCTACGTGAAGGGATTTTGCGTGCCGTTTCCCTGCATGTTCGTGCAATAAAATATTGAAATAAGTTTGTTTGTTAGGTGTTCAAGAACGTGCTTTTGCGCATTGTGAATACTAATACTAGTTTTTGTTTTTTTTTTTAAGATAAAGGATCAAATGTTCATGTTAGGCTATGCAGAGCATTTTGTATGTACAAAGTGTTTTATAAACAGCCAATTAAATGTTTTATAGGACGAATCATGACATGAAAGTTTAAAGATATTTTTGCAGGTTGTAAAATGATCAAATGAGTTTTCCCGCTATAAGGGTGGGTTCATATCTGACGGAACGTCCGTCGCGGAACGTCAGGAGCCTTAGTCAAAAAGCAGACGACAGCAGACGACAATCGTTATCGTTCATCAGTCACCAATACATTTTTAACTTTATACCCCAGCTCGTAAAGTTGAAAATCTATTAAAACTGCTGATCGATAACGAACGAAACAAACGAAAACGATCTGTGAACTTCAATAGATTTTCAACTTTAGGTGCTGGGGTATAAAGTTAAAAATGTATTGGTGACTGATGAACGATAACGATTATCGTCTGCTATCGTCTGCTGTTTGGCTAAGCCCCCAGAACAGACAAATTTATAGAAAAACAATTGACCATTCTCTCCAACCACCTGCCATTCGGAGTCGGCTGGTGGTGGCTGTGAAGGCGCATCATGCTGGGGCGGCTGGCCACCGCCGCGGCCGCTTCAGTCTTCTTCTCCTGTTTCTTCGCCGGTTTCGGAGGTGCCGTAGCTGAGCTCGGTTGCCCTGATGCTGGGGCTGCGCTGGTCGTGGCCGGAGCCACAGGAGCCGCCTTGGATGGACCAGCCCTTGCCGAGGTCGCTTTCCCTGGGGCCTGCTTAGTCGGCGCCTGCTTCGCCGCGGCTCGGTTCTCCGGAACCGGAGCTGGCCTAGGCGGCGCGGAAGCCGCGACTGCCGCGTATGATGTCGCCGCCAGCGGAGGGCGCAGGATCCGGTTTTCCAATACGGCAAACCGCCGGTTGAAGGCCAACAGCTCCTGCCGCACCAAATTTAGGACATCGTTGTGTCCTCTGTTGGCGTGGCCTGGGCCGTCGGATGTTCGTTCCGCTTCTGCGGGGCCTCCCGGCGGTCTGCCTTCCGTAGCCCAGCCAGCTCCGTCTTCAGTTGGAGGTTCTCCTTCTGTAGAACCTCCATCGCTGCCGTCAAGCAGGCGACCTCCGCCCGCATTCGGATGATCCCTTACTGCGTCAAAGAACATTCAATGATTCGTTCGACGGATGTTCCGTCAGATATGAACGTACCCTTAGTATCAGCGGTAGGAACTGTCAGACTCGTGTCGACTAAAACCCACCGTGTTCCTTCAATTGCCTTTTACATTCCAGGGTCATGGCTACCAGGCATTCCTGAGACCTATGAAAACAAAAGCCACGTTTTCTAAATTCCTGGTATTTCCTAAGTCTCAGTAGCAAATAAAACAACAAAAATCTCGTTCCTGCAACGAGATCTCGTAAGATAGAAGCCGAGATTGCGGCTCGAGTTGGACTGTCAAGAGTTTAATTAGGAGCTATGGGCAGAAAGTTCCAGGAGGAAAAACTATTTAGTTGAAATAATAGGAACTAAGCCACGTTTTATTTTTATGGCGGGGAATTTGCGGAACGGTTTTGCTCTGTGCAATCTACTTTGATGTTATCTGCAAGGATGTTCAGTGTTTTTAATAGGATAAACCTCATTTCAGTGTTCGTAACCCTGTCAGAAGCATGCAGCTTGTAGAACATGGTGACTAGCAGAATTATTTTAATAACAATCAAAGTCTCCTTCGTTGGTCTAGTCGTTGCAAGCAGCGGGAATATTTGGCGCAGCCGTGAGTCACACAGAATAAAATATACATGCTTTTTTGGCTATGATGTAATTTTACTTTTTTTTTTTTTTATTTAGAGGTTTGAGTTATTTTTGTTTGTTTCTTTTCTTGATACCTATTATGTGTACTTGTGGCATGTACCATAAACTTTTTTTTCTTTCTTTTTTTTAAGCGCGACTGCTGAATTAGATCCTGAGTGTTGACACCCGAGTCGGGCAAAGTGTTATTGGGTTATTCCATCGTGAATTTCTCAGAAGCAATCACGGAGTCTAAATACATTTCGATTTATGGTAATAGTTTAGGTTTCTATGAAGTGGGGCTCAAAACATAACCAGTAAAAAGTGGGTGGAGGTTAGAACTCTGCCTAAACCCTAGTAGATCACAGGCGTTTTGTTATATGAAAACCCCAACCTTCATAAATTGAAGGCAATAAGTGCTCCCGTCTAATGAAATCAACGACAAAGGATAAAACCTTGAAGTTATTGAACTCCTATCTGCGGTTAAGAGCCACATCTTATTAAACGAGAGGTATTCTGACGAACAATCAATAATTTCAAATCAGGATCACATTGAGTCAGTCGTGGGACTGTCTAGCTCTGTCTAACTCTAGATAATACCGCGGCCGTGAAACGTAAAGAGCATCCGAGTAAATATTGCGGTTTTTGGTTAATAAGACTGTCCCTTTTTTAAATTCAATGATAGGTTCGTATTTGACCACTACCTCGAATGATGGTAAGAAAAGATATGGTTGACGGTGAAGCACGCTTGCCTAGAAGTAACTTATTTAGTCTTGACTTGAAGACCCCAAGGTTAAAAGCTGTCAGGAAATACAGACATCGGCAGGGACTTCCACTCCGCTCAGAGAGGTCTCATTTGATGATGTTACAACCAAAAATAAATGAGTGAAAAATGGCGATTTTAACAACGGCCATTATTACTATGTATAATAAATAAAACCACTATATTTTATTAGTACATCGCAACATGTGGGAATAATTTTATCACAGAAACATTTTGTCATTATAAATTAAAACAAAACTGATAAAACTTCAACATTATAATATGAAATAACACAAGCTGATAACTTTAAACTTTATTCTGTACAGAATATATTTCAGATTTTCGTTTATTATTTCTGGATTGAATGTGTTTTCATTTTCACATTTATTTTATTAATACCTTTTGTTGTCAGAGAATTATTATGAACTAGCGGCCTGTCCCGGCTTCGCACGGGTGAAGGACCCGGTCTAAAACCCGGTCCCGATGGTTACAAACACAACAAAAAAATAATTATCCGAATCGGTCAAGCCGTTTTCATGTTATGTCGTGACAACGGAAAACGGGTTTCATTTTTATATGTATACTAGCGGCCCGTCCCGACTTCGCACGGGTGGAGGACCCGGTCTAAAACCCGGTCCCGATGGTTACAAACACAACAAAAAAATAATTATCCGAATCGGTCAAGCCGTTTTCATGTTATGTCGTGACAACGGAAAACAGGTTTCATTTTTATATATATAGATATAGATAAGGGAAGTTTAAATGTAGAATCAGCTTATAAGAGCGCTCCCTCACCGCGAGCATTCACCTGTAATGTAACGTTACAGATTCGAACATTTCATCAGTGACGGAAGACAATAGATTATCAAGTCGCGCACTTTTATGTTACATTACAGGTGAATGCTTGTGGTGAGGGAGCGCCTTAAGGTTCTCAATGCTGGGACACAGGCTTCCTCGTTTTGCCTTTTATCATTACTTCCCAGAATTTTATCTTCGTTAAGGTACTGTCGAATGGTGTTCTAATACAGGGTGTGATATTTTTCCAAAATCAACTGGTTCGACTCCCGGCCAGGATTTTAGATTTTTCTAAAATCGATGATGCAGTTTTAGTTTTCGTAAGAATCGGCCTCGAGATTCTTCTCAATGATTTTCGTTGTTCCTTATAATTTCGGTTGAAAAAATTACCACGTATACATTTAAACTTACATACACAAACACCTTATAGGTCTTAATTTATTTGTTCCGTGTGGGAATTAAACCGATACGCAGCACAGCAGTCAACTAGTCAGTCACTGCGCTAACCGTACCTTCAACGTGTTTTCATAGTCACGTGTCTTTGAGTTCTTGATTCTAGAATACGCCGTTTCCTACACAGTTTTCTAAAAGCATTTGTGATGAAGTAATTTACACAAAGTCCTTGCTCGGGTCTATGTTGAAGAGAGTGGCTCCTTATATTATTCCGTTTCAAGAGTAACATGGTGAAGAGCGCGAGACCTTTCTCAGTCCTTTGGTACTTTTCAAGAGGATCCCTTAGATTTACTGAATTATTTTGAAATTCGTATGAAGTAAGTAATCAGGAAATCAGCTAATACGTATGGTAATGCAGATGAAATGGAAAGAGGCTGTATAAAAAGGGTATTCAATGAGGAGTACTTGTGAGAGGGAGGCCTTAGGGCAATCCTCTCGGCATCACATGGAGTGCCTCCGCTTTGCGACGTTGATAAATTGCCTTCTTAAACGCCAAGGGAAATTATTTAAAACACTCACAATTTTGTTGCGTACACACGCCTAAACATGAAGCTATTGAAAACCAGTTAATCGTGGGCTCGCTTTGTATGCTATTTTTTCACTATTAACGGTCAGCTTACACGGGTTTTGTGTGTAGTCGTGTGTACAATTGTAGAGTCATTGGCTGCCTAAGACGAACCATGCGGCCTCGAGGCCATTTGTTATGTTATACACAACCGGGGATTCGGATTGTCGACTCAATGATGATTTATGTTTATGTTGGCCTTTTTTACGTGTTTAAGTCATAATGAGTTCTACCGCCCAGGGTGGAGCGAAAGGGACTGTCAGACTTGTACTGACTAAAATCCAAGGCAAATCCCAATCCAATTGCGTTCCAGGGCCACGGATATTTGTCTAGAACTTTAGAGTCTCAGTCCCACAACTCCGGCAGGCGTTTAGCCCTCTATGATGGCCACGTCAGCTCTTTGAGGCGCGACGACATGATGTACTTAGATATAATTTGGTAATTTTCTTCATCTTTATCTTAAGCTTTGTAGACATCTATCTATCAAACATTTATACAAAGTACCTGTACGTAACCGTGTCTGCGGAGTTGGTTAACGAAGCCATTTGGCTGTAATGCGAGTCATTTGCGAACACCAGGAACTCAGGAGGGAGATAAATCCGTGTGAACACCTCGATAAAGGGGTAGGTGTGTTATCAGCGGATTGCGTCTTATCTCATCTTACAGGCGCGCTTTATCGCCCAAGGCGGAGTGAGGCTGGGCGGAGTGCCGCTTAACGTCGATTGTCGAAATATGAAAGCTACAATTTAAAACGACATGTGGAAGTTCTCGCAAATTTTATTGCATATCGAAATGGAAAATATGTGACGTCGGATTTTTTTTTGGGGTTGGATAGTCAGCAGTGATTTCTCAAGCTTTGGGTAGGAAAGTGTCAAATTCTTAGTTCGATATGACAGGGGTTTTAAAACAGCCAAATAGTAATATTCCCTTCGTGAGGTTCACTTCGTGAATGATTAATACGAAAATAGCAAATGAGGTTGCTCGAAATCACCAGAAATGCACGACATATTTTCCGTAACGCCAGTCGTTTTAGCCCCTCTGAGCGTCTAACATGCATCACTTAAAACTGATTCAAGTTATTTGATTGGTTGAAATTAGTTTTAAGTAATGCTCTTTTGACCTAGAGTTGTGGACACCAGCCAGTCATACATTACAATTCCTAACTAAATCCGCTCTGTTTTTTCAACTGGCCTTTGCGCTTCAGATCTTCACTCGTTAAACTCTCCCTCAAAAAATCTCATCCACCCATAACATCACAAGATGGTTTAATGATGTGAGACGAGGAAGTCTCGCAATTATTGAACACAATGCCGCAACACAACCACATATTCATACAATTATTATAATGATGTCGAATTTTCCTCCCAACGTAAGCTTTTCTCATCAAATCAACCAAAATATAAAGCCGATTTCAATATCGCTTAAGCTTATTTCTATTGGGGATTCTGTTTACTTTCACACAAAAATATTTAGATTCCCGAGGGGCGAGATTTGCGTGAAACATTGATAATTGCTAAAAAGGCAAGAAGTAAATGAAAACGGACATTTTCAGGTTGAGAATTTGAAATAAACTGTACCTACCTTTGTCTAGGGTCGCATTTTATGCTGAATTTATACTACACGTAACGTTGCGAGTCCGAAAATAACTCTACCTGTCCTACGTATTTAGGTTTTAACATATTTGGTTGCGTAACACAGAAGTCGAGGACTAGGTACGGGCAGGGCGCGTAAGGGCTACTGGCGCCTGTGTGCAAAAAAGGATTTTGGCGCCCCTTAAAGCATTTTGAATCGTCTATTTTTTATTGTAGGTAGGTCAGTGGTATATTTTAAAATTCAGCGCCCTTGGGCTGTAAAGCTTGCCGCCTCGGAAGTCAAAAAAAAACCATCAAGTCCACCATCAGCTTCACACCCAAACCAGAGTGCCATATCATCTTAGAGAAGACAAACTTTTTAAAATTTAGTAGAATGCAACAAGATTTAACTTACATACAATATAGCATTTGGTATTGAAAAATGATCTATCAAAAGAGAGGTCAAGAAAACCGAATAGCAAATTATTTATTGGAGGCGCGAAATTTTTTAGGTTTTTGGAATAGGTTAAAGAAAAAAAAAAAACAGTAAAACGTTTCCGGACTTCAAGTTTTAATCTGAAAGTGAGATCAAATATTTAAGTCTTTAGTACTTTAACCTTATCGTAAATAAATTCTCAACTCCTATTACTAAATTATTTTTAATCTTTTTTTAATTTTTTTTTGGGCCCTTTGCTTTTGCGCCCTTAGAGGATGGCGCCCGTGTGCATTGCACACTTTGCACATATGGATGGGGGGGCCCTGGGTACGGGACTGGAATGTTTTTTATCCCAATAGTATGATACAAGTGGGTAGATATGGGTCAAGCAAGTTCCACATAAATTTTACTCCTAATTATCTAAAGAAGTTTCATTATTTAGGTTTTAACATATTTGGTTGCGTAACACAGAAGTCAAGGACTAGGTACGGGACTGGAATGTTTTTTATCCCAATAGTATAATACAAGTGGGTAGATATGGGTCAAGCTAGTTCAACATAAATTTTACTCCTAACTATCTAAAGAAGTTTCATTATTAAATTCCCCGTTCGCTTCTTGGTTTCAGTTTGTAAGAAAGACGCCGGGGACAATTTAGATCCGTCCTTCACTCTAGTAAGTCGGATTTCGTCTGCGGTGTAATATCGTGTTTCTGTTATACCCGCGACGGATATTACGGAGAGAAATTGTAATGTTCTTCAATATTCTATATTTCACTGGATTCCAATAAATGTAGTGCTTACATAAGAGAGGTATTTAGGTTTGTTATGTTGTGTCTTGGGATTAAGGTTTCATACTTTGGTGGTAATAAAATCAGTATTCACGTCTGTATAGACGTGTTTACGAACATAATATATATATCTTCTATTATTACTCCGTCTACTGAGAGTGTTGTCTGATAAAATGAAATGTTGTTTTCTAGACCCATGTATTCTGCTGTGAATACAAAGTTTCATTAAACTCGGTTCAGTCATTTCGGTTGGTGCAGTGACTGAGCGATTGGACTGCTGTGTTACATGTAACGGGTTCGATTGCCGCACGGAATAAATATTTGTACGATTTACAAGTAGCTGTTCCGGTTTTGGGTGTTTGTGAATAGAGTTTATAATATGTTTGTAAATCACACCCTTAATAGAAAATTCTATTACGACTGGAAATAAGTTTCATTATTCTTGAGTGACATAGGCATCTTTTATCATCAAATTGCACCTGTACGAAGCCAACCGTATTGCTAGTAAACTAATACCAACGCGAACACATCTAAAGTCTTACCAACTTGCGGTGACCGTCTTTCATTGCTGACAGTTAGTCCTCTAGCTCTACCTCAAGGGATTTACCTTCAGCTAGATAAGAAACTCCAAGTCGACAGGGGACAGGTGACGCGGCTTCGAGCCGTTCGTAGAAGGCTGGCTTTGACAGCGGCGGCAGCGTTTTATCTCTTTGACTATTGCCAACAAGTATTCTTGGAAATGTTTATTGGAGTTTTGTGGAAAGAGGGATCTGCTAATGGTTTGTCCGTTGGTGCAATGGTGATTAGGGAAAAGGATAGAATAATCAGGGAAAAGAATAGAATATATTTTTTTATTTATTTTAACTTAGCAACATTGAAATTGCTACATGCTACATAAATAAACTGTCATCTGTTATGGACCAATGACGTGATAGGTTTTCGCTGGACAGTGAAGATAGATTTTGACTAAAATATGTGAGCTGTAAATAAACAAGGCACACTAACAAGGTACACTAGGCGACGTAAGTCTCCGATACCTTTGCGACTTTGGTAACCATTGACGCGAACCTGTGTACGAACCTCTATGGATTTGTATTGCGATAGTCACCTGTATACCAAAATCGTAATGTATTGGAGACTTGCGTCGCTTAGTGTACTAAGGGGCTAAGTAACAGCACAGATTAACAGTCACTTCCGTATAATAAGCTAAATTATGGACTACTGCTAAAAATGGGTATTTTGTGAAGTATTGAGGGAGAGATCGGGGGTAATGGAGGGACGGGGAAGTATAGGGAAATTAATCACACCGCTGTGTGTGAGCTTCTCCTTATTTACATAAGAAGGATTCACGGGTCAGTAAAGTGACCCTGCTTACTCATTTTCATATAATCCAGGCCAAAGTTTAACTTTTTGTGTGTTAAAAAGTTGTTGCGAATTAATTAATTCTCCGACGCCACGTCATTAATTAGTAAAAGTTTTCCTATTTTGACAAGTTTGAAGTGGAAGAATAATGTTGTTAAAGGGTCTTCTAATTTAACCCAAAAATAAAGATAAAAAGTAAGCGTAGTAAGGGAAAACGTAAAGTGAGATTTAATCTAAGTATCTAACTTAAAGAGGCCTAATCACAAGATTTCAGTATTTTTTTACAGCGTACTTGAAGTATTTACTGCGTTTATTGTATGGAAAAATTAGAGCGCCTCCTAGTGTGCGTAGAAGGAACAAATTTGAACCTTGAAATTAATGTCAAAGTTCTAGTTTACTTTACGTCACAAAAATTGTAAATTCATGATACCTTAAATGTGAAAGTGTGAGGATATATTACTCTTTCACGCATTATTGGAATTGGATGTCAATTATTTGGAACACAGATAAGTTTATAACCTGCATTTTTAGACCGGTATTTTGTTCCCGAGGGATAAAATTTTCGAGTAAGACGCGGACGAAGCCGCTGGAAAGCTAGTATTACCATAATATTCCCGTAAGTATGTGCTTTGGCATTAAAGTATCAAATGGTTTTGGCAATTACTCAACATAATAGATAAAATATACGTTTACTGTGATACCTAAACTGAAATTGATATTTCAGTCGCCTAAATAAAGTTCTTATTACACTGGGGTCACATTAACGGGAAATGTCGTTAATTATTGCGTTAATGGTCGTTTACGACTTTGGCCTAAGCGGTTGACGGTGCGAGACGAGTGGCTCGTGTGAGACATTAATTGTACTAATTAGTACGCGAATTCAACACTGGCGGCACCTCCTGGCGTGGTTCAAACATTTCTTTGCATTAAAGTCTTACCGTTTGCCGCCCCGCGCTAAGTCACCGTTTACAGCGGGAAGATCGTGAACGGGCTGTTATACGAACGTGTAAAGACGTACCGTTGTACTAAAAAAACTTAACAGCTGTTGAACAGTTGCCTAAAAAAAGTGTCACTGCAAAACGAAGCTTATATCAAAGTGAAATGCCGATTTGACATTGACAGTTTATGTAGACAAGTATTCAACAGATCTTTATTTTATTTTGTGGTAAGACGTTTTATTTCAAAAATCAACGGGAAATGCCGTCAGTGTGTCCCGGCTATAGATAGAGACGAAATAAGTGAACGTCACATTGCGTTGTCAATACAACATGTTTTAGAAAAGTTAATACATCCACAGAAAGAAATAAGAAGAATAATATTAAGCAAACGACTATTTGTACAGTCACGAGCATTAATATGTATTCATTAGCTCTTGCTGAACAAGTAACTACTAACTCTACTTTGCAACTACTACTACTTAAGTAGTTAGTAAGTTTTGAAAGTAATTTTCTCCTGCTACATTATTGTGATTCTTTGTTGTTACAAACTTAACCTATAGATGATCAGTCTATAGATGATCCCAGTGCTGGGACACAGGCCTCCTCTATGAGAGAGGGAGTGGGCCATACGTGTGTGGATACGCCACGCGGACCCAGTGGGGGTTGGTGGATGTCACATTGTCTCCGAATTATTGGTTTTAGATCATGCCGGTTTCCTCACCGTTTTGAGAACAGTGGTGATGAAACAAATAACACAAAGTAATGCGCCTGGCTGGATCCGAACCCACGACCTTGTAAGTCGGGGCCGATACCACTGAGCCACCACAGCTCTCAAAGACAAGATTCGTTTGACGATTTTCCAATTCAAAAAATGTATGGTCACATATTTGTAGCCGTGACTGTACAATGTAAGGCCCGGCCTGCTTCACATGCAAAGTAAGACGACGGACCTTTTTGTGAAAGTTTCATAATGTAACTGTGCAAGCTCTCTCATCGTCTGTTTCCATTTCAGAGCACGTTCATATGTTTAAAAGAACCTCGCGGGGCATTTTCTTTCACATTAAACGGGACATTTTTCTGAGTAGCAATGTAAGTTATCTGTCAAAGAGGGGTTTTTATCCGTTGCCTTTTAAAACTGTTGTTTCGCGGCTTTAGGTTGGTCGGAATTTCTGGCACTTTACTTATTGAAACAATTTTAAATGCACTTTGTTTTCCTTGTTTTTTTAATATGTGAGTAACTACGTAGTTTGTGTGAATTTTAAAGTCTATTTTAAGTAACGAACAAAGTTCCAGTTTTCAGGAACCACACCTGTGAAAAATTTCTGAAGTTTTGAGCATGAAGTTGCTCTCAACGTTGTTGAATTCACTTAATTGCATCAAAACTGTTTTCTTTTCTATTATAACTATTACAGTTATTCCCTCAGGTATAGAAAAAAAAGTTAGGATGAAATACTTCGTCAATTTTAGTACATAATATCACAAGCACGACTGTACGACGTCTGTTTTAGGTAAAAAAAAATATTTTAGAAGAAAAAAAAAACGCGTTACCTGCATTTCCTATTAATTTTATAATTTTTACTCAATATTTTGAATTGATTTGTGTGTATGGGGGTTGCCAAAATATATGATCGTCATGCTAAAGGATACTTATATTTTAGATTATAATATCACCTTATGTAGGTTGTACATTTTACATTTATTCGTGCTTGAGCCTAGTCAAGTCAGTAGTCACTCTCGTACGCAGTTGTCTAACAGCAGATATTTATTTGAAAAAGCCACTTACGGGATATCTTCCGTGATTATTCATTATTTTTAGCTCCCGATATTTCGATGCTGTTGCAAGTGCTATGATCGTGGGTTGACGCATCATGGCGCATTAAAGTTAGTATTAAACCGTGAAAGCTAGCAACATATAACTTCTTTAATATTTACACTTTAATTTACAAACTATAAATAAAAACCTACTAGTAATATGTACAGGAAAAATAAAAATTAAAAAAAAATTAAAATAAAAGAGAAAACATTCACAGGGCGTCAAAGAATACGTCCACATCGCTGTCAACGGGAACAGTGCCCAGAACGCTGGCAGCATTGCCACGTTGTATGGCAATGCTAATTCGTTGGCCAAGGAATAGGCCAGCCCTCTGGTCACCTGAAGAGTCGACTAAACGCCTGGCGATATCTTTAAAGACGTTGTGGGCACTCGGACCCCATGGCCCCAGAGTTTCAACCCCAAACGGCTCAAATACATAGCTACTAGCTAGGCCAATGTATTTGCGCCGCTTGGAGCTAGCAACAGTGTTTTTACAGTTATTTCATAATAAATCAGTGTACATAAATCGAAGTCTACCTCCAAAATTAATAGCAGCACATTTGTATATCGGTTTCCCAGTGCCAGTAGAGTGGCATCATTAGCGGTGCGGCCGATGAAAGGGGAATTTGTTCCCGGCGCAGATTTGTTACTGTACCCGTAATTTTCATAACAGAGTATCTATTACGAAAATTAGAGGTACAGTAGTAGATAGGTATTGTTTTAGGGTTTGTTACCCAAAGGGTAAAACAGGGCTCTATTCTTACCTGGCTGTCTGTCTGTTTGTCACCAAGCTTTATATCATGAACCAAGATAGTTAGGCAGTTGAAATTTTCACATAATGATGTATTTCTGTTGTCGCTATAATAACAAATATTAAAAAAACACATTAAAATAATTATTTAAGAACAATAATAAGCTATAACAAAAAGTATTAAAAAACGGAATAAAATATTCATTTAAAAACAATAACAAGTTAAAATAACAAATATTAAAAAACTGAATAAAATTAATATTCAAGGAGCTCTATCCATCAAGGACATCCATTTTAAAAACAATAAAGAGTGTCTTCGGGCCCAGGTTTAGTGGAAAGGACTATCAGTCTTACAGACTAAAATCCACGGTGTTCCTAGTTCCTACAACAGCCTTTATCGTTACACGGTCACGGTTACCTGTTTAGATAGTTTCGTGACCCCGGTAGGCCCTCTAAGGGGCTCCGTCAGATTGCTGACACCTGTTCTAGGCGCGGTCTGTGATCGGACGACGAGTCACCGTCGGATTACTCGCCGTCCGCTTGCCCTTGTTACTATACCTGGCAATTAATTTTTATAATAGATACTTTGAATATTGTCGATGATGGAGAGGATTTAATTTGTTTAATAACGACGAGCTAGTGTGAGGATTAAAGCGTTGATGCGTGTGTATGGCAATTTGAGCCTTATTATGCAAATATTAGTGGGGAATATTTAATGAGCAATTAGTTTGAAAATGTGATTTTTAATTTATGTAAAATTGTTTCAGAATAATGGGTTTTGAAATAAGAGATCGCAAACAAATTGCTTTTCAGGTTAGTTTTGTGTCCAGTTTGTGACTTCTTTTATTATTTTCTACTAGCAATTAATACCGCATGAGCTGTGCAAGACATTGCTTTAACGCATGACTGAAATTAGATCTTTTTATTTTTACTTTTCTATACATTTTTGTAATTTCATATTTTCCTGATTTCGAAAGTGGCTGCAACTGGCCTACTTGAAATAACTGATTTGATTTTTTTCCTGTTAATGGAGTGCCAAAATATCTTTGTATAGACTTATCCGGACTGTTCAAACCTCAGTCCCAATCGAATATAAGTTTTCTTCGTTTGTGACAAAGTTGAAAATCTATAAAAAAGGCATTTTGGGTTTGACTTGTGGATATGCTGGAAGTCTGTACCTAAATTTAAAGAACAAAGTCAACGTCGAAATGCTTAATATACGCCATTCCAAATTCTACTAGAGTTAGTAAAAGAATAGATAATTATAGCATTTATCTATTGAGGAATGTAAGCCTTCTTCCTTTGTGACAAAGTTGAAAATCTATCGAAGAAAGACAGTTTTGGTTTGTGTTCGTTGAAATGCTGGCGTCTGAATCTATACCTATTAAAAGAACAAAGTCAACGTCAAAATGCTTAGTATACGCCATTCCCATTTCTACGAGAGTTAGTAAAAGTATATAGCAAGTTTATAGAGGTATGGGGTAACCAGTCAGATCCCCGAGGTGTCACACGAGCGCTCGTCTAATGCTCCATTAACTTAGAACAAAGTTCAAAGCGTTTGTCGACGATGCGTTTCATACTGCATCTCGTATCAAATGGATTGCGTACGTCACTTCTGTAAAATGTGCGCCTTTACTTACGTGTCTGTTCTATGTGATTTTATGCAGGATCAGTGTATGAGTCTTACCTGAAAATAATAAGAGAAAATGATTGTTTTATTACGAAATAAATACAGGCAGAAAAAAAAATGGCGGATGGCACCTGGTACTCTCCCCATGCAAAAATGTTCGTACCCCTTTTTGACACTTGTAATTGGAATATTGTGTAATTGAATTGCTATTGTAATTACGTAGCTATGACGTGGTAAACAACGTAGCTTATTAATTTGCTTAATAATTAATTTTGATATCATTCATGACAAGCTATTTAAACAAAGGCTTTTGGGACATCAGATATCGAACAATTTTTCAGCCGATAATAAAGAAATCCATGTAATCCAACTATTCAAATATTGGCGAGAATTTCGCACCAAATAATAACTGCAGTGGATTTAAAATGTTGATTTTATTGAAAATGCGATTCATTTCACGATTGAAGCTGGTCACGCATATGTAAAGCGTTGAACCAATTGTCACCAAAAGCCAATCAGGCAGTGATTGCGATTCCTGAATAATTAACCAATATGGTTGCCCCATTATACACGCCGATGTGGTTTGTGTATTCCATTCATCAGTATTTTTGAAGAAGGCATTTAAAAAAAACTAATTTTGATAGGAGGTTTAAATCTATCAAACATAGTCTTAGTCCCGTATTACAGATCATCGCTCAATACTCAAGCGTCACTTAAAACTAGATTCAAGACTTGTTGATTGAAGATTGGTTGAAAATAGTTTTAAAGTAACACTTGATTTTTGATGACGTTGTGTATACGGGCTTAAGAGACACTAATTTATTCTCGATAAGACTCCCAGTTGATGCATAAATGGCGATGTAAATTATCTGGCAAAGCTATGTAGATGTTTTTTTTATTACCGTCATCATTTCATCAGATTCCACCGTTATCCTGTTGATTCTCAGAATAAGATCAAAACACAAAACCAGACTTGCTCTACTGGGAATAGAAAAGCCAAAAACGCAAAATTATTAATCCAGAATAATTTTCAAGCTCGCGAACATCGAACTACCGTCCTAGTCCGAGTAAATCCTTAGCTCAGGGAGCTTTATTTTGTTTAACAAGGTTTTAATAATTTTATATTAAAGATATATTTTATTTTCCCTCGAGAATATCCAATTTTTATTTCATCTCAGTTTTGGCTCCCAGCGAATTAATCCTACGGGAATTTTAGTTCGTTCATTTATTTAGAGTAAATGGTTGGGAAACGTGAAAACGGCCTTCTTAATCGAAATTTTGAAGTTAAAATACCTTGGAGACTGTTTCGAGGATTCCCACGCTTGTCACGTTGCTCGTAACGTTGTGATTACGTCAAGGGAATTACGTCCGTTGCTCCATACACACGGCACAGGTTGATCAACGTTAGTCAGTAATGCAGCAATGGAGGTAATTCGTCACTGTTGGATAGTCTATGTGTTTAGGGACACGGTAACGTTTGTAGCGACGTGTAATTATTCAATGAGCAATCCATTACATAGCTGTCCGCTTTGGAAATTAGTTCGCGTGAATGTTTAGCGAGTTATTATGTAATTGGTCCTCTTTTTCTTGGAAATTATAGTGGCGTGAAATGTCTACTTTGCTAATTCAAAACGAAAACAAGTTTCATTCATGCTCATTCAAAATTATACACACAGAAATAGAAGCTCCTAGAACAAAACTATATACATTCTAGTACAAATTAAATACATTAATTATAATTTAAATGAGCTGAATGTTGCCAGGTAGAAAATTAAACGTCCCACATTTTCCTTTTCAAATCCCTGAATGAGCAGTAATTACAAAGGGTATATTTACTTCCCAAATATAGTTCTAAGATTAGTTTAAAAGGGGCAATGCACGCATTAATGGCCTCGTAGTACGACGTAAACTTTGGAATCTAAGGAACACTGACTAGGGTGTAATTTTAGTTCGCTCTGTCATAGAATAATAAAATAGTGCAGAAGCAGAGCTTCTTTAATTAGCTCGAGAATCGCTGGTGCAGAAATTATTGAGCTCTCCATGTTCCGTCTCTAACACGTAGGTACGGTGTGTGGATGTTATGGTTAAACATTCTGCACGTTTATGGTAGCTGGAGCTTGCAAATACTGTACAGTGTATACTGATGCCATATTATGTACTTTATGTGCAATTGTTTACTTACCCGTTCAGGCAAATCTACTGTAGGATAATAAACTGTACAGATAATTCTTTCTATGTAACGTCATGTCTTACAGTTTTTCATGAATAACTTTTGACACAATTTTAAAAATTTAAGTGATAATTTGTCATTACTATACAGTATTTTTATATTCCTTTTCGAATGGGTGCAAAAAAAAAACTCAAAAATATAAAAAAATATCATTATTTCTATAAAGCTATTACTAACCAGTAGCTGTTACATTTTTTTAATTCCAGGTGTAAAACAAATAAGAACAGTGAAATAACAGCAGTCTTAATGGAATTGTCACTTCTGTATTGTCTTACTCTTTGGTTTTCCCAGTTGAAGCAAGGCAAGATGACCATTCCCAGTCGGGTTGGATCGCGCCCAACTGCCAGCAATTAGCAATGGTTCGACAGTCACGGTAATGGTTGTCATTCACTACAGACGACCCCTTTTTATCCAGTTTGGTGGATCTTATCTTGTGTAAGAACAAATTAGGTGGTATTTGGGGCGTATGTTTGTTTAGTATGGGTAATCAGTGAATCGTTAGGTATAGTAGACTGTTGGTTTTTGTAACAAAGATCAGTGTTATACTTACTATGCTTTTTTTAAGGTTGTAAAATCATCAAATGAGTCCTATCGCCCTAGGAAGAGCGAAAGTTACTATCAGACGATTACTGATTAAAAAACAACCGTGTTTCTTCAATTGCTTTTTACGTTTCAGGTTCACCGTTACCTGTTTTGACAGTCCCCCGAATACGCATTATACCTACATACTTCTCTCAAACGAAAACGAAAACTAGCACCAGCGCCATGACACGTGCGCGCTTTTCTATGATAATTGTCGAGAAGATAGTATTGAGAATTAAATTGCAAGACGTATGTTTTGCTCGTAATTTTCAAGTCAGTATTGGTAGGGAGGTTTTGACGTTTCTGTTTAAACCAGGCGTAGCAACCTAGTTTATTATAACATGAGAATTTTATTAAATTGATTTTAAAGAGAGGAATAGAATAATGTATCTCTCGGATACTAAAGGACAATGGCCAGTTTGGACTAGGAAATAGCACCTAGATGAGACTTTCACCAATATGTAACGCATTATTAATATGATTATCGGATACCATCAGTTTATTTTTAAAAGCTGGGTAAATAATTATAACTAATTTTTAATAATTACTACTTTAATTAAGTGAACACAGCTTAAAATATCTAACTTTGAACGCATCCGTAATTTATGTTTATCTAGACATAGAGAATGGACTGAGCCTGTGAGACACAAGTCACACAAGACAGCCTTTTTCTGGCTTACAGATACATTCCGTTCTTAAAACGGATACATTCCGAAAGGAAAAAAAACTGATGTATGTGGCTGCTCTAAATAATCTTAACATCTGTAATTAGGCCTACTTAGAGCAGGCTCAGTCCATTCTCTATGTCTATCTAGGCATAGCGAATGGATCCATTGGAGCCTGTGAGACAAGTCACACAAGACAGTCTGTTTTTTTTATGTCTTATAGGAAAGATACAATTGGGCTAGTAATAACTGATATTTTCTCTCTTTCTAGAGTAGAGTATGGCCAATGTCATACAGATGATGATGTTCATTCTCTATGTCTATGTCGTAACTTACATGCCACAGATTGTTAAAAGTATGGACATAACCTAAACAAATATATTATAATAATTGCTTGATTCTCCCATCTTTCAAAAATATTCTGAAGACCGTGTTATGATAATTTTATCTGTACGAATGAAATGATATGTGTTGCATCAAGTGTCGTTTTATTAGATTTTTCTAGTCCAAGCATGTTTGCCGAGTGGCCATTGTTCTTTTAATGCAGGAATCATTCAAATCTTAATCATTATTTCACGTTCAATATCCTCACCACTAACAAACATACTGTTGCAAATATTCACAAGATTATTTTCTAGTCAAACATTAGTAACATAGACACGAACTTCATCTATCATAATAAACACAATACTTAACCCTCACTGAAGCAAGTTCGATGCAGTTTGCCATATTTATGGGGACTCGGAAGCCGTGCAAACATTGTTGGCCATTATAACGACATTGGGACCGAATGGCTGATGTATATCCGATGAATATTGTGACTTGAGGCTTGCTCGACGACAATACAAATATTTCATAACCGAATTAGATACGATTCAGACCGGCCGGGCCGCGCGGCATTTTACAATGCGTTAAAGAACATTGAAATGTATCAACAGGAATTACACTTCATATTTGCATGCAATATTATCTCCGTGGGCATCCCGCGACACGTAATGACGTATCCCGTAAGTTGCATGTAAATATGAACTGTAATTATTGTTGATACATGTCAATGTTCTTTACCGCATTGTAAAATACGCCCGGCCCGGCCGGTTGGTCTGGGACCGAATGGCTGATGTATACCCGATGAATATTGTGGCTTAGGGTTACTCGACGACAATATTTCATAACCGAATTATACTCCCGCTCGCCTTCCCTTTGTAGAATATGAGGAAGTCTGGTAGATGATTTGATTAAAGTAGATTGGCCGGTTATTTAGTTATATAGTTTAGGAGTTGACCTTAATAATATAGAACGTGTCCGGTTTCGATCGGTAAAAATTTAAAGGGGATGTAGCTTGTTACTTAGGCTATTTTGCAGTGAAAATGTAGTGTAATTAATTCGAAAGTTAGAGTTTCAAAAAAATATTTGTTTTTTCTTTTGTTACGTAAATCAAAATTTACGAAGATACAACGCTTTTAAAAATCATAATACGTCACGCGGTCGGTATTATTTCACAGACGTTATGATGTCACAAGCCCTACTCCGAAACTCGAATCCTCCATTGATAAAAAAGAAATGTCCATTATTTCTCAATATACTAACTGATGGACTAAACAGATTTTCAATTTATTGATGGTGTAAAATACCCTATTCTAGCCATAAAATTATTCGACATATATGTGGGAACTCACCCCTCCAACGAATGACAAGTTATTATTATTTTTATAGTCGAGATTAAAAACAAGCTATCTAAAGATCATTAACAAAAATGTTACTAATGAAGTTTTATATATTATTTGTAAGTTTTATTTGTCAGAATTTCTCCCAATGCTTAGAACGACAGTCTCAAATACATGTTAACTAAAAACAATTTGTAACATCAAGGCCTAAATTCTTAAACCTCCATTGTCTTATATTTCAGTCTTGTCATAAGTAATCAGTGTCAGTCAGTACTGTCATTAGTCTTGTCATAAGTAATCAGTGTCAGTCAGTACTGTCATTAGTCTTGTCGTTCTATTTAGTGACAACCCTTACTTGGCACTAGATTCGGCGGGAGGACTAATTTGTTACGTCTCTCCTTCGCTGGCCTAATTGCTTTCCCGTCTTCAATAGAATAAATTATAATACATTTAGAATAGTTGGTGCTGATGTAGTGGAATTGCAGTGCTGAAATGAGGCGGTATATCGTATACGTCAGGCAGAGTTGGGAGTAACGTTATATCTACTGCTAAAGGTGCATTCAGAAAGATTTTAATCACCTGAATCCGTCGAGGCTGTTATATTTGGGAAGTGGATATTCTGGGAAGTGGACATTTAGGGAAGTGGAAATTTTTAGCCTGAGCGTACTAGAGCATTTATCGTCAAGAAACTTATTGATTGCTCATGCGATTGTTTATTTGATTACAGGTGTCAATAATAAGCATTATTTCTATGTAGTTCGTAGGCGCTTCGTGGGCCGACGTATAAAGTACTTTTTTATGTTCAAAGAGATTAGTTTATGTAACCGAATTAGTTTTTTTTTTATATTACGATCATGGCAAGGTGTACTTCAGATATGAAGACAGATAAATAATTATATTATGACCGTATTGCCGTCCGCATCCCGGGCATTCTACATTCATCTACTGCCAGCCACATTCTTCAAATCATCGACCCATCTTGCAGCATCTATTTTCTCCGATTTTCGAACCAATGAGACAAACATCATCCAACCCAACCTAACCATTTCTAAATTATTATGGGTCAGCTTCCAAACTTACTGGTAATTCCAAGATTTATATGGAGCAACGGCCTATCTGACCTTCACAGCCCATTTAGAATTGGGTAATTCGAAACTAAAGTCTGGTCTAGACTTTCGGGCAACTAGTAAGACAAACCAATTTAATTAATTAAAGCAGTAATTTCTCCTCAACTACAAGATGTTCTGACTTAATACTGTTTTAGTTACGGTTGTGGCCTGGCACATGCATCTGTGCCACACTTTACTGTCTTACGAACAACTTAACACTATCTATTGCAGCTCCCGGACCATTACACACGTCTTGGATTTATTGTTCTGCTTGTAAGTTTCAGATGTGTTTCCTCTATCATTTTGTTGTTTATCTGTGAAGGAGAAAATGATGAAGAGGTGGAATAGGAGATGATTATTTAACTCTTCTGCGGGTGTAGAAATGGCTTGAGTTCTATCAAAACAATATGCAATGTAGACTTTAATGCGATGCGTTACTTTTACATAGGCAAGTAGAGTGTCTGATAAATTCATACATACTAGGTGTATTATAATCTGTGGTGTCGAGAGCAGTAGTCATAAAATAAAAATAGTCACTTTCACATTTGTATACTCGCTTATATAAATTAAATTTAGGAATTATTTCTGTTTGCTCGTTACAACTTTAAATGGCCTATACTCAGAATTGGACGTTTCCATTTTGTTATAACAAGAATATAATGACGTAGATTCAGAATGTTTTTTTTTGTTTGCGGAAAACGTTTTTTTTCGTTTTTAATTAACTCCATGTTAATTCGATTCTACTCACGTAAAGGGTTGTCCTTTGTTACTGCGTTGTTTTCAAGCCCACACAAATGTTCTACCACGTATAACAAGGTCTTATGTACCGACCTATTTTTAACGGACTCAAATACCTTAGTACTAGTTTTAGATTGGAGTTAACTCTTTGGGGCAGAGTCTGAGATTGACCTTAGACTTTTAAGATTAAACTTTACATAGTATATAACAAAACCACAGTAAAACGATTTTAATGCGATTTCTGTTGCATTTGCCGCCAAAAGTATGTGAAAATTCACCACAATATTTATTCATTATTTTTGATCATTGTAGCCACATTGCTTTTTTCCGCACTGATACCAGAAAAATTAAATAGGCAGGCACGATATTACAGAAAATGAGAATACTATGTATAATTTATACAGAAAGTATCAGGACAACAGTATTATGAAGAAGGTGTTGTGGTGCCGGCGTCTTCAGTACTATTGAAAGAACGCCGTGAATTTACGTGTTCCCAGGGTGGGAGGAGTCATTTGACAATATCATGTAAAAAAAAGGGTAACACACACATAAAGACACAGCCATAAGCCGTAAAAGTTATAAAAGCTAACATAATATTTTAATGTTGCAATATTGTTACAACAAAAAGTAATTTAGTTTGGGAATGAACCTTAAAATGTAGTAGTCCACTAAACCCTTTTAATTACGTCATGATTCAGCCAAAAATGTTCGCAGTTAGCAGAAACTGGGTTTGTACAAACATTTTTATGATGGTGACTAATTGGGGAGGTTCGCATGTCTCTCTGCTTCATTACATGAAGGGTGAGGCTTAGGCCTTGAGAGCTAATAGCTTACACCTAGCGATCTGTGACGTCACATGTCCTAGTCCCACCTCATTTTTATTACCTAGGAGAATTTAATTATAAGCTGCTTTGGGATGTAGGTGAGGTACGGGCACGTGACGAGCGTTCGACTTTTACCACACTTTTTTTTGTGACGCTTCATTGACCAATCGACTGGCTTCTATTGGACAGACCAGAGGCTAAGTATTGCCATACTAAGAGGCAACGTCATCAGTATCTTGGGCATGTTTTGAGATAATTATTAGTGATCGAATAAGTTTATATATACATTATCTAGATGCATGTTGGATAACCAGTTTGGTCTGTCCAGTTTTGTTCATTTTACTTTCAGAACAACGAGTTAGGACCATAGAAATCAAAGCATTTCCTTTGACATGCAAATTTAGAATTTTCTTCGTGAAGGTTAGGTTTTATCATCAGTGCAACCGTAGAACATGAACTTCAAACCAATAAGACGAGTTGGAAGAGCCTTGCATCTAACCAAACTTTACTATCAATTAATTTGATGAATGTCGTATCGCAGTCGTGTCGTCGACTCTAAATGGACGAGGGCGAATTCATCTAATAGTGTCATGTTACCATGCCATTACTCACTGCAAACATTTTCACTGAAACGCTGAAAATATGAAGCGAGTAATTTATTTCATGTTATAAAAGCGACAGGAGATAGCAAAATTGCTATGTAAAGTTATTTTAATAACAAAATACACGAAGTTGGTTATTTTGTCGTGTAATTCATGTACTATCTCTCATTTTAGCGAATGTAAATTCATTCTGTTTTTGGCATAGATAGAAAATCGGACTTTAACAAAATCATGTTCGATGTTTTGCAAAGTACTTTTATGATGAGGATTCGAGTGTGTACATTACGATTTTGGCGAGTAAAGCGACAACACTCGTAATGTATTGGAGTAGGAGAGACGATAAAAAAGTCTCTGAACTATCTGTTGTGAAAGTAAAGAAAACCGATACTCTATGTATATGTGTGCTATCTCATCTTGATGTTCGTCACTACAGCGAAGCCTACATATAAAACTAATCTAACTTGTGGCTTGAAACGCGTGTTGTTTCTACAAACTAAAAAAGTTTCTAACTCGAGTGTAGTTAGAGCCCGACTCGTATCTTCGGCTACTTCGGGCGCCGTCGGCCACTTTCGGTGTTCCATAAAACATGAGTGCACACAGACAGTAGGAATCCCCAGTGCTGTGCAGCACATAATCAGATTATCTGCTCGGAATATGTGCGAACCCTGCTCTGTATACTTCGATGGTATCTGTGTACCAAAGATTTGTGGTACTTCCAGTTTCAGTCAAACGTGTTAGTTCCGACTTATGGAGGACGCCTGCGATCAGAATGCAAACGAGAATCGATGAATAATTCAATAATACTGCGAGCTTTTTGCTAGTCATCGATATTCATTCGATGGGGAACGTACTCCACGAATTTAGTTTTGTGAGCAATCCGAGAAGATTACCTACTAGTGGGTTCTGAGTTAATAGAACGTAGATGGTGAATTGATCTACTACTATTGTTGAGCCTGTATCCCTGATAGGTTAAACTTTGAGTTTTTCATCAAGATTGAAAAGGTTACTTCTAGGCAAGCGTGCCTTACCGTCGACATACCTATTCGCTTACCATCGAGCGAGTTAGTGGTCAAACAAGAGCCGAAATATGTAAAAAAAAAACAGATTGACGCATGGACCATTTTCCAGTAGATAGAAAGCCGAAATTCTAACTGTCCCATTGCTGAACAAAGGCCTCCCCAAGATTTTCCAGGTTTTCTTGTCCAGCGCTACATCGATCTAACTCTCAGGGTATGACTCCAACTCGTCTGGCCAATACACAAAACAATAAAGCTACTTTTAAAAGCTTCTATTGATATTTAAAAAGGAACTTCACAAAGGTAAGAGAGTGACACTAACAAACGTAGAAATATTGAAGCCAACGACATCAAAAATATATTCATTGAAGTTTCAAAAGTGTTCCTGCTTTAAAATTCTCCTATTCTAGTCGAGGGCTGACAGATTTGCGTTCGTCGTCAATTTGCTCCCGTCTGGCATGTGGGACGTCGCTCTGTGTACAGCTGGCATCGCAATTGAAGCCGGAACCAAGTATTGTATCGTACTAATGTTATTACGAAACTTTTTGTGCTCGTCCCTCATTTGGCGTGTGTTGCGAAGGTGTGGTTTTGAGTGAAATATGCTAGTTAGTTCTGACGCTTACGATCCTCTGACCTTTTTGCAAACTTGCGTAAAGGGAATAAAATATTACCCTCCATTTGTCGAAGTATATTTTTGCTTCGTTAGTGATGTTAAAAGGAATACGGGTTGTTAATGAAAAACCCACATTAAGAACGTACTGTAAATCTTTTGAGAAATACAAATACAGTTTGCAGTGTTTGCATACAGTATTCTCAGATTTCCTCTCAGAGTTCTCTCTAGTAAGTTATTTCCTATCCTTTAAATTGAATTTAAAGTAAATACAGTCACATTGACTAATATGTCGACGCTCAGAGTCAAACGCTGATCGGAGAAACGTGTTCGGAGCTCACATTCTAAATGTACGGGATCACTGAGGCGGCACTTTATTCAACCTTTGCGTTTAAATTGAAATCTAATAAATATCTCTTTTACATTGGAATCTGTAATTGAATTATATCAGTCTAGATGTCCATATTGATGTGGGTTTGGTTCAAAAATTGGTAGTCGGCTTTAAAATTGGCTTTTTTGATGATTATTTCACTTGGCAAAGGAAATAGACAAAAACATATATCGGAATCTCAATAACAGAGTTCTATTTCTATTCTAGTATTTTATGCATAACCCTTGAGATAACTTGCAGGCTATTGTTTCAAGAAACCATAAAGTTTTACAATAAAATGCCACAGGTTTGGTATTATAGTCTGTGGTATGATGGTAAATAGATAATCATTTTGTAGAGAAAGCTTTTACTGCGAACATTGCAAACGGTGAGCTGTTATTGAAAAGTATTGTCTTGTTATCTAAATATATGCGCTTTGAAAACTGAATTGTGATTTCTGGCGTTAGATGGTGAGTAGGTATTCTTACTATTCTTATACATATAATTCTATTATTGACAGCAGACTTATTTTATATAAGTATAAGTATACTTGCTGTCAATAGGTTTAGATATGAAAAAGGAGACATCCTAATTTTGCACCCTTTGTCAAAGTTATTCCTTTTTTTCTTCTATTTGGTCCCGTCAATCGAATTCACATCTTTTTCGACCTGTCGCCTCCTCTGCTTTCATCGAAATGTATATAGATAATTTATAAAGGTATTAAATATAAATTAACACCACATGGCGAAAGTACTTTAGTTATTACCCACCTATAAAATGTCACTCTTAAAACCTTTCCACCAAAAGTTTCCTAACAGAGAAAAGTAACAGGGAATATTTATTGATATTAGTATTTCGAGTCCCTGTTCCATTCCATTTTGTTGCCCTGTGACAGGTGGAACAGGTGTCACAAGGGATTAACGAGTTGTAGAAAGCCATAAAGGGCCTGGATTCAATCACAGGGATGCTGTTCACTGGGTTATTGGGACATGGAGTAATCCACAATGGGATTAATTAAATCCTGAGCGAGTGAGGACCCTCGTTTTAGCACGTAACGTTGCGAAACGGGGTTTAAGTGTCTGGTAGTACTGCGAGTTACGAGTATGTGTGGTGTGAGTACATGTAGGGTTTAGGAGTTGGTGCAATGCGTTGGAGTCGTATTTATTTAATAATTAATTTTGCCGGGGTTTTTGCCTTGTCGTGGGTCTTATGAATTACCGTGAACCCGGAACGTAAAGGGCTATTGAAGGACACCGTGGATTTTAATCAGTACGAGTCTAACAGTACGGGTGGGGGAGGACTCACTTGATGATTTTACCAGGATACAAAACAAGCGTCTTCGCCTTTGTAATAATTAAAATTAATCTGCGACATGACTCATCAAGAAATGAGAAAGAGGCAATGGCAGAGGACCGGTCACTGTGGAGGCATACTGTGAGCACTAAGGTGTTTGAGTTCGAAAGGCGGCGTAAAGAAGAGCTCGATGCTAAACGAGACGAGCTTAAGGCCCGACCACCCGCGGCCATCCAACACAATTATGTCGGAGGGGTGCTGACTTGCAGTGAATGTGGACGCACTTTCACTGCAAAAATTGGCTATGTCAGTCACCAGAGGGCACACCAGCGAGGCACTCAATAGATCCAAGTCGCTGTGGCCGAAATCGGTCTGGATCATATATATATTATATATTATTATAATTAAAATTAAATGAACATAAATATTTTTGTTTTAAATAATAACCGGGATAAAAGTACAGGTGTTATTCAGACTTTAATCTATTTTATCTGTAAACACTAGTAATCTCACCGAATTTGATTCTTTTCGACAGGGTTGGTGTAGTGGTTGAGTAATCGACTGCTGCATTCCGGGTCTGGGTGTTTGTTTATGTGAGTTTTTATGTTTGCAAACGCAACCAAGACACAGGAGAATAAATTTCTGAAGTGGTGCAAAGTTTAAAAAAAAATAGGAGTAACAGTTCATTCCTTCTGTTAATAAAACACAAAATAAGGACACAAACAAAGTACTGAACAGCCTGACAGTTAGTATTTTGTTTAGTTTTAGAGCAATTTCAGTCTACGTCTCGTTTGAAGATGAGATTTTTTTTCGTTTAACTTGTCATTATAATTTCTTTTAGGAGGATATAATATAGCGAGCAAGAGTCGTTTAATTTTTGAAACTTAATGAAAGATTCTGAACGGTTTTCTATTTTTATACCGCTTTTGAAAGGTCATGCGAGATTTCCCTTTCACGGCAATTTTGGTTTAATTTGTGGGATCGTCCCTACTAAATTGTCTCATATTTTATTCGACATTGTAATGATGAGCTCCAATTGTTCGGTTGATTCCCCGCTCATTTGTCAACGTGGCTTTTGTCAGAATACGGAAGGGGAAAAGACGAGATTTTTCTTTTTTTTTTAAACGATTCGTTCAAAAAGGGCTGCTGTCATCATTTTTTCTTAAACAAACGTGCGTAAATGAAAGAAAATGAAATTAGTGAGTAATTAAGAAATGTTTGAAATTAAGTTTCTGTTAGGTATTCTATTTTTCAATGAGAGTTGCCAAAAAATAAACACCGCGGTACCATCTTTGTGTTTCGGAACAATTTCAAAATCATTCACCAACACTACTGCGGCGCGTTGTGTTCCTCGCGAGCCTCGAAGAGCGTCAGCATAATGACGGGGCCCCCTTTCAGAGGGCGATAGTATGCCGGGGTCGCGGGACTTATTCCATCACCGTGACCCCGGAACATAAAGGGCTATTGAAGGACACCGTAGATTTTAGTCAGTACAAGTCTGACAGTCCCTCCCGTCCTGCCCGGGGTCGGAGGACTCATTTGATGATATTACCTCGTAAAAAAAAACACTACTGAGTTCATGACTTTCAAGCGCTGAAAAGACGATCGTACTATATAATGTAGCTTGTGAGTTATAAAATAGAACGTGAAATAAAGCAAACAGGTCCACTTTTGATCGCCACTGTGTACATGTCTATCTAAAAAAGTATAGTTTAGGTACCACAAAATATATGACTTCAACAATAAGTGCGGTCAGCTGTTCAGAGACAAATTGTAGGTAACCCTTTTTACAGTACGTTGACACCATTTTAGACCTGAAAGGGACTTTGTAAGTAGGGAGTGGAATTTTGTTTGATGTTTATTTTACCGTCATTACTCGCCAATGTGTCACATTTTAATTAGTCACATTGAATTTTATGTGGGAGATGTATACGAGTATATGTAACATACATAGGTCATGTTTATAAACAATTTTTTAAGTTTCAAAGTTTTCAACTTAAATTAATACAAATATTCTAAAGAAGTAACGTTTATGATTTTTTTTTCTAAGAAATAATCTCAAGAACTACTGAACCAATTATGATTTTTTATCAGAAGAATGCTCCATTATTCTTAAGAGCCACAAGCCGGTTACGTTTTTTTTTATTTTTAAGGCGATGTGAACATGATGGAAATAAAAACATGTCATAAAATAAATTTATTCAAATGCAAACTCATATCGAGAAAATCACATTTATGTCGAAGTACCCACGTATGTTGCATTCAAGTAAATACGGATTAAAATCTATTCAAGATGTGTGCGAGATTTCAGCGCCTTAAAAGCGAAAGGACTTCTTCAGATAAAAATGTAAATCCTATTTTACGATTCAATTGAATTTCAGTGTAAAAAGTCCTTGAATTTAAGTTTAAGAAGTTCCTGAAATAAAAGTTTTGTCATGAATTTTTTACAGCTTTTTTGCAAAGTACATTCGAAAGTAAAAATTGAATTATAAAATTGAACTTGGGTGAGAAGAAATGAGACTGGGGATGGAATAAGTTTTAAGTCGATAACTTAGTTTATGGTGTACCAAGGGATATTCTCTGGTCTGCCATAAACTGAGTTTTAAAAGCTATCAGAACTTACCTAAAACTTGATATTTATTGTTTGTTATTAGTTTTGAGTTCCCGATATTTCGGCACTGTTTCGAGCATCATGACATTCATGACAGATATAATAATAAACATAGTAATTATCTCGATTATGATTACAATATTGACCATGAGAGTTTAAATTATGATGTGATTTTAATTTATATGTTACCTATAGATAAAATAAATACAATAAACACAATATTTTTTCTTTCGCACCTACTATAATGACAACCAAAATTGACACACCAATTAGGAAAATTGTTTAACAGTATCGCTATACCGGTATACGATGTACATTGGGATGAACTTAAAAAAAGGGTTATGTAAGCCGATAAAAATACTTGGAATTATGTGTACCTGGTGAGATTGGAAACCAAATACATTTTTTAATTGGTAAAAGGAAAGAATGATGAGACTGATGATTCCCGTTGTCCACATCCAGCTTGTCCTGTAGTGCCCCAGCTGTAGTAGACAGTGGCAGAACTCTATAAAATGATCAATGGCGTGCTATATTTTCTACCAATAACCAAAGCTAGATACAAAACACAGGTGTGAGACCACACTAGTGGTTGTTTTGTGAGTACATATTCTCTTTAGTAGATAGTCTGTGGTGCACTCAGAATAATGCCGTGCTGTGTGGTCTGGCCACAAATAGATTACCACGAGTTCACTCTAGCGATTCAAGGGGCGTTCTAAGAACGTTACGTTGAATTTCCGGTAGACTGGGAGTTTACTATTTAAAACTAAGGAAACTAGAATGTTAGAGAAACTAGTAATTTTGAAGTTAAGTGTTGTCTTACGGGAGGTAATGTCCGGGATATATACGGGAGGATAAAAACTATTCTACATATCAATTCAAGACGTAGACTGTGTGTATGACCTTCCAAATCGATCGCCTTTTTTCGTGAGTCAGTAACTTACATATAAACTTTCGAATTTATAAAATAAATAGTATTTTTAAAGGTGTACAAATTAAACTGTAGCAGATATCTAGTAGACCACATGTTAGGGCGACAGTAATAACCTGAAATTAATATGTTTGGACAAACGAAAGTTGGTGACGGCTGCTTTTTGAACGCAATTAGCTAATGATATTCATAGTGCTACACGGGCATGGTTACACACATTTTGTGATATTGTATTGAAACCCAAGTTTCTGGCATATTTTTGTGTGTTAAGTGTGTAATGAATCCTCCCCGCCCTGGGTGGAGCGGATTGGACTGTCAGACTCTTACTGACAAAAAAATCACCTTATTCCTTCAGTTTCCTTTCGTGTTCCACGGGTCACGGTTACTTTTACTGACGGTCTCGCGAGTTTGTTCAACTGCTTGAGGCGTGCGTGGAACACTACGCGCTGTGTAACATCGGCCCTCGTCGGTCCTTGATCGGGCAGCGAGCTACCTATTAATCGAAGCCCTCAAAACCACGCCTTCGGTAGCCATAATATCTTGACGCAATCTCCAACGTCCAGGGCGATAAGCATAAACGTACTACGTAAAGACCACATTGCTTTTATTCTTTGTCGCGTTTCCAGTACGTGCCAACCCTCAAAGTAAGGGAAGTACACTTTATGGTAGATAAGCAGGCTATTAGCCGCAGCTAGATTAAACAGAACTAATGTTTCACAGTGGGAGGCCTATTTGCTAGTGTGAGGCAAGACCGCCCATGTAACTACAAGTATACAGGGTGAACGAGGAATAAGTACCAACGGATTAGTGATGTGCTAAAATCTTTCGAAATTAAAAATAGGACTTATGTCTAGTAATGGTCAATGGTCAAAAAGCTATCGCTAAAAAAGCGATTCTGTAATGAAAAAAGTCAGTGGTGTCAGAGGAATCTTTTACTTTCAGGCATGCGCTGAAATGAAAGTAACTCTCTCTAATTGTCAAGAATTGGTCAGATTTTATGTTCCCCATAATGTGGTCACTAAGAGGCACTGACAACGCGCACAAAATGTATAAGCACACTTACCATGATTCACTATCCCAGCATACTGCTCGCCACGCCGCAAACCACCGATCGAAACCACTATTCGTTAACAGCTTAAAATATAAATGGATAAAGAGGAGATCCTAATTGATGTTGAAGATGCATTGAGAGTGCTAAATGAGCAGTACTAGGTAAAATACTGGTTAGTTAGGTAGTACGTTGTTTAACAGCAAATATATCTATGGTTTCCTATTGAGCTCCTTGAGTTATGAGTCGAGTTACACGATAACTGACAAATGCTTGCACTGAGTGGACAGATCCACTGAAATCTTTCGTGGTTTATTCTTCAAAAGACCATCTCAGACATAAACCTGCAGGGTCCTCGCACTTCGACTTAACCAGTGCAACGTCTGGATTTCAAAAGAGACGATGGCCTTTGAGTTTGTTTCGGCTGTTTCTTCTTAGAGTAGTCAGTTACCAAACACCGGCCTCATCTAGTTATAAAATAAAGTGATTTGACTTCTAAAAGCGTTTGCTAAAATTTATTAGCAAGAAGTAATCTCTGGAATATTGAGCCGGTTCTGAAAATAATTTCACAGAGAAAAAATTGACTTAGAAATTAATAGTCTTTTACAGATGTTCTCAAACTTAACGTTTTCCAGAAATATGGACCCCCAAGAGAAATCAAAAGAAAGTTGGACAGTTTCACGAGCATCAACTAATGTCTATCTGGCCCTATTTCATTCATCGTTGTTGACAACAACAATACATCATTTGGACGACGACTTCTTATGTTTTAAAAACATTAACAGGCTTTGAAACATAGAAATACGATAAAGGAAAATGTTCCGTAAAAACAAAAACGGTACCCTCGAAAAATATTGATAGGTGCCGTATGTGGAATATCTCAGGTGCCATTTTAGCGGGAGCCGAAAGTGGAATACCTCCGAAATAAAAGCTCACTCAATGCTCAGTCATTTTGACAATTCTAGATAGTTAATTGCGGTATTTTTCAAACAGTATTTTTCATCAAAATCCTTCTAATTGTGATTATCCATGCTACGTAATACTGGGGTCTAGAAACTAAGTAATCATAATATGAATTCGATAACATAAAATGGTCTTTTCTATTTCTTATTATTGGAAGCAATATAGATTCTCCCAATTTCGATCATTTATTGAAAGTTCAAAGAAAAATAATTGTACAGTCAGCAAAAGAAATGTGTATGCATGCAGCAAATAATTTTTCCTTAATACTATATTAATGCTTGATATATATTTGATAGTTGCATTTTTGGCTGTATACTACATGTAGCCATTTTAAAACTTACAGTGACAACTTCAACTGCATTGGGCAATCAATTAAATTGCCAACTGCATACCTAACTCTTTTGCTGACTGTAACTTCTACATAATATATTGTATGAAAGAAACCATACAGTACGTGGAAGTGGAAAAGTTCCACGAAAGCGAAAATATAATACCAGCCAATCAAAAATTATATTGCAACTGGCAATTCCCTTCCAGGATTCATTTTAAATATTATGAATTCCGATGATAATTTAACAAAATTACTACGAGTACATGTAATAAATTAAAATTTAAAACTGAAATTCCGAAACCTTTAATTAAAGTTATGACTACAACACAATCATGATGCTGTCAATTTTGCCGAAACAGTAAATCCGTTAAACATTTACACGTTAAACATGTATTGAACATCGAAGTATTTGTATAACTGAATAACGGAATTAACATTTATTGTTTACTAGGTATATTTCATTATTTAATCAATGAATGTTTGAATCGGTCAAAAGATTTAGAACTACATCAATATCGGTATGATAGTGGTAAAGCAAATCAGACAAAGTTCCTGAGATTTCCCGCGGGAAAAGTTTGCTTTTCATTTTCCGTCCAATGACCATAGTTTTCAATACTAACATTTGACTCATAACTTTATTAAATATTATTTTATTATTTTAAAAACGTTGCCCCACACGAGGAATTTCTCTTGTGGCGTGGGTGCGTTTACAAACATAGAATCTCGCATACACAAACACCCAGACCCGGAACAACTACTTGTAGGTCTTTAAAATATTTGTTCCGTGCGGGAATCGAACCACCACACGCTGCGCAGCAATCCAATCCCTAAAACTGACAACCCGGGGCCATCATGACTGATATTTAACTATTTGATATTCAAATGAAACCGGCACAAAACATGAAAAGCATAATAACCTGTCAAATATTTAATTGATAATGTACCTCGACATTGTCGGATTTACGTGTGTGTGTGACATCGCTGGAACAGCAGAAAATTATTCGCTACAGCGTAACATAACAAAATTATGAAGAACAGAGAGAAAATATGCGAACATACACATGTTCTTAATTAACTGTAATAAGCGAGGAAGCGACAGGTGCCTGCTGCTTCCCCGACGGTAACATTAAGGTAGGCACAAACACGGGGAGATACAGCCTGTCTCGAATATACAATATACATGTATCATAGATATACACGTCACATTGCTGTGACTTTGTTACAAGAAAATGTTTATGTTGCGAAGAAAATATTCTTCTATCTTTGTTATAAGAGAATGTTTAGGTTGTGATACTGGAAACGTTATTAGCGAACATTTATTTAATAACTAGTTGTTGCTAGCGGTTTCACCCGTAACAACTCGGAAATCGTCCCGTGGGAACATAAATCGAGATAAAAACTATTTTATGTATTAATCCAGGTTATAAACTATCTGTGTATCAAATTTCAACTAAATCCGTTGAGTAGTTTTTGCTTGAAAGAGGAACAAACATTCATCCATCCATCCAAACATACTTTCACGTTTATAATATTATTACCCAGAGGTAAAGTGACTATGGTCACCAAGAGACAGTAGAAAGAAGTGCTGACAGACCATAAGCTAGATAGTTGGAAGACATTTGGTAGACCGCGTTTTCCTCGGGTGGAACATCTTCAAATCAGTCTTCCCTCTCCGTATAGAGGAGACTTAACTGTCAAAATGGTACCCAAGGCTTAGTTTCGGATTCAGGATCACAGAACTATCCAAATGGGTAATCCGGGACGGTTAGGGGCTAGGCTTTGCGTCTAGTATAATAATTCATTCAGGGTGCTGATGGGGTTGCCCCGATACTGCAGCGCATCAGGGATGTTCGCTGAAGCTCTTGTAAACTGCTTTTTCACGACGATGCGAAAGCGATGTGCATCCTTAGGCCGTAGGGTGCGGGGCAGCGCCAACAGCATCCTGTCTATGATAGCAAGCAGGCTGGATTGTGTGTTTATAAATCACTGCTGCAAGATTTCGGCTGAGCCCATAACCTTGCAGCAGTAATGTCTTAACTTATTTGTACCTGTAATTGTCTTACTAACATAGTTTATAAGTATACATTGTTACTAACATTATGAGTCTGTGTAACTTAAATAAATGATTATTATTATATGAAAGAAAACGGTGGATTTAGTCAGTACATATGACAATACACAATACACTCAATGGTCGAGAGGACTCAGTTGATGATTTTGCCACTTAAAAAAAAGTCTCAGTTTGGGATTGTGCCGACTAAGGAAGTAGTAGGTATGTCTCAAGAAGGAGTCAACTCAACAGAAAAACAGGTGACACAAGGCTCGGCAGTTACAATGATGATCATGAAGGTGATTATGACTTGAAAAGGATCATTTACGGAAGTGTTTGTAATCAGCAATATCAGTAATTGCATTTTACATTCTGAAATGAAAGTTTCTTGGACTCGAACCATTTTATTGGTAAACGATAGAGGGACATTTTTGCCAAATGTTACTAGAAGTTGCCAGTGCCAAAAATACCCCTTTATACGGTCTTTAGTTCCGGGCAATTTTCAGCAAGCAATTGATAAAATTTAAACTAGTTTTGTGTTTACAGAAGTTTGAATTTCAGTTGAAAATAGTGAGGAAAATTACTTTTACGTTCATAGTTTTTTTTTTCAAATAGTGGCATAACTTTTGGCACAAAAATCCATTGCATACTATTTTTATTGCTGCATCGACGAAAAAATATATTTCTAGGTTACGTTTAGTTACTTGCTGTGCACAGTTTTACTATTCATAGTATTACAGTTTCGATTATTGTTTTTTGTAAAAATATTGATTAAAATGTGTGAGTAAAGCGCCGTGGAATAGCATTATAAGAGGACACAGTCTGCTTATACATTGTAGTAAATAATAAATGAATCCAAACGTTAATTATAATGGTGAATAATCAATTACATGAAGTATTAAATCATTTAACCACGGCTTTTCAAACGGTGTTGTTAAGAGTACGTTAAAAGAATCACGCGCGTCGCATTAAAGCAAGACCTCCAAGACCCACAGTGTAAATTATAACACCCCCTTTTCACGTCGAGGGTTTAAAAGAAAGAAAAAGGAAAGACACAAAGGAAGGACGAAACTGATTTATTTGGGTCACGCACGGTACTTAACGAAGTTAAATTAACAGTTAATAATTAAACTGTTTGAAAAGATTAATTCAACGGTGAAAGGGTTAAAAAAACCCGGAAGGTCAGAGGTTTTAAAATTAATAGACTTTCTTGTGATGAGGATACAGAACGTTATTTACGTTTTAACTCATCCTTCTCTTCGAAAAGGTAAAATAAACAGGAAAATTATTATCAAAGAGATTTGGTTTTTTTAGCTTTAATAAATTACTTATATCGGATTATCTGAAGCGGAAAGGAGTATCAGATGCTATCTGACCCCTGTTCCTTTTGCCTTTCAAGGCCACTGTATCTCTTTCGAACCACGCAACCCTGACAAGGCAGTTTCTCTAAAAGTAGTAAAAGTCTTACCAGGTAACCGTGACCCTGGAGCGTAATGGGCTGTACAGAATATGTAGTGGCTTTTGATTTAATGTCCTGTACCTATTTTTAAAGATTTTTTATGGCATAGTTCGAGAGGGAACGACTGCTTCAGGGCTATTGAAGAAACACTGGATTTTAGTCAGTACGAGACTGACAGTCTTATAAAAAAGTAATTGAAATTAGAAAATATAAGGTAGTTAAACAATGTTAAACAATATCTAATTCTAAGCAATGTAGTTTTTGCTTTTATAAATAAAAAAGTATTCTGCAAGGTTACAGTCAAAAGAAAGTAGGTTATTCTAGACTTCTAACGCTCTTGCTGGAACTCCGCAATAGCAATCTGTCACGCCTTTTGTGTGCGCTTTTTTGCTCCCTTGCAAATGAATTGGATAGTTAACCATTTTTTAAAACCGACTATTTATTTTGTGAAAAGAAAACTAGGCACCTTATGTTAGTGTTACCCGGGTATATATGGGCTTCCCCTTTTTCCGCCATTCTACTCGGATTTGGCCGTCACTCATTCATCTGACCCCCAACAGTGCCATCTGAGGTAAAATATGATCATTATTCTATTATACACAAACATCCGGATGAAATTGACGACAGTAGGCGGTTTAGTTTGATTAGTTTCCCGTACCAAAAGTGGCACAAACAGATAAAACCCAAATTAAGTTAACTTCAGTAACACGGAGCGCAAAGACTACACCCTCGATTTTTGGAAGTCCATGTGCGCAGTTCCTGAGTTACTGACTCCAACTTGGCCACAAACAGGAAACACAATTAACTTTGTACTTGTTTGTAGGGAAATAACAATAAAACTTCTTTAAACTGTTGTTTATATGGCGAACATTCGTAGAATACGTTGTGTAGTGTAAATATAAAGATTGCGGGCAAGAAATTAAAGTTGCCTCGAGCCCTGATCTAATGTTGTTTAAATTAATTCCTTAGAAGTTTTTAAGAGGGTTTCCGTTTCCTTATAGATTTTCTGTTTAAGTAAAGAGTAATCAAATCGAATAAAATGTTCGTCAAATATACTAATTCCAAATCCAAAATCAAAGAAAACAGGACGGTTCACTCCTTGAGGCTATAGAAAAGGTTCGGCCGTAAATTTTACACTGCAACTGAGCCACAAACTTTATTTTACTGGCGGTAAACTGAGCCACTACTGCTGTGTGAATTATTTTGTTAAGTAAGTTACGACATCCCAGTTGTCGACAACTGCAAAATAATGTTTGTGAAAATGTAATATGACAAGCGACGAGCTTAGGAGAATCTCATCGTGGGATATATTGATAAAATATGACGTTGAAAGCAGTAAAATATAGACATAAAATATTTGGGTCTCTTGGTAACGAGACAATGTTATAAAGATCGGGTGGTGCGTATAAAGGGGACAGCTAGGCAATGAAAGGGGGGAGAGGGGGGTTATATCCACAATGGGGTGTAAACGAGCTGAAGGTGTCGGAGCATCGTCTGATCTCAGCTGATAATTAAGCTTAATCGCCGATTTACTTATACGAAATTTCGCGGCAACCGTATCTGATTCCCTCGGTGGTGTTAGTATATGAATAATTCAGGCATTCATTATCGTATTTTGAAAAAAATCTCCTTTCATTTCGACAGGAAATGAATTCTTTAGGAGTTTCGAATTGGGATTTATTGGTTATATGAATTGCAAAGCGACTTCTGAACAACATGGGAGCTATTTACATTTAAAAAACTGTTTTTTAAATGATGAATGATACACAGTAAAATACATTTCATCGTAACTAATGATCGCCAATCGCTTCCACTAATTAGCTCACATGGTAATTTTCATGAGTAACAACATGAAAATTATTAGCATGAAATGACCGTTAGAATTCAATTACTTAATCTTTTTACAAAATGCTTCTTTAGTCCTGACCATTAATTTGCAAACTACATTACTTGAATGGAAAACATAATTATTAACGCTCCATTGAGCAACGCCAACGTTCCATACTAAAATATCTATAAAGAGGAATTTTCTATTAAGATTTGAAAGAGCAGGTTTATGGCAGTCGAAAGCCAATTAGGAACTAGTTCGTGTACCCAATGTATAGGGGTGGTGCGATCGCTAGAAATCCCGACCAATGCCGTTAAATTGGAATCGTTCCCTAGTTGACAGTCAAGACGTACAACAAACTGCAACTGTGCACCACAGTCCATACTTCTGTGCTTTTACGACCTTATTCTTCTCTTTAATTGGTTCTTGGCAGTTTATTACATTGGAAACTTAATCGATTGCTGGAAGAGGATTTATTTTGACAAACCACCCAAGGAACACAATGCGGGAAGTTTCAAATTGCCGTTAGGATGAAACTCAATTTGTTAGACAAAGCCAACTGCGACTACTTTTAGCACAGGGGGTACAATAGTCTATTAAGACTTTAAATTATATAGGTACCTACCTAAATAGGTTGTTTTAGTAACTAAGAATTTCTGGTGCCTCCTGTTTCGTGACGTTACATTCAGAAAGCTTTTATGGGTTACATCTCTTTTCATGCCGTTTCATCAATTTTCTTTTTCAATTTTTTTTTAACCGACTTCAAAAAGAAGGAGGTTATCAATTTGACTGTTTTTTTTTTTTTTTGTGTGTTTGTTACGCGATTGCTCCGGCGATTGTGGACCGATTTTCAAAATTCTTTTTTTGTTCGAAAGGAAATGCTTTCGGAGTGGTCCCATATTCACCAAGTCAAGATCTGATGATTGGATCCTGGAGAAATCGAGGGCAACCCTCAAATTTTATAGGCCCACATATAGTTTTTCGTAAATATTATGAAGTAATTTAAGTATTTGCGTATGGTAATCATAATTTCATGTAGCTGAGCTGATGATGGAAGGTACAACTCCTCAACAGTAAGGAGTAGGCATCAACTGATTTAGTTTGTGTTCGCTTATCTCTGGAACTACAAATCCGATTTAAGTCATTCTTTTTTTGTTATACTAGGTATTGTTCAACTGAGGGAACACTGCAAGTTTCATCAAAATCGGTTCAGTAATTTTTGAGATAGGGAATTTTATTAGCTAATTTTGTACATGAGCGATGTTATTACCGGTGCTACGGATTACAAAATTCTAGTGCACATGTAAGAAAATGATGTACCTATTTGACAAGAATTTGGGTTGAATATTTAAACTAAAAAGAGTAAAATAAAAGCTTTTTTATAAAAAAATGTAACCGCCTTCAAAACCAACCACTAAAATAGGGTAAAATAACCTACAAAATAACTTTTCTTTCGGAAGTCGGTGGCAAAAAAGACAATGAAAAATAAAACCACCGACTTCCGAAAGAATAGTAGATTATTAACCAAGGGGATAAAGCAGGGTCTTCTGTCGCGGGTGGCGAATTAAATCGCGAGCGTAACGAAGGACTCGAGGTTTACTCCCGAGCGTAGCGAGGGTGTTAAAAACTTAAATCACGAGCGAAGCGAGGGATTTAAGACGAGTCCTGAGTGTAGCGAGGGATTTAAGTTCACCCAAGACTAAGACAGCTTTATCACCGAGGAAAATACTCTACTTTTCGTACCATTTGCGAAAAAAATAACACAGTAATAATATGAGATACGCATTTTAAACATTAATATTTAACATTAACTTATTTATAAAAATAAGTAATAATAAACTCAACGTTTATGTATTTGAAGAATACAAAAACGCGGCAAATTAAAAAAGCAAAGGCATCAAGCTCATACAGCCTCGTCGGTTTTCGTAATTTTATTAACTACACATCAAGGTACTAAATGTAGGTGTCACGGTAAGTCATAGGCCGAAAATAAAGAAAGAAAAAAAAACTCAACATGATAACCGATGTCAATAATGGCGGCTGCGATCTGTCTGGTCAGAAAATCATAAGAAATTTACAAAATACTCGACAATCCGAATTTTGCGGATATTATGTTGTCGACTCGAAATCTTTATTTTTTAATGTTTTATTATTCTGGTTAGCTTTCGATCGAGTCTACCGTAATCTAAGTATTCCAAATTTAAATCACATTCTCTCCCTAGAGAGAGAATGAAATTCAGTACAACATTCTTTCCCTGTTTTTCACAGATTAAAAATGACTATTGTTATGTTCGCTTTTTGTGGCATAGAATGTCACTTTTTTGAGCAAGTGGTACGAAAAAGTTATTTTGTAGGTTATTTTACCCTATTTTAGTGGTTGGTTTTGAAGGCGGTTACATTTTTTTTTAAAAAGCTTTTATTTAATGTCCTACTCTAGGAATTTCTCCTGTATCGTGGGTGCCTTTACAAACATATAAAGTCACGTACGCCCAGACAGTACCAAATTACTTGTAGATCATACAAAATGTGCTAAACAAGTGAAAAATAGTGTCTTTTCGGCACTATTTAGATTGGTGTTACATAATTTTCATATCCAAGCTCGCTGAGAAAGTAATCGTGATGGGAAATTGTATGGCGTTAGGTGCTAGAACATTCTTCAAATAACATTTTTAATATGCGCGAATGCTTGCACCATTTGTCATTTGAGCTATTTAATCATTTGTCGTATAAAGCTGACATTGAGCGCATTCTGCAATGGCTGGCATTCCGAATACAGCGTGCTGGGGAAATGTGAATGGATGTTATTCTAAGTATTTTGGTATACGTGAAACAGAAATGTTATCAATACGTTATGAATCAGCATGCTCTTGATCTTCAACTTTTTCTTTATCTGTTAATCTTCTTCAGCATTTAATACAAGAGCCATTTTGGAGTTAAAAAGTTGAATGTTTTTACTATTTTTTAAAGTCATTAGGTAAAAAATTTGCTTTTAAAAGGTAAATTTTTGTTTATTTGATTCGTTTTGAAAATCTGATTAATTTTGTTGCACTTTTTTTGTACTAACAAATCCGTACTTACTAAGTGTTATTTTTAATAAAAACTCAAAAGTTACTTATGACCAAATAGGTACGAGGCCTATAAAAGCACCTCCACACACCTACTTAATTCCGGAATTAACTCAAACATCCAAAACACCGAAGAAACTTGGAAACAAAGTGTGAAGCCAGCCGTACCGTGTCTTTTAGGCGCGACATAAAAACGCGTGTCGCGAATCTCACGAACTTGGCACCGAGCTCAGCGAAGCTCACGAACTCACACCAAGCTCACTTAGCATTCTTCACGCGAAGCCTCCGATGATACATAAAGTTAATTGAGTTCACCAAGTGTTACGAGATGCGGTTCTTAATATGGAACATTGAGTTTTTGGAAGACTGGTGTTACAGCGTCTTTGTCACTTTTACTGCCCTAGCCAAAGCGGTAACGTAGCAAACTTGAAATGTTTCTGGAAAACGAGGCGATGCGATATTTTTTCCCTTTATTTTGTGTAACAGTAGCTGTTTAATTTGTTATGCTAATTAAGCGAATAACGAAGTATAATTGACTTTTAACAACACTTTTATGATAAACAAAGTATGAAGAACACGTCTAAATCTGTGAAAATCATCTTCGAATTTTCTCAAGTATCTTGGGTGCGAGGTGCGAGGTTCCAGTCTAGCCGTATATAGCTTTTTATTTGACTTCTAGCTTATTTGGATGTCGTTTTTATTTTGTGTGACGTAATACAAATGTCCTTCACTCTATCATGGCCACAAGTAGACTCTTTGCTGAGGTGCCTGGATGCTTGCGCAGTTAAACCATAAGCATGCAGCTGATTACCAGTATAAGTCATGGAACGACTGCCTATCTGAGCTCAGATAAACAGTGGAGGTCAAATTCTGACCTTCACAACTCAGTTACTGGGTAACAAGCATTCAAGAGTAATTATGATAAATAAGTTGTAGTACATTAGACGCAGACTTCCGTTATATAAAAGATGAAGACCGCAACACAACGCAATTTGCTTAATGTTCATTTGTAACGACCACAGTAAATGGCGAGATATAAAAATATTTGTGTTGTTTACAGCTAGTACTGTCCGTAAATCATAAACTTTGGGGAATTTATTGCACGTCTGATGTTACAGTTTTTTGTTTGGATCTTATATGATATCTAACGGTGTGACTAGAGGTCATTCGTTGTTAATATTTGTTCTATTAAATTAAGTATTTTGATATTTATTACTAAATAGTTTTAACACCAGACAGACAGCCAGTTATTATCTTAAACCCATAAAGTCTCATTCTTTGACAATTGTATACACTTTGACCCTATAAATTGAGGATACGTGGTTATTTTTATTTGGAGATCCTAGAAACTCTGCGCTGAAAAAAAAATTGCTGTGATCTAGTTTGGTACTTGGTTTCCCACGATATTTATTCATATATCTTGCGAATAATTTACGAAACCAAGTTCTTAACAAAATTGAAAATGCAACAATTTCTACTAACAGGCGGTTTCCTCAATTAATAAGAACGAGTATCCACAAGCAATATGCGGTTTAAATATCTTGTCTAAAAGGAAAAGTTTCCATTCCTGGAATGTATTAACACAGGATAGGCAACATACTTGTGCCTACTGACCGGATAAATTCCACATGCCACATGCCTTCGATTTCTTATCCAACGTTTTACTTTTAAACGAACGACTTCTCTCGAGTTGAAAAGTGTTTGAATTTATCGTTTGTTTCTGGGTTTGACTATTCCGAATTTGTTGAGTTTTCGAAACCGTTTTGTGGGATTTTGAAAGTTCAATTTCAGCTTTGAGCTAGGCTGTGACGGACTGTTCAAATTGATTGAATGTTAGTTTAACTTTCAGTTACAATGTACCATTGTTTTTGAGGAATGAAATTGCGATGTTTATTGATTGCAGTTTCTTATTCTTTAGTACTGTATGAATCCTTTTATTTTATAAGTTAGACTTTTATAGTGATGCTAGCTACAAATTTGCTTTCTAAGTATTTATTTGGGGTGCTATCTATTCGTTTTCTTATTGGTAATCTTTGTAGAAGAACCCTAAAGAGATTTATGTATAAGAGAGAATTCCATTAAAGTTGACGACACAAATCTAGCCAACTATGTATAATTGTATATGCAAGTTAAGCAGATTACTTTTTGCTGTTAACTTAAAGTACCAACGAGTTTACATCAAGCAAAGCAAGTACGAAACAAAATCTAAGATAAAATCGAACATTTTACAGCATTTCGAATGTTGTTTTCCGTTCCTTCCTTATGGCAATCCAAGAAAATTCAAATCCACTGCATAATAAGCCAAGATCAAGCTGCTCCCGAGGTAATGTCTGTACTCCAGGATCTGTGTTTTAACAGTCGGTCGGGGCGCTAACTCGGCTTCTTAATTAATAAAACAGTTCTGCTCGCATCTTTAAACCCTGAAAACGGGACCTCTGAGGATTTTTATTGCTCACAATATATTTATATGGGCAGTTTACTTAAGCAATAAAGAGTTATCTGCAGGTTTGTCGTTTGGATCGCGGATTGTTAAGCCGGTTAATTCATTAACATTAAATGGAAGTGATGTTCTAAGTGGAGGTTGTGGCTAATAAATAACAGCCGCATAGGCCGATCTTCCGGGTTAACCCGCGCTTGGCGAGGTTGATCCGTGGATGGGTGACCATCTGTCATAGTGAGCCACGGAGGAACCGTGGCTCGGAAAGCAGGTAAAAGCCGTTGGTCCCGGCTCTCATTTGTAGGTCTTTGACAGTCGTTGCTATTAGTCAGAAGATCTAAAAGTCTGACAACCAGTCTTACTATGAGGTATTACCCAGTATTGGTAATAATACCCAGGGTATTACCCAGTTAGTGGGTCCATGTAAAATACTGATATTCAGTTTCATTTGGTTTGACTGGACTGACCGACCCCAATATAGTTGTGATGTTCCAAATTCCAATGATGTTGATGTTCCAAAATGCCGAATATCTCAAATCCTTTTTGTTATTCAGGGAATAAAATACGAGTGAATTGAAAAGGAGAAACTTAATTAGGGTATCGTCGTGAAGCCGTCGGGGTTGTCGGCAAACCGACAATCTGTTGAAAAGATGAGACGGTGCACGCTAGCTATTGTTTTCAAAGTTTTGATTTGTGAAATTAAATGAAATCATAAAATTTTACGAGCAAGACATATTTATGAAAGTACGGCTTAGACGATCGGGAATATTTTCTTAGTAGTCATGATTTTTTGAATGACTTTTCATTCAATACTATTTAGTTTTTGTAGTAATACAAAAGCATTTTTTTGTCCTACTCAAACCAAGAAATAAATAATTACAGTAAACAAGTTCCATTACAATATATCCTCCTCCATCTATCTTTTCCGATCTCATTGTTTCAAGGTTTAATCTACGACACATCAAGTTGACCACAGTGCATAATGAACTCAGTACATTATTGTAATGCTCCTTTGTAACCATGACTAAGTAGACGTTTAGACAGAAGCCTGAGAGACACATTGAATACAGATGCAAATCACTTCGAGTAGTTAGCAATTGTCTGCGCTATATATATTAACGCCTACTATCCACGATGCTCATAAGTAACCGGTTAAGAACTAAAAACATAAATACTAGGAGGTCACACATTTCCGGGGTCGCGGTGCTGGCTTATCAGGTAGCCGTGACCCTGCAAAAGGTTGTAAAGGGCTATTGAAGGATCACCGTAGATTTTAGTCAGTACAAGTCTGACAGTCCCTCCCGAAGAAGATTTTACCACGAAAAGAAAACCAAAGAGGTCACATATTTGTGTTTTCCTAATGTTTTTTTGGCCTCTTTTTTCTTCCTTGTAGGTTGTATGCAAAGACTAAGCTTTAACCGTCTCCAGAGTCCCATCTGTCACTGTGCGGTGGGTCAGGGCCCATTTGTCCCCTAAGATTCGCACCCTGTGCCCACTCGTCCTCCGGAACATTTGAGGGGCCCTACCAGGAGACCAATGGGCACCAATATAGAGGCCGAATCCACAACTTTTATGCTGGGGTACGAATTTTAGGGGACGAATGGGTTCTGACCCTCAACGGCCTAACAAACATACAAACTTACTCAGTAGCAATACAGATTTGGTAGGTGGTTAAGTTTGTGTTTCGTGAACTATTGACACATAGTAAGAACATAGGTATTTACATAATATAAACCACGTTTTATGTTCTAACTTTATCACTTTAAAATAAAGTAAGTTCCAACTGTGACCTGCATTCGACTTTCGACATCTTGGTTGGTTGAAAATGTTTGGTAGTTACTACAAAGTTAACTTGCATTGTCACATTAGTTTTTATACTTCTGTTTGTTCACACTATACTTACAAGGAATTCAGTTTGTTATCTAACAGAAAAAATCGTTTTTGTACCTCCAAGTTTTTCAATAAAATATTACACAGCAAATATTACACATCAAATATAACACAGGCCCAATCCACAATCCACTACGCGGGTCCAGTGCGGGTTGGTGGATGTCAGTTGTCTTCGAATTTTTGGCTCTACGACACGCCGGATTCCTCACGATGTTTTGTTTACCGTTTTGAGACCAATAAAAAATATACCTAATTTAGTAATAGGCCTAACTATTTCCCACTCTTGGGCAAAAGCCCCTTTTCGCACAATATTTCTCTTCCAGAAAAAAAAAATTGAGAAAGTTACAATATGCTTTTTAGGTTAGTTTTGTTCATAAATGATGCCTAATTAAATGAAGTAACAATAATTGAAAGTTTCAACAAAATACCTTGTGGCAATAGCTGAAGTTTTGTAAAAACATTTCTCTTCAGCTACTTGAAACTGTATTTTTTCTGAGAACTAAAATATAGTGATTGTTCTGTTCTAAAGTCCCAGCGAATTGTTTTTCTGAGAACTTAATAGAAAACTACGGTAAAGGGACTCAAACGGTATGATGGAATGAAAAGCAGTACCTATTCGTTTTGCATGTTTTCTCTGATTACCTTCAAATGAAAGAGTTCTTTTTCTTGTCTTTTTGCTACGTTTTCAGTTTTCTTAAACGGTGCTTAAGTATAATGAAAAGGGTACACTTTTTAAGCATGTTTCTGCTCGATTACCGTAATTGAAAGACGGTTGAGGACTAGATAAAAGAAATAATGCGTTTTTTAAACTAATGGAAATAAGTAAAACTTTAACTAACCTGAATTTTTCAGAAACTTGAGTAACTGTTTAAGTGTAAAAGAAAAGTAAAGTTACATAAAGTTTTGAATAATAAGGTTAAAGCCAGACAAGCGTACATTTTTGAGTTGTAAGCTGCATAATTTCATATTCTAGTAAAGTGCGCGAATGACTTTTCTATAAAACCGACCGAAATTACACATAAAATAGTCGCGACCCGAGGTTAAGAAACGCTTCTCTAAAGATTAATACCTCGTATCTTATATACGAAGTAGTATGTTCAATCCCCGTGAGTAGTAAGCATTAAACCATGCCAATGATCTATGGGGGTTCTAAAGGCGGCTTATTAAACTCCAACACCAAAAATGGCTAAATACCCCGTTTAAACTCTTTATCGTGTTCAGAACATACTACCTTAAAAATTGTGCTCCAAATTATTTATCATCTCCTGTTTTTTTACAGTCCCCCAACGCGACGTATTTTTATTATTTTTTACTTTTTAAAGGGAACTTGGTTTTTGTGTCGGGGGTTTTTAAAATTTTTAATTAATTTTTTATTTTATACTTTTTAAAGGTACATACTTATATCATTTTATGTTGCTAAGAGTACTCCCGATTAAGACATCAATATTCCCTTTCAGTAAGCTTTCATTTGATACCCTACTCGAGTATATTTGCAGACCCTCGGTTACCTTTCCCCACTTTCACCCAAACAACTTCTAAACGGCTCAACCGATTTTCATCAAACATGTCTAAGAACACTCGCAGGTAAGTCACCTTTCATACAAAAAAAAACTAAATTGAAATCGCTTCATCCGTTCGGGCTCTATGATGCCACGGACAGACAGACAGACAGGCACACAGACAGACAGACCGACAGACAGACACGTCAAACTTATAACACCCCTCTTTTTCCGTCGGGGGTTAAAAAGTAATATGCTTATGTAGTAATAGGTGCTTAAAACAATATTTAATGTTAATTCATTCAAGTTTAGTTAGTAGAACAAAGTTATAAGCCAGTTAAACTGCAACTACTGTGCTTCAACTGAACTTAAACTGCAAATGCAGTAGAACTGAATTATAATGTTCAAAAGTTTAAACTCAAGTCAGGTAATTGTGAGTATCCATATTGTTAATTATTTTATTCAAACCAATAAAGACGAGTTGTTGAATCAAAAGCTAGGCTTATTATTTGTTAAAATCCTCTAAATTTTTTAACAAATTGTTAAAAATCTTTTGGAACTTAATTGTAAGATTAACTACTGATCGACCAACTGGCCTTAATTTTTAAATAAATAATTAATATCTCAACTTTTTCTGTAAGTGTTGTGGGTTTAGTATAATATATTTACCATCCATTTAATATTCTTTTCACGACATTGAGGTCGTAACTTGGTACATACCTGAAACAAAAATAAAAATGAGTCATTTCTAGATTTGTCAAATCGATGGATATTATATAAAATCATCTTTCATCAATCATCATCAATTTATCATCATCATCTGCTGGGTTAAAAAAAATAACAATACCTACTTAAGGTATAGGTTAGGTATTACTCGTATTTGTAACTGTGGCATGACATAAATATAAAAAAAACACAAAGAGAAATAAAACATACTATAAAAAATACACTCAATCTTGAAAATGGGATGAGTTAACACTTTATGCCAAACATAAAAAAGATTACAATTCTTCAAAGTGATCGCAAACTTTTTCTGATGTGTGTACATTTCATTTCATAAAGTCATTGTTTAAAGGATTTTATTTAATAGAGAAAATTCATTTTGGCAGGTATACCATGATAAAAAGAAAGAAAAAACAGGTATCTCTGACGCTCACCTGATTAAAGACCCGTATCGAGTAGGAACGAAATACCAATTACGAGTAGCATTCCGATTCAATAACGAGAAAAGAGAATTCACGAAAATTAATGAATACGAATATTTTGTTAATACTTCAGTCAGTTAAAACCGCGTTCTAGTTTTATAACGAAAAAACTGAAAATTGTTAGACGGATTCATTATTTTTCACGGAAACCGTGTTTACTATATGTATATTAAGCTGGTGGTAGACTTGAGCATTCGGTTGTAACAGATCATGGAGCATTCCCCATTTTTATTTACTTCGAATTGAATAACGAACCGAACCAAGCATATAGCGGCAAGAGGCTCGCAAGAACGCTCGTTAGAATGCTCGATAAAACGCTCTCGTTTGTCTTTGTGTAACATTCGCAATTACATTACAAGTGATGCTTCAAGTTTAGCAACACTTTTACATAATATTTTTGTGATACATGACACAAAATGAATTAGAGCGAAATATAAATACGAGAGTTTCCTCTTGTGAGAAAATGTTACCTCATTGTACATTTACGAAGTTAAGTGGCACGAGGATATTTTGGTGACATTTTCCTTGTTTTTCTAGTGGGCGACTACTGAGAATAAGGTCCCGGGGTCTGATTCCTGGGTCGGGCAAAGTGTTGTTGAGTTTTTCCATTAAAAATTCTCAGTATCAGCCACGGATTCTGGATTTGTGACTGGTAATAGGTTGGTCCACTATTAGACAAAAAAAATCAGGGATGATAAACCAGGGTGATGTTTTGATACTTTTCTTAAAGGCAAAAGCCTGCCGGAGTCACGGTCCTGAAACATAAAGGGCTATTGAAGGATAACCATGGATTTTAGTCTCTCCCGCCCTGCCTTTGAAGGACTAATTTGATGATTCCAACAAGGTAAAAAAAGAGATAGATGGAGAAATCTCGCAAAAAAAAAACGGAACCAACCAAGCAGACGATCCATGACTACGACTACTCCGTCAGGAGTGTACGACTAAGAAGATTCAAGATATAAAGTCCGCAAAGCAAAATTGCATCACCGTACACAACAGCGCAATGCGCTTGCAATCTGCTACTATTTGCTAACTCGCATGTCGCTTGAAATACAAGCTTAATTTGTTGCAATTCCACGCTATGTTCACATATACAAAAATACAACATGCCTTGATTAAAACAGAAAATGTTGTGAGTATTTTTAAGCAGAAGATAGTTGTACCACATTGATCGTACCACAAAAACTTTTAATCTAACATCTGTTGAACACTGTTGTCTAATAAAAGTGTCAGATTATGACGTTGAAATAAGGTCCATTTTGCAGTCACACTTTTTTTAGACAAGTATTCAACAAATAATAAGGCTGTATATTTTCCTTGACCGTGGTGGTGGTTGGTGGTGCTTTAATTTGACTTTAATGAAGCACGTCAATTTTATACTTGTACTAAGAAAGGGTACATAAGACCCTCTACTATGTCTCCGTTTTGGAAACATCTTTGCATATAAAATATTATTATGTTGCAAGCCTAAAAATCCCTCATTTTTAATTGGGCTTATTTCTTAATACAATAGTGTTTGTGAATTCGAATTGGGAAAGCTCAATGGGTGCTTTACCATCAATCAATCATTATTCAGGCGGTAATTTAAAGACATGATAATGTATGGAAAATTGCACTTTACAGCGACTTTAAAATCTACAGTATTTTCATGATACTGCTAAAAAGCGCTTAAAGTTTGTCAACATAGAGAAAAACTGTTCGATTAAAACCGTACCAAACGAGAGCAATAGATCGTATCTGCAAGTAAAAGAAAGCTAGATCCTCCATTGCTTAATTATAAAGACTGAATGCACCACATATGTTGACGGTGACAACAACACTTGAACTACAAAAACCGACCTTACTGCACCGATATAAAGCCGCTGTCGATGTCAAATTATCATCATGGTTCAGCGGTCGTTGTAAATTAAACCTAGAGCGCTTCCAAACATTAATTACTGGAACATTGTGGCGCTGATTTCAGCGGATGATGAATAAACTGCGCTTTAAAAGCGGACACCTTCATTTTGCATGTTGCTAATTAAATTATTTTAATTATGTTGTGAATATGGAGTTGGGTGCTGGATTGTGATGGAAATGTATTATTGTCTAGCCGCAATCTCACATAGGTCGGTATGTTGATTGCATCTGCGCCTCGGAAATGCGTTGAGCCGTTGGACCCAGTTGTCATTTGTTTTGTTATGCCGATCGCCACATTGGACACCTGCTGAAATGCCACCTAAGCTAACGGCTTCTACACTATTCCACATACGGCTCCTATCAACGGTTTTGGTAGGTACCAGGTGCCCAATGTGGAATATCTCTCTATTGGTTTAATGAAGTAGAATTTGGTTGAATGGCTATAGCTGGCTGGCTATAGTGCCAGTTTTTCCCGTTGAATCTAAACAAACGTTTAACTTGCAGTTAGAAGTTTTAAGAGTACACAAATTATTTAGTATTATTTAATACTGCATATCCAAATAATCGCCGAACACGAGTCTATCGCTAAATTATAAAATAACCTTCTTTTAGGATTATATTAAATTGCCTCAAGGACTCTTTTAGGTCTTTTACTCATTAAAATTCGAAAAGTCTTCTTGAAAATCGAGTGCCTATTTTAGAAAAAATGTTACATGTGAAAATCATTATACATAATATTGATGGATACCTGTGTTCCACTTTCATGTCGCACGAAATTGATGAACTTCGGTTTCATCAATTTTGCTTTGACGTTCCCGTGAGTGAGTTTGAATTAGAACTCTATTTTCCATTACCGATACTAATGTAGTCTTCTGTCAACTGCGATGAATTTCAGCCTCATTTTGAAAATTGTATTTTGAGGTGTACAGTTAAATACAGTTTTCAAAATTGTATTACGGTACTTCTGGTAAATATTTGACATTTGTGAAGTTGTCTATGGTATCTAATAATTGTTAAAAAAATGTCATAAATTCAGATTAGGATTACCTAATTTGTGTGGTAGTTTATAGAAAGAAAAGATTTAGAAAGAAGATTTTGAAATATTTTGAAAAAGATCTAGAAAATATTTTGTTATGTCAAATTTTATTACGTTGTTTCTCTTATAGCTAGTACATTTTATAAAAAAGCTTATTTTTTCTAGGACAAAATACCTTATAGTATCAGAAACTCGATCACAGCTCCACGTGTAATATAATAAAAATAAAAATCAAGATCAAAAACCGAAATTCGATTACAACCAAGTTTTTACCAAAAAGTTTGCAAAACTCGTATATGTCATAGGTCGCGTTTGCCACCCACACAAGCACAACATACCATTTGTACCGAAATTCTCATTGTGTAATTCGCATAAAAAGGTTGAATATGTATAGTTATGGGAAGCAAGTCCCTGATCGGCAATTGGATTTGTGGATTGGAGTAGTGAATACCGATACGATTATGTTTTTCTGCTTAGTTACGTAGCTACTCTAGTTTTCTTTAAAGGTTAACCGTAGCATAATAAAACTTCTTTTGGGCCAAAAGAAGTTTTATTATTTTAATTTCATTATTTTAGGTACAGTCAGCGCCAAAAGTCGATGAACAGAATCAACATTACAAAACACCTGTTCACAATAAAATGCCATAAGTTATAGTCGCAACTAGGAAACAAAATAGCCTGTACACCAGAAATTTACAAAAGTCGTTGAACACGAGTATTTCAAAAGTACATATGCACTAGTATTCCTAAAGTCGCTGACCACCATCAATCCAGAACATCATTGTATCAAAAGTCACTAAACAGCAGTAAAAATACAAAATTAGGTTAACAAAGTATATTTTTAATGTTGCCGTGTGTTAATAATATACTTTTGACCCTTATGTTGTTCAGCTACTTTTGGGACAGTGCTTGTTGACCATTCGATAGTGTTGCTAATATGGATCAAATTCTGGGAAGTAATCATATACGGCAAACTTAAGGAAATGGCTGATTTTTATGAAATTGCTATTTTTCCATGTTACTTTACATCTAATTAGCCATATTTTTTTAGAAATTATAAAATTTCATTGTTTTCAATCAGACTTACTCACTCTCACTGTATTTGACGTTTCAACAATCCCACTGTACTTAGCAATACGACATTATTCAGTTGACCAAAAAATAGCATTAATTTAAAGAAGAAAAGGTGACTTATGATTCAAAAACAGTCTTTGCTTTGAAGATAAATCAGTTTTTTTGTAATTATACGTTTTCCTTATGTTTGCCGTATATGATTACTTCCCAGAATTTGATCCATATTAGCAACACTATCGAATGGTGTAATAATACAGGGTGTGATTTTTTTTCCAAAATCAGCGGGTTCGATTCCTGGCCAGGATTAATGATTTTTACAAAATCCAAAGATGCAGTTTTAGTTTTCGTCAAAATCGGCCTCGATACTCCTTTCAACGTTTTTCTATATTCCTCATAGTTTTGAAAGTAGCCATCCACGCCCAGTTAAAAAATTCACCCTGTATAGATAGCACAATCAAAAAATCAAATGAAAATATTTAAGATATTATAATATAAATCTTAACATATTTTTGATTAAAAATTGGATGCTGAAAGTTGACAAAAAATCTTGAGTATTATCTCAAATTTTGAATCACCCGGTCGACTCAGCTGATGTGTCATGTGTCAAAATTTTGTCGTGCAGAGTGGTTAAGGTCAACAAGCACTGTCCCAAAAGTAGCTGAACAACATAAGGGTCAAAAGTATATTAACACACGGTAACATTAAAAGTATACTTTGTTAACCTAATTTTGTATTTTTACTACTGTTTAGTGACTTTCGATACAATGATGTTCAGTGACATTTGAATTGATGGTGTACAGCGACTTTAGGAATACTAGTGCACATGTACTTTTGAAATACTCGTGTTCAACGACTTTTGTAAATTTCTGGTGTACAGGCTATTTTGTTTCCTAGTTGCGACTATAACTTATGGCATTTTATTGTGAACAGGTGTTTTGTAATGTTGATTCTGTTCATCGACTTTTGGCGCTGACTGTACCTAGATGTAGAAGATGACTTTATTAGGAGAGTCTGATTTTCCATAGCAAACTGTGCTTTACAAAACATAATAAAAAAGCGCAATTTTTATACCACTCCTATATACTTAAAAATGTGTATCATCATCTGCCTAGTCTTTTCCCAACTTTATTAGGGCCAGCTTCCAGTCAAACCAGATTCAGCTGGATATTAGTATTTTTTCATGGAGCGACTGCATGTCGAACCTCCACAACCCAGTAACTGGGTAATACGATATCCCATGGTAACACTGGTTGTCAGACTTTAGAGCTTATTTATTTTTTCTTTTAAAAATGTGTACGAGTATGTGTTAGTATAAGTGTGAGTATATGAGTGAAAGTGTAGAGTGAGTGAGAAGACATTGATCGAGGCGAGTTTATGTTTATGTAGGTATAGAAACAATCCCATTATATATTATTTAATAAATCTAGGCCATGTAAAGTGGCAAAGCTTTATGAAAACGTCGCTATTATCGATAATTGATATTTTCCGCCATTTCCCTCCATATCAAGCAGGAAAAAGCATCTGTCACATCTACATTTCATGGAAAAGTCCCAGGAAGAAGTCTATTGCCATCCATGGGTTCCAATTCAGATCTTCGATTGCTACTGTGAAATTCTTAAAGGAAAGAGGTACCCAATAATACTAGCAGCGGAAAATATATTTGTTGGGAAAAGTTGTGGTGTACAAACCACAACGTTTTATTTCATGGGTATCACAACATTAATTGAGTTGTCGGCTTTGTACCGTTGAGTCCCGCATGAGTAAATAAATAAATAGCGGCGGTTCCTTCATTTTTGTTCACGTAATTAGTATTACGTGTAGAGAATATATTGTGTTTCACATAATATGAAGCAGCATGTTGAAAAATGTTTAATGTAACGAATTTGTTTGTAGGTAGAGAATATCTATGGGCGCACTCTCATCGCGAGCATTCACCTGTGATGTAACGTTACAGATTCGAACATTAATTTCATCAGTGACAGAAGACAATAGAGCATCAAATCGCGCACTTTTATGTTACATTACAGGTTAATGTTCGCGGTGAGGGAGTGCCTTTATTTTTTAACTTTGGCGGATTCATGTGGTTTACAGACGTTTTCGTTGTTCTTTATGACTTTTTTGTATGCTAAAGTCATTGAATAAGTAAGTAGTTCCCTTTTCATACGTCGTACCAATTTCAAGCACAGCACACTTCAAATACGAAACACGGTAAAATAGTATAAAAAAAAATATTTTAACAAAAAATCTGTTCAGTGTAAATACTGATTGTGTTTATATTCTGACAACACTAGTTCCAAAAACACAACATAACAGTTATCCAGTATCCACCATATCTCAACTCATAAGTGCCATAAGTTTTGTTTAAATTCATTTTCTTCCACTCCAGTTGAAACGACATCAATAAAACTCCACGATATCCCAACTTGATTTTATTACGAGATTAAATTGGTCGTCAACAAAAAACTTTTTACAAAGTAACCCTCTTTTATTGACGTTGTTTATTTTGAAAGGATGCTTCTCTATCCTAACAGTAATAAGATTTACTAGGAGTGGGGACTTTATTTAATTTCAAGTTAGACCTTCGGGGGAAAGCATCTGACGAAGATGATACGTTTGTAGTCAGTATAAGTAGGTTCGTAAACTGATTATTTTGATCAAACTTTTCTTCCTGATCCAACACTTTCCTGTTTTTGTGAGTTGTGATTTGTCGGCATCTACTTACAATGCTACGAACGAGAATTGAATATACTTATATAACTGTTTTCCGTGGGTTCACACCCGATGCTGGCCTCCTATTGGTCGTATAGCCTTCCTCGATAAATACTATCTAATACAAAAATATTTTTTCAATTCGAACCCGTATAGGGCCTGAGATTAGCACGTTATTTCAACCACACAAACAAACTTTTCAACTTATTTTTGGTTGCCTTTCAACAACTGAGTAGCGCCTTTTTTTCAGTGGTAAAATCTTCAAACAAGTCCTCCCGCGCTGTGTGGAGCGGAAGCTTATTGAGTCAGGCACAGACAATAAGTCTGGTTGGAAAATCTTCTCATTTTAAATTGAAGATCAGAAACTTTTTAACCTGTTCTTCATGTATCTCAATCAAGTTCTGTTTTCCAGCGCTTCAAGTTCTCAACGTACGGTACAGTCGTCGGTGCTCTCATCATCATCATCGTCATCTTATAAAGCAGAATAATGTTCAAATGCGAGTCAAATAATGCTAACAAACCGAGTGTACGTACCTATATTCCATTCTACATAGCCAGTGTGTTACTCGTATATTATCGTTGCAAAATAGAAGTAATTCCTCAAATATATGCATACCGTCTACAATATGAAACTTTCTAACAATTAAATAACTACGTGTCAGTGTTTTGTACAATGCCATCAAAAGACGCAAGCTGCGCTGTGTTCAACAGACGGGCACGATCTAATTGCTTTGCAACACCCCGACCATTACAACTAGTTCTCAACTATAAAGCCGAAGCAAGCAAGTGTCCGAAGTTGTGGCATTGTCTGTCATACTACAGAATTATGATACTACAGAAAGACTAACTTTCAGAAGATGATATGATTATTATTTCCATTTATATTATTGCAGCGTACACAAAATCGGGTCGGCAGTAATCGGCACTCCCGGGCGGTAAAACCGAACATGAGCAGATATGAATGTTCGTGATTCACAAACCGCTCGTCTGCCGAACATAACCATTCGGCCTAGCAACTGTTGAGTTTTTCGTCAATTCCGAATGAACTATCCAATCGGCACTAGTTGATTCAGCCAAACAAGTGCATTAATTCCTTCGCATTTGCTTTTCGATAAATAATGCCGAACTGAAAATGTCGGCCCGCTTAATAATCATAGGTGTTACCTTATGAGGACACGGTATTAAACTAACATTTTTTTAAGAAATTGCCAAGTTTGCCAGCTATACCTAAGTTGAGTACTGCAGGGAGACTTTAAATCAGTATAAGTATGTAAATCTATTTGGTTTCAACCAATCCAAACTTTGCCTTCCAAGAATAAAATTTATTCTAACTTCGCTAAGTAGGTCCTCATTACGGCTCATTTTGGTGTACTGACTTCACAATGCTACAAATAAGGGTCCTCAAGGTGATTTATTCAAAAGGATCACAATAAAATAATGATATGCTTAAATAGTACAAAGACAAAGGCAACTCTTTGCGATTGAATAAAATAAGTCGTTGTTTTGACTAGTTGAAATCTTGAGTCGATTTTTTCTTTGTATATAATTTTTAAAGATGTTTGCTGTTTAATGTTGTTTAACCCCATTTGCAACCACTAGACCATTGAAATATCTATTTTTGTAAATAGTACTTTCAAGAGAGGATAATCGTCATCATCAGCCTATAATGTCCTCACTGCTCACATCAGCCCAGTGCGGCTTGGTAGATAGATGTCACAAGTCATGTTTTTTTTTCTAGGTTTGCCGGTTTTGCCCACGATGTTTTCCTTCACCGTTAATAATACAAGACAATAGCGGATAATACAAGTTTAAAAATGTTTTAAGTCATAGTATATTTTACTAACGACTTGGCTTGACTCTTCAAGGAGGTTTTCGAGAGGCAGTGAACCGATTTATTGCACAAACTCGCCTGCACTGAAGTAGTTTAGCATAAAAATTGTGTATCGATGCATTTAATTGGAAATCGTTAAAGGAAACTTACTAACGGACTGAACAAATTGTATACGGATCGTTAAACATAGAGGGTCCTAGAATCGCTCCTTGGGTGAACCTTTCAATTCAAATAATTATTTCAAACGTCTGTGCTTCTGTTGATGTTTATTCTATCGTTTTGTTGTTGTTCATTTGTTTATTACGTACTAACAGTAAATTAAACTCATCGAAAGTTTTCATTACTCAGCTGAATACGAAATGTACATTAATTACAGTACAGACTATTTGATTAATACTGTTAATTTACTTTGAATCTGACCGAATGAAGTTGTAATTAGCAGAATCACAATATGTTTTCATGGTATGCTGTGGTGGGCTAAAATCACAGTATCTGGCTTAAATACTTATTTTATTTGGATTTGGTGGTGTTACAAATATGATTTTCATAGCAACACTGTTAAGTCCATATGTTGTTTCTAATTACAGTTTCAGTATCACAATTGTATTAAATTTGGGCGTCTGTCGGTAGCTAATTCTGTTTAATTATTGTATTATTGTCACTGCTAATGTGTGTCGGACTGTTAATGTGGTCACTGGCTAGGCTTCTATTGTTAGCTTTATTTGGAAATCGTTTAATGATGCATAACTTAATAATAATTGTCATTCATAATTTATTCATCCAAATTGAAATACCTATTTAGTTTTATTTTTTCAGGTTAAAACATAGGGTTAAACATATTCTATCATATCACGTGTATGTATACAGGGTGAATTTTTCAACTGGGCGTGGATGGCTACTTTCGAAACTATGAGGAATATCGAAAAACGTTGAAAGGAGTCTCGAGGCCGATTTTGACGAAAACTAAAACTGCATCATCGGATTTTAGAAAAATCAAAAATCCTGGCCAGGAATCGAACCCGCTGATTTTGGAAAAATAATCACACCCTGTATTATTACACCGTTCGATAGTGTTACTAATAAGGATCAAATTCTGGGAAGTAATCATATACGGCAAACTTAAGGAAATGGCTGATTTTTATAAAATTGCTATTTTTACCGACTTCAAAAAAAGGAGGAGGTTCTCAATTCGGTCGGTATATATATATATTTTTTTATGTATGTACATCGATTACTCCGAGGTTTCTAGTCCGATTAGTGTGATTCTTTTTTTGTTCAATGCAGGATACTTGCAGTTTGGTCCCATAAAAATTTCATCAAATTTGGTTCAGTACTTTTTATTTTGTGAGCATTTTTATTAATTTCGCCTACTTGGACGACATGATGATCTTTACTTTTTGCGTGTTTGTTACGCGATTACTTCGCCAATTGTGGACCGATTTTCAAAATTGTTTTTTTGTTGTACTAGGGATCGTTCACTTTAGGGAATACTGCAAGTTTCATCGAACTCTGTTCAGCATTTTTTGAGATAGGGAATTTTATTGGAACTTTCTTTTTTATGTACACAACATGGGCGATGTTAAAACCGGTGCTATGGATTACAAAATTCTAGTGCACATGTAAGAAAATGATGTATTTGCCAATTTGGGTTGAATATTTAAACTAAAAAGAGTAAAATAAAAAAAAAATTTCAAAAAAAATTTAACCGCCTTCAAAAACAACCACAAAAAAGGGTAAAATAACCTACAAAATAACTTTTCTTTCGGAAGTCGGTGGCAAAAAGACATCGAAATAATAAAACAAAGCCACCGACTTCCGAAAGAAAAGTTATTTTGTAGGTTATTTTACCCTTTTTTGTGGTTGTTTTTGAAGGCGGTTAAATTTTTTTTGTTCCATGTTACGTTACATCTACTGAGCCATAATTTATTCGAAATTATAAAATTTCATTGTTTTCAATGTCTCACTGGGTTTGACGTTTCAACAATCCCACTGTACTTAGCAATACGACATTATTGAGTTGAACTAAAAATTGCATTATTTTACAGAAGAAACGGTAACTTATGTTTCAAATACAGTCTTTGCCTTGAAGATTAATTAGTTTTTTTTTGTAATTATACGTTTTCCTTAAGTTTGCCGTATATGATTACTTCCCAGAATTTGATCCTTCTTAGCAACACTATCGAATGGTATAATAATACAGGGTGTGATTTTTTTTTCAAAATCAGCGGGTTCGATTCCTGACCAGAATTTTTGATTTTTCTAAAATCCAATGATGCAGTTTTAGTTTTCGTCAAAATCGGCCTCGAGACTCCTTTCAACGTTTTTCGATATTCCTCATAGTTTCGAAAGTAGCCATCCACGCCCAGTTGAAAAATTCACCCTGTATATCGTAGTAATTTTAAACTTCATTTATAATGATGCTGACGATATTAACATGATTCTCTTAGATTTTAAGTGGAAGAAAATGTTTTGTCACAATTAAAGTGTCTATTTTGGCTCTGCATCGAGGAAAGTGGAATCATCGATGTCTTTGCCCAGCAGTGGGATAATGCAGGCTAGCATTGTAAATACCTTCTTCAATAAATACGAATGTCAGCGACAGTTTTGGCTTCTTCAATAAATTGCGGACAACTAAAGCTAAGTGTTCTAAAATTCCCGTATTTTATGATGAGTTAGTGTCTAGCTGAGAGATAGTAATTTCTACAATTTCAAAGAGCTTTATGTCATTTCTACTACCATTTAGAGTTTATTAGGGACCTTTAAATAATGGCTAATGATGGAAGTTGAGACTTAATGGGTTGTTAAACTAATTACACGACTTTTTATTTCTTAACTTTTCATGGTTCAACATTTTATTGGACTTTGATTGTTTGTTAGGTTATTATTAGTATCAGTTAAGTATCTTTGAGTTAGATAATATAAATTGTTGATTTTTCTTGGTTTATTGATTGATAATAAGTTTGTGATTATGGTCAGACGAAAGCTGCTGATAGTTGGGTTGAGCACCATATTTCATTTAAAAAGAGGGAAAAGGCAAAGCCAGATAAATGTTTTGTTTATCGTGTTACGACCATCAAAAGAGTTCAAATGAGTCAGACTCGACTAAAACCACGACCTTTATTTAATAGCCCTGTAACTTCTAGTGTTATGGTTAGCAGTATAGACAGCGACCTTGGTAGGTATTAAGCCTCCTATAGAAGGGGTCCTCCTATAGGGTCTATTAAAGAAGTGAACGCTGCGGTGAAGAAAGATATGCAAGAAACAATCAAACTGCGACCACATCTTTAATAAATTGGATCAGAGATGACATCGATAGTAGTAACCCTTCTACCAAACGAACATCTAATACAGTAATAATCACAATTTAGAAGATCATTAATAAAATTATGAAGGAAGGCGACGAAGCGACCAGCCATTCATTACCTACTTACCTACTCAAGATTAATTGCTTAAGAACGACGAACCAGAAGCAGTAGCAATACGCGGTAGGTAATCATAACAATAATTACTAACATCTACTCTATTTGTGGCAACGTGAGAAATGTAGCATCTTGTAGTTGTGGTATTGTGGAGGACGTGTTATTAATGTTTAAGTGAATGAAATAGTACAACGAAGATAATTACATTACGCCTGTCTTCCCCATAGTTTAGTACTGGTATCTTAAGAAGATAAATTTACATCCACAAAGTACTACAAATCCAGATTCCAAGCTTGTAACTTGGAGGTCTAACCTCTAAGCACGAAACCCGATGTTTCGGCCTTTGTGACAGACCTTTGACAACGAGCTCGAAATTAGAATGAATGATACAATATTACGATATGGCAGATATTTCAAAATAGGTAAATCTGAAACACCAATGATAGATACTTAATTATGAATCTCTACCCATTTAGTTTAAGATTGAATTTATATTGGAGTTAGAAATAATCGCGAAGTCTTTCAAGGTTGTATTTTTTATCATAAATAAGCAAAATCGTAATTTTTGTTCAACGATCTTCTAAATTATGGATATGGAAATATCAGCGGTTGCCTAGCAAAGTTGAAAAGTCGTGGAACTCCTATTTAGAGTCCTTCAGAATGCGTGACTGAGGGTGGATTTCATCGACAAATACGAACGCGATTTCGTCAACGAAAACTGAGTTTTCGCTCTTGATCGAATTTCTGTTTCCAATATCGATTTCAGCGAGCCTAGTTTAAGCTAAAACTGAGATTACCACTGTCACTGGTCTTATCATTTTTATCATGGCGGTATGTTTTTAATGAACCACTGAGGAGTTATTTTAATTTTAAATTAGAAGCATGTGGCTTCTACCAACAATCATTAAAAAAAAAAAAACTCGAGCTTTGCTTTTGACAACGATCGTTGAAACTAATATCAACTCAATTCAAATGTTGCTAGTGAAATCAGTTTGATGTAAATCGAGATCTAAAAACTAGTTTAGGCAGAACTTGGTACGTACAAACGGGTTTTATATCAAAGTCGGTGAAATACACCCTGTAAGGTGTATGTTACTGACAAGTTTTCTCTAAAGTCGCGTGTGTGAACCAAGTCTTAGTCAGCACAAAGAATAATAGACATGTCTAGGGAATATTGGTAGCAATTTGTCTGTGTGGTTTTCGATTTATTTTAAAAATATGAGAGTTATTTGTTTGTTAAGGTTTTTATTGTCGTTATAAGAAAGTAATCTCGGTTTATATTTAAGTTTGGATCTAAAATACAGAACTGCAAAATGAAAAACTACTTTTAATCATGCAAATGTTTGTTACGATCAGGAATCGAACTCGTAACACGCCGTAGCATTCGATCACTAAACTATTACGTCAACCGTGTCACACACTGTGTTTTACATAAGCTCTTCATTGTCTTTTGTACCCGCTTAAATCATTTGAATATTAATTTTAGGGATCCCTATAGAATATATCGAAAAGTTTTTTCTATTTTACTAACCGACTTCAAAAAGGAGGAGATACTCAATACGACTGTATTTTTTGGTTTGTTACCTCATAACTTTAGAAGGAAAATCGGTTCACCTAACCGATTTTAATATTTTTTTTTATTCGATGCAGTATACTTGCCATTTAGTCCCATAAAAAACACCAATCAATAAATTCATTGAGTTTGGCTGAGTAGTTTTTATTTTAGAGCATTTTTCAGTATCGTGTTTGTTAAGGCGCCTATGAAAAATGAACCATCCCGATTTGAACATTTCCTGTAAACCTGAACGCATGTTTTTCGTTGAAATAAAAACATTTGACCGTGTTGGAAGGCAAATGTGCGTATTGTTTTTATTACAAACGTAGGAACACAGTAAATTATAACGTTTTGTTTGAGATAAGGGCCTCAAATAGACCGGGAGTCGGAACAAAAAGGTTTGTCTGAATTATATTTATAGGTTTGTTTCTTGTTCGGAACAATTTGCCGCTCAGTTACGCCGCCTCCGTATAATTTGTCAGTTGAATGCATTTTTACTCTCTTGCTAAATGATTAAAGCAACAATTAAACGAAGTTTAAATGAAATGGTCACCAAAAAAACGAACGTTAAATGTTTTTTGTTGCTTTCAGTTAAGTATCCTTGAAAAGAGACATTGAAACGTTTTTGAGTCGTAAAAAAACATTTTACGTTTTTAATTTTATTGTGATTGTTCATAAAAGTGAATTTTCTTTCTTGGGAGGACCTTCCTTTTAGAGATCGGTAGCCAAAGGCTAAGGCAGGACCCTATTATTAGGACTTCACTGTAAGTCTATCTGTCCGTCTGTCTGTCACTAGGCTATAGGTAGTTCAAGAACCGTGATAGTTAGAAATTAGATTTTTCAAAGATGTTTTTTGACTGTTGCCGCTATAAATACTGAAACACAGAATTAAACAGTCACAACCTTACTACAAAAACTTAAACATCTGTAGAAACTTTTCTAAAAAAAGTGTGACTGCAAAACGGACCTTATTTCAACGTCATAATCTGACTTTTATTTAGACAGGTGTTCAACAGACGTTTAAAAGCTTCTGTGGTAATTGTTTAAGGGCAAACAACAGGGTCGCGGGACTTATACCATCACCGTGACCCTGGAACATAAAGGACTATTGAAGGACACCGTGGATTTTAGTCAGTACAAGTCTGACAGTCCCTCCCGCCCTGCCCGGGGCGGACTCATTTGATGAATTTACCACGATAAAAAAAAGGGCAAACAAAACAACAAAAGTGTTTTTTTTTGCCATTTTTAACGATAAAAGAAAAAGAAAGGAATCCTACATGCGCGAGTCCGACTCACACTTGGCCGATTTTTTAATTTTGTTTTTGTATCTACAAGAAAATAACGAAAGCGAATAAGTATCTGTTTTATGCACTTCGTGTAAGGTTCAAATTATGAAGTTGTTTTTACCAATTTTCCTGAATTTCGCTTTGTTACATAAACGAAACCATTTTGCCGTTTCAAATAGCCTTGAAGCTTACTCGGGTATGAAATAAAAACGTGCAGGATTAGTATAAAGTTCAGCTGGCTAAGCTTAAAACTAAGCTGGAAATTAAAGAAAAACAAGGCACTTGTCCCTTATCGTCTTCGCGTAGAAACGTGTTTTGTTGACGAAGAATATCCTACTAATATTATAAACGTGAAAGTTTGTATGTGTGGATGGATGTTTGTTACTCTTTCACGCGAAAACTACTGAACGGATTTGGCTGAAATTTGTAACCTGCATTAACACATAGGATAGTTTTTATCCTGATTTTATGTTCCCGTGGGATAATTTTGGAGTTGTAGCGGGTGAAGCCGCTGGCAACAGCTAGTACAAAATCACCGTGACCACGGAACATAAAGGTCTCTTGAAGGACACCGTGGATTTTAGTCAGTACAAGTCTGTCAGTCCCTCCCTCGCTGCCCGGGGTGGGAGGACTCATTTGATGATTTTATACAACGCAAAAAAATAAAAGTAGTTCTTAAAATGTATGTTTTAATTCTCTAGTCGATTACGGGAGACGGTTATGTCATGCGGGCGGCGAGTAAAGAGCAACTCGCCCCCGACCATGGACCATGCCCGGGTCGACGTCGCGTCTTGTTCCACGCGCGCCTCAACGAGCGTTAGCACGCTGACTGGACCCCCCTATAGAGGGCCATAGCCTTGCCGGGGTCGCGGGACATACATACACCGCGACTCCGGTACAAAAGGCTACCGAAGGACACCGTGGATTTTAGTCAGTCAAGTCTGACAGTCCCCGGGCAGGGCGGGAGGACTCATTTGATGATTTTACCACGTAAAAAAAAAGACGGTTATGTCATTCTCGGAGAAAAAAATAGAATAACATAGAATTAATTTTGTCTATTCTTAGTAAAATAGACATAGAATGGTTATACTTTTATAGCTTTCTTGAATAATTGACGATATTTCGAGAATATACTAGATTTTTTAACTTTATTCAAGTTCTGTTATGGGATTGACGTGGACAGCGGGATTACACCTAACCAACTGAAACCAGCAAGCTGTCACATTGAACTGTATCGTTATGAATATAATGTGGAGAAGAATAGTTACTCGTTCTGAGTTCGCAATGTTGGCACGCATATAGCCTTTGGTATGAATGTTAGAATTGTTATGGTCGCCTAGTACATACTGTTAGAATAAATATTACGTCGTGAAAATCCCGGAAAAGTAGAAGAAATTGTTTGGAAATACGAAAATGCAATTGACAGTGCCGGATTTTTATATGTATGCCGTTGTGCTTATGGTTTTGTATCGTCATTATTTATAACAATGTTTATCATTAGTTATTTATAGGCCATTGAGAAAAACAAAAAAACATCGCGTATTTTCTGGAAACTGTGTTTATTATTGTAGTGAACAATTATTATACATATTTGACACTTATATAAGACAAGGTGGAGAAGTAGTCCTTGTTTGGAGAAATAAATCCATGTGATGAATGTTTAGTCTAAACTCGCTTTTTTATTGAACCACAACAATAGTAAACTCACAATTTCTCTTATTTACAGATAATTTCAACAAATTGTGTTTCATCAAATTTTACTTAGATATTATAATGATGTAATGTTTCACAGCACTCAATGATAATAAAAAGACATTTAAAGTTTTATTTTTGGCCCTAACTGTCATTCTCATGCTAAATAAACGTAAATCAGATAAAATAAAGTAAATAAATAAAAAATACAACATAAAGTTATCTCGACATCAACATAAAAAAAAACGATTTATTACAAGATGTATAAAATGGCTTTAAAAAATCGTTGTTACATTGAAATTTGAACGAAGCTGATTAATATTAATTACAATCCTAAGATGTTTTCTTAATGAAGTTTAAAGAGGGTCTATTCATCTTTAAAAACTTGATGAAAGTGCGAATGTTCTTTGATCAAAGAATAAATTACAGTTCTGCTAATGTTTAAGTTCTCAGTTTTAATCTACGGTAGATCAGGGTTAATTTAATAAGAAGATGGTTGAAACTGAACGTCATTCGTTGTCTATTAAACGTGTAGATGAATATTCATAAGTCCTGGGTTCAAACATCACATAGGTACATGCTATACCGCTATGCATCCATCTTAGCTGATAGTTTAAATACGAAATATTGTTACCAAACCAAATCACATAACCGATCAGAGGTACTGCAATGTATATAGATTGTCAGGTGTATGAGTATGGTGTAATTACAGCCTCACAGGCCGATCTACCAGGTTAAGCCGCGCTTGCCGAGGTTGGTCTGTGGATAGGTGACCATTTATCATAGCGAGTTTTCTCCGTGCCTCAGAGAGCACGTAAAGCCGTTGGTCCCGGCTGTCATTTGTAGCATAGATCTTTGACAGTCATTCGTTACTGTAAGCCAGAAGCTCTAACTAAAGTCTGACAACCAGTCTTAAAACGGGGTATGGTATTACCAGTTACTGGGTTGTGGAGGTCCGATAGGCAGTCGCTCCATGTAAAATACTGATATCCAGCTACATCTGGTTTGACTGCAAGCCGACCCCAATAAAATTGGGAAAAGGCTAGGCAGAAGAAGAGGTGTATAATAGGGGGTTAGGGATCATTCATCTCAAGAAAAGTAGGTATTGCTCCCAAAAAAAAACCATAGCATTCTTAAGATGGCACCACATACGATCTCAATTGTGGTATCCCTTATTGGGTACCCGCTGACACGCATCTGAGCTATTCCACACATGAGATATTCGACGTACGGCACCTATCAATATTTTTCACAGGAGCGTTTAGTGAAATAGTTTTTGGTATAGCATTTTATTCAACTTATACCTACAAGTTGTACTAGTGCTGAAATTTTATATTTTTAAGCCGACATAACTAAAAAATCGATTAAAACCTGTAGAGAGTACAAGATGAAAATATGATTTTAATACTTCATTTAGGTGGCACGTAGATGCCATTAGCACATATATCAATGGGTGCCCAATATGGAATACCTCTCCGAATTGATTGTCAAATTCTAAATAAATGCGAGTGAAGCCGAGCACTAAAGCTAGTTTCCTATATTCTCTTTGTCTCAATATCGGCCAACCTTATTTTTACTATGCAATATTGCTCTTCTATTCGTTTTAAAACCAAAAGTGGCGTTTACTGGAGAGAATAAGAGATATCGTCGGGTTAATAATATTATCTAACTAATTGAATTCTGTAACGGCTGAATAACTGCGGTTAATTGCGGTTTGGCCATCATTCCAATCAGGGGAACTCTCCGACCTTTATAGAAAATGGAACAGTTCAATGAACTAATTATAATGGAAATTATCGATTTTGTTTTGGGCATTTTTAAACAGGTTACTTAAAATATTGATAAGAGACTGAAGTACCTTTGAGATTTGAGAGTCAAGACACTTGAGATTGTTTAAAAAAAGTGCATTCATATTTTACATTTTCGATATTAGCGTATTCTAGCACAGTACCCTCAGCACGAGTTTTCAGTATTTGAGACGTAAATTAAACTAGAACTTTAGCAATTTTAAATTGACAACTTTCAAGGAAAAAAATAGTTCCTTCTTCGCACACCAGAGGCGCTGTTCCATTTTTTCATACAAGAAACTCTGTAAATACTGGAAAGATGCTGTAAAGTAAAAGAGTAAAAACTCGTGCTAGGGGTACAGGTTCCTCCTGCCAACTTGTAGCTAGCAAAATCGCCATGTTTTGTAGGTTTTTGCCTCTAAAACAATTTTTTACTAGCCTTTGCAAAGGAATACATGCATAATAACAGAGCTACGAAAAACATAAGACCAACTAAAACAACTGACAACATCATAATATTTTATACAGTTCAATGAGTTATTCAGGAGAAAAGCAATATATTAATTTCAGCAGATATTTTAGGTGCCTGAATCAATAGCCATAACATAATATTATTATGGTTAGGGCAAATTTATACGCAGTCTGGCTCATAGATACACACACGATAGAGATATACTTGCGTATGTAATGTAATGATCACACCGTGTTAGGGAAATATTTCTACTACTATTATATTAAATGCGATTTTGGGATGGATGTACGGATGTATGATAATGCATGGCATACAGCTGGATTTGATGATTGATATTAACTTCAGTTATAGATAGGTAAGTAGAAGATAAATAGAATATTTTATACTTTATTGCTCACCAAAATTATGTGGGTTAAAAAAACCAGCAGAAAATGACTATTATGCATGATAGCAAGATATATTTATATGTACAAATTAACAAGCTGCTATGTGGTTTTCAGATTTCAGAACAGTAATAAATAAATAGCAGTAAAAGGTATTTTTTTGAAACAAATAAAATCTCCTTTAAATCCGTACTTTTCCTAAACATAAGAACTTTGTAAGATGATCAGTCTTACTTACAAAAAAACGTTAACCCTTTTATATTTTTTTTTCCGTCGATTTACGTTAAACAATGGTGATGGAATATTTACGTCAACTGAGGAACAGGATAAACAATAATCCCTCAGAGATTTATCTTCGCTACATAAAGTTTGAGAAATTGATTCTACATTTATTTAGGATATCTGACATTTGAGGGATTTATAAATAGAATGATGTTGAATCCTCTGAGGTATATTAAGCACGACGCTATATACTACGACTATAAACACAAGAAACAAAGTTTATGATCAGCTGATATATTTTTTAAAATTATGGAATAAATTGAACTGTTTTTTTGAATAAATTGAATTCTCTAATTCTTTATTTTTAAAAAAATAATCAAAATGATGGAGAAATAATGATATGATCTACCGTAATACAAAAGATAAAAAAATTGCGATCACACATTTTCAAAAAAAATCTTTTAAAAGACACAACATAATACTATAAAAGCTTTTGATATCGCGGAACCCAGTCAAACATATGAGGGGAAAGTAGGGGTGGAAGCGACCGATAAATCGGTTAGTGTGCTGAAATTATTTACTGGCCTGTATTAATATTTACATTTAAAAGTGAAACGTGGTTACGCATTTATGAAATAAAAATCTGTGTTCATTTTTTATATTTTTCGTGCACATGTTTTTTTTATTATTTAAATACTTTTTGATAGAATGTGATTATCCCTGATTTTTTTTATACGTAAATGAAAATGTTAGATTCTAATTTTTATTTGTTGAACTGGATTGAATATTTCTTTGAGATATTCAATACGGGATTTAGAGCACAGTTGGTATACTGGCTACTACAGACAGACTACTGAGTTGCGTATTACACGGATTAAATATTTGTATGTAGGTATAATAAAAGTAGTTCCGGGTGTGGGTGTTTGTGTATATGAGTTGAAATAATTTTAAATACTACACGATACAGGAAAAAACTCTGGGCAACGTTAAAAAAAAGAAGAAAATAACAGTGATATTAATTATATTTAGGGCAAATTTTTCAAAAGTCACATTTTATCTGAGGAGTAAAAATAGCGATTTGAGATATTTGGTACAGATCAACTGTCAAACCGCCATTTTTTATTACTCAGATAAAAGTTATCCGGCTATTGAAAAATCAGCCCTCAAGAAATATTGTACACACGCCTACATCAATCTATGCAAAACCAGTAGACGCTCATCATTGAAAGATCATACAAAAGCTAGACTACAGTAAACTAGTTTTGTTAAGCATGATATGAAGCCGTGTGTACTAACACGTAACATTATAGTCCTTTTGTAGAAGATAATAAAGTTACAAGTGGCTTAACGAACACAATAATTCAACAGACGACAAAACTACAACAGTGTATTGTCGGGACACTACAAAATTGTACTCCACAAACACATATCTATATTTGTGGCAAGAAAAAAGGCAAAAAGGGTAACACGCATTGTGGCTTATAAATCTCGACGAGTGAGATAACGCGAAACGAATAGTGGCTGTAGTGTCACACCGGATTGTTTTACAGCCTGAAAATAGGCATGTTTATGTTTTGGAATTACTATATTTTTTTCTTCTAGGATATTCGAATTTACATGAGATTTGTCAGGAAATAATGTATCGGAAATTAGTTTTTGGTGAAATGTGAGTATGTTAGATTAAAATGTGGGAATATGTTTACTGATAAAACCCATACTTGATTCCAAAAGTCACGGGCAGAAGATGTTCATACTCCTTTACTTTGGAGAAAATCTTCGTAGCGACGAGGCTATAAGAATCGCATCAGGAAATATTATTCAATAAAGACTATAAATAGTATCTGTACACATTCCATTCAGTAAAATTTATTGCGGACACGTATTAAACTATAACATTAATATATTTATCCGCATATAAGCTAGAGGAAAATTCACAGTCTTTTGTCTATGACTTTTGTTTATTCTTCGTATTTTGAACAACTTTGATAATGAGAAATCAAAAAAGAAGGAAAAAAAAGAATAGTCCTCCAAGAAGAATATAAAATAAAACAGTTTCTTTTACGTAGTCCTAAATACTGAACTTTATTTTTGTTGTTTGAATTTTATAGTCGTAGCAGGTGATTTTTATTCCAAAACGAAAACAATTTATTTTAAAGTTACAAAAGTTTCGTGATAGTAACTTTCATGAAAACTCTATAAAATATTTATAGCAGTCAATTTTCAATTTTACGCCAGAAACTACAGTTTCTGCTTTGAGTGAGAGTGCTTATTTTTTCACTTTTTGTAAAAAATATAAAAAAAGTCGTAAATATCTGGAAGTTAACTGTATTTGTGTTCGTTCATTATAATTTTAGCGTGGCAAATATAAATCGTTATTTATTTTTCATTACAACATAAAGAAAATTACAAAAGAAAAAACGCTAAACAAGTCTGAGAAATAAATCAAAAAGCAAGCAACAATAGCAAAATAACAAAGAAAATTGCCAAAAAAATCCAATTCAAATATATCAAATTAAATGGCACCAACATAAAAATTGAGACGAGAAATTAAATTGTTCGAATTTTTCTAACAAGCGGATATGGATGAAACGAGGGAGAGAGAATAAACAATAGCTTCCAACCTTATGAATAGTCGGCGAGTGTTGAAAGAATAATTGGCTCTTTTGTTTTTGGTCCGGACGTTCCGATTCATCAATACGTAGACGTGTTTCAATCTCTGTCAGCTTTTGTTTTAATTTATACCGTTGGAATATTAATCTGCATCAACTGGAGTTACAGCGCATGCATTTTGATTTAAATGTCCCCGATTTATGTATTTATTTATTGTTTTGTTAATTTATCTTTACTACCCTAAAAAAAGCGGAAAGAATTTCATAGGAAACTTTGTAAAGTAGCCTAAATAATCTAAAATGTTTTATGGCTATCCTAAAAAATACGGCACGAGTACTCTAAAAAAAGGATAAAAGAAAATAAAAAATACATTTGCACACGCTGAAAATAGGTCTTATAAATGTATAATAGACAAGTATTTGGTCGTCGTAGCGTGCGCATAAAATTTTACTATCAGGAGACGGCATAAATACACATTAGGTTGAGCAAAGTGTCCCTGTTCCGACCTTTAACCTTCACTTCGCCGTTAGTGGGTATAGGTAGTCCCTCAGGACAGAAAATGTCGTCTTCGTATAGGGACTGTCAGCGGGATACTGGTAGTTTTACGTCCCGCCACGACCTAACAAGATTCCCGTCACCCGTTTCACCAATTTATTACGCCCTTAGAAGGGATTTATACTTTTTGCGGTAGTTTCTGTCTGTAGCAAGCGTTCTAGCTCCATAACGTATTATCTGCCAGAGTGGCTCATTTTGTATCTGGCAGATGTGGGCGGCATCTGGTGCTGATGTCTTGTGTCCAACGATGGCTAGTGCCCCATTTAGGGAGGCAACTAAAAAGTTGTGACGTCAGAACGAGGGTTAAGTTAGTGACCACAGACATATTATATCTATGTTAGTGACAATGACAATATTTTTAGGGTTTTATTTTTTATGTTAATATAGAGTATTAAAGGGTCGTTGAGAATACAGGATTTAGCATTTTTAATTGACATGTTGCACCATCACACGTTTCACACGCTTTCCAAAATAATTTCTATCTCTGTAGCTAAAATGAGAAAAAAATGTAGGTGACAAAAAATATGAACGTTCGTTAGTTTTTCGTTAGTGTGTATGAAAAAAAACATGAGACTAGTTATGAGCTACGTTGTAAAATATAAGAGAATTTTATTAATTATCAAAACTGCTTCTCATAAAATAAACATGATCGTACTATTAATTAAAATCAGGGTTAGTGTGCAACGAGAACAACGGGCGGACAGCTCTGAAGTACAAGGGGAAAGTTTTTCAGTGGTTTCAGGAAGTTGGCCACGCGCCACGACGGGACTTGTCGCGCGCCGCACCCAGGGTTGTCATACCCGAAAAAACGACGAACAAAAACACATGAATTGTTGCTCAGACAAAAATGGAATGCAGAAGCATGCGCACGTATTTTTTTGAGAAAATAGGCACTTCAGTTTAACGATTCGTGTATTTTGTTGCTAAGAAATGATACTGGCCTGTTTGAAAAAATAAAAGACTGTTAATATCTATGATAAAATAGGAATAACGCACAAGAGAAATCGCTTTTTTCGAGGGTTGAATTTTTATTGTCTTTCCTTTTCCATTATTTTCTTATTGCCAAGGACCATTAGCACGTATTTCATTCATTACACTGAAATTAAATATAGCAACTAATTGAGTATGCAAGGCTTGTTTCGCCGCATCTGCTTCTCGAAACAGATTGAGTAATTAGCATAATCCCGACATTTTTGATACATAGCTCCGGGACACGGGTTTAAGTGGAAACTAGAGCAGGGAGAAGTGCTCGGTGACAACCCTAGCGTGACGAGGCGATATCTCGCCTGATGACGTCACTTTTATATTCCATGAAATACGAATAAGGATTTATTAACTCCACGATAAAGTACTGGTAAATTAATTATAACAGTAAATGCTTTATTGGGGAACTACGAAAGTGCTGTTCAAAGGAATTGGGGTCAGGAATTGAGAGTACCAGTGAAATAATTCTTCAGGGATTATTTGGTGATGTAACATTCGTTAATCATCAAACAGAAAAGTTAACAGCTCTGAATGTAACCGAAACAAATGTTTTTCAGAAGTTTTTAACGACAGGGATTATTCACAATTTTATACAGTTTGAATTTTATTTTCACGGTTGCGGTATCTGTCCTTTACAGACCCCATTAAACATGATACTGTTTACGTTAAATAAAGTACTTTTATGAACACGCTGCGGTTTCTATTGTCGTACACAAACGGAAAGGCGCCGCATGATGCCTTTCGCCTTTGTATCCCCTTTGAACAAACATTTCGGTGCATTACACTTACAAGTTTTATTTTATGAAAAGTAAATCTGATAATATTTTCTTTAATTTTCCTCCTTTTTTATGTTGAATTGTTTTTTTAAAACGCGGGTTTTATTCTTTGCGTATTGATTAGAATTTCGTAAAATGGTATTGATTACGTCTCAGAATGTAAAATTATCAGTGTAATCAGTTCACCTAAAAGATTAATAGCTTTTTACCAATCTTCTGCTTAGTGCCTCATTCATCATCTCAGCCATAGGACCTCATAGTGCCTCATTGACTTATATATATTATAGGATAATTATCTTTATGAAGCAACTAAAATCCATGAAAAAAAAGAACGAAAATCGAATTCCAAATGCCTATATCATAAATCTCATACTTGTAATATATAACAGATACCGAAACAAAAAAACCATAATTTCCCCGAAATAACAATGCCCTTTATTTCAATACTACCCTACAATGGAAGACTGAAGAGTGCTTATGGAACATGAATAGCCTTTTCCCTCCGCTAAGAGGAACTGAAGAGGCCAATAGTTCATTCAATTACCGTCGGATAACGAGTAAAATATCGTAAAATGATGGGCCAGAAACCGAAATGACTAATAGTATCGATAAAATAGAAGTTATGGGCAAAGTAAAGCGATTACAGTTTTGAACTTATATTGATACAAAAGATGGAGAATTTTCCAAGGTTATCGAGTATCTAGACTCGGAATACTTAGATTTTCTTAGAAAATTTTAGGTACTCTGCAAAGTTTTCACTTTTCTTCTTTCTAAAAAGAATACATACATCATCATCTGCATAGCGTTTCAGTACCGACTGAGTAAGAGTCAGTAACTGCTGTAAGAGTCAGCTCTTATTCGAACCGAATTTAGTAAAAAATCTGACAACATAACCGGGTAATGCGACGCCCCTTGGTAAGACTAGTTGTCAGACTTTCGAGGTTTTGACAAATAGTAACGACTATAAAATACTTGTGATATTTTCAGTTTGGCTAGTGCTTGACCAAAAACGGATGCAAATTCGGAATAGAACTCCTATTTTCCTGAAAATATCTTTGTATTTTTCACTAACCCATATTGAAATTCTCTCTCTACGGTCCAAACGACACACGTCCTTGAAAAACTGGAAACAATACAAGTTAGAACAAAAGTATTGCGGCGGAGGTCTGAAAATCATTTGTCATCTGATCTACACGCGTGTGATACAATGCCAGCTGAGCTTCTGGGGAATTTTTAGACGTGATACTTTAGCATCCACGAAGATTGTTAATAGCTTGGCCACGACTTATACGGTCAAACAAGTGTTAAGAACAAAGCCTCTAGAGAAACGTATGAAAGAAATTGTGTAAGTGCGATTTGTTACAGTGACGTGATTTTAGGTGTGACTACAGTCTTAAATTATGGAGGCTGGATGTAAAGATGGACTTAGGACCGGCTAAATAATAAACTAGGTAATTTAAAAATTTATAGATACACATTTTTTTTAAGTAGAAGTAACTTGGTTGTCAATCTTCAGACGCATTACAGTTCCCAGATACGAGAATGTAAAATGCGCGTCTCACTTGATTCAAGTATCGCATCGCCAAAGGGCATTCACAGGGTTTAAATCTGCATTCCGTTTTAGCTTTACTCCATTGATATTGCTTTCATGCTTTTTGGTAACTTGCTGCGATACAGCGTGGTATCCAAATCGCGTACTTTATACCTGACACTTTACAACAACGCTTAAAACAACGAAAACTTTGATCGCCAAGTCTAAAAACCAGCATTGTCTGTTAAGATCTTTATGTAACACGACGACCCTCGTATTTCCGTCACCGAAACGACTTTCAAAAAGGTAACTTTCAGAAAAAGGCGACGAAGAATCCTCACTGTGAATACGACGACGTTTTACCGGAAATTAGGGTCTCCTTACTGTAGATTGCTCAAAGTGATAACAAGTGAAAGGTTACTGCGAGTTGAATCGAATGAGGTTGGAAATAATTTATGTAGAAGCCGTAGAGGGCGCTGTTTGTTACTTTTTTTTTGAAGGAAAAAGAATCGCTTTTATCCTTAAAATGGGCGGATCTTGTAACGCTTTTAGAAAGGTTTTAGGCTTGATCGACGCTGTTATATGTTATCCTATTTAATCGCTTTGGGTGACTGCTATTTGTTTATTTTTGATACAATACTTAAACGTTTGTGAAGGGTATTTTTTTGTAAACGTTAGCAATCTGAATGGATTCTATGTTTGCATAATTTATGTATGGATTTTGTATTTTTCGAGTAAAACGTTTGCGTTCTGTTTAATTTACGGTACTGATCTGTGCTATTTGTGTTATAGGTTGCGAATTTTGGATGGAGTACAAACATGCTTGCGAACGCTCTATCAAGTATTTATTTGTAGTTTAATAAATAATACTATTAGTTTATAATTTTTGTAGTCTAGAACTACATCAGAATTAGATAATGCACAGATCCCACGTCAACCTACCTCAATCCGTCGATTTTTAACCCTATCACAACAGAGCGGAAGGTTAACGGTCTATTGGCAAGTATTGACAGATTCGGGTAGGTTAATCTTTCGTCTGTACCTGCATGCATCTATCATATAGTAGAACTACACTATCATCCATAAACTTGTTCTACCAGTTAGGCATATCTAATAAAGACACAATCATGCCCACACAGATTTTCTACCGTTAAACGGCAAAGAAAGCCATTGTATTGCAGCCCACACATTCGTAATAATTAAACACGTGTAATGAGACGAGAATGCGATAAACAGCGGCACGTGTCAGGATGAAAATGAGTTACTGGAGCCTCGTTAACTGTACCACTGGTGCTACCAGTAGCGTGACAGTGCGTGTTGAGATACACAATGACTATTTTATGTTCAATGCGTGAGGAGCTCGTGGCTTAATAATTACAGCCGCACAGGCCGATCTTCTAGGTTGAGCCGCTCTTACCGAGGTTGGTCTGTGGATGGGTGACCGTTTTAAGTTTAAAGCACGCAGCTTTTATTTGAAGATCTTTGACAGATGTACTGATAGAAGCGCGAGAGTCTGACAACCAGTCTTGACAAAGGGGTATCGTAATACTCAATTGTTGGGTTGTTAAAGTCAGATAGAAAGTCGTGATCTTCTAGGTTAAGCCGCTCTTGCCCAGGTTGATCTGTGGATGGGTGACCTTTTAAAAGTGTAAAGCACGCAGCTGTCATTTGTTGATCTTTGGCAGTCGTTATTGATAGAAGCTTGAAAGTCTGACAACCAGTCTTACCAAGGGGAATCGTAATACCCAGTTGCTGGGTTGTGGAGATCAGATAGGCAGTCGCGATATGTTAAATACTGATATTCAAAAGATGGGACAAGGCTAGGGATGATGTGTTTAATCTTTGCATTCTACAACCTATCCAAGGTACCCAGAATACCATTCAATTGCAGGAGGGGATAGTAATACAGTGGTCTTCTGAAAACTGTACCTAGTGGATAGTTTTAATTCCTTTTTTCCACTGCCTATTTTAAGAATAATTGTAGTATGAGCCCACTAGCTCTGGGGATACTAATTATTACACTATACTAATCATAATCACGGGTGCTATACAATGCCCATCATCATTTTTTTTCGGAATGGCTCTACTTAGTGCAGACATAGACAAAGATGAGGGCTTAGGCAAATAAACAGAAGCGAAGACTTAAAAAAAATACACAAATTTTACATTAAATAAAAGTTCAGAGAATTAAATATCAACTAAAATAAATGAGCTCAATTTTTACGAATCTTTGAACGTTGAGCTGTTTTTACGACAAAATTAACGTAAAGACAGGAAAGATTAATGAATATTTAAGAGCGGAAGTGGCGTCGCTTGCTACTTCCGTAACCTCTGGTAACTCGGAAAATAAAACAGCCGGTAGATCTCATCGATCGTTCGCTTTAAAAAGCGCTCGAGCGTAAAAAAGCGCTTCTTTTATAAACTCAGGATCTCTTTTGTTTTCAGTAAATTTCATTCGTCTTCTTTTTTTTGGGCTAATTAGTGAGCCGCTTGTAGTGTGATTTCTGTCTAAAAATCTTTGCACTTTCACAATGGTACCGTCTTAATTGACCCGCAAAAGCGCTATTAACACTCTCTCTCCTTTATATTAATTTTCTGAAGCAATTTTTTCAACTTTTCGAATTTTCTCGTTTCGCTCCGGGGATTATAAGTCATCTATTTTTCGTGAAAGTACAGACAACAGAACTTTTTTTACAATAGCCCGCTGCAGCGGCAAACTTTTATTAAATGTTTTACAGGCTTATAGAACAACAAGTTGGATCTCCCTTTGTAATTTGATATAATTTATGTATTGGTTTTCGTCAGTACATTATAAATTTCAAATATATTTTTTTAACAACGGAAGTGCTTTCAAATATTAAAAGCGTTTAATGTTACAAAGAATTTGTAGATTTGTTAATGAAACGTTTCCTTGAACTAGATGTGTTTCTTTGTTGTATTATCCACCATCGCTGCTCGACTCATATTGGTCGTAGCGTGATGTTATATGTATAGCCTACAGCTTTCCTTGATAATCGGACTATTTTTTTTTATCATGGTAATATCATCAAATGCATCATCCCACCCAGGGCTGTGAGTCAGACTTGTACTGACTTTAAAATCCACGGAGATCCTTCAACAGCTCTTTAATTTTCAGGGTCTCCGTTACCTGACGAGACAGTCCTGTAACCTTGGCAGGATAAATGGACTATTCAACAAAAAAGGAATATTTCAATTCGAACCCTTTGTAGTATTAGCGCCCACAACCAAACTATTCAGCTAATAATAAAGAGTGGAGATTCGCAAGAGCAAACGTGCTCGGAGGAAGGAAGTATTTCAGTAAGTGTTTGTAGGGATCGACCATACTTCCGGGTTCCTGGTCGATTCTGAGAACCGTGAAATACCTCTCCACTCCTCAAGCACCTCAGGATATGTTTGCCCCTTGTCGCTACGTCACCTAGTGCTAGCGATATGTTTGGGGGCCCATTTGTTGAGTGTGCAAGTCACCCCCTGCCAGCATATCTATGTATATTAAACATTGATTAGGCAGGGGCCATAGTTTTTCCATAGTTATATATACAAACAGTCCACCAAACCCACCAAACGCCATAACCCAGTCTTTTGCTTCCACATTCCGCAATAGTGTAACTCTAACCGGGGGTTGTCCTTGGGTATACTGGCATAGTGCATACAGGGATAACCGCCGGTTTGGGCCTCATCTCATTTAAATTGCGTAATGGGCCTCTGCAAGATGGCTTCGGCTCCTGGCATGCCTTCTAAAAGTCCGGGATCCCATGATCCTGAGATCTTAAAAGATTTGGTAAATAATAATAATAATAATTTATTTCCAAAAATAAGTACAATAAGTAAATTCATACAAAATTATTCTAAATGACAATGGTAAATGATTGTACAGTGGGGCAATTACATTAGCACACTGATTCCCAAACTGAGACGGGCTCGTATTTCGGGACTCGGCAGCTCTCCGCTCTAGTGGCATTACAATTTATAATCACTAATCTATGCAATTTTTTTATACTAACGTTTAAAGTATTTACCTATATGTACCTATACATTAGAATTTTATATTTAAGTGCTACAATTCAATAAGACTAGTAAGTTTGATACTTAGTAGAGGTAGCAATAATTCAATTTAATTTAATTCCGATTATATTAAAATACAAATTATATTAATTATATTAAAATCACCAAAATAACATAACATAAAATATTTTACTTTACAACTAGTAATAGTTTTTCTGTTTCTTCATAATTTAAGGACTTGAGCCAATTAGTTAATTTAATTTTCATGTTGTATTTATTTAGCTTATACATTGAGATTATGTTATTAATATTGTTATATATTCTTGAACTCAGTGCGTCATATTGACGTGATGCGAAGCTGGTTCTACATTGAACAGGAGGACAAACAAGTGCTCCGCGTCTTTTTTGTAAAATTTTATCATCCAGCGGAAGTTGGGAATGTCGCCGAAGTATAGTACGGAGAACAAACAATTGTCTAACAGTTAACACCTGGCTTTCCCTATAGAGGTTCGTAGTTGAGTAGTGGCGAGGTTTGCCGTGTATAACTTTCAGGACATATCTCTGTGCTCTTTCCAATTTCAGAAACAAGGTTTTATGAGTACCACCCCATGCAGGTATACAGTAGGATAGAACTGATTGGCAAAGTGCAGTATAGACAGTATGCATTATTGATAAATCGGCAGAATGACGAAGGTTCTTAAAAATATAGAGTAATCTTCTTACACGCCCAGTAAGAGTGTCAACTTGAGTGCTCCAGTCTAATCTCTCATCAATTATAACACCCAGATACCTTATGCTGGCAACATTTGATAAACGTGGACATGAGCAACCGCTCACTAAATCCTTGCAAAAGTGAGCCGTGATTGTTGTGGTTTCAGTGGGGGGTGAAGGAGAATGTGGGAGATAGAAACGTATAAATTTAGTTTTACCAGTATTTAGAGTTAATAGATTCGAGGACAGCCATACCATTACTTTCCTGAGGTTATTTTCGGCCAATAGCTTGGCTTCCAACCAGGTTTTTGCATATACTAATAAGGCTGTGTCATCAGCGTAGGTAAAAATGTCACAACTATCAAGCTGCATGTTACAAAGGTCGTTAACATAAATTAAAAACAACGTGGGGCCGAGTATACTTCCCTGTGGGACTCCGTATTCGATCTGCTCTTCATCACTCACAACATTATCAATTTTCACTACCTGAGTGCGATTGGATAGATAATCTTTAAATATTTCTAGTGCCAGACCGCGAACCCCAATGAGCTCTAGTTTGGATAAGAGTATTGGGACAAAAACCGTATCAAACGCTTTCGATATATCCAAGAATATACTAAAGCATTTGTAACCACTGTCTAGTTTATTTACTACTGCATTACTGAAGTTGGTTACAGCGTCTTCCGTTGATATACCAGATCTAAACCCATATTGGTTATTAGAAATTATGGAAAAATTGGTGAGGTACTTTGTCAAACAATTATTGAGTATTCTTTCAAAGATTTTGGATAATGCACTCAAAACCGAAATAGGTCTATAATTTGAGACATGTTCTCTGTTTCCGCTCTTAAATATGGGAGTAACTAAAGCTTTTTTCAAGCTGTTTGGGAAAACACCAGTAGTTATTGAAAGGTTGCAAATATGTGTTATGGGTGCTACTAAGACTTTCTGTGAGAGTTTAATAACTGAAGCTGGTATATTGTCCCAACCTGTTGCACAGTTGCTCCTAAGTGATTTAATAATCGCTGCCACTTGTTCCTCGCCAACCGGCTCAATTCCAAGCGAGTTACATTGTGAAGCTTTAACGTCGTTTTTGTGCGTTGTTGGGGTATCAGGAGGAATCAACTTAGAAGCAAGATCTTTTCCGATATTAACTAAATACCGATTGACGCAGTTTGCCGAGAGTTTCGCACTAGCTGACGTTTGCAAGAGTTCAGTTGCTGACGGTGACTGACACTTTCTACTTGTTATTGAATTTATAACTTCCCACATTGCTTTTGGATTATTTTGAGCTTTATGAAATTGGTTCTTTTCATATTCATGTTTTAACTTTCGGAGAAGGGAATTACAAAAATTGCGGTATCTTTTATACGTGACCAGAAGGATTCTATTATCATTATTCTTCTTGACATTAAGATGCATTTTATCGCGGTTCTTGATGCAACGAAGCAATCCCTCAGTAATCCAAGGTTTCAAGATACGTGTACGCCTGCTTATTTTTTTTTGTGTTGCGTACTTAGTTACCACATTTTGGATGACTGAAATCAATTTATCAGTAGCTTTATTAGCATCAGTTTCGTTTATGATCGGGCTGAAGTCACATTTGTTAATATCATCTTTAATATTGACATAGTCTAAGCGTGTTGTGAACTTTTGACAGTTGCTGTACAATTTCTTGCGATGTTTTAAACACAAAACGATAGGAAGATGGTCTGTGATATGAGTCTCAAGCACTAATGCTTTATCATATTTATAGATATAATCTATGCTAGACATGAATTCGACATTACCCAGGCCTACTTAGAGTACCTACCGAACAAGGTTACTAAAAGTTCGTGCAACACCTGGCGTAGTTCTAATAAGTCACCAATTGCTCGTTTGTATGAAACCTGTGTGAGACTGTGCGTGATCTAGGGCCTCGTGGGCTCGCCAACTGCCAATATCCGGCCTTCATAGATTATCGTGACCAATATAGGAGCATCGTACAAAGGTTTTTTTGTTCGACACTAGTAGTAGATAAACGTTGGGTTACCATATCACACTTTGAAAAGATTTGAGAAAAAGCATTTTTTTTAATGTGTGCCCCGTTGACGTCAAAAAGTTGGACATTTAAAAAATAGTCCGGCGTTTAGATACACTTTCACTTTCGGTTCAGTCAAACTAATACGGCTAGAATATCGGTATCGGATGTAGTTCCGGACACCTCCATATACAATGTGTAACGTTAATAGCGCACAACCTCTCGTGGGGTAACTCAACCCATGTTACTGAACAATGTTTGTTCTAAGACTTTTGGAAATTCGCAAAAAAAAAATGATTCTTTATACAGATAGGCCCGATCATTCATCATTTTTTTTGCGTATTTCCAAAAGTCTTAGAACGAACATTGTTCAGTAACATGGGCTGAGTTACCCCACGAGAGGTTGTGCGCTATTAACGTTACACATTGTATACTGGAGTATCAGTCGATGTTTCGTGTCCGCATATGCAGGTACGTGTATCTGATGATAACTGGTCAAGTCATTCAAGTTGTTCCTTACTTATTTAGTTTTGTACTTTTGTCTCAATTTGTCCTTTAGTCGAAAAGTCCGGACAAATTTCGGACATGTCCAGAAATATAAGACTAATAACTTGAGAAAGAAGAATAGTTATTCGAGACACGAATTGGCCTCGTAATGTCTAACAAAACATTGGGCAACAAAAAAATAACCAGTATTTTTTTTTGTTTCTATGATTGTGAATGTCAAAATATTATTTGATTGAGTATTAAAAGTTTTATAATAATAATAGGTATTATATCGAAGACCATGTTGGGTATTAATCAATGTACGGTTTTAAGAGCGAACACGACGATAACCATTTCATACAAATTAACAATTTTTCGAAACGACTAAATTTATTATAATGAAACGTCATACCCACATGCAGGACTTTAGAACATAATTGCCTGATTTAAAAAGAAATCTGTATCTATGGAAAAATCCTGTGTTTTTGTATGTGAGTTTAAATGTTTGTAAACGTAACCACGATATTGGAGAAATTACATTTACTTTTAATTTTTTGGAATTTATATACGACAACTTTTTTGACCTACTTACATGTTTCCTGCTTATACGTTTGGAATTTCATTAAAATCGATTAAATCACTTAAAAAAATAAGGTCTTGAAAGTTTGTATGAAAATGCTATACCGCATACAAGTTCATAAAGGAGTAGGTACATATTTCTTTGTGTGATTACATGTCTGTCCCACGCGGTTAAAGGAGGTTATTCCAATGAAGATCTTTTGTGCAAATAAATTGAAAGGCCCGCAAGAAATCTACTACACTGTTGGACAAAGCCTTACATTATTATGAAAGGGCCAATATTTTGTACCCTCATACTAAAATTAGGAAGGGGTAAAGTTTGTTTATATTAGGAGGTCAGTCATCCAATATTGAACATTCTTTGGCCAATAGATAACCACAATATTTTATTTTATTTATTTAGGAAAATAAACAGTTACACACTACAATAATAATTCATACAAAGTGAGCAAGTGTATAACCCACGACATTTTCCACAAATTATAAAAAGAGTATTTTTTTATGTACTTACGTGGTGCGATTGCAATTAATAGATACTTATATAATATTACTAGCTATATTCGCGACTTCGTATGGATGTCGGAACTTAACAATGTATTTTTTATCAAATTGACAAGGTTTCATACAAACTTTCATCTCCTATTTTATCCCCTTGGGGGTTTGATCAATATCCTTTCTTAGAGGATGCCTACGTCATAACATCTACTTGCATGCCAAAGTTCAGACCGATCCGTTCAGTGGATTGGGCTGTGCGTTGATAGGTCATTATGTCAGTCAGTCACCTTTGAGTTATATATACATTTAGAAGATTGTAAATAATGGCTTAGATATATAACTAAAGCTAGGTAAATAGGCATGCAAACACAACGAAGAAACATAATTTTGTTAATTAAAACACAAAACTAGGTTTCATTTCTGAAACTTTTTGGCGGGTTAGGCTTCAGAATTTATTATCATATACAGCGAAGATATCATATTGTTTAAAAAATTTCAACAATTTCGATATCTTCTTTTTATTGAGAGCTGGGGGATGTTTTTCTTCGATGCGGTAAATTTCATGGAAAGTTAAAGTTTAGTTTGAAAAAATAACTATAACTGTAGAAAATCATACCTTTTTTTTCCTGGTGACTTCCCAATAACTGAGTCTCGATATCGGTACTCCTTGAATTTACTTCTGAAACAAAAGAAAAGTTTTGTAAAATTTTCCGCCTTTAAAATGTCTTTGATAATACAAAAGTAAATAGGTATAACACAAAAAGCTGCTAGATGTAATATTATTATACTTCATATTTTATTAGGTACATTGAGATTTTGATAATGTATTTTATTTGTCCATCATTGAGTGAGCATTTTGTCGATATCTTCAATACATATAATTAAACAAAGCCGCATTAGTACGTCTGTATGCACATAAACTTCGAACAACTGCACCAAATTGGAAGAATATGGGTTGAAAATGAAGCAGGGGCCGGGGCTGCTTCCTCGTTTGAATAATCAAATTGAAAAGCCGGTAACGGTATAATAAAACCGTCTATTAGAAAAAAAAGTAAGATATATTTTAAGAAAGAAACGCTGCCCACAAATAAAGTGTCAACTAATATACCACAAAAAAACTGTCACATCGTTGACAACAAGCTTCCTGAAGCCCTACTTTCCAAATTTAGCTCAACAGGCAAAAATAGCTCGTGGAGTTACGTAATAAAACTCTTTCTATCTCAGCAAAGTGTATGATGGCCGCCGGTCTTCAGTGCCCGATACAGAGTGTTTGAAAAGCTCATTTGCTTCGAGTTGGCCATAACTTACAAAGTTTGGCATTAGCTAGACAGGCATTAATAGACTGTCGACGACGTAGCGATGATATTATGTCTAATACTAACGATTTTTCTAACTTTTCCAACACAAATCAAATGTAATGTTTATTTTTCGGCAATATTTCGAGTTTTATTGTGCGTTAAAATGTAATTCGTTATCATATAAATGTACAGTCGAGAGCACTCATATGTGAATACTTAGGCTGAGGCTACACTAGGCCGCGACGCGATCAGCGACACATGAGCGATTAAAACAAATAAATTAAAGGTCACGTAAATGGCTACACCGTACATCAGCGATACCACGTGTAACCTATTTCGCTCTTTCAGTCGCATCGCAAATCGCTGTCAATGTAGCCTCAGCCTTAGCAACATATAAAAGCGATTTTCTCCTATTGTGATTTAATGTAGTTATAAACATTATTTTAGTCCGGTCAATTTAGACATTCGAAGTTACATAAAGTCCCAACAAGCTGGATTTTTGTGAAGTTGTTCAAAACATAATTATCAACAATGTCTGGAAGTTCCCCATAATTCCCCTGTAAGGAAAAAAATTAATTCAAGGTCAAAGGTAAAAAAAATGAGTTTTTCGCGATTTTCAGCAAAACGGTAAGTTTTATCATAAAAGTACCTCAGACAAAAATTGTAGATCATAAAATTATCTATAAAAAATGTATCTACTTTTTTTCTTACGAGCCACCGTTTCTGAGATATAACGATTCTAAAAGTTATAAAAGTTGTTATCGTCATAATATGCATGAGTACGCCACGTATATACATCTAGAGTTGCTGATGTATTGATTATTGAAACAGCAATAGAGCAATTCAATTTGACAAATACAACTATTGTTGTTGGTGAAGATGTTGACTTACTTGTATTACTCACTGCTCGAACGCCAACTGAAAAAACTATTTTTTTCTTAAAACCAGGAAAAGCTCAGCATAATCAGATATATATTCATCAAAAAGTTTATTTACTTTTGTAAAGTGTAAAGATCATGTACTATTTTTACACGCAATAACTGGCTGTGATACGACATCTGCATTTTACAGGAGGGGTAAAACAGCAGTTTTCAAAATGTTTGAATAACAAGATTTAATTCACTGTGCTGAAGTTTTTAATAAAAGTGATTCAACTCAACAAGAAGTTATAACCAGCGGCGCTAAAATGCTTTCTTCTTTCTATGTACGGAGCTCCTAAAAAAACTACCTGTTTAGATAAACATCGATATGTATGTTTCGTTAAAAATACTAAAAATAAAAAACAAGTTCAATTAGCTTGTCTTCCTCCAACTTCAGTTGCTGCTCACCAACATCTTTTTCGAGTATATTACCAAGTTCAAGTGTGGCTTGGTTATCAGCTAGACCCTACAGACTGGGGTTGGAAGTTGGTCAACAATATATTAGAGCCAGTTCAAACTTTACTTCCACCTGCGCCGGAAAAACTGCTGAACATTATTTTTTGCAACTGCAAAAAGGGATGCAGTGCTAAATGTGGTTGCAAAAAAGTCGGACTGTCTTGTTCTTTGGCAAGCACAAATTGTCAAGGCCGGTCGTGCTCTAATATTGAATCACAAACAATGGAGGATTCGTTTGACTCCGACGAAGTATCATGCGATACATCGCTATTGACGCAATTTACTTGCATCCAAAATGAAGATGAAGAAGAAGCAGGAGACGAAGAACAAGAAGAAGATCAAGAAGAAGAACAAGAAGAAGAACAAGAATTTGAAACTTACGAATAAGACGAATAAACTTCAACACTTTTTTTTTCATTTACATCGCTTTTATCTTTCCCAATCTTTGAAAATTTCCGTTATTTTGCAATAGTTTTACATTAAACAGGATCACAACTGACCCGTGGAGTAGGCCTACTGGGGAAACCACGTTAACAAAAACGCGCTAAGTACACTACCTCATAGGTGGCGTGGAAACGTGTGCATATTATGACGATAACAACTTTTATAACTTTTAGAATCGTTATATCTCAGAACCGGTGGCTCGTAAGAAAAAAGTATTAATTAATTTTTTATAGATAATTTTATGATCTACAATTTTTGTCTGAGGTACTTTTATGATAAAACTTACCGTTTTGCTGAAAATCGCGAAAAACTCATTTTTTAGACCTTTGACCTTGAATTATTTTTTTTCCTTACAGGGGAATGATGGGGAACTTTCAGACATTGTTTATAATTATGTTTTGAACAACTTCACAAAAATCCAGCTTGTTGGGACTTTATGTAACTTCACTCTCATTTTTTGGTCTAAATTGACCGGACTATTTTGGAATCCACATAAATACTGTTATGAAGTAGGCTTCACTAAATTGATAATCACTGTTGTAAGTTTCAACTTACAACAGTGATTATCAATTTAGCTAACTTTATGGAAAAATACTTATTGCACATGCTGTTCTTGTATGGATCATAATAAGCTACAATACAACCATATTTTAAAGTCTACAGCATGTTTACTTCTTTATTTTTAATCTTAAATTGTCCGTACGTGAATAACTTCTGAATTATTACACCAATTTATTTATATTTATTGTTAGGCCGAGGTTTATATGTAGGAAAGCTAAGCTAGGCTAAGCTATTATGATTTATAACAGTATATTTTTACCATGTTTATTACTTGTTTTGAGTTTCCGATATTTCGCTTATGTTGCAATCGCCACGATCACGGATAAACTGAAGTAATTGCGGAAGGACGTTTTTTAGCAGACAAAACGGACTACCCTCATTCTTGTTCCTGCAACATTAGTGGCGAAATATCGGTAAAACAATACAAATAATAAACGTGGTAAATATCTCGTTTAAAATCCTAATAATTGTGGTAGTGACCATGTCAGTATAAAAACTTTTAAGAAAGAAAGTTTGTCAGAAAATCCACCGGGTTGGTCGAAAATAAGAAACTGTGTGAAATCCAGCCGGAGATAGCAGCTAGTATCAAGCCACTTCTTATCATAGTAAAATGTTATCACTATAATTGTTAACTATAATAGCAGACTCAGTACAAGTACAACTGTAGATTTATTCGTAACCTCATTTCCACCCTCCAGATAACCTAGGCACTAAATCTCAGCTGCCTAGGCAGGCAGCTGAGATTTCTGGTATTTAACGCTAGCCGGGTGGTTGGTGACAGCAGAGCTGGCCCTTTCGCATCACTGATCTTCCTAGCTGTCATGTGCCTTATTCATTTATATCTCTCGATTTTGGTTTAATTAATTAACTCTGAATTTTCGATGTCGAATTTCCCAATTTCAACTTCAACACCTTTTTATTATTATATTTAACTCCCTTTTTTTGGGTGAAAATTGTCAAATGAATCCGCCCCCGTTTTTATTTTGGTGTTTAAATCACGCTAGCAGAATGGGACTCGCCGCACTCGCTATGGTAAGACCTCCTCTTTGAGCAGTAACTGAAGTGGCGCACGGTGTCCTCAGTTCCTGTCTGATGCATGGCCTCAACGAACACGGTTGTAGTGGAACGGACTGTCTGGTTATATTGATATTTCCACTCTTTAGAAAGGCCCGTGACTGACATAACCTCTTAAGGGAGAAAGTATCCTTAGGTTAAACTCTTGTAGTAAACACAAGGTACAACTGGCAAATAAACCTATGTTGTCTGTCAGAGAATAAATGCAATGCAGTTTCATATCAAGTAAATATATCAAGAAACCTCATATAGTAACTAAAGACTTTCATTAGGTACATTTACAAACAAACATCGTACAAATATTGCTCAAAGACACGGAACACTAACTAGCGGTAAAGTTAAGCAGAGCACACACACTAAACACATACTCACCTCCCACACAACCAACTTTGAAAACAACTTCATGAAAGATATCACAAAGGAACGCCAGGCATCGCCTTCTGCTTTTTGTTCAACCGACCGTATGCCAACACAACATCTGGTTTTTGCGTAACCAATATAAAAGCGATGACGGCCAGTTCCCGCATAATATGGAGTTACGGCTCCCAAGTAGGTTAGTAGTCGTAAATAACTTATATACGGTCATGTTGTAAAAATGTTACGTGTATAAGAGGCATTGAAATTCAAGGATATTGTAAACGACGATCTGAGGGATACTAAATGTGTCATGAAGATGTGGTTTTGATAAGAAAAAAGAAGTAAAAGTATTTATAAAGTAGTGACTACAATACACTAATTTACTGGACGTGGATTCAATTTGAGCTGCCAGGGAAGCTATATCTAAGTACAAATGGTACAAAGAAAATAGTATTTTCTAGAAAAAGATCACAAAATTTTCCATGTTTATAAATACGTATAATAGATACTTACCAATCGTAACCTTAGTGTTGTTTTGTTTACCTACCTATCTAAAAAGGCCTCAGAGACTTCTAAGAGATAAATGTGCCTTAAAAGAGCAACAAATCTTCACTATTTCTAACCCAGCAACAGCGCCTGTTCAATACATTTTATCTCACACAATACAATATTTCAATTCTTATCGAGCTTACCGGTAACAAGGGGGTTTCCTATCGGCTCGCAGATTGTACCGACGATGTTTGTGTTCGATTGTGCGAACAAACACAACACAAACACTGGAGGATACACAAGAAATGGCAGATTGCTAGGCAAGGAATACATAAAGTTTCCTTCTGTTTATTTGTTTGTACTTATCTTTTGTTGCTAGGACAGTACCTTCGATTACATACGGTAAAGTTCGTAATCACTTTTGGAAGTTTTGGATTTGTCATACTAAACTTGGTCGCTGACGCGTCATATTTTTTGACTTATTGATTTCTGTAGAGTAATATACGTAATGCTTTGTAAGTTACACATTTTGTCAGTTAAGAAAAGATAGATGGATTGTCTAACTAAGTCTAAGGAATTAAATGAAAGAAAAAGCAGGAAATGATACTGTGACATCTGTGATAGGGGAGAACGGAAAAAAAACGTGTTGCACCGACCCCAGGAAAAATGGGATAAGGGCAGGAAGATGATGGTGATGATGATGATGATGACTACCCTAACATAATCGGCATACTCGTAATATGGTTAGGACAATGGCTGCGCGATTGACTGCTATCATACGATTGTTAGGTTCGATCACGCACTGAGCAAATTTTAATATTTGATCCACAAGTAGTAGTAGTAGTTCCTCCTCTGGGTGTTTGTAAATTTAAATGTTTGCAAATGCACCCACAACATAGGAAAATATGCTATTGTGAGGCAAAGTTTTAAAAAAGAACTTCATGATTTATAATGATCATATTTCTTGGGTTCTTAGTGTGCCTAAGGTTTTCAGAAGTCTCCTGTACCTGCTATCCTGCCGCTCCATTTAATGGTGTTCAATCAAAACATGAATAGAACTGCAGAGTGCTTTCAATTTAAGCGAAGAGTTGTAGTACGTACTAGTAGCACTCCACAGTGAAAGATCTTAGAAGCGTTTGCGTACACACAGGTAGGTACCTATTTCTACAGCCTAGTTTATTTTGTTCGGTTATAGGAGTCCTGTCAACCCATTCAGGGTTTAGAAACCCTCAACGGAGAGTGAAGACTGGGAATCGTTCACTCAGGTAATGGTTATTTCTTCCGTTAGTAAGGATTTAGTCCGGCAAGAGGAATATCTGGCGTGTTGGATTCTAGCTAGCTTCATAGTTTTAAAACTGTTCTCGCGCCCGCGATATCTCAGCCAGGAGTTCCATTGCCTAGTTCCATTATGGAACTACTGGGATTTTTTACTCCCATAGTAAGTCCATGGAACTTTTTAACTTTTTCCTACCTAGGTATGGCGTGGGTTCTGCCATTGTGTATGTCGCCATCGATTATGTCGGTAGGCTCTGTCATTGGGTTGCTGGGTGCCCGGCATTTTGGCGAGAGGTCATTTTTTATATAGGTAATTATGTAAATTAGGTAGTGGTTGTGTTTTAAATATTTTTAGTTTATAGATAGTATTTTAGTTTATTTTTTAAATGTATTAGCGTTACCTTACGAGGCTGACATCGTACAAATGTGCTCCAAGCCTCTAAATAAATGATTAAAAAAAAAAAAAACTTTTTCCTAGTCTATATAAAAAAAAACAATTCTTTTTGTAAGTATCTACCTATAGTCGAGTCGAGTCGAATTGGGTCTTGACCCAATCCAATGTGCAATGTAAGTAATTGGAAGTAGATCTAGAATAGTTAACAAAGAATTTGACAGTCTAAAGTTTTTATTTCCGGAATTTTTGACTTACAAAGATGACTTCTCATAAATTGGCAAGAAAAAAAAAAGTATGCTAAAGAAGTGCTATCCAGCCCTTGCCCTCCTGGGCAAGGGCTGGATAGCACTAGTAGAACAGTGTAACTTGTTTATCGTGGTAAAATCATCAACTGAGTCCTCCCACCCAGGGCAGAGCGGGAGGGACTGTCAGACTTGTACTGACTAAAATCCACGGTGTCCTTCAAAAGTCATTTACGTTCCAGGGTCACGGTAATTTGATTAGTCCCACGGCAAAACTTTTAGCAATCAAATTCTCATAAACATTTAAAGCGCTGGTTCAAATCCTTCTTTGGCCATAAATCACACAAGAAAATAAAATTGCTTTTACTAATTACTCTTCCCGATGCTCACAGTCCGCCTGGCTATAGCCGATATGAAGCAGATGCAATTTATTTAGATTTTTTACCGTCTCTGACCACTGGCTATATACATTAACCGATTGGACGACCATTAAAAGTGGCAAAAACAAGAAGAGACATAAAGACGACGCTACCTCAGCAAGTTGCAAATGTCTGTACGTCGTGAGAATAAATGTGTAATTTTCGGTTTTTATGGACGAATTTTTCTTTTTTAAACTTATTTATGTTGGTTATATATTTTAAGTGTCAATGGGCAGGCCACATCGCTCGTAGTACAGACAACCGATGGGGAAGAAAGGTTCTCGAGTGGCGACCACGGACCGGAAGACGCAGTGTAGGCAGGCCGGGACTAGGTGGACCGATGACATCGTGACGGTCGCGGGCAACCGATTGATGCAAGTGGCGAATTGTCGTTCGGTGTGGCGGTCTAAGGAGGAAGCCTCTGTTCAGCAGTGGAAGTCTTCCAGCTGATGATGATATATTTTGAAATAATCCGCGGCGTAGCTAGGTGGGGAAGGAACCCTAGCCCCCGGTCTCGCAACTGAAGCCTCACGCATCATAACCAGTCAGTAACACAGTAACTGTACAACTTAACTATTAGGTCTTGTTTAAGTCTAGAGTCTCCACTGCTCGCGAGAGACCCCATGTTGCAAGGTAACTTGGTTTATAAGGTTTTAAACTATTCTTCGTAACAAATTTTCGTCTTGAAAGAAAAAGGGCCCTCGCGCCCCTCACAGATGCGTCTTCCCCTCCTATATTCGGTCTTGCTTCGCCACTAGAAATAACTACTACGATTTCATAATGGTCTGTAGTTTTACAGCTTTCGGCCCATGAATAAGGTTGTCTCTGTACCGAGTCGCTATCTTGTACTTTTATTACCCATTCGTTTTTATTTTGGTTTTTTCTTGTTCTCTATTCATCAGCACTTGTATAGATCATTCTCCCAGTAGCTTAGGATTCATCCAATGCCGTAACTAGTCTTTAATGCGCTTAGTGGGAGCTTCTTTAACTGTGCGCTGGTCTGGCCAATTGTGGTCTTGGCCTGGCCATTTTTGCGCCACTCTAAGGTTTTACACCCCTGTTTTCGGCACTGTATTCGTCCCTTCTCAATACTGTCATGTCCTAGGCACAAGTTTTCCTTCTATATTTTCATTTCTTTTCAGTTGACTCGCCATAGGAAAATCACTTATAAAAGTTGCTAAACGTTTCATCATAATATCTGCTACATTTCACACGTAACTAAATTCGATAACGGCATGTATAAAAGATTGGGCCGTGTGATGTGCATGAATATGTGGCTCTCGAGGGACGCCCGTCGTATCCATGTTTTATAACTCTATCTCTGGCCAGATTATTTCAAAATGGTTCCCGCAGCGCCCCCCGCTATATTGTTTCTTATCCTAAGTTTACGGTACAGCGGAGAAATATGCTTTATTATTTTACTTTGTGGTTCTGAAGCTAATGTTATTGGATTATCGGCCTGGGTGGGCTAATTGAATAAACGGAGCGAATTAAAAAGAATTTGCGAGCTAGGTGCATTTCGAAATACTCGTATTGAGAATTCATGGAGTAGTTAATCTACAGAAGATAGTTATCAACGATGTTATTGATCTTCGTGCTTCTATAGTAATAATGATATTATTATATCCTGCTATCTAAAAAATAAATATTATGCTGCATCTACAAAGTATGTCTTTTTTTCTGCATTATCCTTTAATATACTTACTGGCGTAGTTTGCCTTTATACTAACGTTGCCATGAAGTTTTCAAAAATAAATAAATGTTTTTCTTTTGCTTTGGTTATTTCTCTTGCATGTATAATTTCCTAGACCGGGTTTTCAAGGACATTTTTTCATTATAAATAGGCAATTCGATGTTATTAAATCAAAACATCGATAAATATGTCTATCAGGTAACTAATAACATAATAAATAATCGTGGCGGCGTGTCCATTTATCACACCACCGCGTAACGCAATAAAGTCACCGTTTAGAGACAAATTTATATTTTGGCTCGACGCCAATCGTGTCAATTTACTTTATAGCTAGTTAATGCGATAAGGAACAAAGTGAATTTGGTTTAAAATTGATAGACGTTTAGGCAAGTGCAGTTTTTTAGGGGACAACGTGGCTCGACATTCTTCTTTGTTTTCATAATTCTGTATTAGTGATCAACTCAGTATAACCCTGCTTTTTGTCGCCATGTCACTGGGAGTTACCTTATTTGTCGGTTTCTAAAATGACCATTTCAGTAACAATCGAGTATTACATCAATTTCAGTCAACTGGCGCAACTTCCGGACTTTCTTGAAAATTTAACTGAGTGACTCTGACCGGGGTCTCAAACCCGCTACTCGGCTCCTACAAATGGAAATTAATCTGTGGATAATGTCGTGGGTGAAAAATTTGCTTGCTCACTTTGTAAGAATGGTTTGTATAACAATCGTATTACGAATGAACTTTTCAGCTTTATAATTTTATCATATTATATCATGTTAAAGATATTTATAAAATATAAAAATAAGAAGTACCAAAATAATGGAACCTTATGGAAAAAGAAATATCACGACATTTAAGACAGTAACACTATACCGGAATATTGGTACAAGTGTAGGATGAAGGAAGCAAAACGTGTCGAATTACGGAGTAAACCAAATGAAAGCGCGCGTGTCTTCTAAGAAAACCGAGAAAAATAGGCCCGTTTTATAAGGATTTAGTCAGAAAAACAAGAGGATAAAACATAAAACGTGTGAATAAAGAAGAAACGTGCGATAAATCGTTAGCTAGGCTGGTGCGGTAGTCTCATGCGAAACATCTTGTTTTGTATTCACGAATCACTTAATGATTCAACTTAGCGAATGAGCTGTTTCTGCCAAGAGTTGGGGAAACCTTGATATACGTTTTATATTATGGTTTTTTCTCAGGAAGCAAAACAAAGAATCCTTTGTAAAGTTTTCTACATTAATTTGTTGTTGTTAGTTGTGGCTTGTATAATTTAGACTAGAGTTATTTCATCTAAGTCGACCAGTTGGCATATCGAATTTTAATTTAACCTTTTATTAATATTAGGAACTCAGATCAAAGATATTTCTTTAGACAGCAGATAGCGCGCTCATAATACGCGTGTGTGTCCACCAAAGCAAATAGATAATCAAAATCGAATACAAACTCGCGATAGTACCAAGCTACTCGATGTACTAAGCTACGCGTCGTTGTTGTTGTTTGCCAAAATATGCCGTCTCGTGTCTTTAAACATTGTAAAAGTTCTTCTCAAAAACAAAGAAAACAATATGGAATGTAATTCGATTTGATTTTGTATTTGCTTTGATGGACACACTCGCGTGTTCTGAGCGTTCTATCTGCCTATTTCTTTGATTTGAGATTAGGAAGCTACGTGGTTGTTGTTGCCATGAGAAGGGAAAAGAAAGAAGGCCTCGCCCAACAGTGGGATAAATGCAGAATGTTTTCTTCGAAATTAAAAAACAAAAAACTAGCCCTAACATCCAAGTGTCTGCATCATAACTAAGTACAATTAAAAAGAGTTCACCTTTATCGAAAACTTACCATGTATCCTTCTTTTCCTCCATTAAGTTCTTCGATTGATGTAAGTACAGGATAGTTAATTCAGACTTTCAAATAGAGAATTATACCTATTTAGCTTCATTATGTCATGTTTTGTTTTTGCGATACATTAATCATTATTACAATTGAAGACATGAGTTGATGAAGGTGATATGTCACTGATTCAAAATTTATCAGGAGCAAGGTTTAAAGTTCTCATTATTAATTTGTGGATATTTGTTTATATGAGTTACTTTTGGTTAGTAATACTGGACTATATACTCAATCATGTTGTGTATTTTATTGAAAGAACAAAATGCGTGTAGGGACATAGCATTTTCATATATGCTATAAAATAAAAAAATCACAAAATGTTACATATCACCTTCATCCACTCATGTCTTCAATTATTATCTCAGTCCATAAACATTTTCATTGAAGCTGTGGGTATTGCGTTATTAATGTCAGAGGGATTGTTTTAAACGAATAAATAATATTATAATGAATTAAACATAGGCATGATTTTATGGATTCGATTCTTTCAAAATCCTTGAGAGTCTTTAAAAACGTGTGTCACACAAATGGGGCGCTGATTTCTCTGTCTTTTCATTCCAAAATGCATAATATTATTATCTATCTATACATATAATAAAACTGTAGAAAAGTTATTTTTGTACATTAAAAAAAAACTCAAAAAATCTAGCCAGGGTATTAAAGGACAACCAATAGAACACATTTCTAGCATTTTAATTTTGTCTGTTATCTGTTTTGTCTGTTTTGTATGTTTATTTGTCCAGGTATCACGTAAAATGTACGAAATGAATGTAGATAACTTTTATACACAACGATTAAGCGTAACTTGGAGAGGAATTTAGTTTTTGTTTCATTGGAATCGGTCCAGTGTATCAAAAGATATTTGAATTTAAAGTGTTTTAGAAGTTAAATTACGGGTGCACTTTGGTCTCACAATTTGATTTCGTACGTAAGTCGCGCGATCTGTGGTGTGGTGTGGTGTGGTGTGGTGTGGTGTGGTGTGGTGTGGTGAGGTGTGGTGTGGTGTGTGGTGTGGTGTGGTGTGGTGTGGTGAGGTGTGATGTGAGGTGGTGTGGTGTGGTGTGGTGAGAGCGGGCATTAGGAAAATAGTCCTACATAAACCTGGAATACAAGTGTCAAATATTTTTGATTAATCTAAGAAAATTCTAAATACACGGTTTATATGAAAAACGTGCCCTGAATTAAGCGCTTGCAATTAAAAAATACATCTAAATTAAATAAAAATCATCTAAATTTCGACATCCACGCGAACGAAGTTGCGGGCACAGCTAGTTTACTAATAAAATCATTGAGTGGCAACTTCGAAACGGAACACGCAGCCGTAGGCAGAAGGCCTATCACTGTGGTCTGTGAATCCATAATGATAGGGCTCGCTGCTGTCGTGACATCAGCGATTGGTACAAGTGGCGGATAGTCGTTCGTCTTTGCGCTGCTGTGATCGTCTCTCAGCTGTAATCGTCCTCCAGCTGATGATGATGTTGATCACTTAATTGCAAGGTTGGTCTGGTCTTTCCAAACTAACAATTTAATGGTACTTTTTTACAGATTTTTGACCAGAAATGCAGGCAAATTCATAAGTATTACTTTGTATGGGAGGGTTTGTCGACTAGATCCATTAGACGTTGTACGAAACAAACATATTTTTTATCCTCTTAACTTTATCTAACCACTTCAAACTTAATATATAGTTGCGTCTGTGACTAGAATACATTACAAGTCAAAGAAATTGTTTCTTTATATTTACACGTATCGTGTGTAGGGAGCCTTCCTTGAAACTAGAGTAGGTTATCAGATAACCAAACAATGTTTATAATGTGACCTTACGATAAACTATTAAACTGGATTTCTGTAGGTAAGGTAAAACTGTGTTTTTATCCGTAAACAATATGAGCGTATTTTCCAAAGGGACTGAGATTATGGTATTGGTAATTCCAAATACTGTTATCTGTTTCATTGAAATTATTTTTACTATAGAGCGACCCTGGGGTACTACTATTTTAGCAAGAACTCGGCTCGGCTATTTCTGTTTATAATTAGATATGTATTAGTGGTATGCACTAAAAATTGGTGACAACATAACAGTTGTCCCGATCGATGCCGATGTGTTGTCAGAATTTATGTATTCAGAAATAATACGGAGTAAAGTTCACTCGGTTATTATGAGTACAGTCCCGATTTTGGTTGACGGACTAAAAGAGTATACCCCCTGATATGGTAAACATATTATATAAAGTGAAAATCTTAGAAGTGAGTTCCACATTTTTCTTTTTGTAATTTTCAGGGTCGTATCATGAAAAACGGCCGAGATGTTTCCGCACGGATAGCAGAGCAATTAAATAACAAAATCCAGCACAAATCTACCGAAAACGAGTGGAATCTGAATAGAAAGTACCTATTAGGAGAACATGATCAAAACTCTTTTTCGTGGGTAATTATTTTTGTGGCGGACTTACAACAACCCGTATAATCTATCCTAAACTGTATTTTCAAGGACATGCACACAATCAGACAGTTTTTTATGAGTTTTACCCTTCCAACATGAATATACTCAACATTTACCCTTACCTTTCGCATATTGAATAGCCATATACTTTTTTAATACCAACAAATGAAAAAAAAACTCAAGCACAGAATAAAAAACGTTGGCAAAATTGTAATAGGGTCGAGTAAGCATTTTGTTCCCTACATATTAGATAGCGATTACCATACGATGTGACCCACGTACGTTGTAATTAGTTATGTTTGTATAATGTTTTATTCATAAATTGTTTTACACAGGGTATTTTTCGTTGTTGTGTATCAGTAATAAATGTTGATAATAATAGAAGATATTTTCATAAATGATATGTTAATTTTCTATTCTTTCAAAATAAACATTTTGAAAATAAGTGTGATGTTGTCACGCCTTGAGTAGAGAGAGTGTACAGACTTAACACAGTACTAAAGTAGCGCAAGCGCCAACAGGACGCTATTTGTTAATGGCCGCTTGGATGTGACGCCTGATGGCGCTTACGCTACGTTAGTGCTGTGTTAAGTACCTATGCCTCCGGGGTCGCGGGATATTTCCATCACCGTCGTCGTCGTCAAGGACACCGTGGATTTTAGTCAGTACAAGTCTGACAGTTCTTCCCGCTCTGCCCGCGGTGGTAGGTCTCATTTGATAATTTTACCATGCAAAAAAAAAAGTACCTATGCCTAACGAGTGAATGTCCCTATTATACCTCGCGTCCAGTCTTATACACTGTTCCCCTACCTACCTGTTATTTCAGTTGAATTTTGCGATAGTAAAAAAGTAGTAGGTATGGAAATCTTGGATGGATACCTAGGTATTGTTTATAAACATCACAGAGCAGGGCATAATAATTAAACCTCTGACAGGGGTTGTTACGTCGAGTAATGAATTTCCCAATAAAGTACTGAAGTTTCAGAATTGGTTTTCGTAATCGGTTTTTATCATCAAACTAGGTGAAACTATTCAGGAAAACATTTTTATTTAACTTTCTCTCTCACTATTTATTTCTTCCTGCATCGTTCGTGGGAGCATTAACAAACATAGAAACTCACATACACAAACACCCAGACCCGGAACAAAAACTTGTAGATCATATAAATATTTGTTCCAAGCGGGGATCCAACCCGCGACACACTGGGCAGTAGTCAGTCAATCAGCCATTGAGCCGCTGTATATACCCTTAACCATATCCTGAATAATTTCACCGGTTTATGGTTACATTCATCCAAGGGTTAAAATTTCCACATGTCATAATGACCCAATGTTTATTTGGTCACAATGTAGTTTTGCAAACATCAACATGTGTCAGAATGTCCAAAAGTCATATTATACAGACGCCAGCACATAAAGCTATCACAATCTGTCTTTGTTTAATAGATTTTCAACCTTAATATCATGTGGACAATTTAACTCTTGGACGAATGTTATAATCAAGTTATTTATGAATGAGGCGCTAGGTAGACCCTTTTCAATATATACCCGCTTCTGGACGACGACCACTAACAAAATATATCCTTTTCATGCCTTCCAAAAGGTATCCTTCCGCACAAAATCAAATATTTATGTTCAACTCCATTATTAATCCCTGCTCATCAAATTAGAACTGTTTGAAGGAAAATGTCCGTTTCAGAAGCTCAGAGGGTCTAAGACAGTCACTTTAAGCAATTTTTCTAATAATCCTAACAAACTTGACTATTTTTGTAAAATTAGTACAATAACCATTTTACAAATGTTTATGTTTTAAACATAGAAAAATAATTGTAGGCCCGTCTCTTTTCTTTACATTGTCAAAGACAATGAAAAACATAACACCTGGTCTTTCAATTGTTTTTCTCTCTTCTTGCCTGAGCATTCTCTATGCTATAAGTCTATGTGTGTTTTTTTTAACTATTTTAAGATTCCACATTTAAAACTGTCCTGTTGTAACGATATTGTTAAAGTGGCCTTTTTAGACCCACAGGATGTCAGTTTCAATGAACATAAATTCTCCAAACATTAGAGGTGGTAATTTGATTTTTTTATTATAAAATATCCCTTTGAAAGTCTCAGAGGTTTAAGTGAAATTAATAAGGTAGTCGAAAAAAGGTGCGGATGGGCCGGAAAGTTAATTAAGTATCTTTTCAACGGTGCTTTTTAACTTTAGATTTTTATGTCCGAGTGGCCTTTGTAAAATTTATATGATTTTGGTTCTTATTAGAAAACGTAGGGAATATTTAATATTACTTTATTACAATTAAGTCTTTATGAAATAACGTTTTTAAATTGAACAGATTCATTCATTTGCGTGGATTTTTCATAAAAGAAAATTATTATTACAAAAGACAAAATAATTACATGTTACAAAATAATTCTATGAGAACAACTAGAATAATTATTTTATCAGAAAAATAAAGTAGCAAGAGCGAATAACAACAAAAAATAAAATTTAAAAGCGTTCTTCTAATAAATGTTATAAGATTTTTCCTTTACCTAGAAACAATGTTTTTTTTTGCTACAAGAGGAACAGCGGGATTTTAATGATTTCAGAGAAAAATAAGTTTGAAATTGAAATTAGATTCTTACAAGGAACAAATTGTAGTAGGTAAGAGAGAGTGAATCATTCTTTAAAAAAAAATCTTTAACTGTGTCAAATTGTACGAGTACTTACAAGACAAAAAATTCTTCTTCACCTTTAGCCAAAAGATATCTTTTCTGATAAAGCTAAGTAAAATAATAATTCAGCCTTAGCCAACACTTACAAGACACCTGAGGCTTCGCTAATAGAATACAGAAGAGGATAGTTATAATGTAATTAACAACGATATTGTTCTTGTAGTGGCGTGTACCGCTAATGAATACCTTCAACTATTGTCTGCGAGCGAAGTATTATATCTTGTAAACCTAATTAATTTCCAGTACGTGTTGTGAACTAATATTAAGGCGAGACTAGACTGAGTTCAATCTGCGTACGAGGTTGAACGTTAAAGGCTATTTTACTCAAATAAAATTAGTATTCCGAAAGATCATCAAAAAATATTGAACGTATTTTTTTGTTTTGTTACGTAAACCAAAATTGACCAAGATACAACGCATTTAAAAATCACAGAACGTCACTAGGTCGGTAAAAAGTACAGGCGTTATGACGTCACAAGCCCGCACTCCGGATTTTCGAAGCGTTTCATCTTTGTTAATATAATTTATTGTTTAAAAAAAAAACATGTTCATGATTTTTCAAGACACTAAACTGACGGACTAAACAGATTTTCAATATTTTAGGCATTAAAACCATTATTGCCTACTGCCAACTGTCACTTCAAAATAGTACTACCTTTTGCAAATAATACTTTGTGCAAATTAATTTCCAATGATATTTATTATCACATTAATATATATTATTGTTTATTTAAGAGCGAGCAAATGTTAGAAAAGTGTGACCAGCTTTATTGTTCCTGTTGAAATGCGTCAAACCCTTGGTAGTTTCTGTCAATCATAATATTCTGACTGTTTCACCATCGCCAAATCATATGTAGATAGAGCGTCAATTTGTCTAAATCTTCTAATGCATGGCAGCCATAATGTTTAACTTTAATAAGTGGTGTGAAATTCTCTACCTAAATTATCGTTTTTATTGACCGGTTATTATTTATTTATTTATTTATCCTTTATTTCAGGCATCTAAAAGGCCCATAAAATACAATACACAAATATATAATACAATAACTATAAACTAATACATAATATTATTATTCTAAACAAATATACTTAAAAACTATTGTACACGAAGTGACGGCGGCGTCGTGTTTCGCTGCAAGGTGTCGCATAGCCGGCCTCGGAATCGCCGATACAGCACACCTTTCGGCCAAAACTCTTCCTTGAGAAAGGTCGCCAAATGTTGGGTCGGAACCACAAACGAATTAAAATTGGTGTTGTGGCGTGCCTCCAACTTCTCCACCCTCAAGTCCCAGTTGGTCTTCACCCTTATGTACTCGACGATGTCCTCCGTCTTCGTACAGTAGTGTAAACGGGACACGTACAGCTGCGTCGTCGGTAATGCAGGACGTAGCAGCATGTTGGGTCCTGCCAGCGCTGTCCCGCACTGGTTGCGATAAGTTGGCTTCTTCTTCTTCTTTCTCTCCACCTTGATGAAACCGTCCTCATCGCATGTGTGCTTCGGTGGTCCTTGCTGTTTGTGGTCCACCACATCGCCTGTTCATTAATATAACATACCGAATTTGAATCAAAGCGACCTCCATCGCCAATTTATTGGTCTGTTCACACCTTTACATGACCATGTTCTTAATAAATCCAAAATAAAGGCATCTTTGCGGATAAAAGGTTAAAAATTCATAATTAACGCTTGACTTAAATCATTGGCTAAAAATAGACAACGTCTTTTCTTATCTTATAAGGAGATTAAATTAGATTATCCCTCGTTGTCTGAGAGCCTAATCAACGATCTCTGACCTGTGAATATTTAAGATGGTCTATCTCTTGAGGTTTCATTATGATTAGTTGACCTTATAGGTAAAAAGGTTACAGATAATTTATTGATTAGGAGCTGTACTATATCAGACAGAAAATAAAATTGTATCACTTTTTTTTTTACTTGTGGTCATGCCTTGCCTGATATGCGATGATGTGGTTTCGGGAAAAGCTTAGTACTATAGAAGATGAAATACTGATATAAGATCTAATTTGTAACAACCTGATAACTTTACGTAATACAGGGTGACTGGAACCTAATATCATTTCTATATATAGAAAGAATAGAAGCGCGACAATTAACAACGTCAATGAGAAATTTTCTGTTCTGACATGGTTTCTAATAGTCACCAATGATGTGTTTCTAATTGAGCAAATAATTGTACGATCTACAAGGTCTGGGCGTTTGTGTATGTTAGTACATATGTTTGTAAACGCATCCACGATGCAGGAGAAATTCCTAGTATGGGGTGCAATGGTGCAAAAACAAACAAAAAAAAGGGTCAAGTATCTCTTGAATAATATCGATTGAAAAAGGGACGATTCCAAAAACGTAACTATCCAACGTTCTCATTAATTGCATCACAAATTGAAGGCACCATCGAAAAACAAAACGACAGTTCGATATTTTCCCCTCCAGTCTTTCAACAGCGTAAATTAATCAGAGTGCAGAGTGGATTCCGTATCTTCGAGAAGAGCTCCATTCAAGCCGAACTGAATAGTTTCCACGTTCACAATACTGAACAATGGGCCCTTTGTACGTGCAGAATTATCGGCGAACGTTTGCAAAATGTATTTAGATAAGACGTTCTGTTCTAATCTTAGTGGCTGCCGTATGAGAATACCTGCATGAGCATCTTTACATACAAAGTTTTCAATTGTAAAGTTTGTCTGTACTCACTTAACTTCCGCCAATGGGGACTTTCCTCCCCAAACTCTCATAATTGTCAAAAGTTCTTATTTGTCACTACGGGGACTAAGCCCCCACTTGAGCAGTTAACGCAACTATATTTTGAAATTACATTTGTCAGATTTTACAGCTGACAGTAGCTGTCAATGGGGCGTTGTGGCCTTATCAAGAGATTTCTGTAAATTACCTTACAACGTATTTGCAGTATTTACTGCTACTAGTGTAATATCAATATCTCAATTTCTTACTTAAAATATCGACTGCAATATTTATTGCAAAGCCTATTTTATTAACAAATTTTAGGTAATTTGATTTTGTGCTATATGGTAATTTAATTTGATTTTCTATTAGAATTTCTTAGAAACTGCCTCGGAGAGCACGGTAAGTCATTGATCCTGGGCTTGATTTCTCTTTGGTCGTTTCGGATTGCCGTTCCATCGGACTATGAGAGTTAAAGGAACAGAGAGTGCACCTGTAACTGCGCACACACTTGTGCACTAAGTATTAATCTCTTGCGCAGATGGTTAATCTCCGCTGAGATTCGTCGCAGTGGCCAAAATAGATCAAGAAGGCTTCTTTACATATATGTAAGGAAAATTCACTGGGTGGGCCCAAAATTTTTAGGCGAAGCTGGAGCGGAGAGCTAGTCTTAAATATACAGGGAAGGATCTGTAATGATTTTGTTAGAAGGCTTTCAGCGAGAGTAAAGTCTGATAAAACGATAATACAATCTGATAAGAACGAAACCATATCAGTATTCATTGTGTATTATGTGCACGGAACATACATAAAATCGCGTAATCGCAAAGATTTACATGCGAAGAAACTGTTCGTAGAAAGATCATGCTGCGAAATTTATGGATGTTTGATGACGCTATATTCTGACGTCATGCAGGCTTTTCTAAAAAATACATGCTCACTAGTAAATAAATTTCAAAAAAAAATTGTTAATTCATTATCGTTGCAATATGGCTTCATTTTCTCCGTAAAATAAATTAAAACTAAATATAACATTATCATTGTAATAACAAATCTTTAAAAGCAATGATATTTTAGAATAAGACTATGAAGTTTCTTCTCTAAGGAAACGATCAATCCGCACCATGCACCTGTTTTTAGACGTTTTATAAGAGCCCTGGTGTGTGTACTGTAGCCCCATAACTATTTTTGTATTTATTTTATTTTATGCCTTTTGATAATTCAAAAGTGCCCGAAATTGAAATATACGATTTGATTTGTATTTTAAATAGTTAATTTTGATTATTTTACTGCAACAATTTAATGGGTAATGGGTATGTACCTAATTATCCACAGCTTTATTTCAAGAACAAGAGTTCACATTATTTTATTGTGAGGATAACCTGCTGATGCTGTTCTCGATAACCTTTTTATAACAACACAATTATCATAACAATAAAACAATGTTTAAAACAAAAACTTGTTGAACTTTCGAGAACGGCCCAAAATTGGCCAAGTCGTATTTAAAGTGAAGTTAATTGAATAAATTACTTGTTTCAAGTTCCTTAGAACAAACCAAGCTGTTGTTTCAACACTCATTGGGAACCCCAAAATGGAGGCTCTCGAAATATTTTCATCAAACTGTAGTATTTCTACCCGCAAAGAGTTAAACCATAACATCGTAAAGCCCTTTGAAAATAGACCATTGTTTTTGGAGCTCCCCTTCCCTTCTCCCACTTTAGTTATTGTATTCCCAAGGGGATATTAGGAATGGTTGTCGAGGTTCTTAATAGCCTGGTTGTTAATAGTTCACTGGCTGCTATCGCAGTGATTGAGCAAGCCAAGGCCACGTCAGTTCGTGCTCCGAATGTAATACAAAATGCGTGTTACAGTAAACATCGGAATTAAAACAAATCGAGATTATATTAGTCATTGTTTACTGATGATTGTGACTTATGTGCGTTGTTATGCATTCGTTTGTGAGTTATTTATAGTTAAGTAGCTGTATGTTCTCGATCGTTAAGTTTTTGATTTTATGAGTTAAAAGTTAATAGCCTTTTATTTAAATTTGCCCCACACTGCTCTATAAACAGCCACTGAGAGCAGTATCTAAAGGCGATACAATAGGATAGTTTACTGCATAAGTAAATTGAAAATCTGTTTAGTCCGTTAATAAGAGTATTGAAAATTAACAACTTAACGTCAACTGTGTCATTGTATTGCTTTGATTTGCTGTTGTTATTCTAAAGCCACGACGGCGACTGACGGTCCCACAACTGGTTTAACTATTCTGAAAAAAACTTTTTTTTCCAAATTGCTAACCTATGATGCAACAAATCTTCAGAAAAGTCTTGTTCAATATTTCAGAAATCGTGATATGGTATCAGTGCACGTATCACATCACAAACGATCTACATATCGGTAATACATAATGCATACCGTAGCATACATACATGCAATATCATATAGAGCAGGTTTCCACAGCGTTTAACTGTGCGACCCGGAAGACAAATTGCCGACGAAGCTCAAAAGTCCGGTATGGCTAGTATTCTAAAGTGATTGGTTTGGCTATCTCCACCGTATGATATATGAGTACTGAGTCAAACTGTGCATTACAATGGACTTCTCTAATAAATATTGTCACTGTAGTATACAAATATTAGAGAAGTCAGAAGTAAGATAACTTAGACCGAGTGATTACTTTTTGTATTTCTAAGTAGCTGTTGCCATCGGCTTCACCCGCTACTACTCCAAAATTGTCCCACGAGAACATAAAATCGGCATAAAAACTATTCTATGTGTTAATCCAGGTTAAAACTATATGTGATACCATAATTTTACCAAAACACTGTTATCATAGCACCAATTAATTGAGAAATATCCTAAACAGTTGTATCTTGCTTAAATTATCGCTTTATCCATCTCGGAAGCGACCCACGTCTACGTAAACGTCGGGTTTAGGCTGAGACTACATTAGGCAGCGATTTGCGATGCAACTGGAAGAGCGATACGAGTTACAGGTGGTATCGCTGATGTACGGTGTAGCTACTAGCAAATATATATAATAACTAGCGGTCCGTCCCGGCTTCGCACGGGTGGAGGACCCGGTCTAAAACCTGGTCCCGATGGTTACAAACACAACAAAAAAATAATTATCCGAATCGGTTAAGCCGTTTTCATGTTATGTCGTGACAACGTAAATCGGGTTTCATTTTTATATATATAGATAGATATATATTTGTTTTTTAATAACTTTGAATTTTTTTTTTCACTAAGAATTTCTGGAGCAGTCGGAGGCAGCAGCGGCACCAAAGGCAGCTGGAAGTGGAGCTGACGGCGGTGACAGCGACAACAGCCGGTAATTTAGAAAATCAGCCAAGAAAATCGATTGGTCTGTGACCTGGTTCAACAAGTCCTCTGGTGCGCGGATCGAACGATCGTTTTAATCGCTCGTGTGTTGCAGATCGCGTCGTGGTCTAATGTAGCCTCAGCCTTACTCGCAAACAAGTTTACGGTTTTTGGTGTGAACAAATGTACCTATCGTGTATTCATTAAGTGCTCGTACTAATGCTTTGCTCGTGGTTTGAGCTTGCAATTTAAACTGAGTATTTACAATGTTCTTGTTAGATTGCGATATAATTATCATATAATTATACATGGGTTTAGGACGATAAGTTCAGATCTATGTTACTTTTAAACCTCTTAAGGGGTGAGAAGCATGTGGCTAAGTTATGAACGCCACGCGTAGAGTCGCGGGCAACCGATGGATGCAAGTGGCGAATTGTCGTTCGGCGTGGCGGTCTAAGGGGGAGGCCTATGTTCAGCAGTGGACGTCTTCCAGCTGATGATGATGATGATGAAGTAATGAAGGCAGCACGATTCAATTTAAGATCGATTTTCAAAATTACCATTTGTCATAGCGAGTAACCTCCGTGTTTCGGAAAGCATGTGAAACCGTTGTTGGTCTCTCTACTGTGATTTGTAGATCGTTGATCGACTTTACAAGACGGGCAGTTTTGCTCAGTTACTGTGTTGTGGAAGTCATGTAGGCAGTCTCTGAGGGACTAAGGAACGCCAACCATCCCGGTCCTCGTCAGTCCGAATCCATCCATTGAAAGCTACCTTCTTTAAGTCATCCATTGTGTTTGCCCATACGCGGACTCATGGTCGGCCCACTTCCACTTCAGTATGCTGATTGTACGCGCACTGTAGTGTGACTTTACACCTCTGGCGAACGATTTCGTTGCGAATTTTATCCACCAAAGAAACCCCGAGCATTGTTCTTATATTGCCAATATCGGTATGTAATTGGTTCAAATCACCGTACAAAAAGATTGATCGCGTTTATTTCTTACAAATACATAACGATAAGGTTCATATTCGTATAAAACGATCGATCATGTTCACTTGCAGGAATATGAACATCTAATACTTAATAAAAATGTAATTGATCAATTTATTAATGGAAGAAAAGAGAGAAAATCTGTTATCGGAGGCCTTTACCAACGCAAAGGTAAAGCTCGATCAATTTGAGCATTACAGCATAAGAAACAGTACGATATCCATGCGGCCAAAGTCGCAGGCGGACTGATTCTTATAGAATAAGATTTATAGTTGTAATAAAACATATTGCACTAAGATAGGTAAATCAAATGAAATAATTTTGCATAACTCAGCGGGTCTAAAACAGCCACGTAAAGAAATATTCTCAATGATTCATTTTGTGAATTTCCTTATTTCTTTCTCCTATTATTCAATCACGAAGTGAATCATTAGTAATATTGCTAGTCTAAGTGATAAGTTTTCGGTAGATTATCTAATCCAGACCAATCTTACAGCAAACAATTATTTGATACCAATTCTCTTTTGTGTACTATCTTATAAAACTAAGTAATGTTAAGATTTTACAAGTGTTTTAAAGTTTCTCTATGTAAATGTAGTTTGAAGAAGCATCAATAAAGTTTTCCTCAGATATTACTCTACGATTTCTGAGTTTGTTTTAAAAGGAAAGTCGGAAGTAAGGGAAGAAGAATAGGAAGTTTTGAAGAAAGGAAATTGAATTTTAAGTAACGTGCATAAGTTATTACGTTAAAAGTTGTTACTTCTATCATTATAACAGTTATTTTGAATATCTGTTTTGTGCGTAGAACTTTATTGCTAGTGAAAAATTCATATAATAAGGCCATTTTTTTTTTGCCACCCAGGGCAGAGCGGGAGGGACTGTATGACTCGTACTGACTAAAATCCAAAGTGTCCTTAAATAGACCTTTACATTCCGGGGTCCCGGTAATTCGTTACTTCTGTGACCCCGGCAGGCTTTGGCCTATTGTAGAGGGGCCTGTCATAATGCTGACACTCTTTGAGACGCGGTTGGAACACAACGTGCCGTCGACCCGGGCATGGTTGATATAAAAATGACATGGAAAAACTCGTTAAGAAACTGTCCTAGAAAAATTTGAAGACACGTGACAAATATCAATTCGTATTGGTTCCACGTGGTGGATACCTCGCTCCTTCCAGAAGACTCGCGTCCTATCAGTGGGAATATCATGCAATTATTCACCCAAGTTTCCAGCCACCGAGGGAGCAATAACTCTTTAGAACTACCCACTTAAGGCCACGCCACGTCACAAAAAAAGGCCCGTCCAAAACGGTCGCATCAAAAAGTCATAAAAAAGGCCATCTTGAGAGCGCATCCGTCCCTCTTGAAGTACTCCTAACTGCGGTAACAATCAGGGTCACTCGGAGTCGGTCTCAAGTGCACATTACGACTCGCATAGACTGTTGAGTGTCGTTCTAAGGATCCCTAGTGAGACTAGTCCTGCTCAAGTGTGTACTTACCTTCTAGTAGCTATTTATGAGTAGACGAAAACGTATTGGTTGGTGATGGATTCCGGTAAAGACTTATGAGGTACTTGAGTGTGCTACAGGGTTTTTATTTTCATTGCTTGAAGATTAATGAAAATAAAGGTACAGCTTGCTTGGCGTGGCGGGACGTTAACCGGGCGTGTTTCGGGCGTGCTAACTTGTTATGAAAGTTTAATATCAATGTCGTCCCGCGAAACGTAGGCGCTTGTGTGCCGTGTTTTGTGGGAGGACTTCCACATATTTTCACAGTAAGTTAGCACGCCAATGAAACGTCACGCTAACAACGCGCCGCGCCAAGCTCGCTGTTTGGTCTTAAAGTGACATTAATTCCAGTGTGGGAACGACGTGGCCATATACGACTTGTATAGCTCTGTCTCTTTCCCATGCTAGCATGGTAGGTCACAAAGACATTTCAGAATATCATGTTTTTATAAACAATTTATCAGTCCTAAAAACTAATCAAAATATTCAAGTTCAGCGAACTCTTATAGCCTTTAAATGAAGAACAGTAAAGATGAAATCTGTCTACTACTAACCAAAATGTTTAATTATCATTACCATAACGATGAGAAATAACGGTAATGATGGTGGCATGCCTCCTCAATATTAACAGGTGGTTTCTGGTGAGGGTCCCCGGCTGTGAGTATAATGAATACATGGGTTACGTGAATGGAAAGATAATGGGAAGATTTATTATTATGCATAACGATAACGTCAATAGCGTCTTTGTTTGGTGATATTTCCTTATTTAATTGGAGGTATAGGTAGATAAAACGGAATTGATAAAATATATTGCTCTTTTTCGTTACTGACTAGTCATGCTTGGGTCGCGGGAATTTCTAAGCAGGATACTGTGATCCTGGAGCGTAAAAGCCAATCGAAGGAACAGGGTGGACTTTTAGTCAGTAAGAAGACAGTTCCTTCCGCTCCACCAAGTGAAGACTGATTTCCAGAGTCTGTCTGATTAACAACTTGTTGGCATAACCGCTCAGTATAAAAGCATTCTACATTTTGGCTGGGTGTTACAACTTACGCTGGGTTTGAGCCGCACACATCACATTCAGCCGGAAGACGTCTACTGCTGAAAAAACGCGTCCCTTAGACCAACATGCAACATGCTGGACGACAATTCATCAGTTAAATTCATCGGTTTAGCTGTAATATCTAAAAGTTTTTGTAATAGTTTCACTTATTCTTCCTGAACTAATTTTGTTTATTCCAAATCAACTACAAACCTATTAATAGGAAGAACACCTGAATAATTCAAGATCCAGTTAAACTATGGAATAACGTAAACTAATTCAACTCTGAGGTCGTCTCAGGACGTTTCAGGACGTACTAGGACTCTGTTTACATTGTACTGTTCGCGCTTCCTTGAAGCTGCCGTCTATCCCATCTATAAATACACACATGCCGTGTTCTTGAGCTACGCTGAGCCAGCAAACTCAAATAAACAATGGTGATTACTACCGTCTTTGTCTACAACACGTTATTTATAAACGTTGGATTGAATGAAACTGGAAGTAATTTAGAGAAGACAGAAACAAGTAGTTTTATGTCTTCATTTCTTACGATTCGATCCGAGTTCAGTTGATTTGTGCTGGAAATTAATAATAAATATCAGTTGCTATCTGCGATTGGATCTTTGTTTGTAACCAATCAACGACCGAATTCACCTATCTGAGTGTCCAATGTGTCCAGAAGCTGGCGTCAATACAGGGACATTTGGATAGAGCTTAAAATTAATTTCAGCTAGTATACTCACTGTATTAGATATAATGTAGTATATAATGTAGGTACAAGTATTAAAAAGGGTAATTATTAATTCATTGATTTAAAAAAGTGAGAGATTTAATTTAAATGTAGCATTTTTTGTAGGGTGTAAAAATTGCCTGATTTGTCCAGCCCTTGGTGAAAGCCAGCCAGCTGGCCAGCAACCCTGATCGCGGTTTCCCACTTAGATAGGTCTGCAACTCTGTTATGAGATAGCGACCTTAAAGGATCTCCTACTTAAATTGATATTTAACAATTTAAAAGAAATAATTCCTTGAAACCTTTTATTACTCATTTTATAGGTAGGTCTGTTTTCCTCAATACAAAAGTCAGAAGTCTGAAGATATATCTCCTAGATATAAGTCCCTAAGCGAACCTTTTTATAACTTCACATTTTCCAATGGAACACGTATTTTAGGGGTTTGATGGGGCTATTCTGTCGAAAGATTTTGTCATAAAAATCACATTATGAATCAAGACGAGAATACAGGTCAGATAATATAGTTATCAGGTACACATATCAGGTACAGACGGGCGCACATCATCTACTTCAATCTGTCAAATTTCTAAAATAGGTTTTCAACTTGGGCTGTAGGTGAAAATCAGCGTCAGGTAGAAAACTTGCGCGGGCGTGCGGGTGGCGAGTTATGGGTGGCTCGTCGTCTGATTAGGACTCTTTTTTTTTTTGCGTGGTAATATTATCAAATGAGTCCTCCCACCCCGGGTAGGGCGGGAGGGACTGTCAGACTTGTACTGACTAAAATCCACGGTGTCCTTCAGTAGCCCTTTTTGTTCCGGGGTCACGGTGATGGTATAAGTCCTGCGACTAAATTAGGACTCATTCGATGAATTTACCACGATAAGAAAAAATAAGGTGGCAAACTTTGTGTTGCCATCTGAAATCATGCTGAGCTTTTGGTATTAAATTGTTAAGTTAGTATTTAATTTATTTTTTACTGAATTACTCTCTTTATAACTTTATTTATATTGTTTAGTTTTAAGTTTCTGTACCAATAAACTCAATTTTCTTTCTTTACTTATCACAATAGTTATGCGTTACTAATTAATTTACTAATCAACTATTTAATTACGTAATTAGTAAACTTTACAACTAACTAATTAATTATTTAATTAGTATTTGGTCAATCAATATACAGACGCCAGTAGGCGCCTGTAGATTGACCCAATACAATGATTGTATCTAGATATCTATTAATCTGATTGCACTTCTGATGATTACCGATGATCATGAGCAGGTGCTCATAGGAATGGGTTAGATTCCAGCATCTTTTTAATGACTGCTCGCAGGACAGCCTAAGATATGTGTCTGAAAACTTTTATTTTAGAAAACTTTTACTGATCTAAGCCTATTGCCACCATCAGCATATTGTTTTATTTCAAGTCCTATTGGGAACTAGAAGATTGTCAAAAAAATTGCTGGTTTTCGGCTCAGATTATGGTACAAAACTTAACCTCTTTTAAATGCTTAACCTCTCTTAAACATACGGGACAATAAAACGGAAAACATACAGGACATACAAACGGAACATACCAATGGGAAGTTCTTAACTATACAATTACCTAACATTCAGGAGTAAAACCCTTGAAGATATGTTTATTTTTCTCTTTTGAGTTTAAAAAGTGACGTAAGTAAGACAATTCCAACACAAAAGATTTGCTACATTTATACGACGTCATCTCTTTAAATGCTACATCGGATAATCTGTCGTAACTCACGGGATGTAAGCCCGGTTTTCTTGCTTCTTCCTTACGGCATGATCCTTACTCCTGTTTGATGTTATCTATTTATAAGTCTTGACAGCAAGGATTATTGTATAAACATTTTTGAAGCCTGACTAAAGATATATTTTTTCGGGTCTCAATTTGTTGGTTGGAATGTAATACTTTATTTAAGCACCTGTGGTTTAGTTTTTTTAATCAATATTAATTTGTTAACATAAATTCTATTAGAGTAGGCAATGCTATTATAAACAAACTTGAAAAAAAAATGGATATAGAAATCGTGGGACTATACTGGTTTACTAGTAAAGTTCTCCATCGCGGAAAACAGAAAATTGGACTCAAAAATATCTTATAGTAAGAATAATGATATTCAACCGTATACCGTAACGAGAAATCAAAAGATTAATTGAAACATAGAATACTTTATTACATAAGAAATAAAGACGTTATTACAACGAAATAAAGCCTAAAGTTTTATATTTACAGGCTAGCCCATTTATCAGAACACATTTCCCTAGTCACCACTCACTGCCAGAGATTGGATCCACAATAAGATGACTTGTGGGTCGTAAGTTGTAAGGTAGATACACAACATCGTATTAAAGCTAAGTTAAGGCAATTTGACGATTTTCCGTCGAAATTAGCTTTGCAACCTCAGGCGGCAACATACGGGGTACTAAACAGCTACGTTGACTCCAGAACGTAAAGGGCTATTGGAGGATACCGTGGATTTTAGCCAGTACTAATAGGATAAACAATGTGCGACTTCCTTAGTTTTTTAGAAGAGTCTAAAGTCAATGTGTTTTGTTTAAAAAAATAATAATATGTGTCTTGTCTGACATTCGTTGTGAATAAAATTCCTGATATATTTCCACTGCTGGGTTTTACTTTATTTAGTACAAGTCTGACAGTCCCTCCTGTGCTGCCTGGGAGGGAGGACTCATTTGATGATTTTACCACGTAAAAAAACCAAAGTAATGCAATTTCAAGATTTTCCGCCGAAAAAGGCTTCGTTGCGACCTCATATGTGACATACGTCTGTTCGATTCACCATTTTCTCGTTCTTCGTGACGTATTCTTTAAACAAATTTCTTTTTTCTCCCGCAAGCCAGCCCCTGGGATTCCCTTAATTATTTATTTTATTCTGTTTTTTTAGTATTTGTTGTTCGAGCGGCAAGAAAATACATGATCAGTGAAAACATCAACAGTAACTTCACTCACTTCACTTCACAGTAACTGTCTTCTATCACGGTTCGTGAGATTTAACCTGGTGGCAGATAGACAGACAGCAATGTCTTAGTAATAGGGTCACGTTTTACCCTTTTGTGTACAAAACTCTAAAAATGAAGAAGTTTTTACCTATTTACTTAACGTTTTCGTCACGCACTCGTACTATTAGCATCTCTTATCTACAAAACTTTAGATAAGCCTCAAGCACTACATGTGTTGGTAACTAAACTAAATAAGGATTTTCATATGCAAATCCAATTCGTTGGTTTTCAGACCGACTGTGCACTGTCGAGCGCGATAACACGGCAACCGCTCAGCGTTGTAAACATTTTAATATTTACAACTCACGGATGCTGTGTTTTTTTTTTTTAACGTGAATGAAGTGCACTCGTGGTTTAGGTTTAGTTCGATTCTATTTAAAATGTATTGATTGGTTTTGAATTTTGGATGTAGCCAAAATCTGGTGATAGATACTAAGCCGCCTCTTGGTATTTCTCAAAAACATAACAGGGCTTTGGCAATGTGTTTTTCGTAAATTCAAAATTAAAACAATGGTGTTGGCCATATTAACTTTGCACTTAATGAGTGTTACGATTTTTTTGGCATGTATTATCCACTTTCGTAATTTTTTTGAGTGGTACCTACCTACAGCTAAACCCACAGATCAGTAAAACCAGTTTATTGTTTTTTGGCTAAGTCGCCTCTGGGTATTAGGTACACAAGTCCATAAAGGAATTAGACTATGTATTTTTCGTAAATTCAAAATTAAAACAGTGGTGTTGGCCATATTAACTTTGCACTTAATGAGTGTTACGATTTTTTTGGCATGTATTATCCACTTTCGTAATTTTTTTGAGTGGTACCTACCTACAGCTAAACCCACAGATCAGTAAAACCAGTTTATTGTTTTTTGGCTAAGTCCGTGCACTTAATTTTAAAGTACTCCCAAAAGATTTTTCTTCAATGTCGTTGAAATGAGTTTAATTTCACTAAGATCACCGTATTTTATTTTGCAATGTTACTATTCCGCAGAGTTTCATTTTCTATTTTCCAGTATTCTGGTAGTCACGGTTGAAGATACAATTGCAATCAGTAGAGTGCTTTTGTAAAATAGGCCCAGAGCAACAGACCCGCGAGTTGATATCATAGATACTAAGGTCAGTGTTACAAGGTTGGGTCAACAAACAGTAAGTAGGTAGAGTTAGATAATATGGCAACACTTTTTTATTATCACAAGTTTAAAATAAACAAATGACGTATTTGGCTACTATAACGAGGTTCTAACAACACAAAGAATACTGAATTTTTTATTCTTAGGCTCAGTTTACACCGACCTGCGACGCGATACGGCGTGACGCGACGATACTCGAAATGTGCATTTTTGTGTTGTAATAAAGTTAGTCCCTTCGTACAATAGGCGATGCAAGTCTTCGATACCTTACGATTTGAGTAACCAGCACGCGTAGCATGGCGATTCTATCTCTATTCTACCAAGAAAAGACAAAGTTATTTCAACGTTATTTCTATACAAATCGACTGTTTTTTACACAAATATGACACTATTCTTATACCATTAAAGAATAGAAACATATCTTTTCTATATTTTAAACATTCCTATCCTTAAACCGATAAAAATCTTTTACATTCTGTCATTTTGTCTATTCTCCCGTCGACAAAACCGTTTTCTACAGCGCCATGCTACTCGTGCTGGTGACTATCGCAATACAGATCCTTAGAAGTTCGTACATAGGCACGCGTCAATTGATATCGAAGTCGTAGGGTATCGGAGATTTGCGTCGCCTAGTGTACGAACAGGTTTGAAGAGTTTGAATTAGTCTATTGAAAAGAGCGCGAAGCGTCGCGTCTCGGTGTAAATTAACCCTTACGCAAACAAAAAAATAGGCATTTATTATTTCTATAGTGACGTCTATAGCTGTATTCAAGTGTCCGCGGGTTAAGATGATCAATCTTCTCACAGACGAGGTCAGACGTCCGTAATATAATTATTATACGAAATAATTATGTGTGGAAGTTATTATACGAAAGCTAAAACGATCAAGTGGAATTTGACCGTGTATTTGTATAGCATTATTGTTGCCTGAATGAAAAGTGGTTCGTATTGTGGGGACTTTTATACTTTATATTAAGTGCACATCATCTTTATACGGTAACTGTAGCCACACTAATAAAACAGAATGTTAGGGACCGCCTAAAATTGAATTGAAAGCGTTCGATAACCACTTTTACCTGCAGAATATTACTATACAAAATATTAATGGACGAGCTATTAATTTAGCCTATCTATATAGTATAGGTATTTCAACCGGTTGCGAAAAAAGGGAAGAGGTTCCCAATTCGTCGGAATATTTTTATGTTATGTTCCCGATTTCTCGATGATGCTTGGACCGATTTGGAAAATTCTTCTTTTGTTTGAAAGGGTATATACTTTACATAATATCGTCTCATGGTAATCAGGTCGGGGGACGACGGAATGTTGAAGAAATCCAGTGAACTCTTCAATAAATCACAGCAAATCACTAGTGATTGCTGCTATCGCCTATTTATGCATTGTTTACACAATTTCACACAACATCAACGACCAAGTTCTTCAAAAAAGTTTTTTCAAGAACCTATAGAGCTATAAGGCTAAAGACGTTGTAGGAGGAAGGTTTTCCCACATAGCAATTTAACTAGAAAATAACATACGTAAATTACGTCTACGAACAGTTTTGAATCTAGGCGTAAAACTTATGTGATATATGAGTGGGAGGCCTATGTGAAACATATGAACGGTGCGGCGGGAAGTTTGCCTCGTAAATCGTGTGATAAGTCGGTAGTTCGGTACTGGCAGGTCACTGCACTGCGATTGGAGGAATTACCGACAGACTTCTGACCCGCAAGACTGATTTATTTTGTGACTTTTCATTGACCCGTTTTCCAGTGATTTTGAAGAAATAGGAATATTAGGATTCTGTAAAGCCAGTCAAACAGACAGGCGCGGCGAATGCGATCCGAAGCGTTTTTATATTTTGTTATGTATGGACTTGTTTGAATCCAGCCACATTGTAAAACAAAAGTGGTCCGATAGTCTATGTGACTGGCTTCAAAAAATTCCATACATTATAAACAAAAACGCTTCGGCACGCATTTGTTTCGCCTGTCAGTTTGACAAAGGCTTAACAGTTTTAGAAATCTCGTAAATATTTTGACTGTAATAATAATTTTGAGAAAATGAATATTCCCTTCGTTCGTGAAGTACTTCAGAAGGGTGCAAAATTTACGGACATACGGACCTACATTATATCTGGACAAAAGGAGTGTGTATCGTGGCAAGTGTCGTTCTGTAGTTTTTGCTTACCTATGGCTTACTCTTATGGGAAAAAGGTAAAATGAATAATTTTTCAATATTGGGTGTGTTTGGCCTTACTATCCGGACCGCGAATTTTTAAGTGGACATAATGCACTGACTATATTTCGATACGACGCATAAAAAGTACAAATACGAGTATACAGATATCGGCCTACTTTCATATGGTTGAATAAACACAAGAATTTCAAATATATCTCTAATATCAAGCATGAAAGCTTCACGGAAATATATTTCCCAGTGCGACGCGACGTAAAATTTTCCGAATGTAGAATATTCCAGAGGACCGATTTCCGCAGCAGCACTCTTCATTTAAAATATAGCATTGTATTAAAGCATCTCATAGACCCGGCTATTGGAAAAGGTTTCCATTCAAACCCGAAAATTGATATGAGGAGAAAATATTTTATGGCAGGTATGACGTCCCAATATGGGCCCTATTGATGCTGTTCACGCAGTCAAAATGTATTTTTTAACGTCAATAAAGGCGAATTTTGATTGATTGTCTTTCGTGCAAACTGGGTCTCGGGTTGCATGTTTGCTGAGAGCTCGTAAAGGCATTGTGCAATTCTAAATTGGACTCTACATTCACGGTCCAGGAGTCACGAGTTATCGAGGACTGTAGCTCGAAATCTGACAAACGACGAACGTTTCTAGTAAACTTTAATCGAATCAAGTCCACAGAACACACGGCTACACATCAAGCTATATAAAGCCAGTTTGTCTTGATATTGGTTTGTACGATTTTTACACACAATTAACGGTCAGCTAATACTGGTATAGCTGGATGTGTAGCCGTGTGTACCCACAGTTCTGTCTCTACGAATATCAATTCGGATATATTCGATTCTATCCCGAATGTAATAATGATGGCGTCTTTTTACGACCGACCAAAGATAATCCGTGACCTGTAGGGGATTTCATATTCGGAAAATGAAGTTTCATTTCTTTAGAACTTCGAGCTGACCTAGAAATCGTCTCAGAAGTCAAACTTATTTCAACTTATGTACTTCCATTTTCATGTACCAATACTTTCAAACTGTTTTTGCCTTTTTTTTTAGAACTAGATTAAGTGCACGGCTTTGTCGGTATCACCGTCATCATCAGAAAAGACGTCCACTGCTGAGACCGCCAAGACGAACAACAATCTGCCACTTGCATTCATCCGTTGTCGCGTGGAGGTTAAATATTATAATTAACGTTAACGTACTTAACGTTCACATGGGATAAAAAATATCCAATGCCAAATTGTATCGAAATCTGTACTTTCGTGAAAAAATTACAAACTTTCAGTATATATTATATTCTAGGCAAATAGACCTTTGATTTGTTTTGTTAGACATTTTACTATTCTGTCTAGCCGAGATAAACTGGTTAACTATTCCATTGATCGGTCGCATTAGCATGGCGATCACGTAATATTGATAGTCATCGAAATCGGTACAATGTGACGGTTCCTCTGGATTTGATTACCATTTATGGTTCGTAATTAGGTCGTAAGGTCGTAACTCAGTTGTTTGGACCTTGAAAGAGATCGTAAATGCAATGACTCCGATCTTAACTACCTATTAAAACTCAATTGATGTAAATAAAGTTAGAAAAAGTTTTTAATGAGACTTGCTCAACCGTCGTGTTCGGTTTTGAACCAACATCTTTTTTTTAACTACTATCATAAAATAAAAATAAATCCTGCTATTATATAGCAGCATTTTTATATATTATTAGAAAATTTCTGCAGTCAGCACACTTGGCAGATATACCCATCAGTCTCCCTATATTGAAGTACAAAGAAATACCAAATAAGAGATCTTGAAGTTTTTGGAATTGGTGGAAATCATCCCCTGACGGTTCACTTCATCTTAGGTCTGATCTTCGCTTTTGAGCTAGACACTACGTACAAAAGAAACAACACTACAAATTGAATCAATTTTGGCTTAGAATATAATTGAGCAATCGTACTTTATTGTAAACAATTTACTATGCCATAATGGCATCTATTACCAGTACAATAAAGACGTACCTATACACTGACAATCTATTCGTCATTGTAAACTCAATAGTTAGTAGTCGTATAAAACCGGTTCCACTCTACTTGGTATAAAGGGATATAATATATCCTACACGCATTATATTTGAGCCGATATATAATAATAAACCGATCTATCACTGTAGTTGTCATAAGAACCGATTAAGAGATTATGGGTTGTAATGAATGAAGATGGAACAACTGGATGAAATAATATTACGCCTCTATTCTAAGATAAGCTGGCCGAAGATGAAGAATGGGTGAGAAATGATGGAATGGTTAATGAGACTAATTAATAATCATATAAATAAATTTTGTCAAATTTTATTTATATGTAAATGCACATAATATTAGGTATATATCTTCATATATATTAGTATATAATTTTTTAAAAGCTATAATTAGATGTAGTAGTTTTAATTGTTTCAGTAGAATTGTTGTACCTATTCCAACTGCTTCTCCTTTTGACTCAAAGGTTGACTGGTAGATACTTAATGCCTTGCGACATTAAGTCCGCCTTATGTACCACAATTGTATATGAAAGTGTAAATAAATAAATAAATAATCATCACAGTCACATAGGTTTAGGTTTAAAGAACTTTATTCTCAAAAAAGATACGAAAAAGTCACTTACTTGAGAACAATATTATTTTAAACTAAGTTAAATACATCATACGGCAATTACAACTCAATTACTCGTATAATGGGACTTATATAATGCATCAGTGTTGAAGAAAGGTGCTATTTTCAACTAAATATTGTGCTAACTGAGTCTTAAATGCATTTGAATGTAAGTTTACAACATTATGCACATTACATTTATATATATGTTACATAAATGTATAAAGGATGACTTGAGGAACGCCTATCTGGAATGATGTGGCTAATTTGTACTTAAAATATGTTTTCAGGTCAGAAATTCACCATCAGCTTTGTGGATAGATCAAACGAGTCTCTATTTTAAAAAAAGACAGGGAAATTATTGGTTCCAAATTGGCAAACGAATGTTTGTCGTTGTTCAGCAATTTCTTAGAACCAACAAAGGAAGACAGATGTGATTTCAACTTACGTATAATTTAAGTTGGTAGTCAATTTGCTTTCCGATAAATTTTCGTCTGAATAAATTTTCTGGGACAGTAAAGATACGAAAAAAGATATAAAGTAACTACTAGACTGAAAGAAAAGTAAATTAATAATGAAACATCCCCGAAAGCTGTCGGTTTCGTCCCAAGGAACTTAAATATATAATCGTCTTAAATGGAAATGAGGAGACTCACTCAATGAATGAATATAATGCTTATGTAATGAGCGAAAGTAAGTACACAGAGGCTTCAGAATCAGCGTTTCCCAACTTCACGTGTTGTGTATTGCATGAAGATGGCTTAATTAACTTTGCTTCATTTAGATTTTCTTCTTTCCTTTTGGGGATAGAATCTTTTCCGCATTATGTATCATTCAGTTAGTTTTATACCTCAGAGACTCAGTGAATAACATTCGTTTCTTCCGATTTGTTCGTAACTCCAATATGGCGGTTCAATACAGATTTTATTACTATCTATAAGAGATCTAAATGTCAGATGTAAAAGCCATAATAATTTTATTTCAATTCTCGTTTTAGTGCGGGTTTTGAAAAAAGAATAATGTGATAGGTAATAAAGAATATGGCCTCTAAAATATCTCTTTGTTATCCTCTTTTTAGTGCCCTAAAGGCAGGTCCTCGGTTTTCACAACCCTCCGAAAACATACGTCTCAGGAATCACGTACCATTCCTTTTATTTCTACATCACACAGCTGTTATTTTAATCTACGAGAAAATAATAAGTTTGTTTTTTGACGTTCCGTTACAATAATTCGTTTGTTTTTTACTTTGGTGTATCGCTAAACAATGTTTGTTCGTAAAAACAATGTGAAAGTATTTTATTAAGGTTGTGAAGGTAAATATTCATTAATGTCAGCGTTTTTTCGTTTTATGTTGTATTTTTTTTACTGTGGGTATCAAAGGGGCAACTTTTGCTTATCAAAGGTTACACAGTTCGTTGTGAAAGCGGGCGATAAAACGAATCGTGGCAATGAGGAAAACAATGTCAATTCCAGGTAGGGTAGCGGATACTATTTATAAAATTGTTTACATTATAAATAATTTTATAATAAATACTCTTTGAAGAGGTAACAATAAAATAATAATAATACTCCTGAAACTTTACTTTAAAGATACCATGGAAACACTTGGCGACGGGCGCACTGTCCCGAAAAATATATAGCGGAAGAAAGGGTAGCCCTAAAGGCCTAGAAAAAGGACCCTTTCTGAACCTACCTAGACAATAACTGCGTTACAAAACATTTTTTACGTATTTACCCCTGCGTCCCGAATCGTAAAGCTTTTTTTTTAAAACGTTACCGAAAGACCTTTAACAAAAACGGAAAGAAAGATTCGACCTCACTGAGCAGGGCTGTGACTGCTTAGTTGGTTAAGCCTCTGGAGTGCTTACACATCTTCAAAAAATTATATTTTGTGATAGTATTGGGATTTGACAGATTCTCACTCTCAGGATATTTGATTGAAAAAAACTTAATATATTAGATTATAGATCCGTACTTTTTCTATAGTTACGTAAATAAAATTGACGAATATTTTTTACTTGCTTGTGACGTCATGTGTCGATGCGTTTTGTAAATATTTATATTCATTGACATACATAAAAAATAAATGGTGTGTATTAATCCAAACTTTAACTGATGTCTTAATTGTATGTATTTGTAATTTTTTGATGCTGTCAACACGCCTATTGATCGCGGGACTGTCTCACCACATAACTGTGGCTCTGGTACGTAAAGGGCTATTGAAAGAGCACCGTGGATTTTAGTCAGCCAAGTTTGACAGTCCCTCCCGTCAACTTCCGTGCGTTCAAGCGTTTTTGCCATATCTATTATTGGAAACAAATATAGCAGCTCACAATTTAGGACCCATTAATATTAGTATTCATTTTTACCCGTGGTGCTAGGCAACTGGGCTTCTCCCAGTTGTAATATCCCTTTGTGCCTATTGGCCTTGTTTTGTTCTGTCTCCTGCTTGCAAGGAGGGAAGTGGAAACATATTTTTCCTACTCCTCCACTATTCTTTTCTGATTAATTTCGTTGCAGGATCCAAGACAGGTAAATTCATTCTCCGGGACACGTCGAGCTTCATTGTCTCGGCGCTTTTCTGGTGGTTGCCACTGTTGATTCTGGCTTTCAGGAGTTGCAGTGGTTTGGGAATAGTGTGGTGGGTTTGTCCCAAAGAAAAAAAAAAGTCCCTCCCGTCCCACCCTGGGCGAGAGGACTCGTTTAGTTTTACTACGATAAAAAAAAAACATGCCTATTGAAAACTAAACTTAAAATTAACTAAAACGAACAAAGTAACTTACAATTACCCTACTAGAAATAGGGTACTGTTTCTCAAGAGAATGTACCGACATAATTACAAACTTTGCTGCATTTACCCCCAACCTGGAATGTTTGGGATCGTTCGGTATTACGATGCCTCTACCTTGTCTTTGCTCTAGTCGTTCGAAACTTGGCAAGTGTGAACCGCTTAAGTTCTACGACTATGGTATATTTGAATATAGTGTTTGTACAGGAAATTGTTATTTTTCGGCCAGGATTAAAAGACGTTTCGGAGAAAAAAAATGGTAAGTACTGTCTCTAGTATGTGTTGTCCTTTTTTTTACGTGGTAAAATCATCAAATGAGTCTTCCCACCCAGGGCAGGGAAGGAGGGACTGTCACACTCGTACTAACTAAAATCTACAGTGTCTTTCAATAGCCCTTTACGTTCCGGGGTCACAGTAATTCGATAAGTCCCGCGACCAGTACCGCGAGCTAGTATATTTTTTAACTATTTAAAAAAAGGAGAGAAAGGGTATTAATATCCGAAAAAAATATTTTTAACAATTTTTGTGTTTGTTTTATAGCAGTCGGTTTTATTCCAAGAAACAGCTGTAACTAAATAAAAACTATCAGAAGTTCCGTTTATTTCTCGGAATAAAAGCAGGAAGGGTTCGCAAAAAAATACGTGGAGTCGTGGACATAAACAAAAGTTATTTTCGAACAGAAATAGTTTGCTTCGTTTGGACTTACGCGTTAATAAAACTAGTAACTTAATAATTTTCAACACTAACGAGCTTGCGTGGAAAAGTAACAACAAAATATGTTTACGAGAGTTTTTTCAATCTATTGAAATAGGAAACTTGTAAGAGTTTTACACGTAGTACTTTGTTCTATGATGATTTGACAAATCAAAAAGTCAAAGGCTCTACTTTTACGTTTTTTAAGTAACAGTTTATTTATTGAACTAAATAAAAATATTTTTTTTTAACTACTAGCATATTGTACTGTAAATACCAAACGCCGAGTTTTTTATGAATACCACCTTTAAGACCATACGTTTTTCAATAGCTAAACTTGACATAACTGCTGACCGCTTATTTATAAAGGAACCTACATATTGACAATGGAATAAATAAACCGAAATAAACAACACCCTGCAGTCTACAAGCCCGTATTAAGTAAATTGCTTATCAATTGCTTTTAATTACAGAAGCATGTGTTCTATTAGCAGGCAGCCGCGCAATTACCTTGAACGGAAGATATACAAATATTAGTTCAGTTTCATTATCACTACTGAGTCAGAGATCGGAACCGGGATGCCCGCGCACTTGACTAGAAAGTAGGGTTGGCTAAACACAGACTTCTCGAATCGTGATTTAAAAAATAACTAAAATTTTTGATTTGGAGCGAAGCTTTTGTACAGGTTTAGTTACAAAAACTATACGAGTAAAATTAAATATGTTATCATTGGCAATTATTAATTGTAGACAAGCGAATTGATTGTTTTGAATGGAAAATCAGAACATTTTTAGTTGTTGTAGACAGAATTTAAAAGAATTTAAAAGAAAAACTAATTATGTTTTTGCTCTTACATTTACTTATAGAAAACTAAATGTGTTTTTGTTTTTACATAGCATGCTGTTTAATTGTTCCTATATATGTAAAAGAGAGAAGTCATCCGAAAACGATAAAATAAACTATGAGAATATTTAATAAAAACCAATTTATTTTTATTACAATTAAACAAATGTTTAAGGCAAAATTTATGTTTAAAAAAAAATCACAAATATCAAAACAAAATGTTTGATTTTGATAAATCTAATTGAAATCAAATTGCCAACCCTAGCAGAAAGTACTTAAGGGTCCAATTAAGTACGTACGCATTCAAGTTGGTAAGGTATAGATGTGTTGAATTTGAATTCGACTTTGATGTATGAATGGAAGTAGAGTGTGAAATTTGTATTGTATGGAGATACCTTTTGTATGTCTAACCATTCATCATAATATTATAAGTTGAATTGCGGGTTGGCAACTAAGAGGTTGACAGGGTGATTCTACTCGATGTACTACTAGTGAAACGAACTGGCCAAATATTTATTGTTTTCGGTGATCTCTGGCAAGCATAAAAATCCATCCGTCATGTCATGATCTCTGGCATGCACTTTAAGTTACACTTTTCGACAATCATATCTGTTGACTGGACCGCGTTGTTTCATTAGTCAAAACAACTAATATCATAAGATCTTAAATGCATGTGTGACGTCTCTTCACAGAAATGAACTAACCAATTATTTTTTTTGTTGGATGTCTGTGGCATGCAATTTTAGTTATACGTTTCGATAAGAAGTCTCTCCACTGAAAATAGCCGACCTGCTATCTTGTAATGTACAGGCTCTGTCACGGGCGCTATGGACTGCATCAGTAAACGGACTTTCCGTAGCTAAATTGGTTAAAAATTAAAATTATATTATTCCTTTGACAAATTAAGAAGACATCATAAAATATTATGGTTTTTCGGTAAAACTACTTACAATCCTAGATACCTACTATTATCATATCCATCGATTCGTGCATAAAATTGGAACCTGCAACAGTTATTTGGTAGATACAGCCGTGTCGTACTACAAGCCGCAGAATTCGGTCGGTACTACGGTTTTGTGGCAGGCTAACAACTATTAGAATCGATTTTGTCTCTACAATAATGGAACACGCGCTTCAGACACATAACAATACCATCACTGTACTAGTGCCTTGCCAATAGCTTTTAATGCTACCTAGTTTCTGTTCTATTGCAAAGTATGAGAGTCACAATTGCCTGTTTCTAATTTCGTTGCGGAATTCAGGACACTTAAATTCCTTTCCCGGGACTTCATAAAGCTACATTGTCTCGGCGATTTTCTGGTGGTCACTACTGTTCATTCTGGCTTTTAAGAGTTGCAGTGTTTTTGGATTGTAGCAGTTGCCTATCCACAATAAATCCTTTTTTGTGTTACTTTCCGATACTTATAGTACAAAATATCATCATTATCATCAGGTTTGTTCCACTTGCCTATATATCGGTGGTCGAGAAAATTAGTTAAGGAACAGAAAACAGAATGTAAGCAAAAAGAGGCAGAAAGGAGAAAGTTAGTCTTAATTCATCATTTTGACAAACCTGTCAAAAATACGTTTCGCCATCGTCAGAAAAGTACCGAAATATGATCGACTAGTCAACTCTTCGGTTAAAAAAATGGAAAGTGTAGAACTTCCATATTCATGCATCACATTTTATCCCCGGAACTCCATAGACTGCACGGCGCTATGCGACAGATCTGTCGCAGCTGCGACTTTTTGTCACTTGTTTTTTATCGGATGCGGTCCGGCTGAGGTAGTTTGTCGAGTATCGACATAAACTACTCGAGTATAGTCGACTATGGACCACCATTTGTCCAGTAACAGAGTTACACCTCGATGGTTCTCACGATTTTCGTGTAGCTCAATTTTCCAGTATCTGTATGTAACAGGCCTAGAATTGCTGTGTTCATTTTGAGCATGTCTGTATATGGTGTTACATGTTTATGAGAAACTGTTTTGAACTAACGAGATATAGTAATAGTCGTATTTCAATAAGGTCGACTAGAGTAATACAAGTTCGGTAATGAGTTGTTATTTATTAAATGATTATAATATTTCATAGAGCGATACAGTTGAGACACACCTCGCAGCTTAAAATGGTTATATAAAAAATCCTTTTCAATTTAATGAGATGTCGAGAGAGAATTCTCTTAAAATAATTTTGAACTCGTAAAGCATAAAGTCCGAAGAGTTTCGTGCTCAAAGATTAAACTAGCAGTCGAACTTTGTTGGCTAAGTCTTGGTCTCCAACATCCGATACTTCTCCGCCTCATCGACCATGCTGCTAGCGTGTAAACCTTGGGGGCAATTCTCGGTTTAAGAGATGGTGTCGAACTCTACAAAAAATTCTAATGACGTCATTTTATCGACAAATTTCAAAAGTTGCTATGTCAAATTCGCCATTTGCCGAAGGCTAACGTTAGAGTTCAGTAATATTTGTCGAAAAAATGACGTCATTAGAAATTTTTGTCGAGTTCGACACCATCTCTCAAACCGAGAATTGCCCCGCTTGGTCAGATCTTACAGATTATTTTTTATTTTTCAAGTACCTATGCGTATCTAATAAGTTTTGCAAAAGTGTGATGAAATGGAAAAAAATAGGCTTTATTTCGATAGCACAACAACATTTTCTGTCCCATTTCTGGGCAAAGGTCTCCTCCATAACCTTCCAATCCAGGAAGGATTGTAATTTTTCCGACCAATCTATGTTAATGATTCTTAAGAAGAGGGTTTAGTTTAGATAGGGCGACTTTTATTTTATGACGCTCTTAGTATTTTCATTTGAAATCCTTCCGAGTACAAAAGTAGGATGTATGTATTTAACATTTAATTTTGATGAGAATTTGTACATAAACAATTTAGAGTTTCCTAAATGATTTACAAAGCGGTGAAAATTGAAGTCAAATATTTGAAAAAAAAATCTGATAATAAATATTTGCTTTTCATTTATTTTTTCCAACCGCGTGAAAGTCGTTTATGAAAGTACAAATTGGATGCGACGAGTCGACTGTAACAGTAACTTTTTTTTATCTCGAATACCGATTTAATAGAGAATGGAACTATTGGACGAGATAGAACAATGAATGCAGAATTGTCACAACGAATTCAGCGATGCACAAACTGATTGATAGAGTACATTGTTTGACGGTTTGAATGAAAAGGAAAATTACCTATCAGTCATTTTTTGTTTATAAGGTTCTGCTATTTGCGGGTTGCTGATAAATAATAGTTATTTGTTATACAAGAGTGCAAAGTTGATTTTTAACCGCGTGCTCAATTTTGATGAACGAGCAAGCGAATGATTCTAAAATTGAATCACGAGTGCAACGAGTGATTCTAAATTAGAATCATGAGCGATAGCGAGGGAATCAAAAGAGCACAAGGTGAAAAATCTTTGCACTCGAGTGCAACACGTAACTTTCATCCCACCTCAGCGAGGAAATGACTAAATGCAAAAACAAATAAAAACAGATGTACATTGTACAAACACAAAATAGGCTTTTATTTCAGTTTAGGTATTTATAGAACAGAATATTTTTTTAAATTAAAACAAATAATACTTAGGTAGTAGTTGAAAACTACTACCTAAGTATTATTAAGTTACTTATTTTTATCTTGAATTGTCATAACATAACAATAAGACGTGAAAGGAAAACCGCACAAAGCAAATAAAAAAAGGTAAAACAAAGTACTGAGCCAAGAATGTTCCGGGTCTGAGATTTTAACAAAATAATTATAGATTACGCTCCAAGGGAGGCGTATTGAATTCCGAAGCAATACTAAGGATTCTGGGGGTGAACCTCCGTCCGTAGCGCAGCGAGGAGGTTCAAGTGTTAATACCCGAAAGAAACGAGGGAATAAAGTTAAAAATCCTTAGTGAAGCGAGGGATTCAAGTTAGCCCAAGGCAACGCAGCCTTACACCCGAGTAGCGTACTCTGCTTTCCCACCTAAGGCGAGGAAACAAATACATCAAATTTTAAAAATAGAATTTGTTTCCTCGACAACCTTCGAACGTCAAGTGGGCACCACAGCAAGCGATCAGCTGTTGCGGTCACCGGCCGCCATTACTGCTGCTACTCTTTTGTTCATACGATGTTCTAAATTCAAATTTACTTTATTCACTAGAGGATAAAAACGGCTTTTACTCACTTGAGGATAAAAACGGATTTTACGGTCAGATATCGAAGAGCAAAAGTACCCTTTCCGAGATGGGGGGATGAAAAAATATTTTCAGAAGTACCCATTGTATCCAGTAACAAATAAACCCAGCCTTTTCTTTACTATATTGGGGAAAGCTCCCTGTCTTCCCACATATCATTGTTTTTGATTGATTGATAAGTTCAGTACAATCTACTCCACTCATTTCTTATCATCGTCTATAAGATCTTAAATACTGTACTCAACATCAAGTTCAGTCTATTGTCTTCCGAATTTTCGACCCTCCGTAATCGCTCACAGAGGTCTACAAATTACAGTCAATACCAAAGGCTCAACCACTTTTTAACTTAGAAGATCGGTCTAGCTTTTATTATTTACCTATGATCCCAAGATCACGATTTACATTTAGGTAGTCAATGAAAATTCCTCCCTTCCTTTGTGAGCTAACAAAGTAACTGACAGTTAATAAAACTCAACAGTGACAGCTATGTAACATAGAGGCATTTCAAGAAGACAGGCTGTCACTTGCCCCGATGATTAAACGGTGACTGAAAAAAAGGAATATGGACGACTACCTAAAAAGGCTCAACTGGAAGTTGATCATTTTCTACTGAACCCTTCGAAGGCCTTTGACAAATGAGCCCTTGTTCATCTCTCTCCATAAGCTACAAAAAAATCTATATTTCCTTTCAGTTTTTCTACCCTTAAACCTTACCATTTGATAAATTGGACGCTTAGTGCTTTAGACAGCGTTATTAATTTTATTCCTAGCGCGATTAGGAATTTCAATATAGGAGATTGGTTTTGTTTCAGCTACTTTCAGGGTCCAATTATTTTTATTTTCAAGCGAATCCTTTTTTGTCTTGGAATTAGGTCACAAGAGAGATATAATCAGGCGCAAACTGATAAGAAAAATAGAAAAAATAAATGTGAAGGACTGAAGGTAAAGAAAGTAATTAAGAAGAAAATCTCAAAGTCGTCCACAAAGGGTTGGTGCTAGTGAAAGGATTAAGACTAAGCTTGGTCTTCGTTGGCGTAGTGTACAGTAAGTAAAAACTACTGGACTTTAAGAACCAAGGAGTATCTAGAGTATCCTTTGTGCTTTCAGAAAAATGAATTATTTGAGAAGAAAACGAATTAGTTGGCATGAACCTGATAAATGATTACAACTATTTACGATTGAAAGATTCGTCAAAGACTTCGTCGCAACAGAATCACATTCGCGGGACAGTCAGGTCTTGTTTGTAGGTGATTCATAAAGTATTAGTTTATTTTAATTTTTTATATTACGATATATTTCCTATGTTATAGGCCATGGTTGAATGATATAAAGGTATTAATTAAAATAAATAGTGGTCAATTGAAAGTTGTAAGTAGTTTCATAGAAAAATAAATGAATATTTTGAGTTGAAGCATTTTGACACGTAAACGAGTAAAAAACCGTGATATAATGAAAAAACCATGCATAAACCGTGACTCATATTACAAAATCTAGGGGAGTGGAAATGTATGCTTATACCAATTAAATATCATAACCAATTTCTTACGTTACTTGTTTCGACGGTTAAGGTAAAGTTTCTTTGGAGCTAACCAAATTTTGTTCCGATTAAATTGGGAGCGCTGTGTGAGACAGTACCTAGATTTCCCTGGAGGATGTTTGCGCTTCATTGCTTAGTGCCGACAGATTGCCGTGCTTTATTTTTAGTTTCCAAGCACTTTAGGTACCGTTTGAGCACATTTGTTGGAAGTAAAGTGAGTTTTTGAAGTGGAAATACTGATCGTGGCTAGCTTTTGTGGTGTTATAAACAATCTACTCTAAGGTAGAAAGTATAGTTCAATATGAATTTTATTATGACCGAGCTTGAAACTTATATGTAAGAATTATTAAAAATAAAAAGAAAATTAACAGAATTTCGAAAAAGGAAGAGGTTCTGTGTTCCACTACATTTTTTTCTATAGTGTCGTCACAATAAAGGTCAAATTAATTAAAAAAGGAACCATCATAAAAATGATTACAAGCGTTGTTTGATAAAAAAATTACATACTTGAGCTATGTATTTACAAAATGGACATAAAATTATATTACCGTAGTTTTAAACATTGAATAAGCCCTCTCCGTAACTTGATATTAAAGTAAGGCTGTTTATACACCATAACTTTATTAAAAAACGTTTTTATAGACTCTACCGATTGGAATTTACGAACTAAACGTTAGTTTTTACGTAGGCGTGTCAGTTTGTATGTTTGTACATTTATAGGCCTCGTCAAACTGTCGATAGTTGTTCCGATACAGTTGAACGATGTTTTTTTTTTTAATTTTATATCCGATCTCCCGTGATAAATAACCGATCTCCTGTTTGATAAATATTCTGTTTCGAATTAAAAATTCTTTTACTCTTGTGTAGTTAGAGGTAGATGATGACATGTATGTTTATTTGAACAAATAATTTAGTTACGTTTCCATATTTTTATTTTTGATGTATAGATTTTCTGCACAGAGCACCAATATTTGTAAACTTTATATTTCTGTTGTGAATATTAGCCGATTTGATGGTTTTGTTGGGGTCACATCAATAAAAAAAACCTTAACTGTTTAAGTCCTGTAAAAGTAAATATAGTGTGTGTTCTTATTATATATTTTTCTTAATCTTCAGAATTTATTATTTCTGATTACATTAAATACATGTTTTGTAATTAAAATAATTACGTGGAGTAACTTAGGAATCAATGTATGAGAGTCTTATTTTTTTAAAACAATGGAAATATAGAATAGAGTACTTCAGGAATAACTCATTTTATCGACAACGTGTACACTTTTAATTAATTGGCTGCGGAAAAAGAAAAACAACGTCCGTCTGAAAATTTAATATGGAGTGGAAAGTTCAGACAGCAATAAGTTAACATTTACCGATAAAAATATGAAACTGTGGAGATTTTTCTGTTATCGTTTTAATAAGGTATGACTTTTACGAGTGTATTTTGTAAATTGAACTGTATTGTCATGTGCATAGGGACTATTATGTAACTTAAATACGATGCAAGTTTTTGTGGTGTGTTCGGAGTTAGGTGAATTTCCGCAAGCTGTTTGCTATCGTCGGTAGACGATCTCCGGCCACCGTAGGCACGGGCATGTAGGCGGCGAGTAATGAGCAACTCGCCGCCCGACCATGGATCAGGCCCAGTTCGACGGCGCGTTGTGTTCCACGCGCGCCTCAAAGAGTGTCAGCACAATGACAGGCCCCCGTCATTGTGCTGACACTCTCTGCCCTCAAGAGGGACAAAGCCTGGGTCGCGGGACTTATCTCAATTACCGTGACCCCGGAAGGGAAAGGGCTAATGAAAGACACCGTGGATTTTAGTTAGTATTAAGGGAGATTGTTTGGTGAGACAGGCAACTCAGTGTAAGTAAAATTCTCTCAAAATGTTACCATGCTGCAATGCGAAATGATGTGTCACTGTGTCACAGAGCTAACTTTGAAGACTCTATCACTGAGTTGCCTGTCTCACCAAATATTTTCCCTTTTACTTACAAGTCTGAGAGTACCTTCCAACCCTGCCCTGACCGGACTCATTTGATGATTTTTCTACGCTTAAAAAAAAGCTGCTAGTGTTAGATGACAGCTAATTCCCTTGATCCATCAGCAAGAGGTACTCAACTGTCCCCTCCATAGACTGTACTAACTACAATATTCTCCAGCCTAGTGGATTTCCAATATATTACAAGAAAAAATTACGAAAAAAACTTTACAACTTTGACCCTTATCGAAAAATGATCAAAAGCGTGCCCAAAGTTACTTTCTAACAGTTGAAACTTTTTAAAGACTTTGTTGCTACGGTCTTGGGATAATCTATCATTTTTCCTTAAAAAAAATATGACTGAAAAGTTTAAAAAAAGGAAAAATTGATACGCCATTGTGATGGTTAAATAAACGCTAGCGAAAAATTATGGAGATCACAATTTTGTGTTCATATTATTATTACAGTATATAAAAGACCTGTGCAATTTTATCACAGTCACATTTAATGCTCAGCATATTTCACGACGCTGCAACGAACAACATTATTTGCTACCTGTGTAAGACACGAACTTGCTATTTGTTTTCAGGGGGTCTACTCTGTAAGTCCGTCAACGAAGATTCGGGTTGGTACGAAAGTTACTCGAAACTTTTGAGGGACCCTATCGCACCCTTCCTGTAAGAAAGCGGTAAGTGAAATCTGCCAACTTTTCAGGAGCTTAAAAAAACGTGTTCAACATTGTAAAAAAAATCCTAGGAAAACCTGTTATAGATCAAAAGATGGCATTTAGCAGCGGTGAAACGATAGAGTTTCCGATTTTTCATTGTATTATGTATACTGTGAGATAAGGTTCAATTATACGGTTACTCAAATAATCCCCGAAACTGTTATAAAAGATACCGGTGTAAATATGGATATTGCTTTGTTGTCATCTTTGGTGTACCGCATTAGCTGCGTTAAGTGTAGTTATTCCATTATTCATGCTCCAATTTTAGGTATGTCCGAAAGTGTAAGTATCACTTACGTAGTTTTTACACGAAGAAGTCATTTAAGTAAATATAAATACATACTTTTTGCATGCGAAAGTATCTACGTTGTTCTGGAGCTTCTGAATTAACTTGTTTTTTGTTGGAAAAAATATTCAAATAATGAAGTATAACATCGTAAACTTCTGTTTTACTGTTCACAGATTGTAATGTACAAAAATTGTATGTCAGTACTATATAGATTTCAAATAGTTAAAAACAATATAATCTGCTGCGTTTTAATCACATTAATCGATTGAAATTATGTTTTTAGGTGTGCCAAAAAAAAACATGCTATAGAAGCCTATGGTATATAAAATGAAGTGCCTAAAAGCTAAATAAACGGATATCTTCTATCAATTACTAAAACACAGAAAAAAATCCTTTGTTATTGTTGAAACGTCTTGACTCTAATCTGTTAACGAACTTTAATGAAGTAACAGTATTTGTTCACTTCCATCACTAGCTTATGCCCCCTAATCTAACAGCAGTCAGTCCCCATCCGAAGGAAAAATAATAAATCCTGGTATTTTATACAAAAGAAGTTTTATGCTCAATCGACACCAGGGTTTCCGCGGAGTAGTTGAGTATTAGTAAAACAAAGGCTTTATAAATGCATATTTTCGTGTGCAGTTTCAGGTCATCAGAGGTCTACTCACGCTTGTGAAGCTTCCCAAAGGCGGCGCGGCGGTTGCTTTAGAAATCCGTGCAGGAATTTCAGACGCCAGTCAATTGTCGTTGGAGACTAGACTTCCCGAGATATTTAAATTGCGGTATCCAATTATACAGAATTCAACTTAACGGTTGAGCTGACATCGTCACGTCCCCTTTTTTTACGTGATAAAATCATCAAATGAGTCCTCCCACCCCGGGCAGGGCGGCGTCCCCTTGGTGGTTCTTTTATAACTTGGGTTTTTTTACGCTTATTACTAGTCAAATCTAAAACAGGAGGCCTGAATGTTATTAAGATAGTCTTGGAGAATTTCCACACGGTCAACTGACAGGCATACATCATCAGCATTGATAGATAGATTGATAGAATATACTTTATTGTACATCAAAATTGTTACACAACTATTATAAACATTACTATTTCTATGGTTACAATGGCGGTCTTATCGCTAATAGCGATATCTTCCAGAAAACCAGAGTTTGTTAAGTACGGGAACCCAAGCCGTCTTGCTTTGTTCAATCTGTCCAAGTTATGATATAGTAGAGCATCATTTAGCTGAGCCGAGAAATAGAGTGAAAATAACGTGGGAGCCATGACACAGCCTTGCTTCACATCGCTGGTTATATTTATTAGGGTCTAAAACCGCATTGCGTCTCTGGAAGTATCTGTTCCACAAGGTTTGATAGGCGGCTATCGATGATATGAGCCTGTACCGTCCCAGTGGAAGACAGGAAATAGATGCCTCTGTAAGAACCATGGTCCAATAATTCACCTTTATCCTTATAAAATTTGCAAATAGAGGCATTTTTCCATTCTTGGGAAACAATTTCGGCTTCCCATTCCTTGAGCACTAAGTTGAAGAGCCTACTTTGTATTTGTGGATCAGCATATTTGTAAACCTATGATGGTAGACAGTCGGTTTCTGGTGTTTTACCATTCTTCAATCTTTTGACGGCTAACATGAATTTACCAAGGGTTGATGGATTAGTTAAGTTTTCCTTGATGGAGCGGCATTCAAGATTTCCAAAGTATGGTAAATCTGTTATCTGAGAGCAGAGATTCAGAGCGCCATTGAAATGTTCAGCCCACCTATCTTGGATTTAATTATGATCTGTCAGTTTACAGTCCCTGTCACGAGTGTATAATAATGCATTGGTGCCGTTTTCTCAATTTGGGTCCGAAAATTGTTTTCAAGCCTTCTTCACTTAAACGAGTAGATTTATCTACTCGTTTGATTTGTGTCAGCACAGAGTTGATTTTTAAGTCACGGATCTTAATTTTTTAGTTCGCATTGAATGGATTCTCGTCTATCGGTGTTTGATAGAGATCTCAGTTCTAGTTTGTGGCTTTCAAGAAATGCTCTGATTTCCTTGCCTATCAGTCATCGAACCAGCTCTGGTTTTTCTTCAGTGGTTATGGTATAGTACATGACACGATATCATGAGATTTTTGGCATACAAACGCCTTGGCGCCGTGACAACACATACATTCACTGGTTTCTTATGCGCTGCACGTTGAAGAGCTTTCATTTACAAACGAATCTTCGATCGAATAAGTTGATGCGATTTGATGATGGTCTGACCACACCCAGCACTCCACACCCCACATAGCTCTTGTTACCAAGAAGTGGTTCAGATTTTTTTTGCATACAATAATGTAATTAATAAGGTGCTATTGCTTGGATCTAGGGTGCATCCACGAGGTCTTATATTTATCTGCTAGGCGAAGAAGGTATTAGTCAGGCACAGGTCAAATTCTGAAAAAACAAAGTGACAAACTCCATGCCAACCAAGGTTACCACGCCATGCTTCGTAATCATCAATCGATTTTGTCTTGAGGTGGAATACCCGTAAGAACGCAGGGCAGGTCCCGATAGAATTCTGCTTTATTATCATCATTAGCTGTTAAGGTTGGTGCGTAGATACTGATGATGTGGATAGAATTAAGTATCATTAACTGGCAAGCACAAGGTCATTATGCGATCATTAATTCCTTTCGGAAGTTGTGTTAAGAATGCCGTAATTTTGTTACGCACTGTGAAGCCAATTTCCGCTAGCTGCTTGCTCTTCAGCTGGTTTTCCAATCCAATAATACGAACTCATCTGCTTGCAAAGATTTCCGCTACCACTTAGATGGGTCTCACTTATAGCCGCGATATCCATGTTGTATCTTGATAGTTCCCTTGCCACGGTGGTACTTTTCCTCTCGGGACACAGGGTAGAGCCAACATCCAAGAATGTACGCATTCCATGCTCCTATATAAAGTTTTTCGAGGTATTCTTATTATGTCTCTTGCGATCGTAAAGAATTAAGTGCAGCTACGCATCAGGTATTTATGACAACTCCTTGGAGAAACTACGTAACGATATAAAACGCAAAACAGTCCCGCAACAAGTTTCGTGTAATACGTAAGTAAGTGGAGTTGCAAGACACGCCTTCGCAAAAGTATCCAAGAACAAATGCCTATGTTTATTTACTTTTATAAAGTTATTTTGATTCTTTGTGTTAGTTATGGGTATGTGTGTTTATGGCTTTATACCCAGGGAAAGTTTTAAAATAAACAAATGTATGTATGTTTACATCTTTATAAGGCTGGAAAACTATTTTATTATTTGTCGCAAAAATTCACATTTTTTGTGGCAGTACCCTTATTTTTGGCGCTAGCTTCATGAAAATTTGTGAGAAGGTGTATTTGAATACGGTCGATTTTTTGCATTAATAAAAAAAAATTGACGCAAGTTGAGTTCCGCGCTTCTTCCAGGGGGGGTGCGCTATTAGTTCTGAATTCATAGTTCATACAACACATCAGGAGTCAAGACACCTGTATTATATTGTGACCAATTTTTAGTTTGTACCACTAATTAATCTGTGTCCGTAAATATTAAAAATATGAAACGTCCGAAATGTCGGCCGAAGCTGCGTGTTTGGAAGCGGTCGCCTCCTTCTGCGAGGCAGTTATGCTTGCAAAGGAGGAGGCGGGAGGCGGGATGCGTGAGGGAACTGAGGGAGAGGACAGCGTTCACCTATCGACCCAGCGGCCACGGGAGACACCCACCGGAAATTCCAACCACCGTAGGCGCGAGCCTGCGGGCGGTGAGTTCGCGGTGACTTCGTCCGTTCATGGACCACGCCCGGGTCGACGGCGCGGCGCCTAAGGGGGACAAAGCCTGCCGGGGTCGCGGGACTTTCTCATCAGGTAATCGTGGCTCTGGTACGTAAAGGGCTATTGAAGTATCACTGTCGATTTTATTCAGTACAAGTCTGACAGTCCCTTTCGTTCTACCGTGAGCGGTAGGACTTATTTGATGATTCTACCACGATAAAAAAAAGCTACGAGTTTCGTGCTTAGATATTAGTACCCCAGATCCGTTCACAAACGTGCAGCGGGGAGCTCAAAGGACGGATTTTCTATTTAGAGCACCATTGCGGTATTCCGTCAGCATCGGCGTTGAAAGTTATTGTGAAAAAAGGAATGTACAACAAAAAGGAAGGGAAACACGGCGCATGTGTTTCACAGTAGACACCGTGAACAAGGCAGGGAATTGTTTAACAAACAAAAAAACAAAAAGTGCTCGTTATATCAAAGCATGAGTACCCGATATGTGTGGTGGCCAAGTGGTATTAGTCCCGACTTACGCGTTGTCGTGGGTTCGAACTCTACCAGGCGCATTACTTCGTGTAATTTATTTAATCAATACTGCTCTCAAAACGGTGAAGGAAAACATCGTGAGGAAACCGGCATGTCCCAGAACCAAACATTCGAAGACATGTGACATCTAGCAATCCGCACTGGGCTCGCGTGGTGGATTATGGCCCACTCCCTCTCACAGAGAGGAGGCCTGTGTTCCAGCAGTGGGAACATTATAGGCTGATAATGATGAGTACCCGATACAGGGGAGAGACGCAAATGAATTGCACGCTTAAATAATTCTGATACTGATATTGGATTCGGTGTTGCCCGATGTTAAATATTCGCTATAAATCAAGCCTGGAATACGTAATTGAATAGTTGCTGTAATTTATTAATAAATCTAGGTATCTGATTTTCGTAACCACTTTGATTGTTCATTTGATATTGAGTGTAACGAATCAGTAGTGTTAAAATTATTTCAGTCATGAACTTGTTATGTGAGACTTTTTAAGTTAAAATGAATATTTTGTAAACGAATCCAGAGTGGCATAACCACACGTGTAAAGCCCTTATAATTAATTGAATAAAAGTATATAAAAAAGAAATATATAAAACTAAGAATATTTTAATTATTTGTACTTACTTTATTCAGCAGGGTTTCGGGGTGGGTTGATGAAGCCGATGATCTTTAAAGAAAAATATTATACAACGTTAAAATCAAACTATTTGATGCGATAAAAAATAAAACAATCAATTTAAAAAAAAATTGCGTGAGATAGTGGAATAATAAATTTTATGTTATATCTACTTATAAAATATGAAAATGAATATTTTTATATTCGTGTTCATAGTTAAATCAGTCGCTTAAAACACCAGCCAGATCAACAATCAGTAACTTTATCAATTAAACTTAGTACTAACCCAACCAGTTTACAATCTACTTGATTCCGGCTTACAATGCTCACCGAACACAAATTACAAACGAAAACTTTACAATAGAACTCGATTCGAAGCGAATAATAGATCTACTGTAGTGATAGACTAGAGGTTAACTCCTCATCTCTTATGCACGAGGAGGTGAGTTCAGTCCAGCAGGCGTAGCATGGCGCCATAGAAAGGGGTTTCGTCGACGGAAGAATAGACAAAATGACAGAACGTAGAAATATTTTTCTTGTTTTAAGCATGGTAATGTAAAAAATATGGAAAATAAACGTTCTTTTCTTCACTAGTGTACGAATGGAATAACGATGAAATAAATTTGTCTTTTCTTGGTAGAATAGACATAGTATCGCCATGCTACGCGTGTTGGGCAAGTTACGGTGCGAATTTATCAATACATAATATGTTGTACTCTTTCTAAGTTCTTCTTGGACCACACTGATATTGGGGAAATCCATGAAAACCTCGTGAGGAAACTTGTTGTTTTAAAAAAAATATATGTACGAGTATAAGTCCACAGTCATGTTGGAGGTCTCTGGCATTCTCAGAGGTGGCTTGATTAACTCTGAAACCCAGGTCGGCAACATCGATGGGGCCCGATACGATCTTTTATATGGTTGCAAGTTTGGTTGGCAAGCAGCCCTAGAACGCTGAGAGAAATAGAAGGATCAAACGTTTTAGTTAGTACGAGTCTGACAGTCCTTTCCGTCCCACAAGAAGCTCGGGAGGAGTCACTTAAACAATTGAGACCCTAAAAAAGGGGTGGAACCATCCTTACACGAAAAGAAAGAGGTATAGATTCGTAGAATATTACAGTCGTAATAACAATGCAGTATGCTGAAAACAAATTCAATAAAGTTTTAAACTTGTGCAGCTTTTCGCTGAAAGCGCTGTAAGGTACTACAGCACAAATTGTGAAGGCGACAGCGGCGGGCGGCGGGCGGCGGCCGATTATTTCATAACACTTTTGTTTATTTAAGTTTGTGATTTTTATTTCTCTTTTTTGTGTAAAAGGCACTCGAATGTTTCGTTTTCTTTTGTTTTTGATAGTTTAAAGTGGTAGTGTGACAAACAAATAAATATGTAAAAGCAACTTATAAATAAACTAGCGGCCCGTCCGAGCTTCGCACGGGTGGAGGACCCGGTCTAAAATTTGAGATTTAAACTATCCTATCTCTCAAGTTGGATCAAACTGCACATGGTGTGCGAATTTTATTATAATCGGTTAAGTGGTTTAGGAGTCCATCGAGGACAAATATTGTGACACGAGATTTATATATATTAAGATGTGGAGAAAAGTTATAATTAGGCAATTTCGGCTCAGTGATAAGCCTTAAGTTAATAAGTAGTTCGTAAGTGTTCGGGTTAGAACAATCACATCCCCACTACTGGTCTCAAAACAGTGAAGGGAAACCTCATAACGAAACCCTTTGCCTGTATTTTTTCTCATGGTAAAATCATCAAATGAGTCCTCCTACCCATTACTGTCAGACTTAATAAAACCTTGATCTACAATAAGTAGATCTTGTATAAGGGTGTTCGGTATAATTTTATGGGATTATCCTATGATTACAAACAAATGCAAAGTATATTGTGTTTTTATAGACATTGAATTTTCAATTAAACGCAACCCCAAGTAGCGGTAACTCTTTATTAACCCTCGGAGCATTGTACCGCTGAGAGCCTCTTCAAAGTTAAGTTTCAAATTGACAATGTTCCATGATTAATTAATTGCAACGACAAACGGGTACCCACTTCCAATGAACTATTGTTTCATTCAACTTTGGGACAGCAGTTCGTGTTCGAAATCTGGCAATATAGTTTTTGTTTTTTTCCGCATTAAAAATAATAAAATGGTAAAGTAAACAATCGTTTTCACGAACACTGACCCATCAGCACGGTAATCACTTAGCTGGCTTCTCACTGTACGTTTTATTAGGGTGCTCCCACATTTATTGACGCGGAATCGGCTAACGCCCGCCGGTCAAAAAAGCCTTTATATCTACGTAATAAGGGTGTTACTAATACCATTCGCATCGGCTCGGCTCGGGGGACGCGGCGCGACGGTGGCCGACGTCGAAACGAGCCGTACGCCTACAGATGATCGGTGAAAAGTACAGTAATTTTTCGACGCGATATCGGCTTAAGCCGATTGAAGAAACCGAAGTGTGGGAGCACCCTTATACTGGTACCGCGGGCCTCCGAGGCTCGAGCGCGAGTCGCGCTTCCGATCCTCTGATTCTATGTTAGCCCCTTCGTACACTAGGCGACGCAAGTCTCCGATACCTTACGACTTTGACATCCATTGACGAGTGCGTGCTTCCGAACCTCTATGGATTGTATTGCGATAGTGGTCTGGATACCGAAATCGTAAGGTATCGGAGACTTGCGTCGCCTTGTGTACGAAGGGCCTTAGATTGCGCTTGGTGTGCCTCGTGATATCACGCACCGTGAGCAGCTAGCATAATTTCAAATTCGAACTCACATTTTAGTGTTTCTTAAGTAAATAAGTTCCGAAATGAAACCCTGTCAAGGCAAGTAGCAGCAACAAGCAGTAGGTATTGCAAGCTTATTGGCCAAATGTTATTATAATATTTTACTTGTACCTATGTATTTGGAGTGCATCTGTGACAAACTAGCTGACCTTTTAATTTCTGAAATTACCTTTCAGTTCAACAAAATATGAGTAAATGTGAAAATTACTGCCTATTTTAAGCGCCAGCCTACGCAGCTAAAGTCAATAAATTATAAGAGAAATTAAAAATTAATATTGTTTTTCCCAAAAAAAAGAACCTTCTCATTAATTAAAATTTAGGTAACTTATAAGGCCAACTTGAGTAACGTCAAGCTCCGAAGAGTCTAATTAGTTTGCCTGAAAATTATCAAAGATCGGCCGACTTGGGAAGTGCCTACCTGAAACTTGCTTTGATGAACCAATGAATTCGTTAACTTACTGCTTGTATAGTAACTCAAGTTCAACAAGAGTTAGACATTCTACTATAGCAAAACTACATACCAGGAAGAACTACATTATTAACTGAATAGAAAAAAACTATAGTAGGTTGCATTTAAGCGCTCCCTCATCGGGAGCATTCGCGTGTAATGTAATATCAAAGTGCGCATTGTGATGCTCGATTGTCTTCCGTCACTGATAAAATGTTCGAATCTGTAACGTTATATTACAGGTGAATGCTCGCGGCACAGATTACAAGCTCGCGGTGAGAGAGCGCCTTTATCCTACTAATGTTATAAACGTGAAAGTTTCTTTGGATGGATTTTTTTTATTTTTTCACGTAAAAACTACTGAACGGATGTGTCTGATATTTGGTACACACATAGTTCATCAACCACATTCAACCTGGATTAACACATAGGATATATTTTATCCCAATTTTATGTTTCCATGGGATAATTTTCGAGTTGAAGCGGACGGAGCCGTTGCTAACAGATAGTATTCACTTGTTGCTAGTTACACATGTTGTTTATTTTTAACCATAGTTCATTTAAATTATATTTATTTTCATTTAACTGTACCAAAAGTGAAATTGTGATGAAACTGGGTATCAATAGGTTTATCATAAAAACTTTACCAACTTATAGCTCATTTCTTTGTCACCTCACCCCATTGATTTTGGTGCCAGTATTACGTGTGTTAAATTTATAGTGGTTTGTAATTTAGTGCCATTCAAGTCTGGGTTTTTCGTTCAAATATTATAAACCATGTCCTTTCATACTTCCTTTTCAAACTCTAAAAAGTAAATAAAACACATTTTTAATCACCTGCTTCATCTCAAATTATTTCTAGGGCAAGAACTAGTTTCAATCTATTTGTGTGGTGGAGAAAAACTCTACTTAGGTAGATAAATATTTTGTAGCCTTTCAATCCTCAGTAATCAGTAGCGGACGTGTTTTAATTAAAGCCTCAGTACTAATGTTACCCTGCCCTACATAAACCACTAGGAATGTGCTCAAACGTGATTCACTTTACTAATTAAAAACACAAACTTTTTTGTCTTACTGCAGTGGATTAATCAAGAGTACAGGACCGTCTTCTCTTTTGGGCACTGTGAGCATGTGTTCCCCAAATGTCTGTTGTTATCATAACAAAAGCTAACTTCTTCTAACTTCTAAAAAAAACTTCTGTTAAAGTAAATTAAAATTTTAGGGATGGCTTTGTTTCTTTCTTATTTTTTTCTTGATTTTCTGTGTAAGTTAATAGTTCCGTATATTTTTGTATGTCATTACAATTATGTTAGTGTCAAAAAGTATTTGTATTTCGAATTGCATTATAAAACCGTAAATATTCATACTCGAAAGGGAGCGGTACGTGATAAGCCGTTTTCGGTATTTTTTTTAATTTTGTACCGAACATAGGCTCTATTGTCTAATAGTGCCCCAGGCCTCAAATAATTTGAAAGCGGCCCTGGTACTGGTGCAAGAGAAATCCGTCTGTAAATGACCTCAATACATCATCATCATCCATAGCCTATCTTCACCCACTGTTGAATTATGCCTCTCCTTGGTTGTCACCGGGTACTTAATGTCGCACAAATTAATTAGTTAGTGCGTCTCATTACACCATAAGGGTTGTGCATCACGACCAATTAGTGAGAGTGGTTCAAGGAAGGAATGTGACAGCTACAGATGATTAATAATCTGGGATTTGGAGATTTTGTAATAGTGAGATGGATACTATCCGTCATACTAGAAAAACTTAAACAGTTGTTGACCAGTTGTCTAAAAAAAGTGTCACTGCAAAACGAACCTTATATCAAAGTGCAATGTCTATTTGACATTGACAGTTTATTAATACAAGTGTTCAACAGATGTTTAATTTTTTTTAGGTTTAACGGCTTGTTCATTTAAGAGCATGTAGGAAGGTATAGAAAAGCGGACATGAATTTACTATTATGGCATCGAGGCTATTCTTAGTTGATAGATAGAGAGTAGTTAGAGAGGTACTTACCTAGTAGTATTCCTGTTCTTATGATTGGAATCATTCCAAATACAAAATGTGATTTATATTTATATAATCCGTCAGTTATACCAGTATATGTACTATACGTGCGATATTTTACCTTCGCTAGTTTTAAAAAGCTCTTATTTAAATCATGAAACTACTTTTTAAGCTGAATGCATGCTATTGAAAATTTATAGTAGAGGCCTATCTTCAACAGTGGATATCCTACGATTGATTATGATGATGATTAATAGTGATGAACTTTTACCAATTGAACCTACGAAAAATCAACAAAATAACAAATGAACCTATAAAAATCAACATCTTACTAAATTTTAAATAACTCACAACAGTAAGAGTAAGGTATTAAAGTAAACCCAAAAAGACAAAAAAAATGACCGTTTCGCAGATAACAAATCTTCCTTATTTTTTTTCTGTGGCAACAACGACGTTTATATATTTGGAGGGCTAGCTGATATATTTAACAATATAAAAAATGTCAAGAAGATTTGTCGACCATCCCTCATCCTTGGGCGGGAGCGAGACCCACAATCTACCTTCCTCCTTTCATTTGAATATTTATTGAAGAATTTCCATTCAGCTGATACAGGCACGTGATTGGACAGAGCAAATAGAACGTTCAATACGATCCATAGCACATAGTTGTAATGATTGACTGCTGAACTAGGAGTCTTAAGTTCAATTCCCTGTTTATAGTTCGGGAACCAAGTCAGAATTTCGTAAGTGATTTCTTCTTAAGCGGTAACTAATAGACCGCACAAGGAAGATGTAGAATAAAGATACGTGTTCACATGCCCTTTGGGTGTCAGGGCCGCGGTGACCTTTTAAAACAATCCCGCAGAACAAGTCTTTCCCTTAAGGAGAATACTGGTGAAATTTAATGTAAATTGAAACGTATACCTTGCTATATTTCCGTGTAGTACTTACTAATTAAATCAGTTTCACTGTTAGTATCCATTACCAGTGTAATTGATTGAATAATGCCTGTTTGCGCGATCAGTGTGCAAATGTGCACTCAGGTTTATCCACTGAGTTATAGTTGTCAGAGTATTAACGTTATATAACACTGAATAATTGTTTCTTCACTATAAAAGTATTAGAAAGAGGTAAAGATTTCTTGTGAGTTGTGTTTCTTGTGAGTTTGTTTTTAGGAAAAAACAAACTCACAAGAAATCTTTAATCAGTTCAGTAGATAGTTCCAGAGATACTGGAACTACTGAACTGATTTTGACAATCTTATTCTTAAGTAATTTTATTTTTTAGCGTGGTATAATCATCAAATGAGTCTACCACCACCCAGGGCAGAGCGGGAGGGACTGTCAGACTCGTACTGACTAAAATCCACGGTGTCCTTCAAAAGCCCTTTACGTTCCGGGGTCATGGTATTCGTTAGTCTCGCGACCATTCCCGAGTAACATAGGCTGTACCAGGTGTTAGTGGGTACAAATTATAATCTTTTATTTACATTGGTAAATAAAAAGAAACACTGGTTAGTGGACGCAAATTAAGTTATTGTTTACTAACACTTTATGGGACATGAGCCTGAAATAAATGTTTTAATGATTAAATGATTTAATTTAAAAGCTATACCCATAAATTCTCGAACCCTTTAAAAGCAAGATGAATTATAAACAAAAAAAAACAATATTAATAAGAAACTGAAGGCACTAACTCTCAATAGTCCACAAACCGATGGTGAATAAATATGACAGAATGATGCACTCTGGTGCCAACATAACTTCTTTAACCTTTCCAACTTGCTAACCGTCTGTATTACAGTAAACTATTCAAACATTTAACCTTTTCACCTAAAGCCTGTGCTGAAATATTTTTAAAGCAACACAGATTTATATTTTTCTCTTTTTCATTTCCTTTGTAGCTTACTCTTTTTGTACTTCACAAATGTAAAAACAGTTTAGTGAAAGCGCGGTATAATTTATAACAACAACTAGGGTAGCCATATTGTCGGGATTTATACGGATTGTTCGGATGTTTCAGGTGACGTACAGTTTTCCGACCGCAAACAGAATGTCCCTATAAATAAATTTAGAAAGGCTACAACCTTTTTTGCGTCATTGGTCATGGCCGGCGAATTTGGGTCCGTGTTGTATTTGAACAGATGAATGGATATACGGTGAAGTATTTTAATTTTAAATGTTTAGCAAATAGATGCCTAATTGATTATGTGTTTTGGGTACTAATTTTAAAGTATAAATTTTTAAATATTTAGAATTTTATGGGATGAACTCATACCTGAAAACTTCAAAGACTGGGTGATGTACCTAAGCATACAACAGCCATATGTGTACTTAGAGTATTTCATTGAAACAAAAATAGAAAGAAAGTAACTTCAACAGAACTAAGGTATCTTTGCTACGATATGACGGACTATGATATGAAGGAACACTTTTCCATCTCCGTTATATAAAATTCAAACATATATGTTAAAGGCTTAAATACGTCTCTCCTAGTCGCAACAAAAAGGTTCACTTAAATAAATACTAGAATACTTAATACCTCACATCAATATTTAATATCTATCATTTCCATTCACTCTCAGATCCACCGGTAATATCCGTAAAAACATTTTTTATGAGAAAAAAAGACACCAGTCAGCTCAAAAGTTCAGCTTCTCGGTATATACCCAATTTGGCTGATGGATGTCCGTTTGACTCGGACGTAAGTCCTCAATAAGAGATGGTTGGGTGAAGGGTCGCACTATCAGGTTCCGTATCGCTGGCGTATGAAAATGTTAGAATTTGGTCGATTTTGTAAGGAAACAAATTGTGATCAAATATCTGGGAAACATGTTTTCTGAAATTATTTTATATTGAATTGGAGACGTATTTTTGCAGGTAAGTTTTATGATGTTTTTATTTTTATGTCCATTAGTATGATTCGAGTACTATTCTCGATCCCTGCTGATGTTTAATGTTGGTTGGTAATTTTAACTGAGTTTGTGCAGACGCCAGCAGGTCAACCAACCTCATTTTATCAAATTTTATCAATCGAACAGTACCCTCTTCTATTGTGATAAGGTTAAAAGTCTATTCAAGTTTTACAGATTGGGGTAGGTTGACGTGCTGGCGTGTGTACGAGGTCAGGGTGGTATCAATCTGGTGATGGGCTAAGAATTTAAAAGCCCAAACCCGAAACGACACTGGGGAAATTCCTACTTCACACAAGGAATTTCTCCGGAACACAAAGAACAAAAACAAATTAAATTAAATATTCAAACCCATTATCAAAAAGTCTAAGCTCTCAAAATTGTAATAAAAAGGGGACAGAAAATTATCTAATCATCCTAAGTACAATTAATGGCGGCGGTGGCTTAATTTCCCCAAACTTTTAAAAATGAAAATTTCGCACAAATGTAAGAGTTCTCAGCAGTCCTTTTATAATTGGGCGTCATAAAAGAGTCAAAGTTTGATTTACGAATATAATATCTCCGGGAGACTTAAGGCGGTTAGATTTAGGAGATAAAGGAGATCTGAATCTCAATTGATTTTACCAAAGTTACGAAAAATTCGCTTTATTCAAAACGAAAGTGAATCTGATTTTCACTTTGAATAAAGCCATGCTAAGCTTTTGTAAATGGTCTGATAAGAAATGGATCTGCTTGGATTTCACTATGACATTCGTAGTTGATTAAAGATTTAGAAGATAAATATGTGCTTTGTAGACGTTTAAAATAAATGGATTTTACAGACACCCTTTTATTGGTACAAATCAGTTTGTAAATTAAGGTCACTTGTTCGTAGGCTTGTTCTGTCGCGGGACTCCGGGGTCGCGGGTCTTATTTCATTACCGTGACGCCGGAACATAAAGGGCTATTGAAGGACCGTGGATTTTAGTCAGTACAAGTCTGACAGCAAGGTGGCGGACTCATTTGATGATTTTACCACGTAAAAAAAAGGCTTCTTCTATGAATATTGTTGTACCATTTTAGTCGCTAATTTGTAGTTTTTTTTATATCTGACGGCGAGTTCGTAATCAGAGGGGTCGCAGTATCGGAAATAACACTCGCAAAACCTTCGTTAACACTTTTAATTACTTGCTAAAACACACTGAATACAAAATAATCAAGGATGTCCGAGATATGACTCGATTAAAAACTTAGAAACGCGGGAAGTTTACCATGGAGGAGCAACCAAGACGTCTACCCAGCTTGCCGTACCGATTCCAAGTGTTCGCTTCACTCAACTGTCACCAACCACGTGACCTACCCCACTCACAGGTTTGCCAACCTATTTGTCAACGTCACTACTTGTCAACGTCGAATAGCTGATTAAACTTCTGAATCGATTCGATCGAATTTAACTCGACTATTCGCTCGGTGTTGCCATTCCTCCACGCCAACCATCCCCAAGTCTAACGTTTGTCTAACGTTTAAACTTGACGTTTCTAAACGTTATCTGTCAAAACAAATTTCATAGTTCCTCCAATGAGAGATAGATGGCGCTATTCTAAATTAACAATAATCAATAGAGATTCTAAATTGCGTATCTGTTTTGATTCCACACCAACGACACTAGATGGCGTTATTCTAAATTAACAATAATCAATAGAGATTCCAAATTGTGTTTCTGTTTTGATTCCGCAGCATGATAATAGATGGCGTTATTCTAAATTATTGTGCTTCTGTGTTGATTCTGCGACATATCTATGTAAAGGAATTGGAGGATGCCTTTGTTTTGTAGTGGAACAGTACTTACAGGCTGAGAAAAAACACAAAAACTGTGTTTTTTATCCTTATCCCAATTAAATTATTGTCAAAACTTCTTCTATAGTATTCTATTTGCTACTGAAGTCATCGAAGCAGTCACCTCTTTTCTAGCTATATCAACCGGTCGCGGGACTTATTTCCATCACCGTGACCCCGGAACATAAAGGGTTATCGAAGGACACCGTGGATTTTAGTCAGTACAAATCTGACAGTCCCTCCCGCCCTGCCCGGGGAGGACTCATTTGATGATTTTACCACGCAAAAAAAAAAGCTATATCAACCGGCTCATAGTTCATCGACCTTTTCTTTGATATTCCTCTACTCTAATAGCCATTCAGAATTTCTACTCAGTACGGGCGTGATTCAAATTATTTCCTCGAAAAAAAAAAAACATAAATCGCGTCATACACCTACTTTAACGTTATGATTCTAAATCAGTATACAGTATGATTGATTTTTAGCGGATGCTGGCACTTTATTTATGAATCAGTTATGGTTCAAGAGCGGTACTGTGGCCACTTTTCAAGGCGGCCGGTTATTTTTATATACGGACACACGTGCCCTGCCAGATGCAACAAACCACAGTCATAATAATATGTAGGTATGTAGTTATGTATGAAGTGTTTATGATAATTGGGACATATGTAAACGGTATTATTTGATATAGGCAGCCGAAAATAAATATCTGTGTGATATATTAAATTGCTGTGCGACTTTTTTTTATCACGACTAATCGGATTTTTTGTATTATCATAGGTGCGTTTACAATCATTTCAACTTATGTAAACAGAACCGCAACACTTTTTTTTTAAATCGTTGCCCGTCTCTATGAATTTCTTTTTCTTCTGTATCGTGGAACAACTACTTGCAGATCATACAAATATTTGTCCCGTGCGAGGATCGAACCAGCAACACGGCGTAGCAGTCCAATTGTTCAGCCATTGCGCCAAACGTGCCGTGCCTGACGTTTACATTGCGTGAATTATAATATGTATTGGTAGGCCGTAAAAAAATTTTTACTGCGTGCGGGAATTAAACCCTTTATTCACTATGCAGGGCTCTCGCCAACTCATCATTTGCCTATATTGGGTTCACCTTCTACTCTAACTGGATTACCGGACGGATGCACCTAAATACATTCTTTAGGTTAGCCAAAATATGAGGCTCAGTTCTGTTTAGTAGATATTAACCAGATGTACAAATACAGCTGTTACCTTTGCCTTGCCCGATTTGAACAAAGTTGAAATCTTACTAATATTATCAATGCGATCAATGAGAAATGGATGTTTGTTACTCTTTCACGCAAAAATGACTGAATGGAATGGTAATTTGGTACACAGATACTTAGTTTATATTAACATCATTAAGCGATAATCGCACACGTATTAAGATTTTTATCCTAATGTTTTGTTCTCGTACGGTATTTTTCTAGATATAGTGGGACGAAGCCGCGGCTAACAGCTAGTTCAAAATAATACAGGCATACGTTAGCATCCATAAGGGATCCTATACACCAGGGTTTTTCAACCTTTTTCATGGCACGACCCCTTTTGTACGAAGAAATATTTCGCGACCCCCCTACCCGTTGGATATTTTAACATGTATTTTTTTGACAATTAAATATTCAATCCAACGCAGTTACTTATTTTCATAATTAGAGTTTGGATAAATGAAAATAAACAAATGATTATAATTGATGATGACATTATCCTTATAATCTTTTTAAACTTTACTGTTTTGTTTTAATGCAGTAGCTTTTCCAACCTTTTACAAATTCCATATAGAATCTTCGCGACCCCCCTGAAGAGGCTTCGCGACCCCCCAGGGGGTCGCGACCCACAGGTTGAAAGACCCTGCTATACACCATTCCGGCGGCATGCAGTATAACCGACGTAATGTGCCGCAATGCCAAAGTATTGTTCAATAGACTGTTGACTGTTGAGCATGGGCCATTATGTGTGAGCGGTTAGACTTGAGACTGATTCCTACGTAATGGAAAATCGTTTCATTCAAAACATCGTGTCATTTAAACATATTTTGACCCACTACTGGCAAAGTTCTCTCCCATAGCCTACTCCTTCCTTGGTGCAGTTTAGTCCGGCTTCTTGCATAAACACGTTCTTCGAAAATCATCATGCCAGCGTTTGTTAGGCCTCTTTCAGCAACGACACCCAACATACATATATGGATAGAGTACCTATTAATAGAACAGCAGATATAACTACCGAATACGTAAATTTTCGACATGACTGAGGTATTTCATATCTAAAACTATTCAGGTTACGTAGAGCAGTCGTCAGATTTACCCCAAGGTGGATAATTTAATAGAAGCTGAATATTGAAGCATGAATTTAACTGAAAACGCAGACATTTGAGCTTGTTATTAGTTCTGACTTACTAGGAATTAAGCTTTCAACTAGTAATTTAAATACCAACATAGTATAATTTGTAATAAAAATTATTATTAAATTTCCAGTTCTTAGTCTGTCCACTGCTGAACGTAAGCCTCCTCCAAAGAGTGAGATAATCAACACAAAAATAACAAATACTATTATAAACAGAGTATACATACTCGATATATGTTCAAAAATTGTCTCATATACTCGGAGGCAACGTTGCAATATACCTAAGAGTATGTACACTATCTAAGTTAATGTAATATTATATATGAAGTATGTTGATTTTCCGACATCTGGGAGATAGCATGATGACGTCACTAGCGTTGGATGCGCTCATCTGAACGTAACGTGACCTTAGGAAATACACGAGTGAATATTTTAACGTTGGTTAAAATTGAGATGGAAAATAAAATAATTGCAGAGGTTTTTAAATTATGTTATGGATTTATTCTTTTTTTTATATTATACAGGGTGAATTTTCCATGAAGGCGTGGTCGGCCAAATCCTAAAGTAGGTATTGGAGAATAATTATCTAAAGAAATGAAAAGAAACTCGAGACCACTTTTGATGAAACTAAAACTTTTTCATTGGATTTTGATATCATTATTCCTGGCCAAAAACTGAACTCGTTGATTTTGAAAACAAAACGTTTTGTTTATATTATGTCTACCAGAAGATATTTCAAACTAATCGTTTTTTTTTTGTAAATCGAACCAGGAAATCATTTCGTAGTGGTTCCGAAAACCTTTCAGAACGTTACAACCTTAAAATAAAAGTTTCAATCAAGCTAAGTAGGCCAATTACCTACGGTAAAACAAAATAAAAACAAAGAGGAGATTGCCAAAATGACTAGCTTCATTTAAATAAGGGTTTGGCGAATAAAAAGGACGTTACTTTGCATTTAATGACAACCTCAAGAAAGGGTAAAGGTACCCTTTAATCAACAAGCACTAAAAACAGTCTTCAACTAATGCAAAGTCAAGTTTACGACATTAATCACTTACTCAAAAGGTGAATTAAAGTAGCTAGTCGAGACAGCAGTAAGTCCACAATAAATTAAATGTTTATAATGCTGACAACAGCAAATAGAACCACCTGTTAGTAGTCTTAACTGTTCGGACAATGGTTGGTAAGTAGGGACGGTACTAGCGTTGCTGATGTTCATAACCGACACGGGACAGGCCAATGAAACTGGTGGTGGATTAGTTTTGTCCCATTTGAAGACTACCTAACATAATTGTCATGCCGATAGGCTAGCTCGAAGTATTAGCAGTAATGTAATTGGGGCATTCTATCGCTGGTTATAATTAATTTTTATATAATTGTTTCATGCTATAGGAATCTCGCTACGTTCGCCAAAAAAGATTGTCAGTTTTTGAAAAACGTTAAAATCAGTACAAAGGAAATCTAAAGTATATACCTAATTTAAATTTTTCGCGTAACGCAACAACCCAAAAATGTGACGCACTATTCTGCTGAAACCTGACTAATTTTCTAGGTAACTTCCTAAAATTTTTACATGGTGAATAATACTAACCTACGTTTGCATGCATAACGTATGTTAATTTTATGATACAAACGCAATGAAATCAGAATGAGATCATTAATTAAGTATTTCTTTGCTAATTCTCCGAATAAACACCAAACATATTTTAGTCTACCAAAATTCTAAAAGATTTCTACAATCTTCTTTTAAAATAAACCGAATCAGATCAGTCATCATAATCAGTAATTTCTTTACTAATTTTGCGTAAAAACACCAACACTATTTTAGTCTACCAAACTTCTAAAATATTTCAACAGTCTCTTTTTAAAATGAACAGTAGAGTCAGGAGAGTTTTCAAACTTGTCAGAAAAGACAAATAGCTTCCAAAACATATCTGTGAACATTCTAATTTTGAAACACAATGGACAACTTATTTCATTAATTTTAAACTTGTTTAAAGTTTCCATGCCAAACTCACTTGTATTTTAAATCTTCTCGCGTTGAAAGTTCCTCGCTTTATCTTTTCGACAGTCGCCCATAGCATAGTTTAATAACTTTTTTATTAAAATAAAACAATATTTAACTTTGCTGTGTACTTATACTATTTTTAATAGTCTTGCCAACATTAGTAGAGCATAACGAATACCTCTGAAGTTGTTTAGAGAGCCTGATTATTAGATCTGCAAGTGATTTTCTCTAGGAGGCATAGGTTAAAACAGTAACAGCTTTTTTCAAACATTGTACCACACTGAAAGTTTATCCTGTGTCGTGTGTACGTCTACAAAAATTTAATTTTAAACTTACAGCAAACACCCCAACACCACACATGGAACAACTACTTGTAGGTCATACTGGTCATACTACAAGTATTGTGCGGGAATCGAGCTCGCGACACGCGTCGCAATAGTCAAACACTCAGCCACTGCGCCAACCGTACTGTACTTTGTAATTGAACAGTATCATCATCATCAGCGTATTAATGTTTGCACTGCTAGGACACAGGCCTCCACTCTGTTAGAAGCGGTGGGCCATAATCCACCACGATTCTATTTAAAGTTTTGGTTCTAGTACGAGCCGGTTTTCTCACGATGTTCAATTACACAAAGTAATGCATTTGGCTGGGTTCGAATCCACGACCTACAACTCGTAAGTCGGCGCCGATACCACTGGCTCACCACTGCTCTCCTGGAAAGTGTTGTTTCTGGTTAAACCAGCCTCATGATTAAGGCTCTACAGTTTCACTGTTTAATTATTTTTTATATTTAAAATGAAACCTTACAAAAGAATTATTGTTTGTTTGAAACAAGAAGTCGCAAAGTTTGTCAAAGAGGATGCGCTTCATTTTCCATCTGAACAATACTCAAAGAAGACTTGGGATTGTGGAGTTAAAGATGCTAAATGTGTCACGTTGAAAATAATAAGTTAAAGAGCAGATGGCACATTTAATTTATAAAGACACTTTCGTTGCACTTTGGTTTTGCTGTATGATAGCCATGTCTACAAATTAAAATTGATATATTAATAGATAAACGTAGAGCATCGTCTTAGAGTATCGTAAACGTAAGAGAAATTTGCTAAAGCTCTATTGCAATATTCATAATTACATGTGTACAAAAGAAGTTACGAATTCAATTTAACCGATTTCTTATTATACGCGACGGTATAGAGACAGTATATGCGTTTGGGGTGCGATATTGTTCATTACTAATTTTATTTGACTATTACTAGTTACTTAAAATATTACCTCTCATCTTAATTTTTGAGCAAATATCTACAACCTATAAAAGAAAAAAAAAATTAAACTGACCACAATTAACTCCAAAAATATACAAGATAAGAAAAAAACGTCAGTACCTACATGTTGCACCAGCACTGCTATTGACATTCACACATGACTTTTATCGCTATCCGTTAAGAAAAGAGGAACGGCCAACCTCGTTCCGTATCCGGCACATTCCGGCACGATAGCCAAAACTCTATCCGTCTTATTACAAAAACAACGCAAAACCCTGGTTTAGACCAGAACTATCAAGTCTAGGCTTAAGTGCTAAACCATGGTTTAAAATTATTCGTATTACAAAACATAAATAAACCTCAGACTTCTTAGTACCGTCATTTGAGCCGAGGTCTAAATCCAACCACAGATTAATACAAATTTCATTCGTTCAACATGATTATCATTCAATTGAAACGTTCCATATTACCAGAAAATAGAATGTATTGATAATTTGTTTATGATTAATTGAGGTTTAGAGATATTAAAAATATTGATTTATTTTTTAGAATTTAGATATAAGTAATTTCCTATACTGTAGTTTGATTTTTTAAGCATATTATTTAATGTTTGATTCTTTACTTACATAATATTTAAAGCGCGTAATGGAACGTAACATTCTCGCGCGTCATATACTGTGACATGTTTACTAATTATTTTTTGGAATTATTATGAAGTTTTGTTTTCATTTTTTAGAACAGTTGCCTCTTTTTAATAATTTCACCATCTTTATTAATGTGAATATTACTAGTGTATGTCTAAGTAAAGTATGTTTGGGATAAGTATGTCAGGCAATTATCCCACGGGAACAAGATAACAAAATTAAAAGTAGCCTAAGTGTTATTCTAGGATCATTATCCATTAAGCCGACCATGTTTTAGGTAAAAATACCACAAAAACAACAATACAATGAAAAATATTCAATGAAAAACTGACACAACTTTGACAGCTACGACTTAGACCACCGCTAAACTAGGGGGCGGCGTGGATTAAAGTTAGACCAAGGTTTAGTCCATGGTTTAACGCAAAACCACGTTTTGTAATAACGTTTTTAGTTAAACCATAGTTTGACGTGATTTAAACCTGGGTTTACATTTAAACCTCGTTTTGTAATAAGACGGTATGCATTGAACGAAGTGCATTTGGAAAATCTCTGTAGGTACAGTAAGAAACACAGTGGCTACCCAAAATATCAGAGGCTCGGGCAAAGACTTCATGGGAGCAATTGGGGAAGCTCTTTGCCCAGTGGGACAGAAAAGGATACGAAAAAAAAAGCAAATTGACACGATGAGTTGATAAAATTAGAGCCTCCCTGCAACCAAAAAACAAAATCTGTATTAGGAGACTCCGCTTTTTCATGGCAAGACTATTTTTTCAAAATAGAATTACATTTATTATTTAAAAAAAAATATATATATTCACATGATTGTGACGTGTATGCAGATAGAGTTTGTGTGTGTGTTTTGCGTGTATGTGCTTTTAAGGGTGTGTAATGTGTGTATGTATTCTTATTCCAATTTATTTATATTCGGCGCAACGTGTCTTCTTCCATGCTTCATCTGAACAGTCAGTTACTTTCAAGCCATATCATTCCTTACACAGTCCATATATCGTGGTTTTGGTGTCCCCTATCTGCTTTATGGCTGTCTTAATAGCCACCCACAACTAATATATTCTCCACAACATTTTCCTTATTACTCCTCATTAAACTTAATTGATTGTACTTATTTTATTGTTATTACGGCCGCAGTATTTTTTAACCCAACTTGTTACAAAAAAGGCAAAGTTACAGTTGTTCCGAAAAGCAAGTTGCTTTAATTATGTTGTGCCGAGTACAGAATAACCGCCTGGACACCGGACAATTCGCCGCAGCGAAAATTCGCGTAGCTGGAATGGCGAATCGTCTTGCAACTTGAACAAATGTATAGAAACGAACTACACATTTACACTTTTATACATTTCTATACATTTATTTAAATATTTGTAAATTTGCTGTAGCCAATTTTTTCCCATGGCCAGACTTAGTATTAGCTCCAGCTTAGTTGAGTACCCCTTTACAAGAAATAAACTTTATTGCTATTAAAATTGAGTTGCTCTTTCCTACAGAAGACTGCGATTGAGCTTATCTAACGAACGAGATCACTAATTGTATGCTAATAAGGTAAATTTTTGGATGAAGCGTGACTGAGTAAAGGTTAAGCTAAGACTAAGTTCACTCTATAGATTTAGGTGTTCGTGACTGTACATTCAGCTATCGTTGCATTATTCATTCCCTTATCAATCTCTTTAGCTAAGCTACCGATCACGGGTTCAGCGTGACATTTGTATTTGCATTCAGAGATTTTATATTCGGAATATATTTTGTAGGATTTGTTTCGAGATTTGGTTGCTAGCTACCAAAATAGAATAAGTTTAAATATTTTCGACTGATTTTATAGCACGTTCCTTTTAGTGGATAAACAGTCATTTGAATTCGATTGCCATCTGATCAATGGTGCCAACTGTGCCTAGCTGTAAAACTTACTAGCTTTTGCCCCGGCTTCGCTAGCGTTTATTTTGAATTTAGTCAATTTCAGATAGCTATTTATCATCATAATTATAACGTTATTATAATTATTATTCTCGGGAATAGTAATTTTACGTAATGAATGGTACCCTATGTCCGTTTCTGTATATTTAACACAGGATATACAAAATTTTAGGATGATTGGTGTATTCCTTTTTTAGCGTGGTAAAATTATCTAATGAATTCGCCCTAATAAGACTGGAAGGGACTGTCAGACTATCCATGGTATTCCTTCAATGGTCACTGTGACCTATTTAGACAGTCCCGAGACCCATCGGTGGACCAAAGGGGAAAAGACCCAAAGGGGAGGCCTATGTTCAGCAGTAGACGTCCTACGGCTGATATGATGAGACCCATCGGTGTGGTCTATAATGTACTAAAAAAAACCTTACTTAAGCATTTATAAGTATTAGTTAGAATTACTAGGTAAAACTCGTACCTAAGTGATCCTTATCACTCCGACTCATAATTAAGTCAAATTAAGTTCAAAGCAATCCACTATCTACCAAAGATCTTTTATAAGCCAATTAAAATGGCTAAAATGGCTGCCGAATAGAGCGAAATTCCTTTCCACGAAGTTTTGCTATAATAAATTGAATTCTGCCACTTTAGGCGTAGGTTTAAAGTAGACTAAGTAGTTCTATTTCGTCTCTATGTTTAGATAATTATATTATGATCAAAGGGGCCTTTTGATGTTTCCCAGGGCTCTCACTGACTTATCCAAGGTATAATCAGTAATTGATGTAAGGTTTATTTATAATTAGGCTTGATCAACCCGTCAAAATTGTGTTTGGGAATACATTCAAATTAGATTTTGCCGCCTTTATGGGGATTTTCGCAAATTATTCGGGATTCCCCGGTAGTTTTATTAAGGGACGTGTGATACTGTTAATAATTGCTGTCTACCGGTTTATTTTGCAAATAATAACCTAACAAATAAACCTACTTCTTACAATCTTAGCTATTTTCAATTCCATATTTAATTATAGCTTAAAGTCTCATTTTTGTAAATATTTAATTAGTTTGTAATATTTGTAGAGTTTTACTTTTAAGAATGTATAATTTAATTATGGTAGACGAACACATATTTTCTGAAGGAACTTTGAAACTTTAATAACTGTACCTTATTTCAAACCAAAATAAATCATAAACTCTAATGTCTCAACCAGCGGCGGCGTTAAAAGCGCTCAAACTAAGACCCTGTTTACACAGGACGCCTTCAGGACAATAAAATTATTTACGTAACTTAAAATGTCACTTACGGGATATCTTCCGTGATTATTTATTTGTTTGAGCTCCCGATATTTCGACGCTGTTGCAAGCGTCATGATCGCGGGTTGACTGGAGAATGCGGGTGGATGAAAATAAATTGTTAGGAGCAGACAAATCTGTCTACCCTCTTTCTTAGTCTCTTGCTACGCGCACTACTGGAACTCGACACTAAATCACGACAAAATCAAATCAAAATCCGGATCAAAGAGCATATAAAGGCTGTTAAAAACAATGATGAGCAAAAATCTGCCATTGCTGAACATCTGCTGCAGTCAGGGCCCAATCACTGGATCGAGTTTCACAAGCCAATGATTTTGTCTACGGACAAACAGTACATACCAAGGCTGACAAGAGAAGCAATTGAAATAAGAAAATATAAGAATTTCAATCGAGAGGATGGCTTCAAACTGTCGAGTACGTGGAATCCAGTGGTAAACATACTTAAAACTGGCAGCCGGAATCTTAATAAAGACTCCACAAAACGATGTGATACAGTGAGTGTGTTTTGTCGTGATTTAGTGTCGAGTTCCAGTAGTGCGCGTAGCAAGAGACTAAGAAAGAGGGTAGACAGATTTGTCTGCTCCTAACAATTTATTTTCATCCACCCGCATTCTCCAGTCAACCCGCGATCATGACGCTTGCAACAGCGTCGAAATATCGGGAGCTCAAACAAATAAATAATCACGGAAGATATCCCGTAAGTGACATTTTAAGTTATGAAGCAAACCGTGATAGTTTAAAAAAGTGTTTAAATTATTTACGTGTTTTCAACTGCATAATAACTTTAGACTGTTTAGTTGAAAGATGTTTTTACGGCACAAACGCATTTCTCATAACATTCCAGACAACATGTTACTAAAATAACAGCGGTATCTTAATGGTTTCTCTAGCAGGTACTGGTATTTATTTTTAGGCCTCCGGTATCATTCTCGGGCTAAGGAACGTAGAACCATCTGTTTCTATTACATTCAAGAGAAATCATTATATTTGTAAAAAAAAACATCTAATACATTAGTAAGTTTCTCTCATAAGTCTATTTTGTCTATGTCTCATTGTTTCACCTAAAATGTAATTACCATCTTAGTACATTTAATAACACATTTGCAGCAAATAAATAATTTTGATCTAAAAAAAGCTTAAGTGTAGGGATTTTTGTTTGGTATTTAGAAAATATGTTATAAAATCCATTCGATGGAATGTATTCTTAAATATTAATACATTTTTCTAATACAAGCTTTATAATAATTTATAGACAGACTGTTTAGGAAAAAGAAATATTTATTGAAAATAAAAGAAGACACGATACGAACACATTTCTCAATGCTCTTCTAGCAGTACGAGTATTTACTCTGTGGTATCGGCCTTGGGCTATAGGGGAGGTAGATTCATCTGTTCCGTAAAGCAACAAAGCTCAGCCGCAAGAGGAGCTGTGATATTATTGTCAGAACAGATACTTACCTTCGCAATAAGTCACATTTAAGATATAGGTAGGTATGTACCTACTTAATTGCAATAGTATATATAGACGAGTTCTCAAACCCGAAAAGTACACTGAATTTCTTAAATAAACACACACAGGTTTAAAAAAAACCAAATCAAATCAAATCTTCAGCTGCATATTTCAGACTGAAAACAAATTTTGAGTTTGATAATATAGCCACAACGAGGAGTTGTGGTCCAGTGGTAAATGACGAGAAACTATATAGGCCGTGGGTTCGAGCCCAAAAAGGCGCATTTCTTTGTGTAATTAATTGCATTCCTACTGTTTTACTTGACAACAGGATACTCCCTGGAAAGACAAAAGCAGCAAGCAATAACGACTGTCTATCATTAGATCTGTGGCATCGGTCTTAGGCCAGTCGAGATAGATCCGTCTATTCTTTAAAGCAACAAAGCGCAGCTCCAAGAGTAACTGTGATTCTTTTGTCAGCTAGAAGACGCACTAACTTGCAGACTGTGCAAGTTTACCCTTTAAACTTTGTATTTACAAAGGCTAAACTTTTTAATGGGTGTATAAGTTGTTAGGTAAAGTCGTTCAGGTCATGACTCCGGTGTCTGCCGAAGTTTCGGATAAGGTCGTCTTTTGTTATAGTTACGTAAGTTACGTCATACATGTTGAGATTAGGCTTAGATATTTCAGCCCTTCTGAGAGTCAAGTGTGAACGCGCGACGTAGACGTAAAATTCGAACGAATTTTGAATCCTTAAATTATCCTGTAATATTTTGCTTTAAAGTTTTGCTACAAATTAAAACACTCACATGATTTCTCCTTATTTACGTAAACTAAAACTTGTGTGAGTTTAGCTATTTTCAATTAAATTTTTGTGGTGTTTAAAATGTAGAAAGTAAATGTTTCTAATTTTCAGTTGTCTATTAATTGTGCGTTCTATACTCAGATAAAAAAGGTGAGTTGTAAAGAAATGATTGTCTATTCCTGGTAGAAAAAAAAAGATAGATTTGGATACGCGACGTGTGCAGTAGTGAGAACATTTTAGGCTGACTGTACGTAGTTGCATCAAACGTAGTTTTCAAAAAGTACTTTAGGCTATATATCAAGTTGATTAATCAATCAAGCTTGGTGTATGTAGAAAAAAAAAAAGAGATAAGAATGTCTCTGTTCTCATTTCTAGAAAACATATAGTACGTAGCTGTCTTTTGTTTCCTACTATCTCAGCAGTAATGTCCAACAAAAGATAGGGAACCTATTAATAACAAGAAACCCTAGTTTTTACAGAAATAGAGCTGCGACCACAAGATTTATGTTCAGACCAGCATTGTGAAAATAGTTTCTTGTATTTATAGTTTATCCTTGTATAGAAAATATATTTTAGATTTTGTCACGTTTTCGCAATTTGTGGCGAATATGATTTGATTAATGAAATTTCGCAAGATATGAAAAGTAATTTTCTACTAACTTCTGCATCCATTTTCGCTAAAATGGAAGTCGGGAATTATCGAGAGTTGTACTATGTATTAGGTTTAAAAACATGTCGCATCGCATTACACTCTTACAATTATTTCACTAAACTTCAAGTAATATGTTAGGAACGTCACAAAAATAAAATTGTATATACAATTATATCCCTAGGAATTTAAATTATAATAGGTATGGCTTTTATCTATCAAACTGCGACTATAAATACACATTTCTTTGAAAATCGTTCAGCCATTTAGGCGCACAGTTAGAGTAAAGTGACCAAGACCACCAAGGCCCTGGGTTCGATTCCGAGATCAGACATTGTTGTTAGAAATTTTTATCGAGAATCTATCACTAGCGACTACGAAGTCGGAATTTGTGCACGATTGATGGCTAACCCGAATAAAACATAAGTAAGAGTATAGTAAGGTACTTTTCAACCTAAATCTTTAGGCGTCGCCCTAATTGGGAGCGATCGTACGATGGCGCGATGCGTTCTCGTCGTGCGATGAGTTCAAACATACAGATATCATCAGAGTGGTCCTATTTGAACCTCGCAAGTAATCGTGTGAGCATATGAAATGCTTAATAACGGTCGTATGATGCGATACACTGATGAAATCTGTATGTTTGAACTCATCGCACGACGAGAACGCATCGCAACATCGTACGATCGATCCCAATTAGGACGACGCCTTAGACATAAAGAGTATTTGCGAACAAAAAAGCTGTGGCGAGGAAAATTCTCAAAGTACAGTCGAGTTCTTACTTATTCATGAAAGTGTTGGGTCGGTAAAACTTAGGACTTTTACAGTAGTTCAGAATATCTAGAGAGCTAAATCGACTGTATTCTGCTATTGCCTTATCTAACTACTATTATAAATGTGAAAGTTTGTGAGGACGGATTGATGTTTGTTATTCTTTCACGCATAAACGGCTCACGGAAAGTTTATAACTAAAACACGTCCAAAACCAATTCTTCTTCTCTATTCTATCTAGAATATCATCATCATCATCTCAGCTATAGAACGTCCACTGCTGAACATAACCTCCCCTTTTGATCTCCACATAAACCGGTTGGAAGCGACCTGCATCCAGCATCTTCCGGCGACCTTCATAAGGTCGTCGGAAAGTAGGTGAAGTAGTTAAAAGTAGTTTTATGGAATTCGCTAATTATTTTGGCAGAGTGTTACAAAGCACGAACCGTAGACAACAAAATAAAACATTTAAAAAATTTGACATCCCCATGCTACTATTCTGCCGTCCACAAAACCCGTATTTACAGTGGTGGTTTTTCAAAATTAGTATTTTTATCCCGGGAGTACAACCCCATGGGATAATTAATTACAGAAATACACGCGGGCGAAACCGCGTGAAAGTATTTAATCAAGAAATAGCGCTAGATATTTAAATAAATTCGAACGCAATACGCTGAAGTTCCCTTGACAAAATCTGACCCAATTGTAAAAGATTTTATTTGCAAAGCTACCGGATTTACAGACGATACTGCGATTTCGTTGGCCTAATTCAAAAAATATTTTATGTGTTTTTGTTAAATTATGTTTTGCAGATAGAAAATAAAGGAAGAATGATCATTTCCTGTCTAGAGAAGCTTGTAGCTATGTAATTTAAAAGCGATGAGTCGATCGAAATTAACCTGAAAATAAAAGAATTATTATTAACTTTAAAGATCGATGTGTCATGTAGCTGTTAAATTACTGAGCTACGAGTACAAACTTCTCCATACATTATGAAACTTGGTCAGTGGATGGTTTTAAGAATCAGAACTACCAAGGATACTTGGCACCTATTGTGTAGTAAATGTTGGTCACCCATCCATTGATCGATCTCGGACTCCGACCGACATTAACGTTTCTTTATATTGGAAAAACTTTAAATTATTTCCCCGACGAACAACTACATTGCCAAAGAATAACATAGACTGAATGTTTAGAAAATTATTGCTCTTATTTCTTAGCCGCAAAAGTCCAATTTTCAAAGTTAGAAATCGTAACCACTGGTGCGTAAATAAAATGTTTTTTAACTAATTTCTGTTCAGTATTGTAAACGATAAGAATAAGGTTACACTATAGATAAGAATGTTCAAGGAAGGGAGTCGATAGTTTCGACTAGTATTCTTTGACTATCCAAAAGCCTATTCTATGTTCTAACAATAGGGTTTTAAATGCCAATAAAATATCCTATTGAATGAATAGTTAAAACCAAACAGTTTTAATACAATCTTTGAAGTTGACTAATGTATAGATACGAATGTGTAGTTCTGTATACTAATTACAAGAATTTGATTCTTTAAATTTTTTTACGCAACGGAGATCCTAAAAGATTTATATTCTCATGGAAGGGCTTGAATGAGAAATTTCTAGAAAACCATTTGAACTTGGTGCCTGGGAATGGAACCAAGGACCTCATAATCAGCAGTTCTTATATAGTTTAATTTATTATATTATGTACACTTTATACGAAAGATATTTGCTTTGTAATATATTTATTTTTTATGTACGCACATGTACTCGTACTTATGTTAAAAGTTATAATAATCAGTAGGTCAAAATTTGCACAAACCTTGTACATCATAAATGATGTCTGCTAATTTTAAATGCTCGCTCTCAAAGTTGAAGGTAACACATTACTGTATAATAATAAGTTTGGATGCATGACACGTCAGACATTAATAAAAAAAAACCTAAAGCCTCTTTTAAGGAGGCGGGGTCCCGTGGATTTACCCGTAAACCACACACATAATTATTTGCTCCGTACGAGCATCGAATCCACAAATCATAGAACAGCAGTCAATCGTTCAGCGACTACGTCGACCGTGCCGTTATAATTAATTATGTTCACAATTAAATGTCGCCACGGTTTTCCAAGATTATCCAGTTCATCCAATTACATTCCATACAACTTCGAAGTTATTTTTACTCCACTGAAATGTAAATATTCTTGAAAGCCACTCAAACTTTGCCTGCTGAAATGTACATAAATAAACAGGAAACTCTGGCCTCAGCCCTCTATACAAAATATCGTAAAACTGAGCCTACTTGAAGAAGTACTGTCATAAATATATTTTTTGACCCAGAACCCGTGATAGATGTCTCTGTTTATTTTGTAAGGGGATACAAGAAAACAACTTGAAATAAATAACGTAAATCTTGATGAAACAGAAAATCAAAAAGTGCTATTTTGTTTTCTTATCATGTTTACTGTAATAGACATTTAAAGTAAAGAAGAGATGGCGTATTGTCACTTTAAATAAATTGTTTATCACAATATACATATAACCCAGGCTACCGATGGATTTAAGGCGGATTGTCTTTTGGCATAGTGATATAATAAGGTGGCTTTTGTTCAGCAACTGATATCTTCCGACTGATGATCATCCATCCAATCCACAGCATCGCACAGGTTCAAATGAATGAAATTACCGGTGGATTTTCAGTTGTTACACACAAACCTTGTCGTAACAATTACATTGTTTATTATTGTGGCAATAGTTCGGAATATATGACGTTCAGTGATCCATTTTTATTTCTGATGTAGATAGATTATTCGAATTTTATTTGAATAGTTTTTATATAACACGGTGACCCACGCTAGTGCAATATACATAGAAGTATTTTTTATAAACCTTGGATCACTGTTTAAAAAATAACTGTACAAAAATCTCAATCGAAGCATGTTCAATTAGTAAAATATTATGTTTTTGGTTTTTATGATAGGTTCTTAAATCACCTCCGAGAATTTGTAAACATGTAAAATCAAAACAAAAATTTCTAAGGTTGTTTAAAGCCAATACCGAATATTTATAATTAATGTTTCACTAAATCAAATTCAACAAAACATCCGTATATCTTGCGAATTTATGTACCTAACGTGAAAAATCATATTATTCTGAAAAACATATATCTAAGTATAACAAACAATGTTCACCACTAACATAACCCTCTAACGATTTAATGTTACGCTTTATAAAATCTGCAAAAACTATAGACTTTATATTTTATACACGATTAACCCGTAAATTTTACAATCAAACGGATTTAACCCTATCGCTACCGGTGTTCAGTGCAACGGTCAACGGTGTAGAGTGCAATGGTCACGCATACATAATGCTGACCGTACTTACAATGCACATAACGCGCCTGAAAACTGGTATATCCGTCGACTGTTGTCACTGAATACACTACATAAGTAAGCAGCTACACTATCGCACTGGCGCTGAATAGTCTGACAGTTACGGTTTACGAATTACGTTTTGTTAGGTCGAGAAAAATGTTTTATTCATTTATATCATTTTTGAGAAAAATAACAAACTCTGTGGTTTATTTTTTTTATATTATAAGTGAATAGAATGTTAATTTGCGATTTAGAAGTTCACTTACATTATATTGCGTATCTTTGATTATATTACCAAATTCCAATTATATATTTGAAGTTTTAGCTAGCTCTCCATAACTATTTACAAAGTTATCTCTAATAATAACCCGAATTCATTAAAGGGGAGGTAATACATTATCAAGATAAAAATTTAACTTTCTATACTTTCTCGTATCGTATACATCAATTTCAAATAACTGTTTGTTACAAATTTGTTCAAGCACCTTTTATACACACACAGTCAACTATAATGAACTCCCAGTCTCTTTGAATATACCTAATCAAATTCCATGGTTTGAAGTGTTCTACAACCAAATCTTAACTACAACAAATTTTTAACTAATAATTTCTCAAATTAATAAGGGTTACGGAAAGGATACAGTGTTAACATAAAGATGACAACTTCCTATATTTAAGTGTCGGTCACCACAATAAGTTTAAATTACCCTCATTAAAAAAAACCTAATTTAAGCTTATTTAAAGTCGCGATCAATCAGGGACAGGATTTAAACTCCGTTAATTTTTCCACGCTCTACTTTGATTTTAATACCAGTCATTATGAAGGGTTTTTAAGGTCAGAAGATCCTTATCACAAAGGGTGATTACGTCGGAAGAGCGAAAGGGGTCTCGAATCTTCATTTCATTTTCATCCTATAAATTGTAAGAATAAAAAAGAAAAACTTATATTCCGAGAACAATTTAGATGAAAACAATTGAGAAAATCTTCGAAGAAATTCCAGTTCCATTTACTTATAATTTTCAGTACCTAACCTTGGCGATATTGAATTACTATTAAAGAAAAGAAAATAAATTCTATTTTCCTTTAATATTCGCTCTAACTTTTATTTCGCTAAACATCAAACATGATTATAATTATTTCTTCCTTTCTACAATACTTAAAACACTCACAATACTATACGAACCAAGATAATTATCGAACATAATAAAAATAACATTTTTATTGGAAACAATTTATCACAAACTTTACATATTGTAGGTAACCCGGCCTTAATTCACTCAGATAAAAAACAAACAACGCCAAACGGCATTGAGTGACATACATATAAATTTATTGAAATACCTACAAACTTATGTAATGATAATTGTCAACTGCATATTCTTGCAGCTATTGTACAACGTGTTTAACTAATTAGCATCTTAAATATTACTTAGGTAGACTGAGAAGGCTTCGAGATGACCATTTGTGGTCATACATGAGTCACTCTCCAACTTGGTGACTTAATACTCGACGTACCTACAAGGCCGTCTTAGATTGTGCACGATTATAAACTATGTACTAAAATCTACTGTTTTTGTTACTGTATAGTTTTTGTTGGTATTAGGAACGTTCGCGCGTCTGTCTCGGCCTAAGCATGAAATTAATTTATAGTCGAAATTAATGATGCGTTACGATTACGACTAGACAAGTAGGTTACATGTAGTTGTACCCACATCTTTATATTTTTGGAATGTTTTTACCAAAATGTTCTTTCCATACGTTTTTATGACTTTAAAATGTTACATACATAAACTAGTTTTATAGATGCTCTCGAATTTTATGACTCTTCTAACTCGAGATGAAAGAGTTAATGATTTTTTATGACTGTATAAATATTTAATTTATATGTTATCTGTAGTGTGTGCTGTTTCTATATCAGCTGTTTTTTGGATCAATATTAGTAAGTAGTAGGTGAGGCAGACTAATTATCTTTCCATGTAAGATGTTAAAGTGGGCGTAAGCATTAAAATAATTTATAAGTAAATTTCTTATCCATTTTTCACTTACCTAAAAATCAATTAAAATCTCTAGCAATATGTTATTGCTTATCATCAACAAGTTCTCAGTTATTTCAAAATATGAAAATAAAACTTCACTGAACCACTTTTCACTGAAACTCCAAGATAACAGTGCGAACTGTTCAACTAAAACACATCAAAGGAACATTCGTCATACACAACATTTATTCGAAAATCGGCGCGAAAAACATCGCATCGGAGCGTCGTGGTACGCACAGCACGTGTCAACAGCCGTAGCGTTACCGCCGTACTGACTTACGTCCAACGTAGTTCCACTTCAGCGTCTACTACGAAAGGTCTAAAGAGCCATCGTAATCACTTACTTTGAGATAATCGCACCAGACGTCGTACATTGCGCATTCAACACTGCTTGTTGATAAGACAACTGTACCGAGACAGCAATGATTTTAATCTCGAAGAAATCGGTGAATAATTCTCGTTGTGGTAAGCATCATCCTGTCAACAGTACGGAAACGCGGGTTCCGTACGGAAGTTTCCCTGTCTGATCATTTGGTTCACTAATTCAAGCTAATTCTGAAAGGCTAAGCTCGCTTCGGAACTATAAAGGCACCGTAACAGTTTTCAGGCTTCAGGGTCCCTTCAGCAATTGGTGGGAGGAGTTATGTAAAGCAAGTCGGGTTAAATTAGCAAGTTTAGCTGACGTAGATTAAGTGGGTGCTTCGGGCCAATCTTGCTGTGTCTGTGTACTGTTTTATGCTTGACTATTCAACCGGTTAAGTTATAAAGTCAGAAGATGATTTTTTTGTTTCCTCAGCGCCATGGTAGTTTCAAAATGCTGTCAATGTTTATTTTATTTTTAAACAGTTTCTTTTCAATAGATTTTGTCTAAAATGCCACATTAACGGGAAGTGCCGTTGATTATCGCGATGTTGGACATTTATATTTATACAAACATTTCAAAACTATTATTGACCATAATTTTCGCCGTGTGGCCCCGCATAAGAAAACTATAACCCATTTCAAGAAAAATGATTCTGCCTACCCATATCTTTTTTCATGAAATTCAGTTCTATTTTTGTAATTTTTTATTGGTAATTAGTTAATATCTGAACTCTAAAATACGATTAAACCGAATACACAACTGACTTTACTTCAAAATCCTTTACTCGAAATCTAAGAGACGAGTGAACTCAATAGTTGAACCCATTCTTAACAGAACCCTTGTCTTTATTGAAGGGTTAACAAGAATATTAATAACGACCACTTAAGGCCAGGATTCTTTTAAAATAAACCAAGTGCGCTGGTTGCTCTCAAGTGTAGCCATAAAGTTTAAAAATAACAAAAGTGAACGAGCAGTGAAGGGTTGATCGCTCCCGTGTGGACACTTCAGATTGTTCTAGCAAGTTTGAAAGGTTAAATTAACTTTATTTCTTTGAAACTAGGTTTAAAATGGCGTTTGTTTATAGCTGAGAAGCTGAAGTTTAAGAAACTATAAACGATTTTTTTTAAACGTTTTGGTTGGAGCACATAACCTTACGTTTTTTTTTGTGGAAACCTATTGAGAACCTAGATACTTGGCATCATAAAAAAACCGCTGTTAAATGTAGAAATTTTTTTCGTTTTTTTTTTTTTGCTCCCTTAGTCAAAGTTGTTCATAATGATGATTAAAATGACACCTTAAAAGATTTCTTATTTAAATAATAAAACCCATTATTTTCATATTTTAAAGCACAGACGTTTACTTTGATCATTAATCGAAAAATAAGAATAGGTAAGTTCAACTAGTGACAACCGTTACAACGGAAATCCTAGTTGTCCATTCCACACGCATTCATTCAATATAAAATATAATAATTACAAGGAAATATGACTTATCTCAAGCACGGCTTAACCTTTGACCTTGACAATAAAATACAATAATAATAAATCATCCTGTTTTAGTCCCAAACAAAAAAAAAGGAACCACAGATCCAATTTTACTTGTTTAATTCAAAACTTTTTGAATTATTGACGCTCATCCATGACTTACCGGAATTTCCGGTTTTACGTATACTATGTACTTTCTGGTCTGAATTACTTAGAATACTTAAGCCTCCTGAAAACGTACGGATTTGGTTCAAATCTTGTTAAGTATTCTAATGTTATAATGCCAGCTTTGAATTTTATGTACAGTACGCAAAATAACAAAACCTTTGGCGGTACGGTTGGCGCAGTGGATGAGTAAGCGACTGCTGTGCTGCGTGTCATGAGTTCTAATCCAGTGACAGTTGTATCAAATATTTGTATGGTCTACGGATAGTTTATGTAGGTACATATGTGAATTTAAATGTTTGTAAGCGCACCTACACATTATAGGAGTTTTCGTTTTGTTTGAAACCTGAATACTTGTTTACATCTTTTGTTGACTTTATTGCTTGTTACGCCAGCTCATCAACTAACCCCAATCTGTCAAATTTTCCCGAACATGAACCTTCTAATTTTGTGATTAAGTTGAAAATCAATTGGACAGTTTGGGGTAGCTTGGTTGAAGGCATCTGTACATACACTAAGGGCGCGAGTTGAATGCAGAGCTTAGGAATGCGGTAGTGCTGTTGACAAGGATGGCTAAGTACTACACTGCAGGCGCGTGAGGTGGGGCGTGCGGGTAGCGGGGGGCTCTTCACCTCAGACCCCGACTGCATTCAACTCGCGCGCTATCTGTATAACATAACCTAACAAATATACCTGACCTTTAATTTTTCCCTTGTGTCGTCAACAAAGGATTCAATCAATTCCAAGGGATCTTTATGCTATTTTGGAATATCAGACGTTTTTATTCTTACCCTTAATAAGGGTTGGAATATTGAAATGAAAACCGATTTTCATCTTCTTTAATAATTTTCGATAAATGAAGATTATTATGAAAATGTTTAGGAGAGCGGCTGATGTTTTGCTTGGTTTTAGTGATTGGGTTTTTATTCAGTTTTTTAACCGACTTCAAAAAGAAGGAGGTTATCAATTCGACTGTATGTTTTTTTTTTTTTTTTTTTTTTGTGTGTTTGTTACGCGATTACTCCGGCGATTGTGGACCGATTTTCAAAATTCTTTTTTTATTCGAAAGGAGATGCTTTCGGAGTGGTCCCATATTCACTAAGTCAAGATCTGATGATTAGATCCTGGAGAAATCGAGGGCAACCCTCAAATTTTATAGGCCCATATATAGTTTTTCGCAAATATTATGAAGTAATTTAAGTATTTGCGTATGGTAATCATAATCTCATGTAGCTGAGCTGATGATGGAAGGTACAACTCCTTAACTGTAAGGAGTAGGCATCGACTGATTTAGTTTGTGTTCGCTTATCTCCGGAACTACAAGTCCGATTTAAGTCATCCTTTTTTTGTTATACTAGGTATCGTTCAACTGAGGGAACACTGCAAGTTTCATCAAAATCGGTTCAGTAGTTTTTGAGATAGGGAATTTTATTAGCTAATTTTGTACATGAGCGATGTTATTACCGGTGCCACGGATTACAAAATTGTAGTGCACATGTAAGAAAATTATGTACCTATTTGACAAGAATTTGGGTTGAATATTTAAACTAAAAAGAGTAAAATAAAAGCTTTTTTAAAAAAAATGTAACCGCCTTCAAAACCAACCACTAAAAAAGAGTAAAATAACCTACAAAATAACTTTTCTTTCGGAAGTCGGTGGCAAAAAAGACAATGAAAAGAAAAACCATCGACTTCCGAAAGAAAAGTTATTTTGTAGGTTATTTTACTCTTTTTTAGTGGTTGGTTTTGAAGGCGGTTACATTTTTTTTAAAAAAGCTTTTATTATTATTTGAGATTAGTTTTCTTAACTTCAGTCTAGGTCAAGGAGTGAGCTTGCCTAAAAGAAACTTGTTCACTTTAATTTTTAAGAGATTTAAGTTGTATGCGTAGGGAATTATAGACGCAAGTAGTTTGTTCCAGTGTTTTTCTGTACTAGAAGACGAAGTCAACATTATTTTCTCTACTACGACATAGACCTTCTCATCTGTAGATTGAATGAGAATTAATAATTCACTACTGCGCCACTGTCGGTTTTCTGCCACAATCTACCAGCACGATCCACAACTGACGCTCCAGTTTTCTAAGGCCTCGGTCTCGAAGCCAGCAGGAAGCGGAAGAACATAATATACAAGGCGACAGAACCGATACCTCCGACACCTTACGACTTAGGCACCCATTGACGCGTAGGACCTGTGTACGATCCTCTATGGATTTGTATTGCGGTAGTAGCCTCGCAACCAAAGTGGTAAGGTATCGAACATTTGCGTCGCCTTGTGTGCGATAAAGGAGCGAACGCGCCGCTACCCGCTGACTTCAAGGCCGAGGCCTTAGGAAACTGGAGCGTTTGTTGTGGATGGTGCTGGTAGATTGTGGGAGAAACCGGCATTAGCGAGTCCTAACGATGTTTTCACGATATTGGTAGGAATGGTAGGTGTGTAATTGATTGGATTCGTCATCAATACGTAACACTGATGTTTATACGGAAGCTGGGTAACTAACTAGATGATAGACTTATCAGAGGGGATGACGTCATGTTTTGAAAACTAGTTCCTAGACATAAAATAACTGAGTCAGGATAAATGATTCACACTTTTATTCTGTTTTTAATTAGTCATGCAAAAATGTAGAGAAGAGTGACTGGTTTTTTTAAGGCCCACCTGATAATTTATAACCTAGGATCGCCATTGAAATAATATAGCTATTTCTATTTTAGTGTTACATCATTATCATAATTATTTCATTTCATTGTATTTACTGTATAAATAATTTATTATTAAAAGTAATTTGACATTTTGACTACTTTTTGCTAATTTGAATTGGTTACTTTTTGCTTTTGAAATTATCATGGACGATAGGATATTTCTCATTATTTATTTTTACTTAGAGATTCAAAAAAAAAACATAATTTCACCCCATGGTTCACCGTCGGTCTATATAAATGTTCCCACTGCTGACACACGCCTCTCTATGAGAGGAAATTCCATGATAGACGGGTGTGGTTAAAACACCAATTTAAATATCTCTAGAGTAGGTACAATTTCATCGTTAATAAAGTACTTATCTACTAACTCATCGGAGCATCTGCTCCAAAATCCCGGAAATAAAATGAGTAATCTGTGCTCATTACCTAGTTCTAGGAAAAATGAGTAACAAATAAATAGTTTTTCCTAGTAAATAGTTAATCAAAACCACTTTAAACTCAACGGTCATGGACTCGCTCTGTTGATTCCACTGCGTCACTACATAAGCATGCTTTTGTAAATGATTTATATCATTATCATTATAAGGTTTAAACTCGCATAATAAGAAATTTATTTTATCTTTATTTACTTCAGAATAAATATACATTAATATTTTAATTTAACTTTATCATTATGTTATTTAACGTACCTAGACATTATATAAAGTCCCATGGCAGAAATTTCAGAATGCCACATACTTCGATGCTTATAGTACCTTTACAGACACGTAGATCAGAACTATTAAAACTATGAATCTTAGTACAGCTTTTCTCTAAAAAGAAAAAAATTCGAAGCGCGAGCAGGATTTGAACCTGCGCCATCTGGATCCAGTATGTCCGACGCTCTATTATGTGCGAAGTCGGTGTTGAGGACTATCAAATCATTAGAGATGTGAACTGTCCCACTCTTGGAAGTGATGAGTGTCAAGTTTAATATGTACCACAGGCTTTTAAGTACTTATTTAGATTTATTTATTTTTTAATGAAAAACAAGCCGAAAATGTCTATCAAAATATCAATTTGGCTAGGATTGGCAGATCTTATAAGTCCTGAAATAATTTGGTGACTAGGAGGCGTTGTCATCGCGTACGGGACACACAGCAGCTAGCGAGCTGCTTACTTCGAGACCGAGTCTTAATGATGTTTTCACGATATTGGTAGGTGTGTAATTGATTGGATTCGTCATCAATACGTAACACTGATGTTTAGGTATACGGAAGCTGGGTAACTAACTAGATGATAGACTTATCAGAGTGTATGACGTCATGTTTTGAAAACTAGTTCCTAGACATAAAATAACTGAGTCAGGATAAATGATTCACACTTTTATTCTGTTACTAATAGTCATGCAAAAATGTCGAGAAGAGTGACTGGTTTTTTTAAGGCCCACCTGATAATTTATAACCTAGGATCGCCATTGAAATAATATAGCTATTTCTATTTTAGTGTTACATCATTATCATAATTATTTCATTTCATTGTATTTACTGTTTAAATAATTTATTATTAAAAGTAATTTGACATTTTGACTACTTTTTGCTAATTTGAATTGGTTACTTTTTGCTTTTGAAATTATCATGGACGATAGGATATTTCTCATTATTTATTTTTACTTAGAGATTCAAAAAAAAAAAACATAATTTCACCCCATGGTTCACCGTCGGTCTATATAAATGTTCCCACTGCTGACACACGCCTCTCTATGAGAGGAAATTCCATGATAGACGATGGTTAAAACACCAATTTAAATATTTCTAGAGTAGGTACAATTTCATCGTTGATAAAGTACTTATCTTCTAACTCATCGGAGCATCTGCTTCAAAATCCCGGAAATAAAATGAGTAAACTGTGCTCATTACCTAGTTCTAGGAAAAATGAGTAACAAATAAATAGTTTTTCCTAGTAAATAGTTAATCAAAACCACTTTAAACTCAACGGTCATGGACTCGCTCTGTTGATTCCACTGCGTCACTACATAAGCATGCTTTTGTAAATGATTTATATCATTATCATTATAAGGTTTAAACTCGCATAATAAGAAATTTATTTTACCTTTATTTACTTTAGAATAAATATATACATTAATATTTTAATTCACTTTATCATTATGTTATTTAACGTACCTACACATTATATAAACTCCCATGGCAGAAATTACAGAATGCCACATACTTCGATGCTTATAGTACCTTTACAGACACGTAAATCAGAACTATTAAAACTATGAATCTTAGTACAGCTTTTCTCTAAAAAGAAAAAAATTCGAAGCGCGAGCAGGATTTGAACCTGCGCCATCCGGATCCAGTATGTCCGACGCTCTATTATGTGCGAAGTCGGTGTTGAGGACTATCAAATCATTAGAGATGTGAACTGTCCCACTCTTGGAAGTGATGAGTGTCAAGTTTAATATGTACCACAGGCTTTTAAGTACTTATTTAGATTTATTTATTTTTTAATGAAAAACAAGCCGAAAATGTCTATCAAAATATCAATTTGGCTAGAATTGGCAGATCTTATAAGTCCTGAAATAATTTGGTGACTAGGAGGCGTTGTCATCGCGTACGGGACACATTCAAAGGTAGGAACTTAACAGTATTGTAACATCTTACATAGAAAATGGTGTAGTGGGTCGCTCCCTAGTTTTCCTGTAACTGTTTATTTGTCCCGGCATGTAAATAAAAGATCATGTTCGCAGTTATTATATTGTTTGTAGGATCGGGAGATCCTAATACTATGAATGTTAAGTAGACCAAAGGGAACCGGTAACCAATAAAATTCTGTTTTATGTAAAACTGTTACATCAAGGGATTAGATTATACGAAGGAGCAGGGAAGTATCAAAATAGTACTTATAATTTGTTTTTGTATGATACTCATATCATATAATCAAATTATAATGTTTATTATCTACTCGCTTATTATGATTTCCAACTATATGCAAATATTGTTTAAAATCAGTGAAGTGATTTGTGAATAATAGTTTTTCAAAAATAAACAAATACCTATGCAAAAAAAATAAAATTCTCTTTATAAGCTGTCACTTTGTAAGCTGTGTTTGTGTCTGTACCAGGGACCTGTACAATATTTCATAAAAATAATTTACGGAGACGCTAGCGAGTTTTGGCTGTGTAAACTCATAGTAGAGGTACAGAATGTTTAAAACTTTGTAAGGAATATCGATGGGGTTTTCCCTTTACGTATAAAAAACTTACATACTTGCATTTATAAAAATTATTTTTAAATATACTCGATAAATACCGATATTTTGTTATTACTGTTTAAAATTATACGAGCTATACACGAAAAACATAACGTGTAGATTTCAGAAATTCCTTTTATATAGGTTTAAAGAAATACTATTTGTTATGTCCAGTCTAGGTTCCAGAACGTTTCATACTTCCATTTTTGTTTGCCAAAAATAAAAATAAATATACGACCTTTTCTTCAGCCCATAACATATTATAGGCAGCTTGACCGTACACGTGTATGGTCAAGATGAATTTTTCCAACCGACCGTAAATATGTGTCCTGTATAACGGAAATTCCTTGTTGAAATATATAATTATATTCTCCTTTGAATCCCTTAGACCCCTCCAACGTACCTGTAAATAATAAAAGGAAAAAACATTAAGCACATAATACCGTATTATGGGGACCGCAAACCGAGAGCAGTCGGGACAAAAGCCACTGGTTCTGAATGAAATATGAATAATGAATTCGATAAAAGTGAACGGGATGATAATTGCATATCACAATACGATACGGAACTATGTTTGGGCGGTCCGGCTTGTTTGGGTTCGACAAACTATAATGGGCAAATACGGTTACGAATTTATGCGTGGGTAGTCCTCTTCCGAACTATTTCGGGTTACCAAAATAAAGAAATGACAATCTCCAGTATTAATTGACCTTCCCCGCCCGTCTTCAATCTACAAATATCAGACGAGAAACAAGTTTTAATACCAATGTGTAAAGATCTTTGTAAATGGTTACAAGAAATACTTACTATTGTTGTGGTAGACATGTTTCGATATACAGCAATGAGAATATGTCACTCAAATAAACGTATGAATTTATTTGGAATATTTCTTTTTGTCAATGTTTATTCTCAATCAGATATATGGAGATGTCTTGAAATGGATTGGTACTTTTACAGAGCCATATGATGCTCTCATCACTGCTCTCAAAACGGTGAAGGAAAACATCGTGAGGAAACCGGCATGTCCTAGAACCAAAAATTCGAAGATATGTGACATCTACCAATCCGCACTGACCCGCGTGGTGGATTATGGCCCACTCCCTCTCTCAGAGAGGAGGCCTGTGTCCCAGCAGTGGGAACATTATAGGCTGATGATGATGATGATGATGCTCTGGTAAAAATCATGAGATGATCTGATGGTCTGGCAGTGTGTGGTTCTAAAAATTAAGTAATGAGCAGCGATGTGTTAATGTTGTTAGTGCCCCTTGTCGATTGAGAATTTTACAAACGCAACTGCAGGTCTAAAACAACCAGTCCGCTACTTAGCAGTAGGCCTATTATTTCTAATGATTAACTACGTGAATGAATAATAAAAGAAAAGCCAATGACGTGTCTTAGAAATTCACGAAATGAATCACTAGGAATATTGTTATCAGGCCATTTTAGAACCTCTGATAAAATCCTTAATTCTTTCACTTAACAGAAAAGGTGCTTGAAGATGCCTACTAGAGGTGGTAGAGTAATGAGGGATATTTCTCAGCTAGATCAGTGAGTTATCCCTTATCTCATTAATACTAGTTACTAATTTACTTCCTCCGAATTACGCAGCTGTCAAGTATTGGTTTTCTACTTTTCATGAGCTTCATGAAAATTTAAATGTTGTTAAGGTAGCAAATTGAAGCGGCTGGTGCACGGGACCTGAAAAGCTCTCCTGGGAAATGAATTGTCAGTCAGCTGGGCAGTAAAATCAAGAATTATGATAAAAGCAAAGATAATTTTACGAATTATAATGTAATTCATATTTGCGAAAGCAGCCTTTAAAGACCCCAGAAAGCTCCTTTAAACCACGTAGCGTTTGCACTTAGCTCTGAAATAAGACGAGTGTACAGTACACTGTACAGAAACCCGTAAATGTCCAGTGGTAGACCCGGCCCATATGTAACTACAAGTAATGGTCCTGCTAAGGGCTTTGCTGGCTGGAGACCGAACATATACAAACATATAATGTGGGTAGTTGACTGTGGCTAGACTCTAGAGTTTATGTCACTGCATTTGAGATTCAGTGCAGAGAAAATATATGTCACCTTACGTTCATGTTTCCCTAGTATATTCTTTGCCGTGGACTCGTAAACTTTTACAATTTTATGTTCAAACTGGCGACCTACAATGTAAAGTACAATAGAATACATACAGATGTATTTTATAAAATAAACCTTTTAAGTATTTTTCAAAATAAAAACTAGTGTCATGGGCATGGCTGCGCTTACGAACATTTAAACCCACATACACAAACTCCCAGTCCCGAAATAACTATTAGCAGCACGCGTAGCATGGCACCGTAGAAACGGGTTTTGTCGACGGGAGAATAGACAAAACGACAGGACGTAAAAGATTTTTATCGATTTAAGCATACCAGTGTTTAAAATGTAGACAAAATATGTTTCTATACTTTAATAGTGTACGAATCTTGTCATACTTGTGCAAACAAAACAGTTGATTTGTATAGAAATAACGATGAAATAAGTTTTTCTTTTCTTGGTAGAATAGAGATAGAATCACCATGCTACGCGTGCAGCTCAGACAAAATTTGTTCTTTGCGGGAATCGATACAACGACACGCAGGTCAGCAGTCGATCACTCAGCTACTGCGTCAACCGTGCACTCTGCCTTTGACTGAAAACCGTATTTAAATTCCGTTGCGTAGTTTGAAATATTTAAATGAACAGCTTTATTATATACTACGAGTATGAAAGAATAAATTTCTGAGCTACTTACAAATTGCTTAACATTTTTCTTATCTAGGAATAGCTACAGTAGACGGTTGCCTTGAATATTTGTAAGAAAATCCCACGGAACATTCTAGATTTTCGTTTTGAACCGAGCAAATTGAATTTAATTTAAACCTTCCATAAAAAAAAGTTTCACTATTCGTTATATTATTAATGAGAAAATCACCGGGAGCATTCGACTTTGAGCATTACATCAATACCCACTACCTCCCTGACTGACAAGCATTCGCGTACATTTAGTACAGATTTGATACAAGGTGCGCATTGTGATGCTTGTTTGTCTGGTTTAGGCGCATTAGGGCTAATAATTCTCATTTGGGCAACCGACTCCATAATGGACTACTTCTTATTATGGCTACTTCTCATTCGTCTTCCCTGACTGATTAAATGTTCGAATCTGTAACGTTACATTACAGGTGAATGCTCGCGGTGAGAAAGCGCCTTATAGCGAATACTTTTATGTTTGTAGGTCGGTACTGTCAGGCAAAACTATTAAGTTTACTTTAACTACGGCGGCAGTCAAGCGTTGTATTTTAATCAAGCATAAAGCTTTAATGCATGTTGCATTAAGGCTGTATGAAATACCTGAACACAGGAAGTTTCCTGGTATTCATGCAACTTTATAGTTCCATGAATTAACTGGAAGTGAAGGACGATATTCAGTTATTAAAGCTTCGTTAGTTTGAAATAAAATATTTGTTTACGTTTACGTTAAAAAAATACTTGGATTAACAAACAACACTTAGGATATCTTTTATCCTGGTAATACAATCCCGAGGGTCAGTTACCAAAGTCGATGTAGATGGATGTAGGTAAGCTAGGATAAGCTAGTCTAATACTATGAAATTTTAAAACAAAAGAATGACGACCACATCTACAGACTACACTCACACAAACTCAATTTGGCAAACGGGTTGAAATTCTATAACTCATAAAAATCGACTTCCTAGTTTTAAATCATCGCTAAAGGATCAATTTCCTGCCAAAAGTCGGGAAAATATCTAATCTATGATAATGTATGGACTCCTCCCATGTTCGGGGCCTGCGGGAAAATTCGGAATTTTTGGGATAAAATAGCTTTCTCAGATGGAACTTTGAAGGTCATAGTAACAAATGATTGAGGTTTCCATAATCAATAATGCGGTCGTCATATTTATTCTGTCAATCGCAGTAAATTACAAAATAGAACATAATTTCATGCCTGTGGGTATTTCCAGTAATTGACATTTTACACGTATAACATTAGACTTTTTGTCATTAACTGTTATAGGGGCCATCACTGAACCCAAATATATATGTTACGGTAAATGTGATTAATTGAAAATTATTAATAATTATCTATTATTATTAATAATTACCGAAAGTCGAGGTTAAAGTGATTAATTAATCACATTTGTCGGTTATTATTAATAATTTGACCCTAGTAGTGATAAATGTAATAAGTAAACTTCCTTCACAGGAGCAAGTCGACGGAGCCCCGCTTCGCGGGGCTCCTACTTCTGCGTGGTTAAAAAAAAAATAACCACGAAGAGGATGGCGGGGTCTTTCAGACCCCGCCATCCTCTTCTAACCTAAATTGTCCGAGTCGGGGTGCCAGCAAGTCCCGAGGTTAGGCCTAGTTCTAACCGGCTAAACCTAGGTGTAACCGACCACAATCGGTTAAACCTACGTGTATCATACTTATCTTCAGTTAGCACTAGGTTTAGCCGTTTAGTTTATTAATTTTATCACTTTTACCAATATGTGTCGTGAATTGTTAATAATTACTACTAAAAGTAATAAATTTCGATCGTTTATTCACATTTACCAAAACATGTGATTATTATTAATAATTTTGTAAAATTATTAATAATTTTCAATTAATCACATTTACCGTAACATATACACTGTTACTGCGAAAATTTAAGAAATAAACACAATAGCAGATGCTTAAGAGAAAATGTAGTGAGTAATTTTCCTAACACAACAGTGACAAATTATATTTTTACAAAGAAAGTAAAACCACAAAGCTCTTTAAAGTATGTAGTCAAGGTAAATTGTGTTTGTTCTAGATAATATAGTGCTTTGTATATTAAAAGTACGTTTACAAAGTGACACGGTTTTAGTAAAAGTATTTTCAATTTTCCATTCTTTTCAACCATCACTTAACTAAACTAATATTATGATGGGGCAAAGTTTGTGAGTTTATTTGTGTACCAATTACTGAATTTGGTATCTCTTTCAGTAATTAATTTTTTTTTAAAGTCTTTCAGTGCAAAAAGTGCCATGTCCTCTGAGTGACATGCTCGTAGACATTTTTGTGTTCTTGGACCAAGCTTTCGGAATGCTACGAGTAGATTTTTAATATAATCATATGTACAAACCAATCAACCACTCGATTTCAATGAAATGTGAATAGGGTAAATAGTTTCCAGGTTACAAGATAAGATTTCTGGGATCGTACTTACTCTGTAAAGGTAACCGCGACCCTGTAATGTATTTTTATTATTTTATTATGTATTAATTTTCAGTCAGCAAGAGTATGTCACTCCCTTCCGCTCCAGAGCGAGGACTTAGAAACGGGAATATATAACTTAAATCACATTTTGGGACAAAGGAAGGATATTATTTGAGCCGAATCAAGAATATTTGGAAAATGGGCCGAAACTTCGTTTCTAAACAAGAATAACTCTTCATTTTGTTAATTTTACCACAAAACGTTAAAGATGCAATTGTTTAAGACCCAAAAGATGGCGTTGTGCAAAGCTGGGGCGAGTCGCGATAGTATATTATGTTAACCAGCTTCCTCTTTTAATCTAAAATCCGCATACCAAATGAGATAATATCATTCTGCTCCTCCGAGAAGAAGTATTACACATTTTTACTCAATTTCCAAGTAAATGTATGCAAAGTTGGGAGTGAACGTTAGTATTGAAATAATTCAGTCCGTAGAAAGGTTGAGATATGAGCACAAGAGCTATTTCTGGGCATAAGTTCCTTAGTTTGATTCTCTGGTCGGGCTAAGCGTTATTGGATATTTAGGAATATCTCAGAAAGAAAGGATTTGTATCTGGTAGATGGCAATAGGATCAACCCCAATTTGATGGTTTTGAAATACTTATGAATTTTGGTAAGTGACTATTATAGATGGTCAGACGATCTTATAAAACTAGCTGGAAGAAAATGGAAAGTCATGACATAAAATGAAAGAGACCCGTAAGAGACGTACGTATTGGGTCGCTAAAGTTGAAGAAGAAAAGGACGTAAGAATGGCTAACTCTCCGTTATCTTCTTTCTCTTTCTATAACGAGAGCCTAAGTTCACACCGGTTTAACTATTCTCTATCTCTTTCTACATATGCCTTTTTTTTTTTTTTTTTTTTTTAGCGTGGTAAAATCATCAAATGAGACCTCCAACCCCGGGCAGGGCGGGAGGTACTGTCAGACTTGTACTGACTAAAATCCACGGTGTCCTTCAGTAGCCCTTTATGTTCCGGGGTCACGGTAATAGAAATAAATCCCGCGACCCCGGCAGGCTTTGGCCCTCTGAGAGGGGCCCCGTCATTTTTTGCTGACAGCTCTTTGAGGCGCGCGTGGAACACGACGCGCCGTCGACCCGGGCATGGTCCATGGTCGGACAGCGAGTTGCCCTTTACTCGCTGTCCGCATGCCCGCGCTTCTATATATGCCTAAGTTCAGACTGGTGTCGGTACGGAGAGACGTTAGTTGTAAGTAGCGCGAATACAAAATCCTTTTCATAATTATAAGTGTTCATAATACGAAAATAATGTCGTAAAAACTCCAAAATAGTGACTGGGAAAATGTGATAAAATAAATATTTCTACTCACACCAACCGTTCGGTTGAAAACAAATAGGTTTTATTACAAAGGTTGCCGTTAAACGTAACTTGAGTAGCTTACATTACTAAATACTATAAAGTTCTAAGTATTATTTCGCCACATAATTACAGTCAATGTTATACGAGACCGCTGTGAAAGTCAAATGGATTTGTTTTCACCAACTTTACCTAAAATATTACTTTTGCTACTTTCCCTACCAAGTTAACAAAAGTTTTTAAGCCTAAATGTTGAACATTATTTACAGTCTCAAATTAATGGTAAAATTACTCAGGTCGTTTTAGTAAGTAGGGTTCAAAATATTTTTTTGGCTTAGAAAAGTACAATAAAAGGGCCATGGCTAAGTTATAACAGCAGGAGACCATTAAGGTTAAGCTGGACTTATTGAGGGCCCGTAGACCATACTTAGCAAACCAGGGTTCTAAATAATAAGTATTTTCTTCGATTAATATCGTTTTTATTGTTATCCAATTTGTTTTAAAAAAAACTTGTAATCAAGAAATTAGCTTGAATTTGTTTTAGGCTAAAACAAATTCAAGCAGTGGCGTAGCTAGACGTGGGCGAATCAGACCCGAGACCACGTCACATCTAGCGTGAGAAGTTACGTTTAGAGAACGAGATGGCGCTAGACGACTTGTATAGCTCTCTCTTTCCCACAGCCTATAGACCAACGACGATATATTACTAGACTCCGCATGCACGATCTAAGTAACAAAAACTATTCTGCCAACTCGCTGAGGTATTGTGTTTTGTTGATTGGCTAACTCAAGGTCTGTTCTGTCTCAAGGTATGTTTATGACTCACAGGAGTGGTCGAAATAAGACGGATATAAGACTGTTTTGCCTAATGTGTTGACAGACATCGGTCGCCTGTTATTAGGAGTCTAGTAATATACCGTCGTTGCTATAGACTGACGCTTTAAGACATCATGGTAGGCCACCTGACCTGTCTTGAGAACGGCGACCACAAGTTTGTAACCAGTCAGTAAAGCAGTGCAACTTATCTTCTACTAAAAATATACATCGACCTATTGTGCTTGTGGTGTCCAATGAGTGTGAACTGAATGAACCTAAGAAGCCTCGCAATGCTGATATCACTGACGATCACCTTTAAGTCTAGCGCCTCCCTCCAATGCGCGCACGGGGCCCCCCATGTTGCAACACAACTGGTTACATATTATTTGTAACTGGGAACTGAAAGAGTCAAAAAGGCTTCACGAAGATGATGCCTCTAACAAACAAATTTGATATGGATGACTTGGGGAAACCAAGTCAGCTCAAAACAAGGGGGGCTTCGCGTGAGCAGAAGAGGCAAGTCATATTTTACGCCCTAAAAGAAGAGGGCCTTGCAGATGCCTTGTGCCCCGTCCTAGATTCGGTCTCGCTATGATATGGTTTTTGCTATAGAAAATAATTCCGGTAATGTTTTCGCTCCAAATTATTCCCGTAACACAGTACAATGTTGTTTTTAATATCACAAACACAAACGTTCAGATTGAAAGTTGGTGAAGCGAGTTGTAATATCCGTAGGATCGAACTCTGATTTTTAGTATGATTTTCTAGACGCATATTTTTGCAAAGTTTCAAGTTATTAAATTATTCTAGTGTGAATTCCCTTGCAGTCTTAAAGTTTCAGTTTGTTTTTAATAAATATCTGTCCATTGTAGGTATTTGAAAGTATCTTTTGTTATGTATATTTATAAGTTACTTAATTACTTGGTTGGCCATGGTCCCGTTAAAATATCTTCAATTGCGTTTTGCGTTTTAGGGCTACAGTAATTCTTATAAACCTTTCCGTAACTTTCAAAACATGCAACATTATTTCTAATTTTGATTTGACGTAGGATTTTTTGATGTTTATTTTGAAATATTTAATAAGCAATTATTTGTATAATTTAATGATAAAATGTTTACTGCCAACAACAGTCAAAACTTTCTTTCATAATTTCGTTCAAAAGCCTTTCTAAAAATATTAACATTCAAAAACTTTGTTTTACTCAAAACCATTTGACTAATAACTTCACTCTTTGGCGAAGTATATGACTTGCTGAAATTACATGAAATCTAATTAGAGAAGAGCTCTCAGCATTCCCTTCAGTTTGTGCATACCTGAAACTTGTAGGGACTTATTCATAATGATTTGAAGGAGCGTATTCAGAGGTGACAGACCGAGAAATGAACCTTGAATATACTTTAATTAAGTAGACTTTAGAGGAGCGTTGTTGGAGTCTGAGAATTTAGTTACGGCTTACATTCACATTTTATAAAGTAGAATACAAATGTTAATTTAAGCAAATAAAACAAGAATCAACTGTCTCTAACGTCCACAATTCAGGCACTGAGAAACTGTCAAAAAAGGAACCGCAGCCCTAGTACGCCAAAGGGATCAATCAAATCAAAGCATATATTTCAAGTATGCCATTTACAGGCACTTTTGAATTGTCAAAGACAAAAAAATATAATAAAATACTACAACATTATGGTGCTATAGCAGTCACAAGATATAATAACTGATGTGAAAGTATCGTAGATGTATAGGTATTCCAAGGAGTAGACCTCTATGGAAGAAAACGGGCAAAAAACTCCATGGACACTATTTTTTGATCGCCAAAATTTTTACGGAAACTTTTTTTGCAATATTCATTTTGACATTGGTATATTATGTGAGAACGATGTAGCAAGCGTGACGTTTATGAACTGTGGCCCATAAATCGACTATTCTACATTTCGTCCAGAAACTGAATAAGGAGGATACTATTAACTCCCCTCTATATTTGACAGATTGTCTTTGTTCACATTACAAAACAAAAGACTACCGTAAAATTCCATTTAGCATTATCTAACCTTCTTCATGACATTAACTGTCATGAAGAAGGTTATCGATACAAGACGTTGCTTTATCCCTATTCCTTTCAATCAAAATGCTGCTAGATAACATTTAGAAGCCATAAGGTATAAAATGAATTGAGCATCGATGCGTTGGTATAGGATCTTGTACGTGTGTGGGAAGGTGCATTGTTAATGTGAACACAAATGGTAGGAATTACATGGATATAGAGATGATGGAAAATATACTTTTAACAACATTGAATTTTGTTTTCTTGAACTGTGTTTTGAGGAGAACCAAACATCAAGAGGCCTAATTTCTAAGCTCGAAATCCGTGGTTCCGGCTTTAGTGACAGACGTTTTGACAACGAGCCCGTACTAAGAGTGAATTATATTAGGATTTGACTGATCTGATGAGTCCACCACCCATGACCTGATAATTATTATTATAAAAAAATGTGAAAGTTTTAGATCATGGAGGATTGTTATTATTTTGCACAAAAACTTGGGAACGTATTTGAATATTTCTGTATGTGAGTTTCTTTGTTTGCAAATGCACCCACAATACAGGAAGAAATTCCTGAAAACAATTCAGCATTGCCATCTGCCAGCATTGACACCTGGTCAGCATTTAGTCCATATACATTATGTAACTACCTATTATACGCACTTGAGACTGTAGTATTACCTGACATTTCTGAAGTACAATTAAGATCGAGATATAGGTGAGCACGAGGCAGTTATTACTTTGTAGAGATAACAGCAAATAATATAATTATTTATGATTGGGGGAATCAAATGAAGCGTTTAATAACGATATTACACGATATTGTTTTCCAAGAACTCCCTAGTAATGGAAACCAATTTCATTTAATTAACTTTAGGTAGGAAATGGATCCTTTAAAGTTAATAAAGTTTTATTTATTTCATTCTATAAATATCCATTGGAAGCAAAATACTAAAAGAAAGAAGTCTTGATTAAAATACGGTTCTACGCGTAGCAAAAAATGTTTGGATTTGGTAGGTAAACATAATTACGATTGTTTGAATCGTGATCGCAAGCACTGCTGCGAATTCCCGGGACTGCAGGTAACTGTGACCCTGGAACGTAAAGGGCTATTGAAGGATCACCGTGGATCATTGGAGGATGGAGTCGGTATAAATCTGACAGTATGGGTAGGAGGACACATTTGATGATTTTACCCCGATAAAGAAAGGGCTACTGCGAGACATGATATCCTGTGTGGTACCTGATAGAGCTGTCTTCCTAGGTTTTCCGTCAGGAGTTTCTCAGTAGTAGCCTGATTGACAGGATTTGGGCCCCAGTTCACTTGCCTTATTATTAAAGTGGCGTCAAAACAAAACTGGCAAAATGTGGGCGTATTATTAAGTAATCCTCTGCCAAACCCGTCTGAAATTACAACACGTGATATCATGTATTTAGATGGTACTATTTTTCACAATGTCTTTATAACAAAGAAATAAACACAAGTATTATGTAGACTCCATTTATTTTGTCCAAAATTTTCGCAATAACTTTATATAATATGTATAGTTAGGTACGTCACCCACTTAACCATAATTTGATAATATTAAATGAGTATGCCGTTTCCCGCTACGTTTTATGTCTTCTACTTCCGCGTTGAAATATAGTGCACGTAGTGCCAACGTTACTGACCCGTCCCCGCCCCCCACTTGAAACGGAAACTTGATTTATTAGGGGGCAAAGTGCTTCACACCAAAGGTCAACTTACAATGGTAAAAATGCCATAAGAATAGTAATCGTGCCGCAATTGTCCTATACATCTAATTCTAATAAGGCAAAACGATTGCTCTTTTATGGACCGGCGCTATATTTGAGAACTTATGGACCATTGATAGCCTAATAGACCCTTGCCTTAACTATTCTGTTTATTTAAGTGGGTTGTGCCTAATATGGTGCGGGACTGGTAGATAATTTTGAACGGACGTTTATGCATTCAATTGTATTTAGTACACTGATGTAGTCTAAGTTGTAACGATTTATTAGTGAGACTATTTTGTGATACTGACAATGTTTTATTATAAGAAGATTTTCTATTTGAGGAGAATTGTGAGAGATAATATCGCGTTATTGACTTATTTTGCAACAGTGGTCTTTTACCGTGGTAAAATCATAAAATGAATCTACCAGTCTGACAGTCCCTCCCACCCAGAGCGGGGCAAGAGGGATTGTCAGACTCATTCTGACTAAAATCCACGGTGTCCTTCAATAGCCCCTTACGTTCCAGAGCCACGGTTACTTGATGAGACAGTCTGGCGAATTTTGCATCAGTTGAGATATTAAATCAAGCCTCGTTTTCCAAATACTTAATATTCTTCCAGCAATGTTTATGGAATGCTTTAAAATTTGTTCGAGGATTACCAACTACTTTTCATTTCGAACTACTAAACAAGCTTCTGTTATTTATGGCAAGAATTTACAAGTGCAGTCTTAAGCGGCCTCAACTCTTTCGCGTAAAGCCGTTTAAAAGCAAGGGGGAAGTTGGCCAGTTTGAAATAAGAATGTGGATTGAGGCTCTGCGCTAACTTAGAAACTATTTTGTCGACACGGTAAACCATCACAGGGAATTGAAGTTCATGAGTATGTGCTAAGTGGAAGCAACAGAACACAAAAAGTTTACGAATACGTAGAGAGTAGATGATTTCATATCATTTATTTGGAAATGAAATAATAATATTCCACAACTCACACTGTGCCATGTAATCCCAAGCTAGGCAGAGCTTGTGTTATGGGTACTGTCTAGTACCTACTATATAAGGATGTTGTTGTTATTAATACATACATATTACAGTTAAGTACACCCAGTGACAGAACAAATTTAATGAACATGCTCATCACACAAACATTTGTCCTGGGTGGGAATAGAACTCACGACCCCCGGCATAGCAGTCAGGGTCACTAACCACTAGTCCAACAGGTAAATCGGTAGCTTGGGAGTTTCACGAAACCCGTGGTTTTGGCATTAGTTACAGGTAGTTTGATAACGAGCCCGAACTAAAAATGAATGATATTACCAGTTCCAGTGACCTGACTTGCGAAGCCATGACCTGCGGAAAATTCGAGGACGGTACTACATTTTTTTAAATGCAATTCGATGTAATGATATACACACTAGCGCCACATCAAAATGATCGGTCGTGGCGGTATTATCCGTTCGCAGGTTTTGAAATTAGTTACGTTCGTACATCTCCGTTCCATGTCTTCGTTGACGAACGGAAAAAGTAGACGAATTGACACAAGACACAAATGTGTCTAACGTTTGCGCTCTGCCTTAGTTGAACAATCAAGTTGAAATGAGGCTGATATTTCTGGAAAGACATTGAGTAACTCTGTGCATACTGAGAGAAGAAGTCGAGTCGTAATTTCGTCTTTAAACGTGCAAGCGAGTGGGGGCTATTCTTAAAGTTGTGAATCGTGACACAAAAGCATTAACATTTATGTGTGTTGTCTTAGTATGTTCATATAATTATGTTGTATTTCTTTATGTGCGCTGTGTCTACGTTTATTTTCTATCTGTCTTCTAACGTAGGTCTGCTGAAAGGTTTTCTTTAAAGATGACTTTTCCCTACAGTCTCAATTTCTACTTTGTCGTGAGTGCGTTTACAAATATATAAACTCACTACAAACACGCAGACACGGAAAAGTTACTTGCCGGCCATACAAACATTTGTTCCATGCGGGGATCGAACCTTTATCACGCTGAGCAACAGTCGATCAGACAACCATCTGCACCAACCTTGTCGTATCGTCGTTTATATGCATGATATTTATTTTGCAAGTTGGTTGTTAAAAAAACACTTTTACACGTCAAATAATTTTTAACCCGGTGTTTCTTACCTGACTACTCTGAGAAGAAACATCCGAAAGAAAGTCAGAGGTCACAGTCTCTTTTAAAGTCCAGACATTATACTTTTCAACCCATATGAAGACCATGCAGGTGTCTGAAATGGTCTTTAAAGGAAAGAACCACACAGATTTGAGTGGACCTGTCCAGTGTAATGTAAGTAGAAGTAGTGTAGTGCAAGCAGTTATCATGAAATTTCCTGTATGTCTACACAAATGAATAAAAGCAAATTAGTAGCTAGTATTCATTGTGCCATTCAGTTTGTCAAAAGACAATTTCTTCTTTATGTTTTGTTCATAAGGATGTTATTAGAGTACGAAGCTGTGTGAATGTCAATGAATTGGCTGCGTTTACGAGTACTTATGTAAATTGTTGAGCATACAGAAAGGTAATTGAGTGGTAATTGAATGTTGTTGCCATTTCTTTTACTTTTTCATGCTACAAAGGTATTTAGCATAATTGGATATTGTACGAACTGACTTTGAACACGACACGTTTCCATTATAAAAAGGATGAAAGTTCACGTTAAACAAGAAAATAAAGAGATAAACGTTATGGAATTTTGAAAATGAATGCATTTATTTATAATTTCTTATTTTTATAGCTAAGTCAAAGAGTGTATTTGAATGACAAAGAGACGTTTTCCTATGTCAATGATTGGCTTCGAAATAAACAAAACAATTTCGCTTAATTGTAATTTGTGCTGCTATAACGATTAACCCGCCCTTACTACCCCATGTTTATATACCACACGGTATAAAGATTTTATGAAGTAGGTATATAGAACCTTTATGTGTGTTTATGCGTGAACTTGGCTCTATGCCAGGGTCCTTTTTTGTACCAACCTTGAGGCGATTACGAGTAGGCCGATGCCTTTTTATCTATTTAAATGTTGAAATAGTCTGCGAAAAACCTTTTTTACACCTTTTTTAACTTATTAAAGCAGTCAGTAAGTACTGGTATAGCATTATTGTCGACTCTTCTAAAAATTAAAGGTGAATTATTAATACCACAATAATGTCTGTATATTTAATAAATATGTTTTTCGCAAACTTTTTTGACGTAAATTAGTTGATTTACGCCAAACAGTTACAATCCCAAATGCATGCTTCGAGGGTATATAAAAATACCACATCGATCAACTGCGAATTTAAACGGCGAAAAAGAGTGAGTACGAATTCGACAAAGTGCTAATGCGATCTACTGCGACCGGGAGACGAAGTGCGAATGGGATAAAGTGCCCATACGAATACATTTACGTAAATATCGTAATGTGTAGGTTTTTTGCGTATTTACTTAATAGCTGCCGACTCGAAAACGAAGAAATAAATAAACAGACATCCTTAAATAAAATACAGTTTGTATTTCCAGTCCTAAGCAAAACAGGAAAATCTCTATTGATGTACAAACAAAAATAACAGTAGATAATGACTACAGATTTCTTATTTATTCGCCGGTTTCAATATAATAAATAAGGAGAGAAGATATCACGGACATATTGGGTTCAATGCCATGGATATGTAAGGTTTCATGTCTTGCGGTAGTGATGCACGATCAGTAGATCGTAGGTTACGTTAGTTATCGATAAACATGATGCAGTACTTTGATATTTTCGAAAATGGATACGATGGAATCGTACTTGAGTCGTTACAGAAGTGTCGGTATTGACATTGTTATTAATTGTATGATCAGCAGTCATGTTATTAAAATAATATAAAAGTCGGATGTATTATGTATGGCACATAATTATCTTTAACATAATACGTTAGGTTAAATAAAAAAAAAAACTTGAATAGGTTCGATACTATTTGTACAATTATTGTATTAAAGCATCGATACAATTGCATCTGTGTCAAAAGACGCAAGTATAAGTTTAGATTGTCGGATTGAAGTCATCGATCGTTGCAATCCGGATCGGTCCGAAATATCGATACTTATGCAGGTATCGTGCATCCCTATCTTGCGGTTTGAGAATATACCCCGTGCCGCTGACAAAGCATTCACTTGTTCAATTTACTGAAGACTTTCGTTCAATAAACTTACCTCGAGAGTAACTTATGGGATTTTCGATGTTCCTTTTTGTCTTACTCTACCGTTTAGAGTTGCGTATAGGCGTAAATAAATTAGTGATACAAACTAATCAATATTCTGATCGGTATTCCGATTTTTTCCAAACATGTAATAGTTATTTGTGCAACAAGAGAGCAAAGTCGAGAGTCTTGAATCCTGAGCAAGCGAAGGATTCAACGATTGAATCACGAGCGTAGCGAGTGATTCGAAATTTGAATCCTGAGTGTGGCGAGGGATTCAAAGGCACGAGATGCAAAAAACTTTGCTTCGTGTAACACACATAACTTTTCACTTCAGCAGCGAGAACACTTTAGGAGATGAAATAATAAACACTCTTTACGCCAGCCACGATATTTTATTCCGTCTCTTTTATTTAAGTTAAGGCGTATTCGGAAATAGCACCCATGATATTTTATTATTCAAAATATTTTCATAACATTATTGAAACTAGAAATAAATATTTACAGGTTAAATATCAGTTTTATTCACAGTAAATACTTATTTTCGTTTAATTACAACAATAAGTTAAAAATTCTATAAATTGCATTAAAAGACATAATTATCTTTTTGCAAAATTTCTTTAGTTAGTACATATTTCCGAACGTGTTTGTCTTTGTTGAGGTCGAATTCAAAATCGCTTGACTCTTTGCCTATCCTAAAGGAAGTAGGAAAAAAGGGCTGGCTTTGTCTCTCTCTCTTTCTAATGGCGGGAAAGAGATGGAGTGTAAATGTTTCGAATTGTATGATCAACCCAAGGCTGAATAAGATATTCGCCGTGGCTTGCTGAACACAAAAATTAAAAAGTTACTTTGTCTCACTCAGTGACCAAAATCGCATTTTGCTCACTGATTTCAGGCAGCAAAACCTACATTTTCGAGCTACTGAAGTGAAAATACAGTTATATAGGGTTTGATTTTATTATATTGTCTTTAATAGGACTAAACAAAAACATTTTGCAAAGTTAAGAAAGTGTGTAAATAGATCAATCGTTACATCGTCGGCAATTATGTCAGGGAGACGTAAAAAAACTTTATATGTGAAAGATTCTTAAGAATAAACTCGAGTTTGAAAGGCACATTCATGAAGAGTCTGCGGGCGGGGAACACCTACTAACTAATAAAGTCAAAATATAGTTCGATCACAATGGCATGTAGAATAGGGTTGTTCCCAGATATCCACGATTCCATTGTTCCTAATTTCCCACTGGGTCCATCAAGAATTATGATAATGTTTTAATGTTCTTACGTTAATTTCATTAACGGGTCCACGAGAGAGAGGGCCAAAGCCTGCCAGGGTCGCGAGACTTATGAAATATCGTGACCCGTAAAGGCTATAGAAGGACACCGTGGATTGAGACTGCCCTGGGTGAGAGGATTCATTTGATTATTTTACAGTTTTTTTTTTCAGTTATAATTTTATATATATTTTTTTTAATTCACAAAGCCCTAACCCATTAGCGAAACCTGTGAAAACAACTAAAGAACACACATTATTTTCAAGCCGCACTAAATATCTAACAAGAATGCCTTTTTCCTAGAAAAGGATTTCATTTCGAGCCTTAAATCTTGAGAATGGCTGGGTGAAGTCGGGGCCTCGAAGATCGCGTTCATTCCGGCTGAGCGATCCGCCTAGGAATGCCAGCGATGTCTGAAGTTTCACCAAGTCACGGACTTGAAACCAACCAAGTGATGTGGCCAACTATGCCTTCCGTATAACTTTGTTTTATTAATTCCGGGGCTTTTGTTTTGTTATACGGGTATGTGATTAGAGGCCCAAGTAAACGTAGCGATTTTTGAATCGAAAATACTAGTATCCTGTAGTATTGTGGTCTAATTATATTCGAAAGTGGACACAATAAGCATTTGTGAGAATGTAGATGTATGTCTGTATATGTAGGTATTTATATCTGTTAAATAACCAAGCTTTGGTTATGAGGATAGTCACGGTAAAATATTTCTGGTGAATTATGTATGGGTTATGGGAATGGGTTTTGTGAAGAAAAGCACAGAAAGAGAATACTAAGCATTTATTATCAAGCTACCTCCTTTCGCAAACCCTAGGTCCTCGTGGAGAAGAAAGGAGAAAGAAACTCCACGGCAATATACATTATCAGTATACACATTATAAAACACAATATATCAGTAACATTCTTAGTATAATACATATCAATTAACTTACATTATCATTGTAGAACACAGGTACACACTTTGTAATTATCACACCATCTTAACTCTTAGAAATATTACAACATAATCACCCCGAATGTGGCGGTACATCCATTTTTATAAACTTAGAATCGTCCCCATCCGTCAAAGATTGCCGCTATATTTGGCCAATGGCAGATCGACATACATTATAGGGTAAAGTACCCAATTGCCGACCTCCCACCAACTACTGACCTCTTAACAGTTTTTATCAAAAATAATAATAAATCTTCTTGCAGTGCTGCATAAAGAATACAGAAAATGAAAAATAATTTATCTTGTAATATATCGGCGTCACAGAAAATTTAAATATCGCGATATTGCGTCCGTAAACCTATGATAATAAAATACCCTGCTAAAATCATCAAGAAATTTAACAATTTGCTAAGCTGAAGGTTGTTTTCAATGTCATTTTAATTCAGTTTTACACGATAGATTCCTTAAAGTTTGGTATTTTTTCGTTATTTAAGAGAGACATAATGCTTTTTCACATGATTTTCAAGTTTTAATGAGCCTTAACTAGTTAAAATGATGGGGTCAATATGTGGTACACTCAAATATATGAATAACCATTTATTTGACACGACATGTCAATAGCTGGTAATGAACCATATGTATGAATATACCAGTTACTAACACCACGGTTTATACGTATAGTTCATTTTAATGGTGAAGTAGCTTAACTTTAATGCACCTGTATTATACCCATGGGTGTTGGCACCCCTAAAGGTGTGTATCTGCATACTCACAAACATAAAAAAATACCTCACGTTGTAACCTAAGAACCTAGCTTAATTTGAGCGAGGTACTTAAATTTTCAGTCTTTTTTTTTTATCGTGGTAAAATCATCAGATGAGACCTCCAACCCCGGGCAGGGCGGGAGGTACTGTCAGACTTGTACTGACTAAAATCCACGGTGTCCTTCAGTAGCCCTTTATGTTCCGGGGTCACGGTAATAGAAATAAGTCCCGCGACCCCGGCAGGCTTTGGGGTCGAAGGGGTTGGAGGGGGCCCCGTCATTTTGCTGACAGCTCAAATTTTCAGTCTACTGTCACATTCTGGATCCTCCTGATTATTTTAAACTTAAAACAATTATAGGAAAAGTGAACGGCTGAATGGATTTTGATACAATTTAGCAAGCGGATAATATAAAAACCTGGTTAGGTGGGTGTACCTGGACGCAGGATACTTTTTATGTCGGTATATGATCCCGTGGGACAATTGCCGAACGTAACACGGGCAATGCCTCAGTCATAAGTTGGTTTAGTGCATAAAATTATGACAAAAGTTACTCTAACCTGCATGTTTCAACAAACTGACATAAAAATCATATCCAAGGCAAAGTGTTAGGTAGTTTTTGATTTGTGTCTATGTTCTCTTCATTTGTGAGGATCTTCTACTTATGTTGAAAAAGTTAAAAGAATCTTATGTAATTGGGAAAATATTAATTCAAACTTTTTTAAACTCATTTTGAAGAATTAAAGCCGTATTCTTTCAATTTGTTTTGCCGGCGAGCATTTTAAATCTGCTGCATAATACAGATAAATGAAATAACTACTAATAAAGAGGAAAAAATTGACAAAAAGTGATAAAACTACAACAAAACTTCAAAAATAAGTGCAAGAATATTATAGGCCGCGTTTGAAGACTGTAGACCAAAATTGTGTGAAAAAAGAAAATGAGAAGGGTAATAAGACTACTTTTGTTTGTTTTTTTATCAAATAAAACCTCGTATCACAGTCCTAATTAATAATATTTGAGTTTATTCTTATACTACAGGAGGTCAAAAATTGGTCATTTGCATGATGAAAATTTGGTACAGGCATGTTGATAACTGGTCAAATAGCCTGTTTTTGCTAAACTCGAGAAAAAAAACACTTTTGACCTTTGTATGACTGTTTATGATGTTTTAGTTACATTCTCCAATATTTATTTTATCTTCCAAAAACATTCATTTCCACTTGCAACTCATGCATTAATTTATTTTGCGAAAGAAGCAAGAAAAACCGCTTAAAGGGTCAATAATTGGGTGTTTTACCCTAGCTAAATAACTAATAAAATAAGTTATAATTAGCAAATCCTGTGTAATGGAAACATTTTAAAACTTTATTAGATAATTTAGTAATATAGCAAGTATTTATTTGTAACCTCAATTATATTTTCGTAAATATTAGAACATCCAACTGATTTCGTTCGGAAATCAATTGTTGTAAATGTACTTTTTCTACTATTATTTTATATATATTATCATATATCACACATTCCTCATAGATATAATTTTTTTCATTCCCCAAGTGTAACTTTTCAATTATAAAATCGGAGTTTTTCTTTAAGCATGACTTACATCACGCTCGGATAAGGCCTTTGATTATTAATAACATCAAGGCGGATAAATGATACTTGCATAGACAAATGTCTTGAGTCTCTATGTTCTCTTATGTCTTTTTTTTGTTTCAGGATATGTCCGGCTTTCACACGATGTTTTCCTCCACCGTTTTGAGAGCAGCCCCCATAGCCAAGTCGCAAACGATAATCGTAAACGCTCGGTACGGGATACCTACGCCCGTGGAAAAGTTGTTGGTTCGATTTTTATTTTATTGAACTCCATCCCAATAGATTTTCAACTTTTTACCCGAGAGCCTAAAGTTGAAAATCTTTTAAAAGCAAATATAACAATTCTTTACACAAAAATATTGAATTTAATGACTGAAAACTTAAACTTAATCACAACGATTATTGATTTCGTTCTTCCTATACACTTAGCAACAAAAGAATATTCAAAAAGTACGATACGTAAGTTATGCACCCGTCCGGAGAGCTGTCTCGAGCAAAAGTGGTTGAAGAAAATGGATTCTGTTAGATCTGTCAGTTGATTTTGACAGTTCAGCCAACTTCACACTGTTGCTGTTTCCTTAAACTATATTAAAGATTTCTGAGCGAATGAAACGAACCAAAACTCAAGTGGATATAGTTGAAAATCTATTAAGTCTTACTCAGCGTTTGCGTTTATCGTTTGTATCTATGTAGGCTACAGGCCCAGTACAGATTGAATTAATTAGACAAAGTAATGCGCCTGACTGGGTTCGAACTAATACATGGTTGCAAGGTATAAACATAATGGTGTTCGTGACTGTAACAACTCCAGCTTATTGAATAGCCAAATGATATATGTTAGTAGATATATAATCGTTCCATTGACTAGTTGTGCTGGTAGTGAGTATTAAATCGAATAGTGGAGGCGACACTCAAGGACTGGAATCGGGGACGGATCACCGGCGATGCGGGTCTTTTCCGCTACGTTAAATATTGCATTTTCAGATCCACGTATCGAAATTATCTGAGTCTAACTTATGTTATTGAAGAAGAATTGAGAGCAGTGGTATCGTCCCTGACTTATGAGTTGCAGTTCGTGGGTTCAAACCCAGTCAGGCACATCATTTTGTGTTAATGTATATTTCATCACCACTGCTCCCAAAACGATGAAGGCAATCGGCCTGTCCCTGAACCAAAAATTCGACGACATGTGACATCTACCAACCCGCACTGGGAATGCGTGGTGGATTACGGCCCACTGCCTTTCACTGAGCGGAGGTCTGTGTCCCAGCAATGGAAACATTTATAAGCTGATGATGAAGGAAAGATAAAGTGGCTCGTACTTATTGTAATGGTCGCAACTGCAGTAGCTGAACAGAGAGAATTAGCTTTCTAATCCAGCAAAAGATTTATGAGGTTTCCAATAGCCGTGGAAACTATTAATTGTCCGGTCGATTATCTAATGGCATTAGGTTTGGGACCAATTAGGCGAATCGTAGGTGTACCTACGAGTACTTTCGAGGAATACATTTATATTTCACTAGTAGGCACAACCGGCGACAAAGGCAACAGAACAAACAAGGACAATAAGCATAAACGGTAATGCCTATTACCCTTGTTTGTTTTGTCTCTTTCTTATATGAAGAGAAGTGGAAATTATGTTTTTCCTACTCCTAACATTATTTTCTAATTGATTTCGTTGTGGGGTCCAAGACCGTTTAATTGATTCACCGAGACTTCGTACAGATCATTGTCTCAGCACTTTTCTGTAAACCACTACAACTCCTTAAAGCCAGAATCAACTTGTTTGCCACTATTGAGTGGCGACAGAGTACCGCAATAGTGCGGTTATTCTGTACCAATAAAAGAGGGCACAACATACATTTTTTTTTGCTTTTTAAAATGGTCAAATGAGTCCTCCGACTCTTTACTGTCAGACTTGTACTAACTAAAATCCACCTCCCTCTGAGATGGGGCCCCGTCATTCTGCTGGCGCTCTTTGAGGCGCGCGTGGAACACGACGCGCTGTTGACCCGGGCATGGTCCATGGACGGACAGCGAGTTGCCCTTTACTTGCCGCCCGCATGCCACCCGCATGCCCGCGCACAACCTACTTACTATGTCAAGAAGCGTCCCCCTGTCTCTTTAAAACAGGCGGGATGTTATCTTATTTAATCTTATACTAATCAATCGATATCAGATTATTCACTGAACCGTCTTTAGACGATTTCAGTCAGACGAAGCAACGTTTCAGGATCAAAGGTGTTCTGTCCTCAGCAGTGAATAGGGGCTGTATAATCAAACGAGTAGAACCATAGCATAGATTATCCTACCTAGATAAATTAACTTGGTCCTCCTAACTAAATATTCAGGTATTCAAATAACTGAATTAATTTAGCAAAAAGTTAGAACTACTCTCGGGTTTTGTTGTTAGACGAAGTTTAATATCGTTCGAAAGTGAACTATTTTGAATGAACGTGAATGTTAGTTCTAGCATTCATCGTTCAGAGTGAGATCACTGTGGATTTAGCTTTGTTAATTAATTTTCTTCGTATTTGTTGGAGGAGAATTATTGCGGAGTGCAGTTAAATGATTAATTAATTAAAATTACTTTAGATAAGTTTATCTATGTAAATAAAGCAAACCTTCATTGATTATTTTTACTTTTTATAGCTCTATGAGTGACATTGACGAACACCTCAATGCCACTGAAATGTCGGTGTCATAAAATACTATTAATATTTTATGTAAAACACATATTGTGAAACAAATAGCTTTATATGTTGTTTCTCTAATAAAGTAGAGCAACGCAAATCCAGCTATTTTATTTCCGTCAAAGAAATAACATTATATATATGAAAAAAAAATATTTCAATCTACCTAAAAACCCCTTATTAAATTGTTATGAAGTATTATGAATATAGAGTTCTTAGGGCCTATAGAATAATATTAGTCTGGCAACTTTAGGTTTCAAGAATTCTTTAATCGATTATGGTTTTGTAAGGTTTGGTTTTGTTTATTAGCAATTAAATATCCTCAAACAATATTAGGTATTAAAACTAAAAAGAGTAAAATAAAAAACTTTTTTCGAAAAAAATTTAACCGCCTTCAAAAACAACCACAAAAAAAGGGTAAAATAACTTTTCTTTCGGAAGTCGGTGGCTTTGTTTTATTATTTCGATGTCTTTTTGCCACCGACTTCCGAAAGAAAAGTTATTTTGTAGGTTATTTTACCCTTTTTTTGTGGTTGTTTTTGAAGGCGGTTAAATTTTTTTTGAAAAAAGTTTTTTATTTTACTCTTTTTAGTTTTAATATTCAACCCAAATTCTTGGCAAATACATCATTTTCTTACATGTGCACTAGAATTTTGTAATCCGTAGCACCGGTATTAACATCGCCCATGTTGTGTACATAAAAGAAAGTTCCAATAAAATTCCCTATCTCAAAAAAAGAAAAGAAAAGAAAATGCTAAGCAGAGTACGATGAAACTTGCAGTATTCCCTAAGGTGAACGATCCCTAGTACAACAAAAAAACAATTTTGAAAATCGGTCCACAATTGGCGAAGTAATCGCGTAACAAACACGCAAAAAGTAAAGATCATCATGTCATCCAAGTAGGCGAAATTAATAAAAATGCTCACAAAATAAAAAGTACTGAACCAAATTTAATGAAATTTTTATGGGACCACACTGCAAGTATCCTGCATCGAACAAAAAAAGAATCACACTAATCGGACTAGAAACCTCGGAGTAATCGATGTACATACATAAAAAAAAAAAAAAAAAAAACAAACCGACCGAATTGAGAACCGACTTCAAAATAAAAAAACTTTTTTCAAAAAAAAATTAACCGCCTTCAAAAACAACCACAAAAAAGGGTAAAATAACCTACAACATAACTTTTCTTTCGGAAGTCGGTGGCTTTGTTTTATTATTTCGATGTCTTTTTGCCACCGACTTCCGAAAGAAAAGTTATTTTGTAGGTTATTTTACCCTTTTTTGTGGTTGTTTTTGAAGGCGGTTAATTTTTTTTTGAAAAAAGTTTTTTATTTTACTCTTTTCAGTTTTAATATTCAACCCAAATTTTTGGCAAACACATCATTTTCTTACATGTGCACTAGAATTTTGTAATCCGTAGCACCGGTATTAACATCGCCCATGTTGTGTACATAAAAGAAAGTTCCAATAAAATTCCCTATCTCAAAAAATGCCGAACAGAGTTCGATGAAACTTACAGTATTCCCTAAGGTGAACGATCCTTAATACAACAAAAAAACAATTTTCAAAATCGGTCCACAATTGGCGAAGTAATCGCGTAACAAACACGCAGATCATCATGTCATCCAAGTAGGCGAAATTAATAAAAATGCTCACAAAATAAAAAGTACTGAACCAAATTTGATGAAATTTTTATGGGACCACACTGCAAGTATCCTGCATCGAACAAAAAAAGAATCACACTAATCGGACTAGAAACCTCGGAGTAATCGATGTACATACATAAAAAAATAAAATAAAAAAAAAAAAAAACATACCGACCGAATTGAGAACCTCCTCCTTTTTTTGAAGTCGGTTAAAAAGGAGGAGGTCCTTTTTTTGAAATCGGTTAAAAATATTTCGAAATCACCTTCAATATTTTAACTAAATTAACCACTTAAAATTCGGATATCCCTCAAATACCAGCTTTCAAATATACTCGGGAAGACAAAAGCCCTTTTGTGGTACATTTTCATAATCTCAAGAATGAGTGACGAAATCCCAGAATTTCCCTATTTTCTGTTATTCACAACCTTCAAAATGAATTTCCCTTAAACACGATAATGCTCTCAAATATTTCATACTTCTCATAACAATTGATTTAATTTAAAGATAGGTATTATATACAGAGTGTTTCTTTTAAATGGGCCAAAAGGGAGAAATCTGCATCCATAAGAGATACGGGAAAACTTTCTTAGGAACCTTTAGCTCTTTTTTGATACTGAACATTTCGGCGTTTTTATTTTTTTAGTCAAGTGTGAGCTGTCCACAGAAATGAGTAAAATTGACCAAATTTTTTTTTAATGCCGTTCGACTCTGTTTCATGTAAGGATCGTTTCATTGTATCGGAAGAAAAAAATCGGGACGGTGGAAGTTGGTCAAATTTAGCAAAATATTTTTTCATACAAATTGTATGAACGAAAAAAAAATACCAATTTTTTTATGATGCCATGTTATTTAGTGTCTTGTAAAGACCATTTCATTGTATGGGAAGGAAAATGCCCGGGCAATAGAAGTGGGTCAAATCTTATAAAATACTGACACTGTCAATACGCCTTTATGCTGTTAGAAGAAACATTACTTTAGTTTTGACCAACTTCTACTGTTCAGATACTTTTCTGCCCATACAAATATCTTATCCTTATGTGAAAGTAAGTCAAACAGCATAATAAAAAAATGGTTTCTTTTTTTCGTTCATACAATTTGTACGAAAAAATATTTTGCTAAATTTGACCAACTTCCGCCGTCCCGATTTTTTTCTTCCGATACATTGAAATGATCCTTACATGAAACAGAGTCGAAGGGCATTAAAAAAAAATTTGGTCAATTTCACTCATTTCTGTGGACAGCTCACACTTGACCAAAAAAATAAAAACGCCGAAATTTTCAGTATCAAAAAAGAGCTAAAGGTTCCTAAGAAAGTTTTCCCGTATCTCTTATGGATGCAGATTTCTCCCTTTTGGCCCATTTAAAAGAAACACCCTGTATAATTATGCAGTTTCAAATTTTCTTTGATTTTTATCATAATGTTAAAAATTTATTTAAATAATTCTAATAACATTCGTTTGTAACCTGCATGTTTACAACCTGGATTATCACCTAAGATACTGTCAGATATCCCGGCATGATGTTTCAACTAGAAAACATACGTGTGGCACTGGGGGACTGCCGCGGTAAAGCTATTGCATAGCAATTTTTATCAACTTATGCAATCATCTATATACATATAATAAAATAGTAGGAAAGTCAAAACTGTACATTGAATATTTTTTTAAAAGAATACTTGGGGTGTGATCTACCAATCGATACCGAAGCCAAAAATATAGTTTTTAGAATTTTTGTCTGTTTGTCTGTATGTATGTCCGGGATAAACTCAAAAAGTACTGGACGGATTTGAATGATTCTTTTTTTGTTGTATAGGTATTAAGTCTGGCCAACACATAGGCTAAAATTTATTTTGGAAAATTGAACACCTGGCGCAGAATCGCAACAGACCAGCTAAACTATAAGAGATACAAAAATGGTGCGATAGCAAAAATTGTTCGAATGAAGTTTTGTAGAATGATGAATATACCTTATTCTATGCATGGACACACCGCTCAATCTCAAAATGTCCACCGGTTGCAAAACGTCCATTTCCCAAAATGTCCACTTCCTAGAATGTCCACTTCCCAAAATGTCCATTTGCCAAAATGTCCACTTCACGAAACGTCCATTTCCCAAAATGTCCACTTCCTAGAATGTCCACTTCCCAAAATGTCCATTTGCCAAAATGTCCACTTCACGAAACGTCCATTTCCCAAAATGTCCACTTCCTAGAATGTCCACTTCCCAAAATGTCCATTTGCCAAAATGTCCACTTCCCGAAACGTCCATTTCCCAAAATGTCCACTTCCCTACGACAGCGCCTTCTAACTGCTACTACTTAAAATTGGGAATGTGAGTATTAAATATTAACTTTTTTTTATTATTATTATTTAACATGGTTAAAAGCATTGATGAAACACCTACCTGACAACTAAAGGATTGCAATTTTTTTTTGGTGTTGATGAACCATCATCTTTTACACTCAAAGACATTTTTTTAATTTTAAATTAATTTAACAGTAAAGTAATTAAATAATATTTCTTTAAATTACCTTAAATAGAAATGTGTTCTAAGCGTGATATTTTTAACCTTTGTCTGTTTTTGACTCAACTATAATTGATTTTTAATCTATTTATTTTTCAACGAGATCTTTCACCTAAATGTAATAATAGATTACGAATTACAAACATCATAAGCTCATTATTTGAAAGGTTCGTAAATGTTTTTAAAATCAACAAAATCTGGATTAAAACCCAACATTTACTCGTCATTGAAATAGGACAGGGACCCGTTATACAGGGTGAATTTTTCAACTGGGCGTGGATGGCTACTTTCGAAACTATGAGGAATATAGAAAAACGTTGAAAGGAGTCTCGAGGCCGATTTTGACGAAAACTAAAACTGCATTATTGGATTTTAGAAAAATCAAAAATCCTGGCCAGGAATCGAACCCGCTGATTTTGGAAAAAAAATCACACCCTGTATTATTACACCGTTCGATAGTGTTGCTATTAAGGATCAAATTATGAGAACTAATCATATACGGCAAACTTAAGGAAATGGCTGATTTTTATGAAATTGCTATTTTTCCATGTTACTTTACATCTAGATACTGAGCCATAATTTATTCGAAATATAAAATTTCATTGTTTTCAATGTCTCACTGGATTTGACGTTTCAACAACTGTACTTAGCAATACGACATTATTGAGTTGAACTAAAAATAGCATTATTTTAAAGAAGAAATGGTAACTTATGTTTCAAATACAGTCTTTGCTTTGAAGATTAATCAGTTTTTCTGTAATTATACGTTTTCCTTAAGTTTGCCGTATATGATTACTTCCCAGAATTTGATCCTTATTAGCAATACTATCGAACGGTATAATAATACAGGATGTGATTTTTTTTCCAAAATCAGCGGGTTCGATTCCTGACCAGGATTTTTGATTTTTCTAAAATCCAATGATGCAGTTTTAGTTTTCGTCAAAATCGGCCTCGAGACTCCTTTCAACGTTTTTCGATATTCCTCATAGTTTCGAAAGTAGCCATCCACGCCCAGTTGAAAAATTCACCCTGTATACGTATAATCACCGAATTTCTACTTTACATGGAAGTCAAAACTACGTTATTCGAAGTTAACACCTGCAGTGAGTTCGCGATTATTCACTACCCCCACAGGAGCAGTTCCCGACAAACTGTGTACTACACCGATTATTTAAATTTTCCCATATTATTCTAGTTTTACCAGAAAATGGCACTTGGAATTATATGGTTGTGAACTTTTTTTAGCGTGTAATCACCAAATGAGTCTTCCCGCCTGGGTGGAGAAGAAGGGACTGTCATATTCGGACTGACTAAAATCCACGATGTACCTTCAATAGGCTTTTAAGTTCCAGGCAACGACGATATATTATTAGACTCCTAGACACTCCCGCGAATATGGTTTTAATGAATTAATGACGTTTAGTCAACAATGTTATCTTAATGATTTAAGAAATGCTATGGGATGTACTAATAATATTAGTTTTTCGTCTGTGTCTTGATTTTCAACGTAAATCTGACATAGTCTTAATTTTCCTTTTTCCACATTCTGAAAGCCAACGCAACACTTATGTTTATACAACATATTAATACACTCAAATGACCTAGGTATGTAAAATCCAGGTAATATTCCCAACAAATTCATGCCATCCTAAGTTATTACCTGCAGCGAATCCTCGTGTAACGCGTACTCGTAGTACGCGATTATTCACGATCCCCCAGAGACAACAGTCGCCGACAAATTGTGTACGACACCGACTATTATAGTAATCTCACGTTAAGCTGCTGAACTAAAAGCTGTTTCACGTTTATTTGTCATCATTACCGTCTCAACAATACGAGGATCTTGAGCTTCGAGATGCACAGAAAATTGACAGGAACGTAGACGCCTTTCATGCTATCTAATAGAGTGCAGATGGAGTAAGGTTATGACCGAAAGGTGGCCAATGTACAGCCAAAGAAACCAGGGCCGTCCAAAAGCTGGGGGTGACGATATCGTCAATGGGCTGCCTATAAATGGATGAGAGACGCACAGAACCAAGAGATATGGGCAAAAAAGGGGTGAGGCGTATACCCAGCAGTGGGTGATCCCGGGCCGATATGACGATGATGATGATGATGTTGGTCATGCTTTACTCTATAAGGCACCTAAATGGCGACAATCGTACAAGCAAACGATGCGATCAACGCACGATGAGATCGAACACACTCATTTCTTATTTGATCCTAATTAAAGCACGTAAGTCATCGCGGGCGTAAACTCATTTTCAGCGACGATGAACGCATCATTCTCTCGTACGACCGTTGCCAATTAGGACGACGCCTAGACTCTACGACGCGATCTAAGTACGACGAGGAATCCTCTAAAGACAAACCACAACCTCAATGCTACAGGTATTATGCAAGCTAAATTCAAGCTATACTAAGTTATTCGTGCAGCGAGGTCTGGCCTTACAACCAAGTGATTATTCACTACTCCCCACGGGACCAGTCGCCAACAAACTGTGTACTACACGAACTATTATTATAATCTAACGTTAAGCCGCTTTGAGCTAAAATAATTAGCGTCTAGTTCTTGTCTGATATTCAGTTAATTAATGTGGAGACGTGTTTTGAAATTCGTTTGCAGAGTGCACTAAATTGTTCAATGTTCTGTCAAGGAATTAAAAATTTGAGCACTTGAAGGATAAATACATACTTTCTTGGTATAATCAGGAAATCTGGACAGTGACGGATTCTCAGACCAAGGTTTACTTTCTGTGGCATATAATTAATTCAGGTTTATAACATGACGGTAGCCAGAAGGTTCATCATTTTTTTAAATCCCATAACTCGCACATTTTTTTAGTGTGATAAAATCATCAAATTAGCCCGCGCCCAGGGCAGGATGGAAGCAAATGTTTGACTCATACTGACTAAAATCCACGGTGCCCTTCAATAGCCTTCTACGTTCCGAGGCCGCGGTTACCTGATAAGACAGCCTATAGTATTAACACAAATAAGAATCGGAACCTACAACTCGCCCAATGAGAATATATTGCACAAGACATAAAACATTTTTTTCGGTTCATATTATTTTCGACTAGGTGTTGTCAACATAGTGAACGAAATTGACAGCTCTAAAAGGTGAGATACGCTTTCTATATGCGAAAGGAATGTGTCTGAAAATTACTGAACATTTCATCCTTCATCATACCTTTCAACATTATTATATTTTTATAGATTGAGAGCACGCAGACTGTTTGTTCAAGCCAGTTCTTTGCTTTTGTTTTCAAATTCAAATGCTGAAAGTGGCGTTATAATTGAATCGAGCAGCCTTTTCAGACAATTAGAAAAAGTTTTCAGTTTGCTGTCTGGCTGAAATTTAGATAATCATATTCCAATTCTTGTTTTCGTTGTTAAAACTTGTTGAAAATATCGTATAATGACTAACGTTTGCCTGCGGCTTCGCTCACTGATTTAGAATTTGACAATCATTTCGAATTGTACATGTGTGTGAAAAGTTTCCTTTTTGGGGTTGAAATCCGTCTTATAACATTTTACAACATTATTTTTAATTTCTGTTTAGACACCCACGGCGACCGACGTCTCACGATCTCCGGCAACCGCAGACCCCGAAACGTAAAGGGCTATTCACGGACGTGGTGAATTTTAGTCAGTACTAAGTCTGATAATCCCACCCGCTCTGCCTTGGGTGGTAGGACTCATTTGATGATTTTACAATGCCAAAAAAAAAGGCGTGAAAATGATAACAGAAAACATACTTTTGGTAAGATATATTTATCCGCCCAATGAATATAACACGCGTTCGAGGACAGCTATTGCATAATGCAAATTAATGTACTAAATGGTATTTTAGTTCAATACGTGGAAATATTTGATAGACGCATGCAACTGCAAATAGAATGCGGAACACTCGCTGGCGCCTACCGCATATTCGCAGCGCACGTCAACACTTTGACACCGTTGAAAATAAACTTTGTAGTAGGAACATAGAATTGAAAATTCAAGGACAGTATTTCCTGAAATGGTCACAGCTTATGCTCGTGAAATCTTTCAGACGATTCGAGATATTATTTTGTCAATTTACGTTGCAGATGTAAAAGTTACATCATGGATAAACTATAAAGAATTAATCAAAAATAATTGTTAAATCCTGCGTAGCGACTCAATGTTTTTTATTGAAAAAAAAAAATCTCCTTACTATAAAATGACTTAAAAAATAAAAAATAAACTTCACATTCATGGTGTTTTGTATATCGTTCTAAATTGCTTTTTTCACATTTAATAATTAAAACTGGTGCTAAAAGTGTAATGAAAAGACAACTTCAAATATAAAAAACACCACGATTTTTAAAATAAAACTAGAAAATCCAGTACATTTATACCTCCCTAATTAAGAGCACTAAAAACATTCAGTGATGTTCCGTAAAGTAGTCTGAAGCACTATAAACACCAGAATGTTGTGAAAACTTTTTCATTAGCAAGTTTCAGCCTAGCTCGGCTCTAAAAGCCAGGTTTGAACAACTGCTAACTGTTTTAGCTGAAGATTAAAGTGCCTATTACGGTGAAATATTATATTTAGGTGCGCATTTTTTGTAAAGGTTAACAAGGCTTCGTCGTGTTTTATATTTGCAAGACAAAAATCCAAAACTTAGCCTTTTTAAAAGCATTTTTCAGAACGTGGTTGGGTTTGGCTTTCAGTCTAACTTGAGGCAGCTGAAGGACTTGAGAAGGAAGTTGGAGGACTGTTGTGTTTGCACAGGTAACCGAGACTTTGGAACGTAAAGGGCGAAAGGAAAACATGAAGGAACACCTTGGATTTTAGTTATAACGAGTCTGACAGGGCGGGGAAGGCCCCATTTAATGATTTTACCAACCTATATATATGTATTTTGCATGGAGCTACTACCCTTCTGACTTCCACATCCCCTTGCCTTCCTAACTGAACTGGACCAACGGCTCATCGTGCTTTCTCGGTATGTATGTAATGGTAGTCCATTGATCTCCTCCTATCCACAAACCAACCTTGGCAAGCATAGCTTAAAATACATACAAAGACCCAGTCATAAAGAGACAACTTTTATTTTTTTTAAAGTGCTGCGGACCAGCACCTCACCTTATTTTTTTATTGTCCGAGTAATATTACTCTATTACTTTACTCTACAATTATTTAAAGTGGATAATTTAAGTAGCTACAAAACTGAGGGGAAGTGGGGATCCCGCAAAGGATAAGCATAAGTGTTTTACTGTGTCACAACAACCAAATAAGTACAGACGAACATGGCAGAACTACTCCATGTTTCGGAGAACATGTTCTTCAAATGCAAAAGTAAGTTGGTCAACTTTATTTTTTATGTTTTGGGGATAGATAGGTTTTTATTGTCAACTATTTTAACTAACTTCAAAAAAAAGAGGAGGTTCTCAATTCGTCGTAATCTTTTTTTTTGTGTACTTTCGACGTTATGAGTTGGCTACTGAATCACTTAGGTACCATAAATAATAATGTACGTAAATAAAATTAAAGATAAATTCAGCGTATCAGTTTAGTTAGTTCAACTACGGAACCCTACACTGTGCGTGGCCCGACACGCACCTGTTTTTTAATATATTTTTCAGCATTTATTTTAATTTAAACCGATAATTTTAAACAATTTATAAACTATAGACAAACATAAAATAAAAATATTCAAAGAGCGTCATAAAATTCAACCACATGGCTGTCAAAGGTAACAGTGTCCAGAAAGCTGGCAACATTTCCACTTAGGCTATCAATACTGATTCTTTAAGCAAAAAATAGGCCAGTCCTCAACCTAAATAATTACAACCCTTTATTTCCACGCAACAAGATACCAGCTTCTGATACTAATAAATTAATTCAATATTCTAATTATTTATGAAGATCCTGTTTCTCAAGGGAAGAAAGCCTTCAACGTATTAAATGTCTTTAAATTGATTAATACAATACTGAAACCAGTGAAATTAAATTGGTTGTCTTACTGATTTATAATTATACATATTAAAATTTATAGGTTATATAAATTAAGCGGGGTTCAATTACGTCTGAAATTATTGTATCATTTGTATAAATTTTCAGCCTGAAAATTTTGTTTTAATAAAAAATACTTACTAAGTTTTTTTTTATTATTTTCCTGTAGTAGGTAATTGACCTACAAAAAAGTCAATTACAGCAAATGTTAAAGGAAGACAGTAAAAAGATAGGTATAATGCATTATGCAAATATCCTGTTCGCTCCCATTTTCTTTTATTTGTTCTCGATTTTTCCCCAATTTTGGATTATTAGGGAATATTGCTATGAGTCCGATCATGATGCCAGCCTTCAGATTCCTTTTTGTTTCCTTTTGGTCTTCGCCATTTCATTAACGTATTTAGATTGCTAACGAAAAATTCTGATAGGAAAGAAAAGGGCAAGAGAAAATTTTATTTAAATAAAATCAATTACATTACGTTTTTGGATCCTTTTTGTGAAAAAGCTTTCAAAAACTTGATCCAACATTTATTATTACTACTAGAGTGGATTTCGCTAAAACGAAGATTATATCAGACGACCTTATGCAGGTCGCCGGAAGACGTTGGATGCAGGTCGCTTCCAACCGGTACATGTGGAGATCAAAAGGGGAGGCCTATGTTCAGCAGTGGACGTCCTATGGCTGAGATGATGATGAAGATTATATCCAACAAACTAGATCTGTAAGTATAGAGACGCAATCAGGTCAACTTACAAATTTTATCAATCGAACTTTAACCTTCCACTGTTGTGATAAGGTTGAAAAACAATTAAATTTTGACAGGTTGAGGTAGGTTGATGTGTTGGCGTCTGTCAACTTACGGCCAGTTCATGACATTCCCGCTGAGAGTGGTGTCTTAGCGCGCAGTGGCGAGCGGTAAGATCTAATGTGTAGAAATGTTTGACACACGACAAGAGCGCCGCCACCATCGCGAATTCGGGTACTATCAAAGAAACTTATGGCTTATTCTCGCCGCCCATCGCTCCGATCACTGTTAAGACTAGGCCGTGAACGGGTTGTAACAATCAAGGTTGAAGTTGAAGGTCCTTCAATCATCATCATCCTGTTCCCACTATTGGGATACAAGCCTCTGTAAAAGGTAGTGTCTTCGAATTTTTGGTTCTAGGACATGCCGATTTCCTCGCGATGTTTTACTTCACTGTGATGACCTTTAAGGAACAACAAATAGTCAGTTTCTGTAATAAACTAATAAAAGGGCTATTGAAGGACACCGTGGATTTTAGTCAGTACAAGTCTGATAGTATGGGGTGGGAGCACTCATTGGATGATTATACCACGCAAACAAAAAAAAAAAAACAAAGACGTTAAAAATACACTTTAAACACATTTCACCCCCTGGAACATTTATCTAAGCAGTCCCGACTTGAACCCAGAGCGAATGATTTACGCGCGACTATCTTGAGTCAAGCACACTTCATTTACCACGACGCGCGTCGCTGTGAACTGAAGAAGTTGAGACAATACGGGCGCGACGCCAAGTGAAAAACACAAAAGGAAAATCTGGGAAATATTGTGTTTCGTTGATCGTACACCCACAAATTGTTACCTACCACTTGAGATCGCACGCAAGTGTGTACCAAAATATGGTATGTTTTTGTACATTTTAAAAGTCTGTTCGGTGTAAGGAGTATATCGGCAATATCTGACGTTTGTTTCTACGGGATTCTTGTTCGAAACACGTACGATAATTATTTATGTTTTGAAAGATGTCCCGTTCTAGAAATGTAATAAAAATGTATTTTTTGATTGATCAAAATACTTATGTTAGCCTTAAAGACGTTTAATTTGAGAAACACAATATCTAATACTTGTTCATTCGAATTGGCTGCTAGAGCCGCGAGACTATCTTAAAAAAAAGCATCACAGCACTGGAATGCAATCCACCTAGAGTGTAAGGATTTTCAACAAAAAATAGTAACCATTTCTTTAAAAAGTGTGTCTATTTCTGACCTAGAAAAATAGAAATAAATCCGAGCCATATAAAAAATCCCTGCATTGTTCGAGGCATTAGTTTATAGTGCAGTCAGATTCATAGTCTGCTGGTATTACACGCACTTTCATTGTTCTCCAATGTAGGTCAGCATATTACTAATATTTTACAGTATCCAGCAGTTATAAATATGAATTTCTATTCTTATAAGCTTTTATAGAAATAGCTTTGGAAACATTTTGGTATTTTCTCCATGACCTATTTGGAACAACACCAAAACTACGCAACAAGTGACACTGTAATGGATTCTCTAAACTTTTGAACATTTCTCAAACAGATAAATAAATACCATTTTGTATAATAATATGGTACTTGCCAAACATTTTATATAAAATGCGACTTTGTCCTGGATGAAAAGCAGCTTATCTGTATTTTTAGACCGCAAACTGAAAATTCTATATCTACATTAATATTATGAAGAGGAAAGATTTTTTTTTTGTGTGTATGAATGTTTGTAATGAATAAACTCAAAAACTATTGTGCCGAAAGATTTTTTCGCCATACACCACATTCACCCTGACCATTATCATGTCAATCCCGTGTGAAGCCAGGACGGGCCGCTGTAACCTATAAAATTTAATCGATTCAGGCGAAAACAGTACCAGGTTTAACCAGATAGACGAAGCTTTTCTTTGAGCATGTGAAGAATGTTACGAAGTTGGTCAAAATACTTTAATTAAATCAAACAGGGAATGTGAAATTCTGTAAAATGTAGGGAAATTAAAGTGAAATTAATTTCCCTACGTTGCCTTTATTTTGTTTCTTTTGGAACATACCGAGGCAACTAAAAGAGAGAGATGTTGAAGGCACGTAAAATGTGATCAATCACAACTTCATTTTTGTAGAAAATTTAATGAATGCTTGACTTGAAGGGTCCGTTTGTATCTTGTATAACAAATATCAGTAGATATCGTACTCGTAGATCTACTATCAAAGACACATTTCAATTTTATCATCAAAGGAAATCAGTTTCTCAAAGCCTAAAAGGTGTCAAAGGGTTTTCAGAACTTCAGTCATGTGCCATCCGCACCCTTACCCTACTAAGATGTGGCCACAGATGTGGGTGAGTATAAGCCACTATTTTATACGCAGCACCTGCGTAGGTTCCATAATAAGCTTGGCTATATGACTACTTTTACCAACCCGTACTGAGGCACCGCAGCGGTTTTTTTTGTGTTTAAATCAGCGCAATGAAAATTCACATTCCCACCCAGGACTGGACGGGAAGGCCTATCAGACTTGTACTGAATAAAATTCCAAGGTGACCCTTCAATAGCCCTTTATGTTTCAGGTTTACGGGGTTACCTGATGAGATAGTCTGGCGACCCAAGCAAGCTTTGGCCCTCTAGGGTTAAGGGGCCCCGTCATTTTGTTGACAGCTCATTGAGACGAAAGTGGAACAAGACGTTCCGTCGACCCCGGCCCGCAGTGGATTAAAGTTTGTTTCCGACTTCAACTTGTCTGCCACTAAGTTGCTGCCTGCCGCGCTGATTCCGGGCAGGCGGCAGGTGGGGCGACACTACTACACAGCAGTGCTACTTTACTTTGCTTTCGAGCTCGGAATGTAATCAAGGATCAGTAGTGCAGCAGTAGGTATTGCTACGTGCTACCGAGTTGCTGCCTACCGCGCTGATGGGCAGGCGGCAGGTGGGGTGACACTACTACACAGCAGCGCTACTTTACTTTGCTTTCGAGCTCGGAATGTAATCAAGGATCAGTAGTGCAGCAGTAGGTATTGCTACGTGCTACCGAGTTGCTGCCTGCCGCGCTGATTCCGGGCAGGTGGCAGGTGGGGCGACACTACTACACAGCAGCGCTACTTTACTTTGCTTTCGAGATCGGAATGTAATCAAGGATCAGTAGTGCAGCAGTAGGTATGCCTACGTGCTGCCGAGTAAGTATGTGGTGTTTTTGGTTTGTAAGACGCCAACCGAATTAATTAACACAACTTTATTTACGTTTTTTTTCTATAACTAGATACCTACTGATAAAACTAGATACCTTTATCCTGACATTGAAAATGAACGCAGAATTTTCTAGAACAAGCACCCAACTAAATAGTTTCCCGAACAAAAATTCTAACCTTACCTTTTATCGAATCGAGTTTCATGACAAAGGAAGGTTTTCTTTTTACATATTGTCGATGGAAAAGGTTTATTGGTAAGGTTAAGAGCATATTTTTTTAAGTATAACTTTTTGTTTTTTTAAGGACTTCAGTCGTGGCGTGGACTCTACCTATAAACACAGTCAAAGATTTACAAATGAAACATACACATTTTTCTTCAAAGAACAAAACAAAACAAGTCTATTTTTAGACCACTACCGAACTGCATTCGTAAGATAAGGTAACACAGTCCTCACCGCTTCTTATTTCCATATATTCACCTCTTTTGCAACCTCACAAGGCTACGCGGCTACAGTATAAAGATAAACAGCAAACCAACGTCACCCGAGGCCAAACCACAAGATTTCTGTATTTCATTTACAGCGTAGTTGATATAATAACTGCGTTTTTTGTATAGAATTTTGACGCTAACTTGATGGAAACAATTTATACCTCGTTCATACATTTGAGGCGCCAGTATGAAAGAGGTATATTTTTTTCCATCAAAGCGTCAAAATTTCGTTAACTTTACGTTACAAAAACGTGAAATGTCATGCTAGAGCTTCCGTTTTATTAACGGTGCGTGTTGTCTGTCAAATAAACTTTTTATTTCGACCATATGCACGACCCCTAAACTATATAAGAAACTTTGCTCGGTAAGTATGTGAGTGAGTGACAATTAAACTCATAACATGTAACATCACAGTCAATAGCACAGACATCACTGTGTCAATTGTGACGTCAACTCACTGTTGTGTCGTGTTAAGTTTCCGTACGCCTGAATCAAAAACAAAATTATTTTTTGGGTCATCTATCTGTCAGTCCGTCTATCGTCTATCACAACCAATTCTTCCTAGTTGAAATACTGTATATTTATACGAGCTATACAATGCTATAATATATTGTGTCTACGGAGCCCCGGACCCCAAGAAACACGGTTATGTTTATGCGATAACCCTTCAAAAGGTTTTCTGCAGGTTAGATAAGGAAAATGGTGGAGCAGCCAATGGGGTGTATCCTGTAACCGTATTGTCACGCATTTTACCTTATAGTGGTACTAAGGTATGAAAGAGATTTAGTGAGGGACTTGGCTTGTTGTGATTTTGCTTAAAGATATTATGTATAGCTTTAGAGTAAAAGTAAAAAAAATGTACCTTCGAGCCGGATGAAGACAAGATTGTTTCTTGTTTTTGTTGTAAGTGGTGGTTTGAAAATATTTTTAATATGTATAACGCTAAGGTAAATGCACATCCCGGCTCGACGGCGCGTCGTGTTCCAGGCGCGCCTCAAAGAGCTGTCAGCAAAATGACGGGGCCCCCTCTCAGAGGGCCAAAGCCTGCCGGGGTCGCGGGACTTATTTCTATTACCGTGACCCCGGAACATAAAGGGCTACTGAAGGACACCGTGGATTTTAGTCAGTACAAGTCTGACAGTACCTCCCGCCCTGCCCGGGGTTGGAGGTCTCATTTGATGATTTTACCACGCTAACACATGCACATTTAACATTTAGTCATTAAATGAGTAGGTAAATGTAAAACTAAACATGTATGAACATGTTGCAACGTTATTGAACATCATACCTGTACTCAAGAACGAAAAATTATGAAGACTATTTTAGTGTACTTACCTTTCGAAAGATACTATCAAAATAGGCTTCATACTTCTCCCTCAATACAAATGCCCTTTCTCTCTGGTACAATATCTTCAATATCAATTTTGGACAAGTTAAGAAGTATCACAATTATTTAACAACAAGAACTTTAAAACAGATTTTTTTTAAAAGACACTTCAAAAAAAATTGTGTAAAATTACTTTTCTTTCGGAAGTTTCTCGGTTTTAAGAATTAAAAAGGATATTAATCATGTAGGTATATTTTTTGTTTTCAGTTTCCGATATTTCGGCACTGTTGCAAGCGCCATGATCACGGATGAACTAATATAAAGTTATTGCGGGTTGATGTTTATGAACATACAAATCGGTCTACCCTCTTTGTTGTTCGTTTTTTGCGTTCGACAACACTACTATTGTCACACGTCTCACTCACGCTTAACTCAAAACAAATAGTAAACATAGTAAATAAAGCCAGTCAGTCAAGTAAGTCTTTGGCTTTGTTTTTTATTTCATTGACTTTTGCCACCGACTTCTAAAAGAAAATTTATTTTAAACTTTTTGTTTGTTTTTCAATTGGGTTCCTTTTTAAAAAAATATTTCATTTTACCCTTTATAATTCAGATATTTAACAAAACACCCCAGGGAGTCTGATTTATTTCGTCTTTGAAAAAGCGCTAATTAAGTAAGCAATAACGGTATCCTGTGGACGACGTCACGGGATATCGATTATTGTTGTGTAGCAAAACCCTCTCTAAAATGTAACAAACACTTTTCAGACAAACAAACATACATACAAACATACGAGTCAAACTGAGAACCCCCTGGTTTTTGAAGTCAATTATAAATTTGTTCTAAAATAATAAACATAAAAGGTTATTTTCAAACCGCCTCTCGTCGGAAAGATAATAATTTTCTATGATAACGTTTTTAATGTTACCTTTTAAAACGCTTGCGGTTATGACTACGTTTTCACGTCAGCTACAGTGTCCTGCTTTTATTTCCCTTGTTTTAAAACCTGTCAAAAAAGATTTTGTGTAAATGACGCGTTTTTAAAAGCGGAAAAACGCAATGACAGGTTTTTTATAAAGTCTTAAATTGGTTACATGACGTACCGCAAAGTAAGTTATCATTTTTTTAACGTGGTTATACCTTCATTTGAGTCCGAACATATAGACCCAGGGCGGGACGGAAGGGACTGTCAGACTCATACGGACTAAATCCACGGAGTTCCTTCCATAGGCCATTACGTTCCAGAGTGACGGTTGACAGTTCCGCGACGATTCCAGGCTTAGGCCCTCTATACGGGGCCCCCCGTCAGATTTCTGACAGCTTGTTTATACGCGCGAAAAACACGTCTCGTCGTCATCACGGGTATGGTCTATGATTGGACGGCAAGTCCCACATTACTCGCCGTCCCCTTGCCCGCGTGAGTCACTTGACTGGGGTGCGCAGATGAGGTGTTCAATTAAACTATTGAACACCTCATCTGCGCACAAAGTGTTATTGCGTTATTTCATAAAGAATCTCTGATCAGCATCCCGGAGTTAGTATTTGTGTCTAACTAAAAGAACATGGACGAAAATACTGTTGATAGTATCCGCGAGCGTCTGCAAATGGACGTGGACAATCACCCGTATACATAAGTTTAAGGTAGTACTTAAAAGTAACTGCCGAAATATGAGTAGGTATCTTCTAAGCGTGATTTTGATGTTTAAACAAAAGCCTTCAAAGATAAATTACTAATTTATAACGAAAATATTATAATGAATAATGATGCGAATGTAGTAGACATTTTCTGAATTAGTTCTTTCAACTTTGTGAACATTCATCTTGATCCTGTCAACTTTGGAACTTTATTATACTTATTTTATCTAACCGTCGCATTGTGAGCGCCTAGGACAGACAGTTATGAAGTTGAAATCGACCTATTTACTTTCTAAGTAGATGAAACACAGAGAAATTGAGACGATAAAAGATTTTTTACTTACCAGATATTTTGAAGATAGAACCATGAAGTTTCTTCCCCGTTCTTCTCTATGGAAAAGACCCAAACTATATTTGCATGCTAAAACAAGTTTTCACGTTTACCTTAAAGTACCTTTTAAATACTTCATTCACATCATCATCATCTTCACCAGCCATAGGCGTCCACTACTGAACATAGGCCTCCCCCTTAGACCGCCACGCCAAACGACAATTCGCCACTTGCATCCATCAGCTGTCCGCGACTCTCACGATGTCGTCGGTCCACCTAGTGGGAGGCCTACGCTACGCTGCATCTTCCGGTCCGTGGTCGCCACTCGAGAACTTACACTTACATTTCGCCAGTTATGTTTAAGTCCCATATAATAAGGCGAACCTGTTGCCATCAACGGCATAAATCCAGACTCCAGCTGATGCTCAGTGAAAACCAACAAAGCGAGGTCGAGGTATAAACACTAATTAATCCAATAATCACTTTCCTAAAGCCTGAAAAACTAATTAAATTTATTTTTTGGGCATAAACACAGTGCTTGAAATGAAACCTACATTAGTCAGTAAAGCGGACTGGGCCTGTATTTCCACTGCTGGAGACTGGGACTGTTTTTACGTCAAGAAAACCACTGCGATGGTGCTCGGTCGAAGACTCATATTTTAATAATGTCAAAAAGGAACAAAAAATATAAAATAAAAACAACATTCGAAATATAAAAAAACACTGTAAAAATAAAGAATAAAACTGTAAAAAGGTGCGTCGCGCACATTCCTCCCCCCTTGTTAAACCCTCAGCTTGAGCAGCTTCTTCAAGGGCCTCTCTTCAGTATGCCCGCTGCGGTCCTGACGTCCGCCACTCGAATCACCCCATCGCGACCCGGATAAGTAGCTGAGATACGCCCTCTCGGCCAAGAGCCCCTCGGTAGGTTGCCGTCAGCCACCAGGACCAGATCACCCACAGCCAACTCTGGAACATCACCTTGCCCGGGTCTGGGAATAAGACTCGGCAAATACTCTTTAACCCAGCGCTGCCAGAAGTGGTCCGCCAGTCTGACCGCTTTGCGCCAGCCGCTTCTTGACACCAGATCTCGTTCCGTCAAGGTTGCTGGAATAGGACGCCCCGACGAAGCTGCAAGAAGAAAATGATTCGGAGTGAGCGCCTCTTCGCTGCCGGGCTCTACCGAGACGTGCGTCAGGGGGCGGGAGTTGATGAGGCCTTCTGCTTCTGCCAGCACAGTTCGGAGAACTTCTTCTGATGGAGCACGTTCGGTGAGGGTCACTCGGAGTGCTGTCTTCACACTTCTCACCAGTCGCTCCCATGCTCCACCCATAAACGGAGCCGACGGAGGAATGAAGCGCCAACTGATTTTCTCCGTCGCAGCATATTGCATAGCTGCGTCCCCGTAGAGTGCACGGAGTTCTCTTTTTGCCCCGATAAAAGCGGTGCCATTGTCAGACCAGATCTCAGACGGCGTTCCTCTGCGAGCCACGAAGCGCCGAAGACTCATTACAGCAGAATCTGTTGACAAGCTTCCAACAACGTCCAAATGGATAGCGCGGACGACTAGGCACGTGTACAAAGCGACCCATCTTTTTTCCTTTCTTCGACCAATAGTCACCTGAACTGGCCCGAAGTAGTCTAGCCCAGTGAATGTAAATGGGCGCTTGTGGTGAGCTAAACGTGCCTCCGGAAGATTCCCGGTGGGCGGCTGGAATTTCTCAGCTCGGCGAATGCGGCATAGCTGGCAACGGAAGGCAACGGAACGGACGACGTTTCTTAAGCCAAACAAGTAGAAGCTCTGGCGAAGCTCGTTAACCACGGTCTCCGTGTTGGCATGGGCGGCTCGGCGGTGGTAGTGGTCCACCAGTAGCTGGACGGCAGGGTGCTTCCCGTCGAGGACGATGGGGTTCTTTGTGGCTTCAGGCACTCCCACGGCTGCGGAGATTCGGCTGGATAGGCGTAGAAGGCCCTCTTCATCCACAATCAGCGACAGTCGAAACAACCGACTGGTGCGAGGTATGGGCAGGGGTGAGAGGCTGCTTAGACGCATCATCTCGTCGGGAAATGAATCCAGCTGTGCCTGGCGCAAAATGTGCGTCTCGGCTAGGCGCATATCGGCAGCCGTCTCATGCGTCGAGTGTGGAGAGCCAAAAGAACTTGACGGCTGAAAAGAAAACGTTAATATTCCCCCTTGCTCACGCACTAAATTCTCTACATGAAGTCCCCTACGTGACAAGGAATGGATTCTGATCCGAGTTAAATATTTATGAGCTCTAAATGTTGCTCGTACCAATCTCAGCCAAGAGCTAAACCGCTTGGGATCAGCTGAGACAGGCACATGCCTCTCAACGCTACCGATGAGGTGAACTTTTGCAATGGTATATCCTGGATTCCTACTCTCTTCATTTACACTTTTGTACTCTGAGGAACTACAAGGTTCAATAGGCCAGTCAGAAGAAAGCAAGAATTCTGGACCAGTGATCCAGCGAGACTCTGGGGACAACGTAGTGCGTTTTAACCGAGTTGCATCGTCAGCGACGTTCAATTCGCTAGGCACCCACCGCCAATCACTCGCACTCGTTAATTCCAGGATCTCGCCGACTCTGTGCGAAACAAAGGGCTTGAATGAGCGGGCCTCGCTTCGCAACCAACTCAACACTGTCATTGAATCACACCAAAAAACTTGCCTGACAGGTTTGAAACGATGAGAGTCGCAGATTGTGGAAGCGAGGCGCGCGGCGATCAACGCTCCCTGCAGCTCCAACCGTGGAATCGAAACCGGCTTTAGGGGAGCTACACGGACTTTGCTGCAAATTAGTGCGAGCCTGACTTCTCCATCCTTAAGTACGAACCGCCAGTAAGCCACCGCAGCATAGGCGGACTCGCTGGCGTCGGAAAAAATATGAAGTTCGCAGTGATTCACTTCACAGTCGGCTAGGCAGTAGCAGCGTGGGATCTGTAATTCGGCAGCCCCAAACAAATCCTGAAACCATAGCCTCCACGCTGCACTGTCCTGCTGTGAAAGTTCTTCATCCCACTCGATACCCTTGCGCCACGCATTTTGGAACATGATGCGACCGGTCACTACTAGAGGCGCAAGAATACCGAGAGGGTCAAAAACCCGCATTACGTGGGCCAAAACCACCCGTTTGGTAAGCTTTTTTGGCAACCCACCCTTTTTTAATCCAACATTGAAACCGACACAGTCAGTAGTGGGCTGCCAAATAAGGCCAAGCGTTCTTACAGGAGTGGCCAGGTGGCCCAGGTCTACGGATGACGTCACCGGCGCCTCCAGCAACGTCTCCTTAGGCAACAACGTCAGCGCCGAAGCGTTGTTGGAGGTCCAGCCACGCATTTCAAAACCCCCGTTTTTGTGGACAGCGTAAATATCAGCGGCCAGTTTTGCTGCTTTATCCACGCTGTCAAGGCTGCAGATGCAATCGTCCATATAATGATCGCAAATGATTGCACGCGCTGCGTCCGGGTATCGTGGTTGATGCTCGGCTGCATTTTTATTTTTAATGTAAATTGCCGTAAAGGGACTAGAAGCGGCACCGAACATCATCGACGACATCCGGTAAACGCGCAGCTGTTCGCGCGGACTATCGCGCCACAAAAACCTCTGTGCATCGCGATCTTCAGAGCGAATTTTAATTTGTGGAAACATTTCCCTAATGTCCGCAGTTAACCCAATTTTGCCTTCCCTAAACCGAAAAAGAATACCCAATAGTGGCTGAAGTAGGTCTGGGCCTGGTAACAACAACGAATTTAGCGAAACGCCCTCTGATTTTGCAGCGGCGTCGTGCACAACCCGCAGCTTATTAGGCTTGTTTGGGTTGACTACGCCGAAGTGAGGCAGGTACCAAATACGTGGCCCTGTGGGCGCTTCTGGACTCAGCTCGGCGTAGCCCTTCCCAACCATATCGAGAACATTGGCACGATACCGCTCCGCATAACCAGCATCCTTACACAACTTCTTCTCCAAGCCTAAAAACCTAGATAAGGCGAGGTTGTAACTATCTGGTACTGATAAAACGTCAGACTTCCAAATCAGACCCACCTCAAAACGACCACTGGGCAAGCGGCGTGCTGTGCGCTCAATTATCTGACCAGCACGTTCGTCATCAGCATTGCGTGCCTCGCGTTTCGAAATACCTATAGACTCGAGTTTGTACTGCTCCTTAATAAGCTGCTCTAATTCGGAACGGTCGCTTTGATCTTCAGTCGCAGACTCAAACAATGTGGTGTGGCTAACAACATCAACCTGAGTAGTTGAACTACAACCGAAACCGAACAATACCCAACCAAGTGCAGTACGAATCGCGACAGGTTGTGACTTAGACCCCTTACGTGTGGCCCTAGATACGGTGAGGTGCCAGTTATCAACGCCAATGATGAGCATCGGATGGATTTCACCGTAACACAACTCATCTGCAAGATCCGCAAGGTAGGGGTATTTCGTGACGGCGTCCTTGTTGACAAACTGAGACGACACCCCTAAACCGCTAATAGATCTAACCCTACGAATAAGGTGATTATCTTCCGTGTGACGACCCTTAATGTAGAAGTCGACGTAACGCACCCGTGCGTTCTTGCTAAGACCCCCTATGCAATCTACGTGGACGTGTCCTTCTGGCCCATTAACACCTATTTTAGCAGCGACCTCCGCATCAATGAAAGTAGCGGTCGACCCGTCGTCCAACAAGGCATAAGTATCGACACTACCAGATGGACCAGACACAGTCACAGCAACAACTTTCAGCAACGGCCGAAGACTCAGCGATCGCGCCGGACTCTCAGCTGAAAAAGAAGTTGACGCATGGGACAGAATCTCTTTCTCTTCAGCAAGAGTAACTATAGGTACTGAGCTCGACGCGCACGGGGCGGAGCTTGATGTGGACGGCGCAGGATCGTCCACTTCTTCTAAGCCTACGTGAGCCGCGGCTGTGCGCTCACTAGTACTGTGCAACAATCTATGATGGCGGAATTTACAATCGCCAATGTCGCATAAACTTTTTGCTGAGCACAAACTCAGCCTATGCCAACCTTCGTTGAGGCACCTGTGACAGATTCTTTTCTTTTTTATGAAATGCCACTTGTCATCTACTGACAAGGAAATAAATTTTTCACATTGCGTCAACGAATGCTGTTGATGACATAAATCGCAATGAATTTTGCAACTATTTTTATTAGATTTTGATCTAGATTTGTCTCCAACAACGACTGCATGCACCTTATCCCTGACTCGTGGATTAACAGCAGAAGTCGAACTCTGCGCGCTAGTAGATTCAGGGAGGAGACCGAATCTAGACTGCAGCTCGACTACGTCGGCCAGGAAATCGGCGAACATGTCGAGTATGGGTAGGCCACTGGCCGCGTGACTGCCGGCGTAGGCCACCCATTGTGCTCGTAACAGTGGGGGAACTTTAGAAATAACGGATTGAATCAAGTCTGGCGATGTTAGGTACTGAGGCTGGTCGAGTAACCGAATCGCTTCCGCACAATTACGAACACGACTAGCAAAAATAGCAAGGTCCTTACCTTCACCGGAGACGCGCGGTAAAGCGCGCATTGCAGCTGCTTCCTGAGCCACTATAAGTTCGGGTCGGCCGAAGCGCGTATCGAGCGCGCGCAGCACTACACCGGGCTCGCGCGCCGTTGCCAGCAGCATCATGACTGCTTCACGCGCGCATCCCTTCAATGCTCTATTCAACCTAGCTAGATTTTCCAATGCAGAATGTGAGTCCATCGTATCCAGAAAGGCTCTTTTAAAAGAAAGCCATTCTAGATGCGATTTACCGTCGAAAAACGGCAGCGGAAAATCCCTATCACCCCTACGGTGGCAAGCGCCTTTATTAACATTATCTATGAGAATGCCTAACGACTTCACAAGGCGGTCTGAATCACTGGAACAGAGATGCACGTTAGGGTTTGTAGCTGTGGTAGCTAGGTCAGCCGGTTTTATAGGCGATACTGGGGTAGGGTTAACTAAAGCCAAACGGGAGCGGCCGACCGAAACAATTGAAGTAAATTCAACGGGGTCAGCTAGGCCAACTCGATCAGCTTTCAGAGCATCTTCCGAGTTCTGCAGCCAGTCATTGACCGAATGATTGCTTCTTCTCGAACTGCGATGACTGGCATCCGCATCTATAGCCGCTAATTCCGCTCGAAGTTCCAACTCTGCTGCCTCGCGCTCTCGCGCGGCGACCCTCTCTGCGGCGGCCCTCTCTGCGGCCTCCTTCTCTAATTCAGCTATACGGCGAGCATGCAAGGCCTCTGCGGCTAACTTTTTAGCCACCATTGTGGCAGAAGAACGAGATGAAGTTCTACTTACGGGTCTCGACGTAGTCTGGATGGTAGAGACGGACCTCGGCGGGGTCTGATTGCCGGAGACGGGCCTCGAAGGGGTCTGGACTGCGGCCGTCGTGTCGGCGTGTGAGTGGCTGGGCCCTGGCTCTGGGTGCTCCAGCTCCCTCTCCACAGCGTTCCCTTCAGCTCCCATCTTGGCACCCGCACGAGTACGTACCATCACTACTATTTACTAAATTGGTTGTCGAAGGACCAGCAATAAAGCGGACTGGGCCTGTATTTCCACTGCTGGAGACTGGGACTGTTTTTACGTCAAGAAAACCACTGCGATGGTGCTCGGTCGAAGACTCATATTTTAATAATGTCAAAAAGGAACAAAAAATATAAAATAAAAACAACATTCGAAATATAAAAAAAACACTGTAAAAATAAAGAATAAAACTGTAAAAAGGTGCGTCGCGCACAGTCAGTTTATGCCCCGGACATTTTCGGCACGTTGAATTAACACCCGATAAATGCCCGTAAACGCCGAATAATTAATGTCTTTTGCATAAACTTTTTCCCCAGTTAAGATTCTAGTTATTTTGTTACTTAACGAAGTTATTTCTTTTTTGCCCAGTGATCGAGCATTTCTTTGGGAGTAAACTCATTTATGCCCAATACGTCAACTTTATGCCCATTGTTCATAAACGTTTTTGCCCGACCCGTCTCTAGTCTCAATTTAATCTCACTCAGCGAGTGTAGCTGCAGGCATTTCTACTGTATAATTAATACTGCTATGAAACTGCATCCCTAAAGCTGTTCTTCCGGGAAATTCTAATAATTACTGCAATCCGGGCCTCGTTATTCGTGGATTTGCTAAAGAGGTTTTACTGAGCATTCTAATGTAAATGCTTGCAGTTATTATACAGAAATACCGTATTAGAAATGTTCAATTTCTAAACAATAATAAAGGAAAATATTTGTTACTGACTTCAAAAAAAGAAGTAGCTGTACTTTTTTTTATTAATCTCATACCCTTGTCAAATAAGTACGTAAACCGTACTGCCAGCAATAACGTCGTTCAACTAACTATCTACTCAGCGAAAAATGCTCATAAAATAAAAACTACTAAACCAAATTGAAATAAAAATTTTATGAGATCAAATTTAATGAATAATATACTGCATAGAACAAAAAAAAATATTATAACGAGTTCACCCAGTCGCCAAAACTTTTTTAATTGAAATGTAAACACAGCGAGATGGTCAATCTACCCGAATCTGTCAAATTGTAGTTTTGAACCGCAGGCAGCCGTGGAAAGTAAAGGGCAATAGAAGATTCAGTTTCATCAGTCCAAAGTCCAATAATATGGGAATCTCTTCCGCTTCACCCAGAGCGAAATTACTCTTTTGATTTCACAATAATTTTTGTTCTGATTTTCGATTAGATACCTATAGGTATAGACGGTAAGAAAGTTCTCTTTTGATTTTATTCTTCTAATGAACCGGGAATTAGAAGTGCAAATCACAGACAGTCCACTTCAATGGTGGAAAGATAAGAGCGTCTTTCATCCAGCTTGCCTGGCGAAGATGCCTAATTAAAAGAAAATCCTTTTTTTCTTAGCGGGAAAATTAATTAACCCCTAGCTTAATGTACGTTTTATACGGAAAAACTGCAGCAGGTTAATTTTGCTTTACTGTACCTATATCAATGGAAGAAAACGTAAATCCTGTAAGTATGAAAACCCTACTTTTGTGACACAACCGAAAATTTTTTTGAAACCGTAAAAAATACGTATTGGTAATATGAAAATAATAAGTAGGTATTAAATTACAATTTCTCCCGATGACATACATTTATTTAAAGAGTTCATAAAACATGATGTGCATTTCATCAGCTAATTTTAATTTGAACAAACCGTATACAAGGACGGAACGAAAGTCGACAAAACAAAATGATTTCCGTGAAACCTCTGATACGCTCAATGAAAACCACAACGCTGAAACTTTGTGCCTGAAACTTCACTAATGTTAATTTAAAAAAATGTTGAACGTTTTCAATGCAAAAAATCAAACGAGAAATGATGGAAGTTTTGAAGATCGCCTTCTGAATCTTGAATGACAAAAGTTTAAAAAATCACAAAAGATTGAAGAGAAAGTTATATGAGTTTTCTTTGGATAATATAATTCATTCTATTTACCGTGAAGTTCTGAATATTTAATGAATTTCAGAGATAGATTTTTAGGGATGTATATTCTATATCAACATATAAATCGCTTTTCGTGTCTTTATTATATTTATTATCATTAATAACTATGCTTCTTCGACGAATTTTCTGAGACCTTACCCGTAGTGTAAGCGTCACAGTAGGTATGTATTCTCTCTTAGATGTCTAACTACTAGCAGGATACATAGTTTGATGTTCTGTCAAGTCGTACCTACGAACCAAGCGAAGGGGTAGCGGATAACAATAATGTACTGCTTAAGGTGCACCTAAACGGGCAACATTTCTTACTACAATATTTTCGGCCAGCTTAAAACATTTTGATATAGAATATCTCAGTAATATATCTGAACAGGCTCATACGTTTTGTCTACGGCCAGACAAAAAATGTGCGGCTATATGGCGGAGCCCCACTTAAAATATTGTCATAATATTGCATAGTCTAGCTGCAATTGCGGGCAATATAACAAGCAATTGTATTGCAGCAATTTATTGCAGTAAATATACTGCCCGTTTAGACGTGCCTTTAATATAGTAAATGGGCAACAGTTGCCACTGTGTACCTAAGGTTTTAGTACCACAATTCACTTCGTCTTGACAAGTCGTTGACGTGGCTATCTGTCAGAAATGTCTCGACGTCGGTCGCGTCTACATGCCACCTATTTGCAGAGGACTTCTCAAATATCATAAAGGGACTTGGAACGGGCAAACGTCGGCGACACTCGTCTTTAATTTTCACAATAGAATTTTCTCTTTGTGAAAATTGTAGCTCTCAGAGTTACCGATACTCTTGAGAACGTCCAAGAATAAAGAATGGTCAAAGATATTATGTTAAGATAAATAAATAAAAATACAGCCTGTAGCAGTTTAGCAGTAAGCTAAGAAAGAGATCAGGTTTTGATTTTCAGAACAGGCTTAATATTATTGAATTTTATCCTAAGAGGTGAGCGAGAGTACTCATCTGAAGGATTTTTTATGCGTATCATGGGTACTGGTCCATGTAATTTGTAATCATATCTTACTAACTAGCTTATTTCTGCAGCTTCACATGCGTCAATTTCGGTAATTGTACCAAGGTATTCTTAATTGAAATAAAAAATATCGCTATGATTCCTAGCATTCCAACCTGATTAGAAACTATCCGTCTTACCACAAAAAAAGATACTGAAATCAGATGTTGAACACTTTTCTAAAAACTATCAAAGTCATAATTTCAAATCAAAGAAATAGATCATAACGACATTTCTCCTTGATAAAAGCGTCGTTATGCAGTTACACTTTTTTTAGAAAGGCGTTCACCAGGTGTTAATATTTTTCGTGGTCAGGCGGTATATGTCTTGTTTTGCAAAGATATATTTCAAATCTGCTCAGTAGTTTTTACGTGAAAGAGTAACAAACATCTGTTTATCCATCTTTAAAAACTTTCCCATATACAACACGTAAGCAGGACGTAAACAGCATCTAACAGATATCGATACCCTTGTAATCGTATAGCTGCACTGCAACTATAAACCGTAATAGCAGTGGAGTAAAATACATTATATTAAAGTAATAAATGAAAGCATAGTTGAAGGTTCTCGGCTGGCTCGTTATTACAGCAGCTCATGTACTGTGTTCTTTCAATTTCCTCCTTTATATTATGTAAGCTAATAAAGTGTTGGGAAGAGCTTCGTGCTTGCGGACTTGCATTTAATATAAAAATATTAACATAGTTAACGAGAGTGGTTTAATCTTACGACCTTTACTTAGGAGCGAGATATTATTATCTGAGGAACAAGATTTCCGTATTTTTATCTACTATTTTCTTTATTATATTATTACTAATATATTATAATATAATATTCCACAACTATCACACAACACCATCTAGTCCCAAGCTAAGCAGAGCTTGTATTATGGGTACTAGACAACTGATAAACATACTTATATATTTCTAAATACATACATATTATAAATAAATTACACCCAGACACAGAACAAATGATCATGCTCATCACACAAACATTTGTCCTGGGTGGGAATCGAATCCACGACCCCCGGCATAGCAGTCAGGGTCACTAACCACTAGACCAACAGGCCAGTCATAGTATCTATAATTATTGTATGGTGAGTAAAACAGCGCCTCTAATGCCCGAACGAGGAACTATTTTTTTCCATGAGATTGACGAGTTCCCGTTTACGTTACCTACGTCACAAAAAAGATTGTGATGATGTTAGAAAAGGTTCAGGCTTATCACCAGCATTAAAAGCGCGAGTCCTGACAAAATTTTATTCTAAATCTAGATAATATCCAAAGAACGGGACAAAGGCGCGTTGCGTTCCATGCGCGCCACTTATAGCTGTCAGCAAAATACCAAAGCCTGACGGGGTCCGGTCGCGGGACTGTCTCATCAGGTAAGCTTCCCCTCGAACGTAAAGAGGATTGGATTTTAGCCTGTACAATTCTGACAGACCTGGGTAGGAGGACTCATTTCAAAATAATAAATGATATTTATTTTGCTAATAGGTTTTCGCAAACACTTTTACAAGTCAAAACACTTTATTTATAACTAGATGAGGCCGGTGTTTCGTACCTATACACCGTATTTGATGAATTTACAACGATAAAAACATCTAGATATCCAATCTTAATATGAGCAGCGTCCACTTCTTATGAAATCAGAGTCTTTTGAGGAGAAGTAAAAAGGCGTTCGCTACTAAAATATTACAAGTAAAAACGTCTACGGCTTTTATGAAACTCGAAATATAAGAAACACTTAAAAAGATTAGATTTTCTTTAGCACTTCAACTTGGATTACTGGTCTACTTGGCGATTACTTAAGTATAATATTATTAGAGTTGACAGCCTCTGTATGATTCCTGAAAATACTAAGTTCTCGAATTAAGGGCTGATTTTGCAATCGTCAGATAACTTATATCTGACGAATAAAAATGGCGGTTTGACAGCCTTTCTATAGAAAATATGTCCCGCGACCCCGGCAGGCTTTGGCCCTCTGAGAGGGGGCCCCGTCATTTTGCTGACAGCTCTTTGAGGCGCGCGTGGAACACGACGCGCCGTCGACCCGGGCATGGTCCATGGTCGGACAGCGAGTTGCCCTTTACTCGCTGTCCGCATGCCCGTGCCTACGGTGGCCGGAGATCGTCTTGCGACGTACGGCGCCGTGGGCGTACACCACTGCGGTTGGGGCGGAGGGAGGACGCTGTCCTCTCTCTCTCGCGGCCCGCCGCCTCCTTCACGAGCATTACTGCCTCGCAGAAGGCGGCGACCGCTTCCCACTCCGTCTCGCTCCGCAGCATGGCCGAAACCAATGCCGGGCGCGAGAGGTCTCCGCCTATCGCCGCCGTGAGGACACGTCGGTGCTCTGCCCAAGCTGGGCAGTCTTGCACCGTATGCTCTACTGTGTCCTCCGGGCGATCTTCGCAGTGGTGACACCCCGGCGTTTCCTCCTTTCCCATCAGCCATAGGTACCTCCCGAAACTTCCGTGTCCGGTGAGGACCTGCGTCATGCGATAGGTCAGGACGCCGTGACGTCTCTCCAGCCACTCCTCAAAGAGGGGTCTTACCGCCGCGATTGCGGCGTGCCCGGCCGTCGGTTGCGACAGTCGTCCAATCCATACCACCCTGAGCTCGCGCCGGAGCTCTTCCCGCCACGCCTCGACTTCTCGAGGCAGCGGGGTCTCGCCCCGGCGCTGCGCCTCCACACGCCACTCGTAGACGTGCTGGAGGGCAGTCGCCTCCAGATCCCAGGGTAGTAATCCGGCAAGCAGGTTGGCCGCTTCGCCGGCGATCGTGCGGTATCCCCGGAACATCCGGATAGCCATGACCCTCTGGCATGCGACCAACTTCAGTGGTCGCGTCCGGATGCTCAGGGCCCACACGGGGGCCCCATAGAGGGCCATGGACCGCACGATACCGGCGTACAGCCTACGGCAGGAGGCGTTTGGCCCGCTGAGATTAGGCAGCAGTCGCTTGAGGGCGGCTGCTGTCCGGTTCAGCCTTGGGGCCAAACTCAGGAAATGCTCCCTGAAGTTCCACCGGCTGTCGAGGACGAGTCCTAGGTACTTCATCGTCCTCCCGACACCGATGCGAACCCCCTCCACCGTTATGTGGGACTCGGTCCGCGGCGCGTTCAGGCGGCCATGAAAGCACATGGCCACCGTTTTGTGAAGCGCCACCTCGAGTCCCAGCTGCCGGATCCTTTGGACGACTGTCGGAACCGCTTGTGTCGCCTTGTCGGCCGCCGCCTGGTGCGACTCTCCCTGCGCCAGGACGAGCGTGTCGTCAGCGTAACAAATTACGCTGACGCCGTCCGGGAGGTCGCCTCGCAGCACGTAGTCGTAGCCGATGTTCCACAGGGACGGCCCCAAGACCGAACCCTGTGGGACACCGCACGACATCTCTCGCCGGTTCCACTCTCCCCAGTGACCGGGGTAGATGACGGCTCTGTCCGTCAGGTAATCCTCGACCGCACGACGAAGGTAGGTCGGCACCCGGTGATACCGGAGTGCCTCCCTGATGCAACTCCAGGGCAGGGTGTTGAAGGCATTGGAGATGTCCAAAGACACCGCCAAGACGACCCTGCCCCGGGCAACAGCATTCCCCGTCGTGAGGGCTCTAACGCGCATGATGGCGTCCACCGTCGAGCGCCCCCTGCGGAAGCCGAACTGGCTCTCCGACAGGTCCGGGCCCACCCGATTCAGGTGCCCGGCGAGGCGGTCTGCAATGACTCTTTCCAAGAGCTTGCCCACCTCGTCGAGCAGCACGATGGGCCGGAATGCGGACGGAGAGTCCGCAGGGCGCCCGGGCTTCTGGATTAGGACCAGTTTCCCCGTCTTCCAAGGAAGCGGGAACCGGCCCCTCTCCAGGCATGCGCTAAAGAGCCCCCCCAGTCGAGGCCCGAGAGTCCCGAAGGCCAGGACCCAGGCTTTCCCTGGCAGGCCGTCGGGTCCTGGGGCGGTATTTTTGGCCTTGAGCCGCTGTACCGCCACTCTCGGGTCTACCTCGGTCACCTCTGGAGCGTCGTAGACGTCGTCGTCGCTGTTGTGGGTCTCGGGAGCGCTTGAGGAACTCCTCCCTCCTATTGGCGCTCCCCTGACTCCTCCTTGTCACGCTTCCAGAGGTAACACTCTGGAAGCTCATGGCGTCTGATGCCGAGTCGGACTCCGACTCGAGCACCAGTGCCCCCTCCTTCTGTGGAGCGGCACTCTGTGCCCGCTCGGTTTTCGGTGACGGTGAGGAGGACGTACTGGACAAGTCCAGTGACTCCCCCTCACGGGCACGTGAGCCTCCCTGGCTCGATGCGGCGACTGCCGGAGCGAAATTCGGGTAAAAATGATAAGTGTTGCCCCCCCCAGAGTACGGTGGGGCAGACCGGACGTGTCCGGTGCGGGATTCCCCAGCTGCTGAACAGCTGGGACCCGCCTGGGTAGCCTTGACAATTATCTTCTTTTCCATTATTTACTTTTTTATAGAGGTGAGTTCCTCTTATAACCCTACCCCCATTCCCATCCCCTGGTTCACTTCACGGTTACGTCTGAAGATCAGACGCAAACCGGAAGTGAACCAATCCCCCCCTGAGCCCAGTCTCTGAGACCGGGCCCCGCGCCGCCTACAAGCTCGAGCTAGCTGCTCGATCCTGCAGGCGGCGCGCCTTTCCCCGGTGTCCCTCTTTGTCTGGTCTCTCCCTCTGAGCCTGTCCGGCATGAGTGCACGAGTGCCTCTACCGGCAGGGGCCCAGAGATCATTGAGACACGCAAGCCCCACCACGACGGCAACGTGGAGACAAGTTGGTGGGGAAGTCAATTAATACTTAGGCTTTCTTTTTTATCGTTTATTTGTGTTTTTGTTACTAATATAGTTTTAAGTTTTACTAATATATTGAGTCATGAAACTTGAATAAAAGATAATTCTATTCTATTCTATTCTAAGTCAGGTAATGCTTTATTTCTGTGTTTTTTATTTCTGTTTTCGTGGTAAAATCAATCAAATGAGTTACCTGTTTAGACAGTCCCGCGAACCCGACAGCTTTTTGGCCTTCTAAGGGAGGCTGAACGGATCTTGATGTGGGTTACCGATAGGTTGTAATCTGTACTAAAACACAGGATAACTTTTATCCCGACATAACGTTCCTTTAGGATAAATTACGAGTTAAAAAATATATATATTTATCCGTTTAAACACGAAAATTATCCGCAACAGCTTTCTGTTATTTATCAGCTAGCTATGAAGTTTTGCTTGAAAATACAATACTGTTATAAAAGCAGTCATATTCCCTGAATACAACCACTGATAAGCACCATCTACCTGTCTCATTGTCCCCTGTTCAACTGTACATGAGCAACAAGCGCCAGGGGGGACAACGCATCAAGATACTTGCACACTTTTGTTTACGTGAAAACAGAATTGTTGCATTGTCCGCGAGAATTTCTGCAATGCTAACAAAATGGGTACCATTTATTTTTATACTTTTCCTAGGGTGTTGAAATTAAGAGAGGATTTTCCTACTATTTTTTATCTGCTTCAAGCTGTGTAGGATTTCAGGATTTCCCATCGACAGAAAAGTGAAACTTCTCACACCTTTTTCATGTTTTTTCAAAATTCCAAATATGTGTACTGCAATACATGCCTACGTGTTTAATTTTATGTACCTACCTATTTTTAATTGTGTGTCTCTATTACACTGAATAAATCTTTTATCTACGTCTATAGCCAGCTAAAGGCTTTGAGTGAATGATTCTGAAACTTTAAGTTGGAATGTTGATTTAATTGTATTTCATTAGATATTACCATAAAAACCAAAACACGACAAAATCTTAATTAAGCCCCATTTAAAAAATTCAAAAACTAGCAGGCAAGTTTCAATACGTTACGGACTATATTTAATATACAATGAATTCAGTTGATCAAATATAAACCGCAGTGTAGCAGCATGAATGCAAGGTGCATTGTCTGAATTGAGCTTTAAACAAACTCAATTGTGCTGTGCCCGACAGGGTCTATAATTGTTTCTACACCATTACACTGATCACCTAAATTATGAGTACCTACATTATGGATTGCAATGAACTGAAATTGTATTATTCATGTTTTTAAAATTAACACAAAACCCACCAATCTTAAGGGAACAATGTAGGTATAAAATGGGGACGCTAGATATGATAGGAATACACATAATTAAGCCAAAGTTAACACAATATTAACGTAGCGCAAGCGCCAACTGGACGCCATGATTCTGCAACGATTCACCGACGACCGGTTCATCATTGGACGTTTCGTCGACAGGACGAATCACTTATAGCCGTTTCACCGATAGACACTTTCACCAAAAAACTTTTCGCCGAAAGGACGATTCATTTCATCAATAGACTCTTTCGAAAACGGAATTTGTTAATGGCCGCTTGAAAATGACGTGCTGTTGGCGATTGCGCTACGTTAATGGTGTGTTAAGTTTGCCTTAATATGCCCTACTACACCTCATATCCTCGTCTTATACACTGTTCCCCTATTTCTGTCCTACTCTCAAATCGATACTATTATAATAGGTTGTTATTACAATAACGACCCCTAAATACCGTCTGTCCCGTAAATATAAGCAATTAGTTGTCCCGTACGGCACCCCAGGGAAGTGACTGGGTTAGTCTATTACGCTATTAGTCCGCGACACAACACGACTGCCGTTAATTTGCACATGGTTGATGGTTCATAGTTTAAACTGCTATTAGTTAAATGTTGTGAAGATATTATGTGGGTTCATAGTTAATAGAGTTACGAAGTTGAGTAGATAGTTATGACAATTGTGGTTCATTGTTTTGTTATAATACATTTTACCATCTTGAAAATAAAAGGGCAAAAATTCGCCCTTTTTTCTTTTGTTACGTAGACAAAAACTAACGTTTTTAAAATTCACAATATGTACGTATACTTGTAGGTACGTATGAGTTACGGTAAATTATGACATTATTCGTTACAAAGTTGTTGATATTCATTAATTTACAAAAATGTTCAAACCGTTAACTGACGGAATTAGATTTGGAATTTGTTGATGCTATCAACATGCCTATTATAAAGAAATATTCCGTATCAATTAATGGATTTTATTATTTAAAAGATTCAGTATTAAATCCTAATTTAATTTAAATGCCAATTACGCTCTTACTTCTAAGGTTAAACATTATCAGACTATGCGTAAAACTAACAAAAAGTTTAGATCTTCATCTACAATATACGAGCTAGCTTCTCATAGTCCTTTCACGTTCTACTCATCTCGTACGAGTTCTAAAAGTCAGTTCTACGTAACGCTAGCTTTAATCAAAACTTAGGTCTATTCATGGTTTTCAGTTAAGACACGTAAGGCGCTGCGCAAACGAAGACACTTTACTGCCGACACGGCACACCACCACAGGGAACCGTAGTTCATATGTTGGAAGCAACAGGGGCCTTAGTCAAACAGCATACGACAGCAGACGACAATCGTTATCGTTCATCAGTCATCAAGACATTTTCAACTTTATACCCCAGCGCGTAAAGTTGAAAATCTATTGAAGTTCACAGAGTTCAGTTTTTAATAGATTTTTAACTTTACGCGCTGGGGTATAAAGTTGAAAATGTCTTGGTGACTGATGAACGATAACGATTTTCGTCTGCTGTCGTCTGCTGTTTGACTAAGGCCACTGGACGCAAAACATATTTACGTTTGCGAAGGGAGTGGATGATTACATACTGGTTCTATAGAAATCAAATATTCTTCGGCAGCTAATTTCTGACACAAGACACAAAACTGTCCAACGTTTGCGACCTGAGACTAAGGAGTCTTGGTTGAAGTTTGCTCGGAGCTCTGAAATCGCGAGAAATAATGTCAGGGTCTTATTTTTTTAATAACGGGGAGATTATAATGAAAATTGAGATAATTTTACTATGCTTCTAAATTAATACGCATTCCCGTAGACGTAATCGCATTCTTATTCGTTGGTTAAATGTAGCCTGAAATAAAATTAAATAGGGTATTTTTATTAGCAAGTTCACCATTATTGCCGATAGGAACAAACACTTAACAAATACCAGTTAGCATTTACAGCAGTTATTTTTATACTTAATTATCGTAATATTCAAAACAAACTGAAAATATCCGTTGTAGCAAATATGAATTCCACTCAATGTGACAAAAATAGGCACCCAATACGTGTTTGAAATTATTCACCAACTTAAGTTCTTCAATGAAAATAGAATCTATAGTTATAAATAAAGCGAAAGAAAGATACGTCTGATTCAGAAATAACTTGACATTTATATTATTACAATTTGTATTGCTATTCTTAGCGCGTAGCTGGGGTATAAAGTTGAAAATGTCTTGGTGACTGATGAACGATAACGATTTTCGTCTGCTGTCGTCTGCTGTTTGACTAAAGCGCCGTATTCACGTTCCATCTTGCTGTACGTCCCGCCAAGGTCATACACGATACACGAAGCAAAAACACCGTGATTATGACGTACTGGACGTACGTCAAGCCTATTCACGTTGTTTTTGCGTCGTGCATCGTGCATGACGTACAGCCGTGACAGATGGTGAATACGGCGCTTAAGGCCACTGGACGCAAAACATATTTACGTTTGCGAAGGGAGTGGATGATTACATACTGGTTCTATAGAAATCAAATATTCTTTGGCAGCTAATTTCTGACACAAGACACAAAACTGTCCAACGTTTGCGACCTGAGACTAAGGAGTCTTGGTTGAAGTTTGCTCGGAGCTCTGAAATCGCGAGAAATAATGTCAGGGTCTTATTTTTTTAATAACGGGGAGATTATAATGAAAATTGAGATAATTTTACTATGCTTCTAAATTAATACGCATTCCCGTAGACGTAATCGCATTCTTATTCGTTGGTTAAATGTAGCCTGAAATAAAATTAAATAGGGTATTTTTATTAGCAAGTTCACCATTATTGCCGATAGGAACAAACACTTAACAAATACCAGTTAGCATTTACAGCAGTTATTTTTATACTTAATTATCGTAATATTCAAAACAAACTGAAAATATCCGTTGTAGCAAATATGAATTCCACTCAATGTGACAAAAATAGGCACCCAATACGTGTTTGAAATTATTCACCAACTTAAGTTCTTCAATGAAAATAGAATCTATAGTTATAAATAAAGCGAAAGAAAGATACGTCTGATTCAGAAATAACTTGACATTTATATTATTACAATTTGTATTGCTATTCTTAGCTTCGTTTGATTTTAATTGGAAAATTTGGCCTAAATGTACTTTTATTTAGTTAAATTATTACTGGGCAAGATAAATTATTGTGTTTTGTGTGATTTAAATTAGAAAAAAAATATGTTTAATAATCTGAACACAAAATACACATTTGAACTTTGTAATCTTTTCCATAATAACAACAACAATGGTCGATAGGTAGTTGTTACGGGTCTGGGTGTGTTTGTGAGTTTCTGAGTTTGTAAACGCACCCACGACAATCGAGAAATTCCTAGTATGAGGTAACAGTTTTTTTTTTAAGACAGAAAAGCCAACTATGTTGTAGGAGCCAGTCTAATAACCTACATAACTACTAACACATTCCCCAAAATTAAACTAGTTTCGCACTTTAAAAGTTCTTTCTACACACCTAACCTCGCGAGTTTATTTTCTAAGCCAGCCAAGCTCAACTTCACCCCCGCAGGGTGTAACTAATCCCCAGCGGGGGTGATACAAAGCTTGCAAGCTAATAAGAGCCGCTAACAATAACACGCTGTTACGAAACTGCACAATAGCGCATAAGTCTTAGCTAGCACAATAGAGCAGGTTATTACTTTTTCTCATTTATTTTACATGCAACTTTTTTCATAGAAACTGGAGGTTATTTTCTTTGTTTTAGTGGTAGATAGGTAGTAGTTTTTTTTTTTTAAATAGACCTTCCTCGAATTCTAGATTCCTAACTACACCCGGTAGGTCCCAATTGTTCTATGGAACATGACGTAATAGAAAAAAATGAGAAAATATTGTCCCTATTTGTACTATAGAACAGTTTGTACTTTTTGTCTCAAATTATTCCATAGAACAAACTATGATGAAACATCTTCGAGCAGCATATAACTCCACGTCCAGTCATACTACACTTTACTTCCCAATCTAAAAATAAAAAAGATAAGCACAAAAACTTCGTTAAAACAAGAATTTAGTTGTAATATCAAAATTACCAACGTATTTTAAATCCGAAAACTTGATATTAATTATCTGCCAGGAAGTAATCCACGAAACACAATATCAATTTGATGAGCCTTACTTCAAAGTTGATTATGATTTTCACCAGTGTTTCGATTTAAAGGAAAACTGCTTGCTGAAGTGTCAGCTACTGGTATGGCAAATGTCTATAATCAGTTGGTAGTAACCATAATTCCATAATTATCGTCGATAGGCTTAAATTATTTCATAAATACCTTTAAGATCCTAATCCTCGGCAAAACCATCGATGGTTACAAATCTATAACTACTATGTTTTACGACGTCTCTGTTATAAATATAACCACTAAAAATGAAAAATCGTTCGTGACTATGATATGTTTATAAGGGAAAGGGTTTTCGGGAAGACATGTGCCTAAAAATATATTTTTATGATGACATCAGGAGGGCTGATGACAAGACATGTTGGCCTCTGTAACCCTTCAGAAAACGAATGCGAATGTTAAGTGGCCCATTCGTCTATTTAAGTGCTCGACGTACGACGATAGATCTTAAAGTTCGCAAAGACCGCTGTCAGCAGTCAATATGGTAACATTGCCATTTTCAAGGCGATTTTTGATTCGGAATAATATTTTGGTGTTTCATTTAGTAAGAAATTCTAGATATTTTACACAAAACTGCGAGATTTAATTGCTATATTTTGTTAAAAGAGTAGAAGCGAGCTTACACTTTACTGATAAAAAGGTAGACATGATAATGATGATGATAATTCCGAAAGTAATTTGGGTTAAGAAATATATTCATAATCAGTCTAGAATCATTCATATATTTTCTTAACCCAGGGTTGGGCAAAGACCAATTCCTTCCACGAACTCTTTTTCCGCGCCCTATATTTGTATATTTTATTTCATTGTAGAAACAAAATAACACACAGCAAAGCTAAAACAGGAAAAGATTTCCTCACATCGTAAGAGAAAGTGATACTTTTGAGTTATATGTTATTGAGAACATTCTCGTAATTCAAGTTAGAAGGAACGATAAAGTAACAGATATGATTTACATCAATGGCGGGATGTAATATGGCAATAGCCCATGAAATTCTAAGGATGAGATCTGTTAATCGAACTTTGACTTAACCTTAGCTCAGACTTCACTTTAGTTAAACTTTGTCGGCCTTATTACAAAAACTAAATTAACTAATACCTTGGTTTAAACCTGTACTAACAAGTCCAGGCTTATCTTCAGAACCATGGTTTAAATTTCTCCGTATTACAAAACTTAGATAAAACGTAGACTTTAGTACTGTCATTTGAACCATTGTAACATTTAAATATGCCAAGTGCACTAACAATTAAATCTAGCACGTTTTAATCCATTTTGGTTGAAAATAACACAAAAACAACAACACAATGAAAAAGTAGCTTTGAGAAACTTTGACACATCTTTGACAGCTACGACTATTTATTACTATTAGACCATGGTTTATCGCAAAACCAAGATTTGTAATAACGTTTGTGTAAACCGTAGTTTTTGGTGATATAAACCTTGGTTTTTAGTTGAACCCCATTTTGTAACAAGGCGGTGTAAGTTTATGCTTAGCGTTAGGGGAAGCTACGCTATGTAGCTGTGCGAATAAGATGTGCTATGAAGATGCGTAGCAGCTCGAGCTATGCGATTTATCGAAAGTAGGGGAGACGACCCATAGCACGCATCCTTAGCACGCAGCCATAGCACGCAGCCATAGCACGCAGCTATACTAGCGGTCTACTTAAGTTTGTTGTGAACTGTGTTATGGCTTTGTTAAGCAGTCTTATATACATTTTAAGACGGTATTGCAATACTGATTTTGTTTTCTCTAGAGATCTCAGCCTTATACCTCATACAAGCTAAATAAAGTAGTGTTCCATTTAAAAATTTTTCGATTGTAAATACGTTTATCGTGCATATTATTCGTATGAGACTCTTGTAAGGATATGTCTAGAAATTGGCACATGATCAGCTAGTTAAAGAAAAGTTCACTATAGTTTATGGAAACTTTCAACACGATTTGTTATGACTCTGGAATATTTTCTCTTGAAGTGCTTTACTGTTCTTTTGCCAAGTGAAGAAGTAGTTAGCAAATGTCAAGAAAGTATATATGACCGACAAACAAACGAATAACACACACTTGAACGTAAATTAACAAAAACAATAACAACAAAACAAACTTGAGTGGTAAAAAATAATAATGGTGTTGTGGATATATTTTATTTAACGCAAGCCATAGCCACATATAGATACTTTCGTACTATGCATTTCAACTAACACAGGCGCCATTAGTTGTAAATCAAAAGACAACTTGTGAAATCTATGGGGCAATAGAAAAACTAAAGAACAAAACCATTGAAGTCGGTGGTATCTCCACTTTACATCGTGGAAAAAGAAGTTTCCACCTTGTTCCTCATACCTTTTTTTATCTCGTAAAATCATCAAGGGTGTCTTTCAGACTATTACTGAGTAAAAATCGACCCTCATAATTTCTTCGGTTGCTCTTTGCGTTCTTTTTATGAAAGTCCTGAAACCCCGAGTTCCTCATGTCCCTAGAATGGTAACAAAATATTTAAATAAACACTGCACGTTCCAAAGAATTGCTAAGTTTTCGCTCCTTTAACAGACTAATTATCTGCCCAGACATCTTAATCGTTTTCGAGGACATTATCAGATCTCATTAAGATACCCAACATGCGCATTTACTGAATGTGTAAGTAGTGATAAGACACGTAGAGTCAAAAATAGAGGACAGTATTAACCCTAAAGAAAGTTAAGTCTTAATTGTAATTCGATAAATTATCACATACGAATATCATACCGGGATAAAAACTAGCCTTTGCGTTAATCTAGATTATCAAAGAAATATATACTAAATTCCTTTTAAAGTACTTTTAATAGATGAGACACGAACGATCAAAAATAGAAGAGAGTATAAACCCTAAAGAAAGTTACATAAGCTTATACATGGTGTCCATTGCACCACGACTATAAAGTCGTGTATGATACTCGATACTTGATTATAAGGGATAGGCATGTTTTTTTTTATGAAGCTAACGGGAACTACTGCGCTCAAAATGAAGAAATTGAATTCTTAGGTTTCAACATGCTGAGTGTGTTACGCCCCACAAAACTAATTAAGGGTTAAGGTGGCGCTGGCACACAACATGTTTTGAGGTATTCCAGATATGGCACCCGCTGATAATGGCTCCTCAGCTACTGGCACCTTATCTATTCCACATAAGGATCTGTCAGAATTTTTCGCAGGTGCCAGGTGTGTCTATGTGGAATACCTACATATTTTCTGTTCCAGATTATAATTCAATGAACTTTAAGAAATATCTCGTAGCTCATTTAAATAATTCGTGGAACCAACCCTCGTCAGCAGTACTTACCTACCACAGATAGCGAAATAAAAAAAATCTATTGAGCAGGTGTTGTTTTCAACGTCACATTAATAATTCATTAGACACTTTTACAAACAAGCTTCATATCCCAGGAGAAACAACCCTTAACCCCCTTTTGTGTGTGACTGTACGTTATCTAGACTAAAATCTTGAACGTACAGTCGCGAACAGTACTCATTACTTTGTTTTCCCAATTAATTTATTGTGTTTGTATTCAATTACATAACAGTTGATTGAAATGCTTTCACAGAAACGTTAATTAAGTCATAAACCTTAGTTAATTTTTTTTTTCGTGGTAAAGTCATCAAATGAAGCCTCCCACCCCGGGCAGGGCGGGAGGGACTGTCAGTCTTGTACTGACTAAAATCCACGGTGTCCTTCAATAGCCCTTTATATTCCGGGGTCGCGGTGATGGTATGAGTCCCGCGACCCCGACAGGCCTTCTGAGAGGGGGCCCCGTCAATTAGCTGACAGCTCTTTGAGGCGCGCGTGGAACATGACGCGCCGTCGACACGGGCATGGTCCATGGTCGGGCGGCGAGTTGCCCTTTGTTCGCCGCCCGCATGCCATCGAGTGACAGTAATATTATAATGTATTTTTTGATTAAATGGCACACTTTGATTATATTTGGGTTAGAACGAGCCCAATTTGGAAACACACCCACGACACTTGATATCCCAATTTGCGGGAAAGGGCGTGATTGATTTGAATCACTTTAATGCTTTCAATTTGCCTTTGTGTGTTCCTAAATAAAACCAATTGACAATTAAAAACAGAAGTCGTGTAACAATTTTGGTGCGCAAAAAATATAGAATAGAATAGAATATTTTATGTACACCAAAATGAATAATCACAAGCTTAAATTACAATAATGTTAATTCTAAGGGTACAAAGGCGGTCTTATCGCTAATAGCGATATCTTCCATCAGACAACCTTAGGATGGACTTACAAAACTTAATCAATAGAGGGTAGGCAATGATGCACAACAAAGAGAGTATTCAATATATTCCGTATATCCGACTTTATATGAATCAGACCAAATAATATTCAATTTAGACCAAAATTTTCTACATAATATATGTGCATTACATCCGTTGGCCCAAAATTTGAAGATTTTTATTAAAAATCTGGAATACCAGACTCTTCAAGGCATGATTTGCATAAAAATCGAGGCACGTTCCTGAAGTCCCTACGTCAAATGAAGGCTTTTTTATATGCTAGGTGGTTCCTACCTTTGAGTAGGCGCACTTGATTATGGTTGGCATTATAGTTTTTATTATCATTTTTGGTTTCATCGCTGTGAAGACCTAACTAGTGCACTGCTGCGCTGCGTTCGATTCCCGCACGCAGCAAATATTTGTATGATCTCCAAGTTCCAAGTTCCGGGTCTGGGCATTTGTGTATGTGAATTTATATGTTTGTAAACGCACGACAAAGGAGAAATTTCTAGTGTGGGGCAACGTTTCATAAAAAAAAAACTGTACTGAATTAGATTGCGAATGCTTGATGAGGTAAATTGGATCTGGTTTGAGGCTAAATGAAATTGATCTCTAGAAATAGGCCGATTTAATTGAAATTCAGACTTCAGGTAACAAATGTACTACAAAGGATTAAATTGGCTACCTTCAGTAATTGGAAGCAAGTTAACTACGAATTCAGCATTAATATTAGACAGAAATACGTCACAATTTGAAAGATAGAGATAAGATTGCTCCTTCTCAGGCTTCAGTTTCATAAAATATGAAAACAATTTATATTTAGGCATTAAATATACTATTATAATGAAAGTCTTCACGAAATTAAATGAAGACTAGACGTTTATGTTCTATAATTACGAAATCTAAACCAAATAACAGCCTACACAGACACGCTTGTCGAAATTATTTAGTATAGATTGTTTGGTTTTAATTTCTAGGTATCTACGCCCACTTGTAAGAAACTTACCTATACTCAATATACCTATGAGATAAAATATAATAATATTCCACAACTATCACACAATGCCATCTAGTCCGCAAGTTAAGCAAAGCTTGTGTTATGGGTACTAGAAAAATAATAAACATAGTTATATAATTCTAAAAACATAGATAAATTACACCCAGACACAGAACAAATGATCATGCTCATCACACAAACATTTGTCCTGGGTGGGACTCGAACCCACGATCCCCGGCATAGCAGTCGGGGTCGCTAACCACTAGACCAGTCAAAATAAAAGTATACAAATTATTTGCTTTAAGATATTTCTGATTTCGGCGTGCCTATTGACAAAGGCCTCCTCCAACAATTTCCACTCCTACCTGTCCTAGGTGACCCTTCTCCAGTTTGGACCCGCCGTCCTCTTCGTCTTCCCACCTAGCGTACTGTCTCCCGTGACTCCTTTTGCCATCTCTAGGATCGTTACAATAACAAACATCAATCCCTACTCACAATCTTTCGCATTTATAATATTATTAATAAGACAAGCAAAGAAGCTAAAAACCTATTTCTATAAATAGAAGCACCTGTTTATTCCAAACTATCTATCAATTTTCCAAGAAACACGAGCCTCCAGCGTATGAACGTAAAAATATATGAATATGAAATAAAATCAACATGCAAGAATAACAATTTTATGATATGAAATAAAATATAACACGAGTATCTCAGTAAAAATAACAATTGAATGCTTATTTGGTTGCGATTCAACGGAGATCACATGTCGTCACGCACGCGTACCCGAAACGTACGTATGTATTTGTATGTTATTGCATGATTTGTTGCTTTATCATGCGCTTCAGAATTTCAGGATTTTCCCCCTCGTGAACTTTGAACTCACAAAAGAGAACACGTGAAACAAATGTTAATGAATATATTCAAATTCGACACAGGTATCTTATCTCGCGGGCATGCGGACAGCGAGTAAAGGGCAACTCGCTGTCCGACCATGGACCATGCCCGGGTCGACGGCGCGTCGTGTTCCACGCGCGCCTCAAAGAGCTGTCAGCAAATGACGGGGACAGAGGGCCAAAGCCTACCGGGGTCGCGAGACTTAATTCCATCACCGTGACCCCGGAACATAAAGGGCTATTGAAGGACATTGTGGATTTTAGTCAGTACAAGTCTGACAGTCATTTGATGATTTTACCACGATAAAAAAAGGTATCTTATCTAAAAAAGGCCCAAACTTTTTGTTTACCCGAAATTGCGGGCATTACAATGCAACATTAAACCCATTTTAATTAAACGTAATGTGGTCATTCATTACCCACATAAGGTTCAAGATAAAGTGAATGAGAGATACTTATTAAGGCCGTTCAATTCGGGTGATTTAACCGAACCCTTTTATTGTTCCTGTTCCTAAATGCTTATGTGCATACTGGAACTTGAAACAGAGGCCTTACCACGAGCGCTTAACGCGATCCAATTTAGGCTGTGGGAAAGAGACAGAGCTATACACGTCGTCTAGCGCCATCTCGTTCCCTGAGCGTAAACTGGATCGTGTTAAGAGCTCGTGGTAGGAGGCCACCAGGACCCGTTAAACGTTGATCCGTTTAATGGATATCTTGCTTTTGAATACGTAATGAGGATTTCATAATATTTGAAGATGATACTTTGGGGAATCATAACACCCGGAATTGAGCTATCAATGTTGAACACGCGCCTATTCGGACCCTTTCATGTGCGATTTAAGCATTTCATTGCCCATAATAGGAATCCATATCACTGTAACAACAATTGGGTATATTTTATAAGCCATAAGCCCACCATAGTGTTCAAATAACAACTGCAAATCCTGAAAGCTAGAATCAAAAGTGGCGACCACTAGAAAAGCGTCAAGAAAATGAAGCTCAATTTAATTCTGGAGATTGAATTAAGCTGTCTTGGATCCCGCAACAAAGTTAATCAGGAAAAACAAAGGAGTAGGAAAATATATAATTTACAAATCAAGCAGAAAGGCCAATAGTAACAAAGGGACGTTTACAACTGCGAATCGTTGATTGGTAAATGATTTTTATTATTTACTTAGTTGCTATCCAGAGCCTTAGCTACAGAAAAGACAAACAATAAAATAAACATCGCCAATCAGACAAGTGAACCCAACATATCAATTACAGGGAATACGGGCAATCTGGGAGCAGAGTCCCTTCAATAGGCTATTGGGCGAAATAGCCCAACATTACACTATAGTAGGGAGCGCTGGGCAGTTTACCTCAAAGAGTTGTCCAAATTGCCCAGGCTTGTATCCCCGTAATAAGGGCTAAGATATTACGGTCGACTTGGCCCTTGTAACACATGTAAGTCCGACTCTGGCTTATTTGTACCCACTAATTTAGTTGGGTTTTCATAGTTAAACTATAGAAATGTGATACGTTAATTGTGTTTAAGGGGATATGATTTGTGTTTTTGGATTTAGGCGTTTGCTTGTGACAGTAATTTTGCTGTGATAGTATTTTGGGATAGGGAAAACAATTCTGATGTTATATATGTACTGTTGAGAAACCTTTTTCTTTATAAACTAAAAATATACACCGTGACTTTTTTGTCGTCTTACAAAAGTGGTCCACTTGATGTATCCGACCTAAAATACCTCTATAGGCGAGTTGTTTTCTTTAAATCATTAATAATAATAATTATTATTATGACAAAGGTACATTAGAAATATGAAAACCCTGTAAAATGTGCATACGTATCAAGCTGTAGAGTATACCTACGCAGCGCAATAGTCGGGCAAATCATTCCGTCTCCATTTTCTATGAGACAAGGGTGTTTCGAACTACGCCTGCGTCTTAATAACGAATTATTTTTTTTATTTATTTTTTTCAAATGTCTTAAATACCTATTTTTTATTATAAACGTGTTCTAGTCATTGGATACATGAACTGGGCTGCGGTTGTAAGACGACTAAATAGTCACGGTGTATGTCGCATTTATTTCAGCCGAAAGATGTTCACCCTCAAGCGACGACATGTCAACTGGATCTGTGTTTGGCATATTTCAATAGCAAATACTAATAGTAATGATAATTTGAGATACGGATACGAAGATTATGATTCATCTAATATTTAATTCGGGTACACTACGATAATACGAAAAACTTAATTCCGAAATTCATAAATACGAATTTCAAAATACCGATTTTCATAATTCCGAATGGTTCGAAATTCCTAATATAACAACTCCGATCGATCATTATTTCTGTTTTCATAATTCCGAAATTTCAATATTTCTAACGTTTATAATTACGACTTTCAAAATACCGAGTTTCAAAAGACCGAATAATAATTTTCCGAAACATCAAAAACACGAATTCCGATGATTAAAGTTCCGATTAATTAGAATTCCGATAATTTAATGTTTTAATTCTATTTATTGACCACCACCTACCAAGGTAGATCGACGGAGCCTCCTATTTCTGTGAGCAAGGTTTAAAGTAACCTAACAAGAAGGGTATGGCGGGGTCTTTGAGACCCCGCCATCCCCTTTATTTTTAGGTATTATGATATTTGGAGTCTTGAAAATCGGAATATCGAAATTCGGAATAAAATATTTCGGATTATTTGGGTGTTCCCATTTAATTCGATATCTAAGTATAGGATGAGTTGGGTTCCTCCATAAAGACTTGAAAATTTACAAAACGTCAAACTTCTGTTGTTTTCAATGTAGTTAGTAATTTAATGGTCCTCTTCTGTTACTTCCAATGTAATTACTTTGAAAGAAAAACAACCTTAAGTTAGGAGACTTTGGTGTCCAAATTAAATAAGTTTGTTGTTATTCCATGTACCTGTTTATTTTACCATATCATACAAAACTTATCTACACAATCGTGACGGAACAGTATAAAAATAACAAAGACAGTGTTGTAGATATAAATACCAATCAATTCATGATGTTTTTTTTATTAAAATAATAAACAAAAATGATGTTTCATTGAGGCGGGCCCAGGCATTGAGCCGGGATAACGCTGATGATGATATGAAGCTAAAATAAAACGAGTGAAAATTGAGTCGTTGGTCGCGTAATTTCGGTCGGTTTCTTAAAAAAGTCTTTCGCGACGCAAAATGAGCGTCTGCTCTGTTCAGAACGAAATTACGCGACTGACAACTCAATTTACGCTCATTTGTCTTCAGCCTAATGTTGTAGTCTTGACGCATTTGAATGAAGTATATTTTCATGTTATTTGATTCCTTTTTGAACTCCAACAATGCACTTCTTAGGCGGATGCTGAAAAAAAAATCAAGACATTAAAGAAAACGACAAGGGTAAAAAATATAAAGACCTCGTACGAAAAAAAGCACGATTTGAAGTTATAACTCCGAAGTTTTTAAACTTTAATAGAGCTTAGCAGGTCTACTCAATCGAATTTATACTTTTACATTAAATACAACAGAATTCTTGTTGATACCTTCGACTGGTGGGGGCGCGGCTGGTGCCTCCGCCGCCGGCGCTGGCGCAGGGGCAGGCGCTGAAAGTTACGAATAAAATTAACTTACTCAAGCAAAACTTTTGCGTTTTTGAGAGAAATGGTGTCAAACGCTTAGCTCAAGAGGACTATGTGAGTGACTTCTCCCACCTCAGACGTGTAGACATACTCGTATATGAGGTAAAGAACCAACCCTCTAGTTGTAGAGGGTTGGGTGATTGAGGCTCATTCTTAGGACGAAAGGATTGGCATACAATCTGGCAATACTGCCAGTCTTTTGAGCATTTTCTCGTGTGACAGGGATATGAAAGACTACTTTGACTTATACATTTTTCCTATTTTCGTCATTGCAGGTAAAACTGGTAATAGAAATTTCATATCACTATTTCATAATTCAGTAGATAAATATCTTCTTCTTGGCAAATCTTCTGTAGTTAAATATTCTTGTTGGCGGACGGTAAATGGTAAACTCATGTGCTAGAGTGGAGACCGCGATTGGGCAAGATGGGTTGATGATTTGAAGAATGTGGCTGGCACTGACGGCGGGTGGATGCTGACTACCCAGGACTGGAAGTGTTGACGCTATTTTGGGAGCTTTCAATCAGCAGTGGACGGCAATAGGTTGATATTAATATTCGCTGATGGTGCCGTTGTTGGTGAATTGATTTCATCCACACACCGAATTTTGATTATGTGAATAAGTATAATTATAATTTAATACCTGGCTCAGCGGCTGGTGCAGGAGCTGGTGCAGGGGCCGGTGCAGCCGGCGCGGGCGCAGCTGGAGCGCCTGAAAACGATTGGAACAAATAATTAAACCTTTCGTACAAAAAGCGATGTACCTAAGTCTCCGATACCTTACGACTAAAAAGTGATTTGTATTGCGATAGTCGCCTGGATAACAATATCCAGGCGACTATCGCAATACAAATCATACATAGGGGTCCGCACCAAAGTCATAAGGTATCGGTGACTTGCGTCGCCTAGTGTTAAAGGGGCTTAATAAATACCTATATAGAAGGGACGAGATTTTCTTAAAAAGACATCGCGTCCCTGAATCGCAAAGGGCGTATGGCATTGGGGTGGTTTTTAGTCAGTAAGAATCTGACAGTCCCTTCTGCTCCACCCAGGACGGTAGGACTTACTTAATGATTTTTACGTCCAAAAAATAGGCAATCAAATCGTGTGATCAATTATTAAAAACAAAACGTAAACCTAAGTTATTCAAATAATGTTGATAAAACTAACAGCATAGAAATATGACCATAGTGCTGGTCTAACTAATTTTTTTCTTTTTGTAATGCAGGAGACATACCTTCTGCTGGAGGAGCGGGTGCGGGCGCACCCTCTGCAGGTGGTGCTGCCGCTGGCGCGGGAGCAGCTGCAACATCGAAATTGTCACGTGAACATAGATTATTAGGAATTACTAGACGGTTGAGGTGGATTTTAGTTTAAATTCAGTTAACATCAATCAATTTTCATAGCACAAAAAAGAGAGTTTAGCTAGGTCGTTACTGCTGAATTAAAGATTCCTGTGTCCGGTAAATCCTGTTAGATGTCTTAGGAATTATTCAATAACATTGCCGAGAACCATTCCGTCGTGCCACAAAAAAACAAAAAAGTTAAACATCTGTTGAACACTTGTTTAAAAGACTGTCAACTGTCAGTATTTGACGTTGATATAAGGGTCGTTTTGCAGTTACACTTTATTTATACCAGCGTTTAACAGAGGTTTAACTTTGTGTAATGTTTTGTATGGTTGATGACAGTAACGTTGCAAAATGTTGAATCTGGATGTTTCGTCTGATTGACATTAGTACATCTTTGTAATATTTGTAGATATACTTTTGCTTAACTTCTAGCTTATCAGACGTGTTGTTAAGTTTACTTCGTTTATCTTGATGACACTCCATCTCCCATCAACAAAAGTCAAGAACAAGTTCATAAACAACAGTTTGCTAATCTGTGTCTACTTATCTTCGACTGTGGAAGCGTGAACATTAATTCCAACACGGCTGTAATTTGGAGAGTGGCCAACGGCATCAGACACTCATGCTGACAATGCCTGGAATACTGCCCATCCCGCAATGAAATGTTACTTTAACATAAATAATTGCTTTTCTTGGAGTGTTATGAACGAGTTCAGTTGAAAGCCGTAAGAAATTGTTACCAAGAACTAGATAACAGAGATGTATACTATCCAAAACCTGTGTACATGTTAAAACACACAGTCATTATTGTTAATTTATTATTTTCATGGATTTCGAACTATGCTGAAAAATTTAATGTTGTGGTGGGTCATTTCAGATCAACTGTATCGAAGATAATATTTTATGAACACCTTACTTATGTAATCAGATAGCAAAATCTGTGTGGAACATTACTGATACAACTATCATAACAGCGGCAGATAACAGCTAACTAAGTCTCCGAGGAAAAAAAGAAATCATTAGTCAATTTATCAGCTCTGCCGATACTCTTTTACACTTTTACCAAAACAAAAAAGTTATATTGACCTGCAGCTGGAGCTGCAGGCGCAGCGCCATCAGCCGGAGGCGCGGGCGCTGGCGCTCCTTCTGCTGGAGGTGCCGCGGGCGCTCCTTCCGCTGGAGGAGCCGCAGGCGCTCCTTCCGCGGGCGGCGCGGGTGCTCCTTCTGCTGGGGGCGCAGCCGGTGCTCCTTCTGCTGGGGGTGCTCCTTCAGCTGGTGGAGCTCCTTCTGCAGGTGCTGCACCGGCTTCACCCTCCTGTAAATTTACCAGAATCATAACATCGTGTGTACATACAAAGCCCCGTACTTTGAAAAACAAAATTTGCCTATCATGTTGTGTCTCAGAAACATGTTATTGAGCCACACGATGTGATGAATTTTGCATTTATCACACGTAACGCTTATTTTCAAACATGTTGCTGACAACACAAATCGTTGTTAACAATGATATACAACTTTTGCTACCCACAAACACAGGGCTTAAATCTACATGCAATTAAGAAGCAGCCTTGTATTAATAATCAAGCGCTCAGCCAGAAACAATGTCTTAATTAAGTGGCTTGCCAATAATAATGAGTAATGAGCCTCACAGTAGAGGATTTGCTACCGAGACCACAATTTATTGTTATTGTTCTGTGCACCACACAAATTGTGGAACTGTACGTGCAATCAAATATTGTTTGTCTCAGTTTTGATGCATAGTAAAGTAGTAGCAGGCAGTCTCTTTTTTGTGTAAGATGGGTTTGGTCTTGATTCTAGTCTTGGTCAGAGATGACAGAGACAAAGCCTGCGATGAAGCAAAACGTACCCAAGAGAAGCTTACTCACAGCTCTAGCCCACAGCTGAGATTCTTGCATCCTCTCTGTGAGAGGTAGTTGGCTATACTCTTCCACGCAAACCGATTGCGGATTGGAGAAAGTTACGTGAACCATGAATTCGAATGGTTAATAGAATCTAAGACGTCATTTCAGTTTTCCCTCAAATTTTCTCCTTCGTAATTTTGAGTAGGTACAATCTTTTAATCATTGCTATAGTTAGTGTGGCCCCGGCATAAAATGATTGTGAAAAATGCTAATAAATGATACATGATGTGTTCTAAGCGAATGAAAATTATGTGAAAAGCTAAATAATATGTGCAAAGCTAAATGCCAAAATGATTCTGAATCTCTTATGCTACCATTAGTCTAAATATGGCATTAGGCTAAATATGACACCCTAGGGAGTATGTTGAGCGTTGGATGTTCAAAGCAAATGAATATATGCAAAAAGCTGAAAATTTGAAATACTCGTATAATTATGTGCTATTTTATGATGATGAGCCTTTAATCAAGGTTACCGAAAGTCAAATATTTTATGGAAAAATCTAACGAAAAAGCATTTTTTTTTATTTAACTTATAGCGACAATGAATGACAATAAAGGTGATATGAATAGCCAAAAGCTTTTTTTTCTGTTCCAGTCCCTAGTAATAAATTCATATTAAGTTTGTTGTAAAAATAAATCACAACGTAAAACTAAAAACACTCTGTATATTATCGTACCCATAGTGTAAGGCTGCCATACGTTCCGGCACCGTGGGATTAGTCTCGGTTTTGAAATTTAAACCCCGGTAAATAAGTCAGCTGTACAGGATCCGTACCCCTAGCACGAATACTCACAATTTTACTTTGCAGCGTCTTTCCAGTATTTACAGCGTTTCTTGTATGAAAAAATGGAACAGCGCCTCTGGTGTACGAAGAAGGAACTAATTTTTTCCTTGAAAATTGTCAATTTGAAATTGTCAAAGTTCCAGTTTACTTTACGTCTCAAATACTGAAAACTCGTGATAAGGGTACTGGGTGTCTACTTTCTAAGTCCGTCAACGAAAACACGGGATACAGAGACGAACGTAATTTAACGTCGAAATCAAATTGCGGACGCATAACGGAGAACAAATCTCAATACTCAACCGAAAGGCCGCAAAAATGTATCGTGACAACATCTGATCCATAACTTCTCTATTATATAAAAATCAATTGCTGTTCGTTTGTCTCGCTAAAACTCGTGAACGGCTGGACCGATTTGGCTGATTCTGGTTTTGAATTATTTTGGAAAGTCCAGGGAAAGTTTAGAAGGTTTTTTTTTTAATTGTTTTTGAGCAGTACGAAGTTTGCCTGGTCAGCTAGTTTCTAATATAAATGTCCCGGTTTGAGCTTCAACTTTTATAGCAACTCTACTAAAACCTAGTGTTAATTTTCCATCCAAACCTGTCATTTAAGGTCAGTGATTATTTGTCCCATTTACATAAATGACGTCCATAAATTAACACTTGAAATTACAAATTTTATGAGAGACAGTTGTAATTATAATTTTATTAAAGCAATTTATATATTCGTTAAGCTCATTTTGCTCGTAATATAATCCTCTCTGTTTAATATATAGATTTATGTCATTAAATTAGTATCCGCTTGGATACTTATTTAATTTACATTATTACGTAGCTTATTATTGAAAATTATAACGGACGAAAAGTGATAGAAGAGAAGAGAAGAAAAGTTTAATTTGTTTTTGTCCTTTGGATTCTATTTTGTCCATTAAAGGCATTTCTTTTATACTTAAATAAATATTTAATTGTCATCACATATTAAATAAACTAGACAACTATTGAAATCAAGAATGACTGTTTTCGTCTAAATTAAACGAAACGAAATAGCAATATCGCAATCTACAGACGAGGCAATAAAAACCGTACCTTTACTTTTCATCTTCAAAAAATACAAAACAAAAATAACCCAAACATTATCTTTCAAATTTCGACCACAAACGATACAATAATAATAACAAACAAAGAAGAAATAACACAAATTACAAAGCTTATTACATAAATCAAGTCAAAGGCGAATGCTTGACGTACAAAAGTTTTCGAGATCTAACAGAGTCTCCTGCGTCGGGAACTCGGGATTAATCGGAACTTGCCGAAGGAATCCGAAGTTACATCTGCGCATGAAGTTGGCAGTAGACTTAGTTCTGAACTCTTTGATTATGATTTTACACAGGCGTTTGACATACTACAACACGCTTGTAAATGAAGACTACTTGTCTAGAATGGAATGTATGAAACGCTGTTTAAGTTTATTTCAAAACATACTGGTTCAAAGACGGACAGAAGAAGAGTTCTTGTGAGGAATTTGGAGAAGCCTTTGGCCAGCAGTGTAGTCCAGTCATTAAAGCCAAAACCCGAAAATAATTAGTAACTTGCTGAAATTTTAAGGGGTCCTTAAAGAAGGTAAAATAACTTACCGGGTGATTTTGCAGCGTTCTGGGGTGTACGGAAAGGGTTGAAAAGGGGTGAAAAGTGTTTTTCGTTAATAACATTGCCAAAAAAATTAGTAACACGCTGCAAATTTGGAATTAGGTTGTTCTTACCGTTTTATAATGTGTATCAAATTTGCAGCGTTTTGCAACATCCGGAACATTGTTTATTTTTAAAAAACAATGCAATTTGTTAATAACAAGGGTAAAGAAATTAGTAACACGCTGCAAATTTGGAATTAGGTTGTTCTTACCAGTTTGTAACGTGTATCAAATTTGCAGCGTTTTGCAACATACGGAACATTGATTATTATTAAAATTATGAAAAAATGTTTTACCGAGACGACTTTAACACGTCGTATCTTAAAAAGTACTAACGTTAGACCATATGTTTGTTAGTAACTAATGTTCCGCTTTGAAAGCCCTATCCAACGGTGTGTCACATGTTACTATTGAGGGTGGGCCCAGATTTCATACATCGGTTTCGCAATGTCCTTTGATATACGTTACAAAACGGTAAAAACAACATAATTACAAATTTACAGCGAGTTACTAATAATTTCCACCCCTTTTATTAAAAAAAACATTGTTTTTTAATAATAATCAATGTTCCGTATGTTGCAAAACGCTGCAAATTTGATACACGTTGCAAACCGGTAAGAACATCCTAATTCCAAATTTGCAGCGTGTTACTAATTTCTTTGCCCTTGTTATTAACAAATTGCGTTGTTTTTTAAAAATAAACAATGTTCCGTATGTTGCAAAACGCTGCAAATTTGATACACGATACAAAACGGTAAGAACAACCTAATTCCAAATTTGCAGCGTGTTACTAATTTTTTTGGCAATGTTATTAACGAAAAAACACTTTTCACCCCTTTTCAACCCTTTCCGTACACCCCAGAACGCTGCAAAATCACCCGGTAAGTTATTTTACCTTCTTTAAGAACCCCTTAAAATTTCAGCAAGTTACTAATTATTTTCGGGTTTTGGCTTTAATGACTGGACTAGTGGTAGAAGGTATAGACTAATAGAAGAGGTTCAACTATCTATAGTATATTAGCAGGAAAACGAGAGAAATATTTAGGAAATACTTTCTGGGATTAAACATTCACACCTAGCTCGCAATCCTTGTCTTTAAAATATTATAACTAGATTTCGACTTGATTCCAATTTGACTGTGATATTAGTTTTATTAGCCTCGTTACTTCAGAAACAATTCATATCAATACATATTATTTTATGTTCTTAGCTAACTTACAAAACTCAACCCTTTTTATTTACATTATTTATCGTTGATGTTATTACTGTCAAGAACATTATCTATTTTATCTTTATCGTTATTTATGTCTTCTATAACAATGAAATCTTATTGTGTTGATTCCGGAATGATATCATTATTTTGATCAGATCGTTCATCTTATTTCAGTATATCGTAGTTAAGGTTCCAACAGCAAACAGAAAAACACTATATTTAAAAATCTTTTATCAAAGACTCACCAGCTCGCAGTCATGGGACTAATGTGTTATCGTGACCCCGGAATGTAAAGGGATATTGCAGGACACCGTGGATTTTAGTCAGTACAAGTCTGACAGTCCCTGCTGCCCTGCCCTAAGAGGAAGGATTCATTTGATTATCTTACCATGATAAAAAAGACACATCAGCTATTTATAGGAGTAGTAATACGCGGTAATACTAAAGAGTCTGCTTCATTTCTTATCGCATAGCGTCAGCAAGCGTTTTTTTTTTATATGCCAATAATGAATTAAGTTGAAAAATTTATCAAACCGGGTCTCGGATTACACCATAGCCAACCGGGCTAGGCCTAAAAAGAAGGTAACCGTTTTTCTGTTCAGTGCGTTTTCCGAAATTCGCGCGTGCAAAGCCACGGAAAATAACTTATCTACCTATCGTATCTTGTTTCCTGGTCCAATTACACTCACACTACCATGTAGGCTTACACATAACTTCAAATAATACGGAAATGGCTTATCCAGGTAAGCACACATTACCAAATCGGAACTGACAGCCTAATCTAACTTCGAGATCTTAACTCTTCGTGGCCGGAATCTATAAACTTTACTATCCGTACACTTGAGCTTACAGCCAACTTCTGATTTGAGCGTTTGAATATAGAAATAGTGCATGGAGCATTCGAAATTCCATTTTTGAATAACATTTTACGTTGGTTCGAGAAGAGTGACTCAATAAAGAAAACAAAGAGCGTCACAACATAATGTCGGCCGATAAAACGCTGACGCTGACAAATTGGAGGTTTGTCAGAAAAGGCAAGATATAAGAGAGATTTGAAACATAAATGTCAGGAAGGCCTTTGCCCAGCAGTGGGACAGAACAGGCCGATACAAAAATACCTAAATTTAGTTCAGAAACTTACCGTCTATTTCACAATTTAAAATGGGTTACCGTTTATTATTTTGATTACTAAATAGGTAACTAAAGCTAGAAATTAAAAAAAAAAAGTTAAAAGTTAAGTTTTAACTTTTTTTTTTACTTCTTTAAAACTTCACTGTTTTTGAAATATAAAATAAACATTGGAGAATGTAACTAAAACATTATTTAAAATGACGCTAAATATCGGGAACTAAAAACAATTAATAATCACGGAAGATATCCCGTAAGTGACATCTTTTGAAGACTTGTCCAAAAAAAATGTCTGTCAGTCAGAATGTCGTGCTAAGTAACGTCTATAGAGCTTCCCCCTAGCTTTACTCCTTGAAGGAGTTTGCTACCAAGCATTGTTTTTTTTAGTACTGGCCTTTTACCTTTGACGTTGTCACTTGAAACTAATTAACTGTTTGTCGTAATGTTAAAAATCCAATTTATTTTTCTTCTCATATTTATTAAACGTTTTAAACAACGTTTTCTTTATTCTTTTCACTGTGGATCAACTTCAAAATAAACATATTCCAATACTCCTTTACGTTTATACATATAAGGGTACAATCAAACTTAGACAAGGTAACTGAACTGCGGGCTTTTTGTTTCTAAGGTGCTAGTTAAAGGTTCTTTGCACATGGGACCCCTATTTTAAGATACCCAATCTTTGCCTGATCTTTTGTTTGCCCTTTTCTAATGTTTACCCTGGGACTGGATTATTTGTAAAATATATTTTTTGATCATGGTTTTTTTGGGGGATTTGAGAAGTTATGAGTATAAATCTGACGATTTTAGGGATTTTTGCGCATTTTTTTTTTTGTTTCCGATGGTTTGCTTAAATTTGAGCCTATGATAAATTGTAGTTATAAAGAGCAAAAAGCTAAGTTTGATCAATAAAATCCTGTGAAATTTCGTGTTTTAGCTTGCATGTTGCATTGCATGGCATGCCAGAATATGGGTGGCGTATTTTTTTTAAACGATTTGTTAGGTACCGTAAATATTAAGATATTGGAAATCACAATTATTGCTTGCGAGGGATCGCGAGGCGATGTCAATCTACCGAGGTTTGAAACTTTTCGTTTTGATTTGTCTTACTATTGTGGTTAATTGTCTTTGTTTTAATAACATTTCGCTGATTCGTTGACAATTTACATAGAGTTTTTTCTTTAGCAGTCATGAAAGTTTTTGGTTCTACATTGTGATTCATATTAATGTGCTAATTCGTGTTACCATCATGTATTTAGAAGTAAAACTGATTTTAAGGCTATATTCTTTTACTTACCGCTATTTCTCCCAAATTCTCCAATCTACTTACAGTCGCATTCAGAGGTCAATGTCCTCCACACAGGATAGAAAAACACATATAAACTCGACAATCTAATCTACATAGACAAAACAATTCAAACAACATATAGTGTTGTACCTTTTTTCAAACAATAACGTTAAAAGTACTCTAGGGATACAAAGGATCAGAATGGGATATGAACGGATCAAATGTTGCCATATAAAACATAAAAAAACACAATACGTTTCATATTTTATGCTGGTAACCTTTTAACGGGGATTTGTTTAATACTCTACATTGTGGTGATTTGAATTAAGTACCTATTTGGATGTTTTGGATTTATAAACACAAAATATCAGGGCAAAAGTATGTTTTAACACTCTGTTCACATTTGTGAAGTATCCCAAGCTAATTTTATTAGATCTTGTCTTAATTAATTTAGACAAAAAAAATTAGGTAGTTTAATGTCTAAATTAAATCGGATGTAAAGTAAAATATAACAAAGACTTAAAATGTCACTTACGGGATATCTTCCGTGATTATTTATTTGTTTGAGCTCCCGATATTTCGACGCTGTTGCAAGCGTCATGTTCGCGGGTTGACTGGAGAATGCGGGTGGATGAAAATAAATTGTTAGGAGCAGACAAATCTGTCTACCCTCTTTCTTAGTCTCTTGCTACGCGCACTACTGGAACTCGACACTAAATCACGACAAAACACACTCACTGTATCACATCGTTTTGTGGAGTCTTTATTAAGATTCCGGCTGCCAGTTTTAAGTATGTTTACCACTGGATTCCACGTACTCGACAGTTTGAAGCCATCCTCTCGATTGAAATTCTTATATTTTCTTATTTCAATTGCTTCTCTTGTCAGCCTTGGTATGTACTGTTTGTCCGTAGACAAAATCATTGGCTTGTGAAACTCGATCCAGTGATTGGGCCCTGACTGCAGCAGATGTTCAGCAATGGCAGATTTTTGCTCATCATTGTTTTTAACAGCCTTTATATGCTCTTTGATCCGGCATGAGACAGTTCGCTTGGTCTGACCTATGTATGAGCTGCCACAACTGCAGTCAATTTTATAAACCCCAGGATGTTCATATGGGATCTTATCTTTAGGGGAACGCAGACTTTGTGAAATTTTCCTCTGAGGAGTAAACACAGTCTTTATCGAGTATTTACTCAATAAACGACCTATTTTGTCCGTTACTCCTCTCAGGTATGGCAAGAAGGTTGTTTGGCGTTCCACTGTAGATCTGGCGACTCGCTTCTTTTCCGGTCTTTCTGCTCCGACATCAGTTCTGTAGCCATTCATGAGTAAAACCTTCTGCACGTGGGACAATTCGCCAGTAAGATGTTCAGAATCACAAAGATCAAATGCGCGGTTTGTAAGTGAGGTGACTACAGATTTGAGGTGAAAGGGATGATGATGTGAGGTGGCATGCAAATAACGGTCCGTGTGAGTCGGCTTCCTGTACACTGAGTGGCTTAGGGTCCCATCACTCCTTACCATGACCTTGACGTCAAGAAAGGCCAAAGACCGATCCTTTTCCAACTCCGCTGTGAAACGCATGGCCGAATGGATATTGTTCAAATGGTTTAAACATCTCTCTACTTCTGGTTTTCCACCTCTGAGGATGCAGAATACGTCATCTACATATCGTTTCCAAACCTTGATAGGCACAGGACAAGTAGAAATAGCCAGGTCTTCGATGTGTTCCATCCATAGGTTAGCAACCACAGGTGCCACTGGACTACCCATGGCTACCCCATTGATTTGTTCATAAAACTGGCCTTTGTATACGAAGAAATTGGTAGATAAACAGTGCTCCAACAACGTAGCATACTCCAGGGGTATATCTTTTTCTGGAAACTTTCTTCGTATAATATCTAAACATTCCACCACGGGAACATTGGTGAAAAGAGATTCGACGTCAAAACTCACCATAATCTCGTCATTCTCTACCCTGGTCTGCTTCAAAAAACTCACAAAATGACGTGAGTCTTTAACAAAAGATGTAGTGTGGCCCACCAGTTTCTGTAGCGTGTCTGAAACATGTCTCGCTAAGTCACAAGAAGGAGAATCAATCTGACTCACTATAGGGCGCAATGGGACATCCTTCTTATGAATTTTAGGTAACCCATAAATCTTTGGCGGTTGCGCTACCTTGGGTCTTAGAAGCCTGTTCAAAACATCACCAGGGAAGACATCATGGCAATCCTTAATAACCTGGATAGTACGTCGTGAGACCCTAGCCGTAGGGTTGTAATTCACAGGTTTGTAAGTTTTCTTGTCACTGAGCAGAGATCCCAACTTTTCGTCATACTCAGAGACATTTAACACAACCGTCGCGTTACCTTTGTCCGCTTTCAAAACAAGAATGTCCAAATCTGCACGGAGATCACGTAATGCAGAGCGTTCATCAGGTGTCATGTTGCTACTAGGTGGTTTAGCATGTCGTAACACTACGGCAACATCCTGTCTGAGGGCGTCTGCGTCATAAGGCGGTAATTTGTTTTTGCTGATAGTTTCCTCTATCCTGCCTATGACATCTTCAAAAGGCACACGCAACGGAGTGGGCGCAAAATTCAAACCTTTCCTCAGTGCGCTAAGTGCGGTCTCACTAAGTTCTTTCGTCGATCTGTTTATTACACTTCACTAAGTTCTACGGAAAGCGAGTGAAAAGTTGTTACGTAAACTGATCCGCACAAACCGGTATAATTTTGACAAATACCAGTGTGAGTTGTATCAATTACATCTATGGTGCGTCTCGGTGCTAGATAAAGATGATTTCGATCAATGTGACCGAATTACATACTTGCAAGCACAACGATCTCGTGAACTGAGTGCCATAAAACAACAAAGAAAGTTTGAAGCCCTACTACGGAACAAAAACTCGAAGTGTGTTGTAGTTAATAATTCTGAGGTACAAACAGTAATAAACAGATCGACGAAAGAACTTAGTGAGACCGCACTTAGCGCACTGAGGAAAGGTTTGAATTTTGCGCCCACTCCGTTGCGTGTGCCTTTTGAAGATGTCATAGGCAGGATAGAGGAAACTATCAGCAAAAACAAATTACCGCCTTATGACGCAGACGCCCTCAGACAGGATGTTGCCGTAGTGTTACGACATGCTAAACCACCTAGTAGCAACATGACACCTGATGAACGCTCTGCATTACGTGATCTCCGTGCAGATTTGGACATTCTTGTTTTGAAAGCGGACAAAGGTAACGCGACGGTTGTGTTAAATGTCTCTGAGTATGACGAAAAGTTGGGATCTCTGCTCAGTGACAAGAAAACTTACAAACCTGTGAATTACAACCCTACGGCTAGGGTCTCACGACGTACTATCCAGGTTATTAAGGATTGCCATGATGTCTTCCCTGGTGATGTTTTGAACAGGCTTCTAAGACCCAAGGTAGCGCAACCGCCAAAGATTTATGGGTTACCTAAAATTCATAAGAAGGATGTCCCATTGCGCCCTATAGTGAGTCAGATTGATTCTCCTTCTTGTGACTTAGCGAGACATGTTTCAGACACGCTACAGAAACTGGTGGGCCACACTACATCTTTTGTTAAAGACTCACGTCATTTTGTGAGTTTTTTGAAGCAGACCAGGGTAGAGAATGACGAGATTATGGTGAGTTTTGACGTCGAATCTCTTTTCACCAATGTTCCCGTGGTGGAATGTTTAGATATTATACGAAGAAAGTTTCCAGAAAAAGATATACCCCTGGAGTATGCTACGTTGTTGGAGCACTGTTTATCTACCAATTTCTTCGTATACAAAGGCCAGTTTTATGAACAAATCAATGGGGTAGCCATGGGTAGTCCAGTGGCACCTGTGGTTGCTAACCTATGGATGGAACACATCGAAGACCTGGCTATTTCTACTTGTCCTGTGCCTATCAAGGTTTGGAAACGATATGTAGATGACGTATTCTGCATCCTCAGAGGTGGAAAACCAGAAGTAGAGAGATGTTTAAACCATTTGAACAATATCCATTCGGCCATGCGTTTCACAGCGGAGTTGGAAAAGGATCGGTCTTTGGCCTTTCTTGACGTCAAGGTCATGGTAAGGAGTGATGGGACCCTAAGCCACTCAGTGTACAGGAAGCCGACTCACACGGACCGTTATTTGCATGCCACCTCACATCATCATCCCTTTCACCTCAAATCTGTAGTCACCTCACTTACAAACCGCGCATTTGATCTTTGTGATTCTGAACATCTTACTGGCGAATTGTCCCACGTGCAGAAGGTTTTACTCATGAATGGCTACAGAACTGATGTCGGAGCAGAAAGACCGGAAAAGAAGCGAGTCGCCAGATCTACAGTGGAACGCCAAACAACCTTCTTGCCATACCTGAGAGGAGTAACGGACAAAATAGGTCGTTTATTGAGTAAATACTCGATAAAGACTGTGTTTACTCCTCAGAGGAAAATTTCACAAAGTCTGCGTTCCCCTAAAGATAAGATCCCATATGAACATCCTGGGGTTTATAAAATTGACTGCAGTTGTGGCAGCTCATACATAGGTCAGACCAAGCGAACTGTCTCATGCCGGATCAAAGAGCATATAAAGGCTGTTAAAAACAATGATGAGCAAAAATCTGCCATTGCTGAACATCTGCTGCAGTCAGGGCCCAATCACTGGATCGAGTTTCACAAGCCAATGATTTTGTCTACGGACAAACAGTACATACCAAGGCTGACAAGAGAAGCAATTGAAATAAGAAAATATAAGAATTTCAATCGAGAGGATGGCTTCAAACTGTCGAGTACGTGGAATCCAGTGGTAAACATACTTAAAACTGGCAGCCGGAATCTTAATAAAGACTCCACAAAACGATGTGATACAGTGAGTGTGTTTTGTCGTGATTTAGTGTCGAGTTCCAGTAGTGCGCGTAGCAAGAGACTAAGAAAGAGGGTAGACAGATTTGTCTGCTCCTAACAATTTATTTTCATCCACCCGCATTCTCCAGTCAACCCGCGATCATGACGCTTGCAACAGCGTCGAAATATCGGGAGCTCAAACAAATAAATAATCACGGAAGATATCCCGTAAGTGACATTTTAAGTTATGAAGCAAACCGTGATAGTTTAAAAAAGTGTATAACAAAGACGTCTAAATGCATGTTCCTAAAGAGACGAGCAGTCTATTCCTTTTCACGTCTATTCCTACAAATCTCGTCTTATTTTCAGTCTATCGAGGTCCTTGAAAGGAACTCCAGTGTCATTGAAATACTCATTTAATAGGAGTGCAGCTTTCTAAAAGACCAGTTATATTGGATTCTTAAGATGTCCGGAAGGCACGCTGTCCGGAGCACGGACGCGGCCAGTTCTTACTTATCTGTTTTACCTTATTACAACTGGAATAAAGTTCACTTTACAAGAAAATTAGAAAGAAATTAACATCAGTCAGACTTTTATATTGAAGCCGGTATAACATGTTCATTCTGAAACAAATGAGCTTAGATTATAAAATGTCTAGATTCCGTTTTCAAAAACCTGACCGTTATTCGTGAAGCCATTTCTTATGAATGTGTGAGTGAGCGCCAAACACACATTGAAATTTTTCCTTTTCTTCACTTGTTTTACCCAGGAATTGAACGAATTTCTTTTTTTTTCTTTTTGTGGCTCCAATTCCAAGTGGTTTACTAGGAATCCTGACATTCAATAATCTAAGCAAACGAGGTTCTAATTCTGCTAGTTAGGTTTACAACGACAAATAAGGATACACAGGGAAACAGGGCAAACGGGACACAAATGACATCCACTAAGTGTAATACAGTACAGAAAATTAATTTATTAAACGTATTATCTTACAAAAAACATTATTTAATAAATAAATAATTATAAAAAAATTACTTGACATGTTCGAAATGGATGTAATCAATCGACAAGTACACAGATTTTAATGGAGGAATTTTGGTTCTAGATACCTACAGGATGACGTCCGCACTGCGCGAACTGATCATAGAAGGTAGGTATATCACAATGTGTTGATAGTTAATAACAATTGTCAATTGACAAGTTTAGGTCTTATTGTAGGTGGGGGTGAACAGTTCATGCCTCAACCTCTTCCTCTTTTACCTTCTGATCTCCTGGCTTGCCCTTGGACCAGTCTGGTTTTTTCTGTGGAAACAAAACGGGTTACATTAATAAATATACATCTTTTGTTTCTTCGAAGCCGACAGCGCATCGCGGCCATATTCCCTGATGCGCTTATGAACAGCAAACTGCTTAATTTTGATGAAACAGGACTTTTATATACAGATGCTGTTGTAAAAACCAAGTAAGGATGTGGTGCAAATTTTATTCGTAATTTATTTTAAAAATGTAATAAACATCAAGTTTCAAATAAAATTCACACCGTTTTTCCTTGGCAAAAGCCATCAATTGTGCTCTTTTCAGCAGGACCCACCGCACCATACGCCGAATTTACGAGCGAAACATCATTGTCACCTGAGCGGTGACAATGATGTGTAAAAGGCATATGGTCCGGTGTAATAAAAGGTTCTCGAATTGTAGGGAATAATAGTGTAAAGCACACACTTAAAACCCTTGAAGTAGGTATAACACATCTAAGAAAACTTTGCTATGAAAACCGAAGCGTTTTGTGTGGCAACCTAGAAATAACCGTTTTATAATACAAGTGTGGGTTGTGTGTGCACTGTGGAGCGCATGTTGGTATCACACGAAAGCTTTATACAATAAATCTGCTAAGGGGCCAAAATGCAGCATAGTCGCATGTGTCCTCGTTATTTTTCCTTAGATAAAACCAGCAGAAAGAGAAATAACGAGAAAAAATTTAGAAGTAATTTCAATACCACGCCCTCGAACGTAGGTGGACGGATGAAATATAGAAAAAGAATAGATGCCAATCGTTAATGTGTCTGAATTGGCAAAGATCTTCAGCTTCAGTGAAAAAATAAACTAGGTAATTGTAGCCACTCTAATAACGGAACATCTCATAGCTGTGCTGAAAATATAACATGCCGCGTGTATGAGCAGCGTCTAAATTAAAAACGTGTCTGTACGCGTTGTCGCTTTACTTTCTATTTACCTTGCCCGCAGCGCCACCCTGTGAAACATCGCATCGTGATATTGTAACTATATTATTTTCTTTTCTATTCTACTTCGAGAAAGTCAACAGCTACTATGATACTCAGTTTACTGATACATTTTTACGTGTCCAACGAAGTTATTCTCAAATTACTGGGTATTAGTTGAAATATGAAAAATTGCTACAATTCCTAAAGATTGGAAGGTTTTAATAGAGTTGGTGTGTGGTGAAATAAACAAAATGTGTTGAAGTAACAATGTGAAAAAGATGCAAGTTCTTAACCGTGTTTTGAGTGTAAGTGTAAATAAACATAAAATGTACGTATTTGAAGATCTTGTACACAAATAACACAATTTTAAAAGACCTACTTGCAGATTTATTTCAGAAAGTTAGTCACTAAAAGAAATACCTAGAAGAAAAAGCTTTGGGTATGTAATTTACGTTCCTATTATAGAGGAGTGGCAAAGCTTTGCGGGGACTACCTGAATACTAAAGTAAACTCATTTTTAAAGTTAAAAACTTGCAGCGTAAGCCCTTGACTGAGGAGGAGTTAAATTAAAATGTTAATAACAAGATTGCAACTCATAAAGTTGAAGCTGTATTTAGCGCGTCATCCAAACTCTTTCTCACCTTATTTTTTCAGGTTTGGATGTCTTACGGAATTTAAAAGAATTATCGTAGAAAAGAACGATTTATTTAAATTAAATTAATGGGTAATTAAAAAATAAGTTCATCATTTGTTCAACAGTAGAGATTGTAAGAAATTGACTGTTAGTTTACATAATGGTCTACTTCTTTCCAATAGCCCAATCAGCTTTCTCCGCATTCTTGGCCTGTTGAAGATGATCAGGTACATTATGTTTGATGTCAAACATTGCTACTCAGAAAATACACCACATATTAGTAGTATAGTATATACAGTAGGTTTCGGGAGTCGAACCCATGAACAGAATGAAGTAGAAGCAACTATACACCATGAAGTTAATGAAGAAAAGAAAATTATAGAAGAAAATTATTAAAGAAGAGAAGAAAAATTTTTGTTCAAAGATTTATAGAATCTAGAAGAGAAAGATGACGCCAATTATAAACTAAGACTTGAAGAAGGTTAGATACAAAATTTGATATTTATACGTTTTTGTAAATAAATCATCGGTTTTGTTTCTGGTGTTTTAAGGAATCGTGTAAAATTGTCATGAGAATTTGGAACATTAACTTCAGTTCATCAATTCGTTCTGCTTAAGATACCAGAACGAATATTTATTTTTGAAAGTTCAGTAGCAATCGATCTATCACCGTCGACAGTCTTATTAGACTCAATAGCCTACTTATTAACATCAGCATTATCTTTATATCTTACTCCCCTATCATTATTATCGTTCAAAAATATTGCTTCTATATCAATAATAGAGTCTGTTTTCAAAATATCATCAGTATTATCACCTAGAAATACATAAGTGTGAACAGTATCGAGTATCTTACCTCTTTGTCTTCTTCTTCAAGGGTGAACTCCTTCTTTTTGACGACCTTCAGCTGGTTACGGAAGTTGAATTCGGCGGCCTTCTTCTGGAGCTTAGCGAATTTGTTCTCGTATTTGGACACCTTCTTTAGTGTGGGTTTGACGCTGGAGGTAAAAGATATTTGGTAAGCATTTCGTAAAACTGCATCGGAGCATAGACTTAAAGTATGGACTATGCTGTAGCTGCCTAAAATTGACTCCGCTCAACTAGAGAGTGAGGGATCGAAGAGTGAGTCCTGTCTTTTCTGTTACAGGAAAGAGATAGGTAGTGGCTCTCCTTCTAGAGTTTGGCCAATTTTATCTGTCCGTTGGCTAGGGAAGGCGCAGTCCATTCTCTAAGTCTAATTGGGACTAGACCAAGTGACAATCCAGCTACGATGCTGTTGTCAACTTTTTATTTTTCTCTATAAACATAATTGACTAGTTTAGATTAAGATGTTTACAACAACTACACGATGACGTACATAAAGCCACCAAATCTATTTCTGGAATTCCAATCTGATCTTTATAATTCATTTTATCATTTTTATTATCATATTTATCATTTACATTTTCAGCCAATGTTTTGTATAGACCGAGGAAGTCAAAATTCGGCTTACTGAGTACAAAGTCCTTTGTATTTTGCGGTATGTGCTCTGTTCATATTTAATACCGCTGCACGATACAATGCGACCGTAACAAAGGCAGTCCAGTCGCGGTAGAAACATAGCTCATAACCGGACTCTGAATATCATTATATTTGCCAGTAATTTTAATCACAGGTACATTCAGGTCTAAAATTCTTTCATAACTTGCAAATGCTCTCAAGGCTCTTGAAGAGTCAAAGTGGCATATCGTAAACCCGAAAGCTTATACAATCGTGTTTTTATCCTGTTTCAATCGTATTTTTCCTCGAATTCGGATCAGAACAAAAATTTCAGCCTCTCTGAATCTTGGATAGCGAGTATTGTACACAAAATACGTTACTCCGAAAATATCTGGATTATTCATAAGTTGTTATTAATAAAAGCACTGTTTTACATGAAACGGAAAGGAAACCTAAAACTAGTCGAAGTTATCATAATTTAGCTATTTCGTCTGAACAATAGGGTACTTACAATTTGCCTCTGAGGTCGTTGACTTGAGAGTTCAGGTCCGAGATCTGGTAAAATAAAACTTGTCTTAGAAATCAAAGTCCAAAAAAACACTTCGAGTTAATAAAATAAAAGCAGCTTTAAAGAAAAAATAAGGAATTGTTATATCTACGAAACTTTAAGGTAAGCTCTTGTTTTCATTCCAGGTAAACTAAGGAAGGAGTTGAATAAAATAAATTAGTTTTCTTTGAAATGAAATTAAAATTATGAAAGTAGAAAATTAAAATCACTAAGTTAAATCAGAAATTGTAGGTAAATAAAATTAATTTTAATAGATAGATATACCAAGATAAATAAAATAGGCAGAATAGATATACTGATAGGCATTTACAAACTACTAATGAAATAACTTTATTATCATTTCACAAGTTTGTTTAGAGATACCCATAAAAGGTAATGTTATATCTAAGATCAAAGTACTAAGTTACACTCGACAAATAGAAGGTTCAAACTTGTGCAACGTTTGCTTCAATTTACAGCAGAAGAAACCTCATGCAATGTACAGAGAATTATGTCACATAGAAAGCTCCCAAACTAGAAAACTCAGAACAATCACAAAACCAAACCCATGACCAAGATTAAATGAAAAAAGAATTCGAAATATTATTCTAGAAAAGCACAGAACAAGATATAGAGCTGAGCATAGATTAGGCAGTGTTATTTGCGAGCAGAAGTCTTGTTTTAATTTCTGTGGTCTGTAGGAAAATTTATACTATCCCGGTTCAAGATTGTGACCTCCTATATATCTTAAACTTGTGCTCTTTACCTAAACATTCAACGTGGGCTATATAAGTACAGGTTCATCTGTCATATTCGTGCAAGAGATCTACTTATCGTGCCTCGTGATTGGTAGCTGGCCGCCTGCAGCTCCTGTGCCTCAATCATCTATATTTATTCACAAATGTACAAAGAGATGTGCAGGATATTATACATGTGCAACATTTATAACACGAGCGCTAACAATATTGTACGGCTTCGGCTGCGGACGCGGCGTGCGTCGCGCGTCGGCTCACAGCTTCTAACACTACTCTAGTCAGTGATCGAAGTTGTAACATATTGAGCGCTTGTCGGTATGCGAGTTAATTTAACATGTGATGTTGCGATGAAATCAATTCTGTATACATCGACGATCAATGTATGAGTACCACGTTGCAGAAAATGTGTATCATGGAGTGACGGTGCAAAATCGATCCAGACTTGCAAATGTGGGTATGTATGTAGATACAGATGTGGGTACTGTGTGTCTTTGGACTCGCAAGTGAGCATAGTATACACCACTCCGTGTCCCGGATAAGTGATGCAAACGTCCGAGCGGCCGCTACGCCGGCTCGGACAGGGAGGGGGCGGGCAACATCGACCAGAGCATGGCACTTTCAATTTAAACACTCGGTGTATACAGGTATTGCAAAAGGTTTGTGGGGTAGATCAGCAACCGAACACGCAAACAAGTCGCGCGGAATATTACGGCACATACGTGAAAAGTTGGAGATTTGGAACAAGAAGTTTCACTTACACTATGCACTTGCGTGTGCCAATGGAGGAACCAGTCCAGCGTTCCAATTACACCTCAACGGTATCTCTAATTGTTATCATAAAAAGAGAAAATTCAGTTTGGCCTCTAAGCTCGCCACCACACATGAAGCGACACACTGGCGGATGCAGCTATTATCATAATGCTTGATTATGTACTTAACACTTTTGTAGATTATTATTATTAAAGTGCCATACTATTTTAGATATGATTTAATAAGGTATTTTAAGGGATAGTTGTTACGTAGTATTATACATAATATAGTCGACATGCAACAGGCAAAGCTTTAGCAGGTAAGCGGTTTGGTGACGAGATGACTCGGTAAGGTGAACATGAGAAGCACATCCTGAGATGACCGACACATCTAATATATACATAGACGTATAGACGATACATGAACAATATAGTTTGACAGAAGACGTGACCGCGCTATCGATAACATAGATACATAACATAATACATAACATATAGATGAGACAGTTACGCGGGCATGCAGCGGGCGGCTCGGGCCCCCGCGCCTGGTGAGTGCTGTGTTACTGTTACGCCGGTGGCGGTTACTGTAGTTAGTGTAGTTAATGGTGTAAGCTCCATGTCAATGACGCGATCGGCGGAGATCGATTTTGCACCGCACGCCGTGACGCGACGCGACCCTCTCACTACGACACATCACACGCGCTCTACAATACACCACTAACGAACCGACCTTCCACCGTTATTTACAACTCAACAACAAACAACCGAAAACTTACAAAGCGTTATCAATGTATAAACACGAACTGTCACACGCGCACGTTTGTTACAGAATCGATGACTGTGATATTCACAATGGTTATAAAGTATTGGTCAATACCTCATAATCTCTTTTCCTGACTTCATGTTCCAAATCCCACTTCTGGCCCTCACACACATACAAGCGGTCATAATACTCCTGTATTATTCTCTTGAGCATTGCTATAGAAAAAGGAAAGACATATTATTGAGCCAGCAGAATGAGCATGGGCATCGGTGTGAGTGACCTGACGACGCGGAGCGACGTGTGCATGTGTGCGGTGAGCCGTACAACTATCATGTCATGTCGTAACAACTAAATCAGAACCAACTCATATCATGTCATATGCATTCCCAATTCCTAATTTATGCAGTTTACCTCCATTTTCTTAATTTCGATCGCTCGTTCTAGTTCATATTTATCCCCCTCAAGGTTGTATATTCTGTGCCAGTACATTTGACAAATGGTCTGGAGTTCCGCTAAAGAAAAACAATCACATTTTAAGTTTTGAATAATTTTCGGCGCTCCGAAGTCTGTCTCACGGTTCTGTGTTGATGCTGTGTAGTGGACTCGACATGGGGACCCTCGACTGGTGGAACAAAGCGTAAGCGAAGCTACATGATCAGTACTGAGGTGGGTATCAAATGGACTATTACTGAAACATAATCAATGTTGTTATTGACTCAAAACTCGATGAGAGTATCTACAGAATCTATTGCAGCTTTGGAATTTGCTACAACGGGTCGTTGTTATTTCAGCGTTTTTTATTTACTTTGTTATCCACACGGTTAAGGTTGAAAGGTATAATTTATTTTCAGCTCCTTAAATCGACAATTATAATATTGCTGCGAAAACAAAACAATATTTTAAACTAGTCACATTATCGGCATGAACTACTCAAACGAGAGCGTAATATATAAATTGCGTAGCTCCCAAACCAGGTCAGACCTCGAACGCTCTGCGGGCCACCTCCATCTCGTGATCGTACTTCTCCTCTTCAAGCTTGGCGATACGCTGATGGTAACCGGTTATGATGCTCGTGAGAGCCGCTACAACATCAACCAAGAGTTACTCGCGTGTCACTCGTCGCGACCGCCCGGACCCCGCGACCCTCGCGCGCCATCGACCGTCGGTTAGCCAGTGTGAGTGGAAAGAAAGTTTAAGGACGGAAATATAGAAGATAGTAAGTATACGCAAATAAAACCAACGATATCAATGAAGTTTAGAAGAAGTAGAGAAACGCGTTAGACAGATAGGCCTGAGAATGTCGGCCGAACACACCATTAAATTCTTTGTTAAACCAGCTGACGAAGTAAGAACAACACGCCACTTGACATATCACAAGTTACGTTAATTTTGTTTAATAGTTGAAAGTAAAGTCTTTGTAAGTTTTGTGAGTCGACACAAGAGAGCTGTTCGCTGTCAGCAGCTCATCTCTCTACCTCCATATCTTTTCTTTTAACGATGTATTCCAGATCGAACTTTTCGTCTTCAAGCTGTCCGATGCGTTCGTGGTAATCTTTGCAAACCCTCTTAAGCGCATCTATAATTCGACATAACACATGTATATTTATGTTGCTTATGGTGGAGCCCTATGAGCGAAAAACACGAACATGGGTACCGTTGTGAAGTGTATGATGGGGTACTGTATGGGGTCTTTACAAATGTCCACTTGTTGGCTATAATATGTCATGTGAGGGATGTACAAAATAAGAATTAAGGGTATCATTGATGTACAGCGGGGATTGAACAGATATTTACCTTCGTTTGCATCTTCAACGTTCTTGGGTTTACCGCACCTCTCTTCAATGATGCGCCTCCTCTCGGCCGCTTTGCGTTCCTGTTCCTTCTTCAGTTCCTCAGCGGCTTTCTTACGCAGCAACAACTGTTGGGGGACGGGACAGAAGACTGAGTACACCATTTCTACGCTTATTAGAACTTGTTTCTTTGGTATTTTCATTTCTACTTACCCTGAGCTTCTTCTTCCTCTCAGGTGTCATGAAACCCTTCTTCGCCTTCTTGGCTTTGGAGGCTTCCTCCATGCGCTTGCGCACCTCAGCGCGCTTGCGGTCGATTTCGGCCTGTTTGGCCTTCTTCGCCTGAAGAGAGTGGACATTGGTAACGAGTGTTCTTATTAGTTGCCTAACTAATGGGTTAATGTTTGTATGTGTACTTGTTACGTTGTATGTGGGTTTTTGTAGTAGGTATTGTACAGACGTGTGTGTATAAGTGCTTGTCTTTTTGTAAACTGTATAATTATGTTTGTGGGGTATGTTTCTGTTGGTGTGTGTGTGTGTGTGTGTGCGTTTATAAACTTATTTTATGTTAATGACATTGGTCCTGTAAAGTATTTTTGTGTGTATTTCAATGTATTTTGTGTACGTTTAGTAAGTGTATTAAATTTTACGTAAAGTGTGTAAATCGTCCACTAAACGATTGCTGCTCGTCGTTACTTTACCTCCTCGAGACGTTTTTTCTGCAAAAGAAAGACATAAATCTCAGTATACGGCAATAAGCTAAATAAATTGCTTGAGTTAAACTGTTTACTACAATTACCAGCACAATGCAGGGTACAGTAACGGACAAAAAAACTGCTATTGTTAGCCTGTTTCTAGTTTTTCATTTACATCGATTGGATATAAATTTTATAGTCTCTGAAAAAACTGTTTTAAAAAGGCCAACATTTTTTTGACAAAAGAGGTCAATGAAAATGGCAGATTTCTTTTTTATGCTATTTTATTCAGGCTATGTTTCATTGTGGGTCGTAACATTATCAAAACTATTGTGCTGATAATAAATTATCTTTCATCTAATTACGAAACACTGCGAGCTAAAAAAAGCTTCACGGTTTTCGAAATATAAAGGACAGTGACAAATATTTTAATACACTGTTTGCCAGAGTTCAATGTCCGCAGACAAATCTGCAATTTTCCGTACCTTTTTGAATGAAATTTTTCTAAGAATACATTGCCATATTTTCACTCGCCAGTGTAATGTAATAGAATGAAAGTTTGCTCTGTTATTTCAGTGCGAATGCAATCACAGTGTGCGGTTTGAGTTGTGAGGTAGTGCGGGCTCTTAAGTGAGTTACAAAGACATAATATAGGCCCAGGCTCATTAAGTTTGATTATAATAGTATATTGCTTTGCCGTTATCACTTATTTGACTACAAGCTTACAGGGATAGCTTTCGATTTGGGAATTAACAGATATGTTTATTGCTCCTCCCTTAATTTTAGATATGCTATAAGTTATATGTGTGAACTGACCCCAATTTTTTTTTTGATAAAACCAAATATATTTTGTTTTTTTTTTTGCGGAGGAGCAACAAATGTTATCACAATTAATTTAATTTAAGAGGTGAAAGTATCTTATATAATATGCGTGTAAAGTATAAGCGTTTTATTTCTAAATATAAGCAAGTTATATCTCTTTCAGATGTGTATTTTTGCTTAACTTTTTTTAAAGTACTCTAAGTGTAATTAAAAGCTGAGTGCGAAATTATAACTAGAAAAAAAAGTTGTGTTTTTGGTGCTAACTCTAACTCTGTGCGTTATTAATCAATACGTGTATAAGCTTATTGTTACTTTTATTTTTGCGTAATTAGTTACATAAAATCGACACTATTTCTTACTGAACTCTATCGTCGTACGATTTAAATGTTAAAACATAAAAATGCTGCAACAAATACTGTAAAATATAATACAAAATAAATTCTTTCGTCTAACACATAATTACATTCTACGTGATTTTTTTTTTCTATTTTTTTTTTTTTACTTTTTTAATGATCTATGAACATTGTTCTTTTTTCAAAACTTTAAGAGCCAATTTTTTTAAATATATTCATTTGTTTTTTTTAATTTTCTCACTGATAGTGACAATGTAATGTTCCTCTGTGTATAGTGTGTCTGTGTGTCAATATGCGTTTGTTAAGAAAAGCAAAATAAATTACCTGAGTCTCGAGGAGACATAGCATTCAGTACTACATGTTGAATCCACAGCCAAGTCAATGTTTCATCACGGAAGAACAGCCCCAGGATACACGGAAAGTAACAATGAAACAGAAGAAAGATACACGAAACATGTTAGATATATTATCCTAGAATCATCGGTTCAATTTTTGTGATGGTCCATCTTCATGTTTTTGGGGGTCCATCTTATTTTTTGGGAGGTCCAAAGCTTTTTCGCAAGCCGGTTGCGAAGAGAGGCCGGTCTACGTTCTTACTATCAGATTTATTATAGCGTTTAGCTGTCATTAATTGTCATATATTTGTGAAAAGAAAGATAAATACAATATGGGACCACTTCTGAGACACAAGCCTCCTCTGTATGAAAAAATGTTAAAATTGCCATCTTTATCGGTTATATCAATATTCAGAATAAATAAGTTAAAGATTATAACATAGAAGGGTTTGCCCAGGTGTGGGACAGAACCAACCAAGGAAAAAAAAATGTTGAAGTTTCTTCAAAAAAAAGTTACTGGCATCTCAAACATACACATAATTTAACTATGTTACCAAAGAAGAGATAGTTCATTCATGTCGTTCATACGGAGTTCAAAATAAAAGATGTCGAAGACTTTGTTCTATTTAGCGTCCATCGACTTACCTTACTTCATCGGCGTCCGACATTGTGTTGTTTTTGTTGGTTCCGGAGTCCTGAAAATTAAAAAAAAGGAAATATTGTTCAGTCTGTAATTACTAAAAATTAAAATATTGTTACCAAACTCAAATATAATTAGCTAAATGTTGGTGTACTATCAGGTATAAGTACATCTGATAATTTAAAAAAAAATTAAGGAGGTGATTTTATTTTTGCAATTTGTTAATTGTCTATTTAACTTCTATTAAAGTTATTATGGAACGATTTTATTATTTAAAAAATCCAGATAAATTAAAATGCAGTCATAACTTTTTTCTTCCTGGCTATGTATAAATTTATAAAGTGGTTTTTTATTGTTACAATTAATGTAATATTCAGTTATATTGTTAACTAATAATTAATTAATCAAATCCGTATTCCACATAGATTCGATATAAAATATCAATCAACAAAGCCTAGATAATTACTTCATATTGACACGACACCTTTACAATTAGCAATGAGGAGTACAAATTTTCTTTGACATTTACAATTGCTCATCAGATGTCAAGGTAGTCGATTTAATGTAAATCTGTCATCGGCACAACAAAATATTATTAACGACGATAAATAAAGCGTATTTGGCCAGAGTCATGAGAAACAAGATCGTTATTTGAAACTATTTGGAAGAAAGCCAAGTAGTCGACGTGTGAATACCGATATTTGATACTTGAAATCCGGTTACCTACCCAAGATTTTCCATATTTTACTACATATTAAAACGAGTCTTATTACATTTTTCAAATACTGCAGACGTATACCTACGTTCTTTTCAATTTCGAAATTGCTTCCAGAGTTCAATTTACAAAATCATCCGAAAAAAACTAAAAAACCTAAAATTAGATCATGAAAATTGTAACGATGAGGATCGTAAAAGAATCTGTGTAATAACAGTTGCCAACGTAATGAAAATTCCACAATTAGGTTCGGGCGTGCTCGGGCATAGTCGGCTAAGTTCGGGTGGTGCGCGAGCGACTGAAATAGGTTGGCTCGCAAACAGCGCATCCTAATTTGGTGGCGCGAACGCTCAGCTTTGCTTACTCGGGTTTCGATCGTTATGCAAAGCAGACCGATTTTGAGATGTTGACTAGAAAAACGATATTTTATTGACCCACAAACACGATGGCACCGAAACAAATGATTTAAAAATAACTCGTGTAAACTCAAACCGGAACACGTTTACGAAAATACAAGTTCACATGAAGTTTAATTTCCTCTTAATTGCACATGAAACTTATTTTATTTTTCCTACTATGTGGTCCACGAGGAAATGTTATCATATATCTTTTCATTCAGAAAATATTAACGTAATCACATTAACGTAATCACACATGGTTAGAAAATTTAAGTATGAAACGTATTTACGATTATCACATGATCCAGGAAATGGAAAATGGACGATCAGTTAATTAAGGCTTTATTGTAGTCCGATCTTGTTCAATGTCTATGTCAACTACGTCCAGGAGACAACGATGACACTTGAGACCTTATCAATGACGTCATAGACACAGCTTAGAACATTAGATTTAAGAAGTACAGAAGGTCACTTATGGAAACATCATTTTGATACACGGAAATCTCGTCAGTCCACACACTCGCTCCGAGACCGATGCATCACGGCGCAGTGTCCGATTTACCACGACATTGATATATCACTTCACTTAACGTTAAATGCACTTCAATAATCTTGCGTCGGATTACCGTTTTGTTAGTAAAAATATTTTAACTTTCACTAAAACTCACCTAAGGCAAAGAAAAAGAGGATGGCCCTATAGATGGTTCAGCCAACACGAGCCACAGCTGCTGACTGGTGCGAGGCGGGCGGCAAGGTGCGGCGGGCAGTGCGTAGGCGCAGCGCCCCGGCCCCCGCGCGCCCCTGCCGCCCCAAGCTCCTGCAGACTTGCCCCGCAGTCCAGACATTTTTAGAGCAGTGTCGTTTTGACACCAACACCGAAATAACATCAGATGTAAGCTCCAGTTTGAACTACTCGGATGCCTCGTAAATTGCTGACCGACTGATGCCATGTGCGTTACCATAAACAATTTTCAGTATCAGTTTATTGCACGAAGATTATGATTGAAACAACCTGCTTCACTATTTTTTTTCTGATAGACTTGATTTTATCAAAAAAATAGAACAAAAGAGAATATCAAATAGAAAGAATACGGCTAGATACTGTTTTCCGATAAAGCCATAAAGTAAAGAATTGAAAGCTCTATCCTATGTTACATAAACCGACTTTAATTTTATTCGGCGACCCACATAAGCAAGTGAAGTCTTGCGTTACATCTTGAGTGCTTTTTGCTCTTTATTTCATTGATCCATTGATCTACTTCGTCTACCAAAATTATTCAAAGTATGCACTTAAAACAATGAGCAATTAAATTAGACTAATTCAGATAATTTTCACATTTACATACGATGTTTGTTGGCACTCGCATAGTTTCATGCACAAAACTGAAAGTAGGCGAATATGTAAAATAGCTACCTCCAAACTATGCAAATAAAATGTAGTCAGGAAATGCAAATTGTTTCGTGGAATACGCGGAAGATCAAAGTCATTAGTCTCGTAATTATATTGTTGTGGCTGTGGTCTAATTATAGACAGTTAATTGATTGTCAATCATCTCGATGAGTGTTTGGCACCTGAGAAGTCCACGTGGCGCCAATAGTTTATGTTCAACGTGATAACCCTAGCTATAAACAGACTAATCGTAGTATATTTTGTCATCTCATCAATCCGTAACGAAGTCTGAGTTTGCTGTACCTGGAGTTCTTTTAGACCCAAGTCAATAGAAAGTCCCGCGGTGGTGGACGCCCACGGTGACGGAGGTCATCGCAAGACGATCACCGGCCACCGTAGGCGAGAGCATGCGGGCAACTCGCTGTCCTACCATGGACCATGCCCGGGTCGACGGCGCGTCGAGTTCCACGCGTGCCTCAAAGAGCGTCAGCAGAATGACGGGGCCCCCACTCTCAGAGGGCGGGACTTATTCCATCACCGTGACCCCGGAACATAAAAGGCTATTGAAGGACACCGTGGATTTTAGTCAGTACAAGTCTGAGAGTCCCTTCCGCCCTGCCCGGGGTGGGAGGACTCATTTGATGATTTTACCACGCAAAAAAAAGTCAATAGATGGTCATCTAAAGATATTTATAACTGCAACGTTCGCCACCCTGAACAAACTTTCCACTTTCGTAATTATTGGAGTGATATTAAAATACCAGTGATATTCAATTACAAAATAATAGCTGACCATGTTATTAAAATATGAAATTAAAGCTATTTGCAACTCATATTGTAATATTGCTTTAATTTCACACTGATTCGATGATGAACTTTTTGTTCAATAAATTAAAATAAATAAATATTGTTCAAACCTTTTGCACTACCAACGGATTTAAGGAAATTCAATCCCTATGAATGAGTTAATATTTCATTCCATTTACTTGAAATTTCCAATGAAAACTTCATCAACCAAAGTGATAATACACGCAATTCAATGTTTAAATTCAAACCCAAAAGGATAATTTGAAAATGAAATGGAAAAATCTTAAAACATCGCCGACGAGGTCACGAGCGGAGTACCAGCTTCTATAGAAATAAAAATCAATTACTGAGAAAAAGAAAGAACATACAAAAACTCATAATATGCCTCCTTGCCATGGGTGTAAGCAGAAACTACAGAGCAACACCTGCTACGTTCCTTACATACTCCTTTCGCCGCATCCACATTCATACATCTGGTCATACACGCACCCGGCCTTTCTGAAGCACTTCACCAATAAGGTCAGTGGCGTCCTCTCCAGGCGTTTCCACTCACCTCTGCCTTATAAATTCCTTTTGTCTTTCACCTTTCACTCATAATAATAATAATAATATTCCACAACTATCACACAACGTCATCTAGTCCCAAGCTAAGCAGGGCTTGTGTTATGGGTACTAGACAACTGATAAACATACTTATATATTTCTAAATACATACATATTATAGATAAATTACATCCAGACACAGAACAAATGATCATGCTCATCACACAAACATTTGTCCTAGGTGGGAATCGAACCCACGACCCCCGGCATAGCAGTCAGGGTCACTAACCACTAGACCAACAGGCCAGTCGGCTCATGCTCTCAACATGACCGAACCGACCGAAAGAAAGAATTTTCTTTTATCCACAAATCGGAAATTAAACGTCATGCGAAACCGCGGCGTGTCTAGTCATCATTAAACCTAAAGTATATAAAAATAACGCACCGCAAACCAATAAACACTACATTTGATTACAGATTTTAATTAAAGTTGTTTGAGGATCGCAGTTGCTATAACAAACGAGTTCCAACTGTTTGTAATTGCGGCGTCGTCGTTACAGTTTCAGTACCGGTAATGTACAACTGCGGATATTGTCGCATAGTTTTATAAGTGTAAATAAACTAAGGATTTTTTTTTTCTTTTACGGGGTAAAATCATCAGATGAGTCCTCCCAACCCGGGCAGGGCGGGAGGGACTATCAGACTTGTACTGACTAAAATCCACGGTGTCTTTGAATACTCCTTTATGTTCCGGGGTCACGGTGATGGTATAAGTCCCGCGACCAAATAAACTAGGGATGGACCCACCTTTAATTTTGGCCGAGTAGTCGGTTACATTTAATAAGTTAAACTTTTCAGTATTTGTTACGCGTTGGAATTGAACCCGCGACCGGCACTGCAGCTGTCATTCGTTTAACCATTTTATTGAAATGCGTTTAAACGAACACATGACACAGAAAAAATACCAATGTTACGTTGTTTTTTTTTAATAAATTCAAAAGATAATTTCAGTATTACAAAAACAATTAAATATTAACTGAAAATCTAACTAATACATGTACAAGTTTTTTTTTTATAGCGAGATATTAGTTTTGTCCTGGAAGTATAAATAGCAACAACAAAGTCTGGAATGGGGCCATGAATACTTTTGAATCTAACTAAATACTAGTTATGAAACTTCATAATTACTGTCTGAAAAGTTTTAGAACTTGGGAAAAGTATATAATTTGTTGTTTACAAAGAGTTGAATACAATGAACGAATTGTCGAAAGTTTTTAAAGTTATATATATGTTTATGTATAAAACTATCCGGTTCTAGTATTATTTCAGGCATTTAAAATTGCATTTTGAAACACTTTTCTTAACAAAACACAAATAATCCATGCATAAATGTACAATAATCCTTGAAAAGTCGACACCGAAGTCAACACGGACATCTACTAAAATAAAAAAGTAGGTACATAAAATATGTACCTACTTACAATCTACTGTCCATATGTCCAATATTGGCTCGAGCGACAGTTGACGTAAACAACTATTGTCATTAGTGTATTTAGTTCCTAAACACACAAACATGACGACAGAGTTGAACTCACTAGCGGGTGATGTCCCATGAAAAATAATCTGTGTTGGAAAACAACATTTTCCAACATTCGTACGTAAATATTAGAAGTTGAGTAATAAAAGGCGTTTACTTAAAATAAAATATGGAGCTTTATTCTTGTACACATTTTACACAAACCAACATTTCTGAGACAGTTCCTAAGTCAAACTTAAAACAATGTTGCCACTTAATAAATGATACCACAGCACAAAAATAAATGTTTACCAATTGCTTTTTAACAGTAAACTCACGACTTGTCCCATTGGAGTGGGAAATAACCCTGAATACCGCCTGCTATGAAAACAGTCTTTACAAACTCCTGTCGCCTAATCTACATTCATTTTTCAAATAATTATGTTAACCTAACCTGTCCGTGTCGGGGTGCCCCAAGTCCCGAGCTCGCTTTGCTCGCTCTTACATCCTTGGTCCATTTGTTGACCACCACCTACCAAGGTAGATCGACGGAGCCCCGCGAATACTCGTAAAAGGGTCATTTTCAGTGTTCTTACACAGAAGCAAACCCTTTTAATGTTGAGTCATAATTGGAGGTCAGATATTTATTCCACAGTGATAAACAAACTTTTACTTTTACTTAAAATTCTAGATAGAAACAGAAAAGTTTTTCATTTAGCATTTTCTTTGGCGGAGTCTTTATAAATCCTAGACAAATGAAAAAACGATTGACTTCAAAAACAAAGAAAAATATATTCATGATGAAAAGTCTACAAAAGAAAGGCTTTGAAAACAATGCCTACGAGAACAAAATTATGTAAATACAACTTCAACCACCTTCAACTTTCTACGCAGTTTATTATTTTTGGTCTAGAAACTTTTATGATCACAATGCGTAACGTAGAAACTAGAGATGAGTTCTAAATGAAGTAAAACTAAGCTCGTCTTATAATTGTGGGTTTTCTGAATTGTGTCACGTAAGCTTTATAATATGTTAATTATTTGTTGTAATTTGTGCAAACGAAAACCATTTTTGGGATAAGAAAAATATAACTACAAACAGAACTAAACCAAGTTTATGGTATGACCTATTTTTCATCTTCTGCCTAGCCTTTTACTATTAACATATTGTGGAATCGACTTATACGGAAGCTGATTTCGATGTATTGTTAATTTATTAATTTTTCTCTCAAATTAAATCTCACCGCAAAGTCTAGCAAGCCTTTCTTATCTTATTTTATCTTTCTATCAAGTTACAATGCTGGTTGGTTTTATTTCTTTTCTGCATAATTATCTGTATCTCGCACTGCCAGCTCATCCAAGGAGGATGAATCATAATGTAAACACACTTTAAATAATCCAGTTCAATCAATGCAATGCAACAACGTACATAATGGTAAACAGCAGATCAGGATTGCAATCTCTTGAAATCAGAAACTATATGATACCGAATGTACTATGTATGTTGTTGCCAGTCTTCTGGGCACGTTTCTGGACGACAGCGATGTGATGTGACAGTTAATATCTAAGCGCAAGGGCTTATTTAGTTACACTTACTGATTTTGTTTTTGTTTTTAAAATATTTAGATTTTAATTATGATATTTAAATTAAATATTATTTAAATTTTATAATTTATTAATTTATTTAAATAATAATATTTAAATTTAATTATTGTATACAGTTTTTAATAGTGTAGTGTAGGTAAGTTAGTATTTACTTTGAATATCGTTGGTACCGTTAGTAAAAAGTTCAGTTTCAATGTTAAGCTTTGGAACAGCCTAGAAATTTCAATACAACCAAATACAGAAACCACATTGTTGCTCTGAAACTAAGTTTCTAAACCTTACACGCGCTTTTCAGTAAGAATAGAATATTTACTAAGTTTCTGGCCGTTAGAGGTTTTGTATACTTTTGCCTAGATATCTTTATTTTAAGCTTTATTTACCCAGCCATTGTTTTGTGTAATCTATTTCATAACCACGACTCTCAAAACGGTAAAGGATTCATTCTGAGACTTGTAGTAATACCAGCATGTACTAAACTAAAAATTCGAAGACATGTGATCCCAATCTCCCACAAAAAGGAGATCTGTGTCCCAGCTGTGGGAATATTAATAAATACTGATTATACTTTATTATAATATACTAGCGGCCCGTCCCGCCTTCGCACGGGTGGAGGACCCGGTCTAAAACCCGGTCCCGATGGTTACAAACACAACAAAAAACAAAATATCTGAGCCGTTTTCATGTTATGTCGTGACAACGGAAAACGGGTTTCATTTATATATATATAGATTAGTTTTGCTAAACGCTACATGCAAAAGTAAAAACTCTCTCTCTACTACATACTAAATTGGTTAATAATATGCGGAAGCTAAAGGGATACAATAAATTATCGTGTTTTTCTTTTATTTTGAGGTCAATGCAGCAAAATCCACCGAACATTAACATCCTTATCGATACAACACATCCGAACCACTGACTTGAAAGAGATAATAATGTATCATTTTACGTAAATATTACGCGAAAAACGAGTACTGACCTAAATAGAATACCTCTGTTATCCCATCTCTTTCATTTCCAAAACAAAAGACAAAGAAAGAGATATTACCGTGCAGTTTTGGCTTCTTCATTTCGCGGTATGTTCATAGACATTGAGCATTCACTTGTAACAGAGCATCGAGCATTCGCCGATAACCTTTACCCGGCCGTACGTTCGTTGTTCAGAACAGAGCCGAACATATAAACAAAGAAACTATATATATAAATAGTTTTTCTGTAACGTAACATTTCAATAATGCTCATTGCACGTGAATGCTTTATATCAGCAACTGCGTGTTTCAGGTCGCTTCAAGTTTTTAAATATCTTCGTTTCTCTTGGGGTCGATGGTAACTGTCTATGTAGTAACTTATCGGAAGTCTCACAAATAAAGACATCTGACTGAAGCTGACGCCATTTTTATGACTGTTTAAAGACGCCATAACTTTTTCTTCGGTTTATTTTTTAAGCATTTTTTTAGCAGTAACAGCTGTTTCTGGCATTAAACTACATTTATAAGTTTGTTGTTTGTGAAATATCTTTTTTAGACACGAGCAATTTATTTAGCGGGAAGACTCAAAATGACCTTTGGAGCTATTTATATTTTGTCAATATTGACTTACATCTTTACATTACAGATAAACAAAACCGCCTCCCTTACACTTTCCTCCTTCGCTGTCATTACTGCTTGTTCTCGAGAGGATACGGTGGAGGTCCGTTCAAGTGAATAACAGTGTCTTTAATTTGTAATCATTTGATATGACGTTCCATATAATATAGGGTGCAATTTAAGTCATAGGCAATATTTTAATCTAAGGCTCTACTCGTGGTACTGGTTGTATTACGCAACTCAAAAACATTATTGATGCAAGTATTTAAAACCTTAATATTTTTAATAAGTGTTCGGCGTTTACTTTTTGTTTCGCGCGCGGTGTACTGCGTTTTAATTTTTTTTTTAGATTTATGAATTTATTAATTCACGAGTAGTTCGCGTTTATTTGCAACATTATGCCTTTGCAATGTGACTAACTACATTTTGAAAGTTGTTCGTACTTGCATTAATAATAGTTTTGATTTGCGAATGATTAGCCAAAATGCAATCAGTATCGTGAGTATTATACAACCTGAGATTAAAATATTGCCCATGACTTAAATTGCACCCTGAACAAGGTTATTACAGATTCTTGTTATCTGCAATGTCCTGTATTACACCAAAGTTCAGCGATCAAACAAGTACACCACGTTATTACAAGTTATTGCACTTTACCCCACAAACTGTTAAGACCAGAATTTCTATTTCATTAAAGCTTCTAAACTAAAGCCGAGTACTGACTGCCTGAGCTTCGTAACCGCCAATCTACCAATTGGCGACTTAGGTTTCACCAGCTTGTAATTGAAGGCACGAACTTTGTTAATTTGTATGTTTTAGTTCACAAACTAGTTGTGTTGTTAACTGTTTTTGGTGTTGAATTTAGTTTATGGAAATTGGAGCAAGATTTACGTAGTTCTAGTCAGTGGAAGTCTGATAACCAGGGTAATTAATTAAGGGTTGGTTTGGGATCGGCAGAACGAACTGGGTTGTGGAGGTCAGATAAGGAATTAAGTCCTTGTAAAATAATTGTATATTGTATTCAGCTACATTTATTTGGACTGGATGCCGACATTAACATAGCAGAAAGCTAGGCAGAGGATGATAAAGGTAAATCTAGTGAAGCTGTATAGTTTAGAGTCCGAAACTTAAGGGGAAGATTATGGTAACACAAGCTGACACGACAGTGAATTTCACTTTGAATTCATCTTTTTTTTTTAAACGTTGCTTTACTCTAGGTCAGTAGTCATTCGCTCAGCTGCTGTGATGCACAATAATGCAATATAAGAGCTAATTTGACGTACAAAAGTAGCATTGCGCTTTGGTATGCACAACATTTTTTTGGTACCTAATTAAAATTCGTTGGTTCTAAATAATTCAAGTAGCAAGATAATAAAAACAATAACATATAGTTTTGATACGGAAATTACCTTTATTGTTGGTCGAAACTCCGTCCGAACTCAAAAACGAGCCCCAAGTCACAGCCTACATTATATTCTTAGCACACTGAACTTTAACCATAAAATAGCAGATAATGCCTAACCCGTGTAACCTCTAGGTACATTAGTCAGGCTGTGGGCTAGAAACAATGGCGACCTACATATTTAGCGCTATGAATCTTCTGCTGGATGACATTATAGCTACACGAAAGATCGCTCCAAACCACTATTTTCAGAAAGGATTTTTCTTAAGCTATGAAATTGTTTTATCAATTTAAAGAAGAAATGGATTCTGTTAGATTTATCTGGATTTTTTTCGTAAAATATTTTTTTTTTTGCTGCAACATTTTTTTTAGACGCACACTTGTCTTGTTCTCTTTACAAATATAGCGAGTTTAACAAGAGTTTGTGCATCATACAGGTTTGCAAAAAGAACAGTACCCCTAACACGAGTTTTCACAATTTTACTTTGCAGAGTCTTTCCAGTATTTACAGCGTTTCTTGTATGTAAAACGGAACAGCGCCTCTAGTGTGCAAAGAAGGAACTATTTTTTTCCTTGAAAACTATCAATTTGAAATTGTCTTTGTTCCAGTTTACTTGACGTCTCAAATACTGAAAACTCGTGCTAAGGGTACTGAGGTTCATAAAACTTGATTGGACACTTTAAAAAACTGAGTTAGAGCCAGTTGTTTGATCAGTAGTTACAAGTAGGTAAACTATAAGTTCAGATGCTGCACATTTTTAACAACTTATTTAAAAAAAACTTCGCACTTTAACTCCTACTTAATTGTATAGTCAACAGCAAAAGTAGATGATAAAAACAAAAAAATCAATACTAACGAATGAAATTCTCGTCAGAATAACTGTGTGGCGTCGAGGTAATTCAACAGTGTGTGATTGTAAATCAAACATTTCAGATGAACTGTGTAGATACACAGTTCTGACGCCAACTTCGATCATTAGTATTGAATTTCTGATTTTCATCATCTACTTTTGCTGTTGACTCTACTACTGATGACACAACTGACCCTTAATAGCAGGTTTATTATATTTCAACCTAGGTTGGATACACACACCACCACAGCCTAAAAGTGATAAAAAAAACTTAGAAGAATACATAAATGTATATTTATTCAATATTCCTTTCATTTAAATAGTGTAGGACAAGGGTTAAATTCATACCTGCCATATCTATTATTGGAATCAAATATAGCAGCTCACAATTTAGGACCCATTAATATTTGTAGTCATTTTTACCCGTCGTGCTAGGCAACTGGGCTTCTCCCAGTTGTAATATCCATTTGTGCCTATTGCCCTTGTTTTGTTCTGTCCCCTGCTTGCATGGAGGGAAGTGGAAACATATTTTTTCCTACGTTTGTGTATAACAAAGAAAATATAACACACAAAGAAAATATATTTCTTTGTGTGTTATATTTTCTTTGCTATTTATTTAGCATTAAGTTGTTTTAAATTTGTGTAGACTCAAATTCTATATTTTTTCGGTTACCTCTAAACCAAAAAATGTAAAGCTATTATTGTACGTCATAATTGGCAAAACATGCAGATCAAGTTGTTATTTTAAGACCTTAAACCTTGTTTCGATGCATACTCATGTTTTACAATAAATATTATTCTATTCTATTCTACTCCTCCACTATTCTTTTCTGATTAATTTCGTTTCAGGATCCAAGACAGGTAAATTCATTCTCCGGGACACGTCGTGCTTCATTGTCTCGGCGCTTTTCTGGTGGTTGCCACTGTTGATTCTGGCTCTCAGGAGTTGCAGTGGTTTGGGAATAGTGTGGTGGGTTTGTCCCAATAAAAAAAAGGGTTAAACTCAGCCAATCCACTAATGAACTTAGGCTTCTCCCAAACTGAGCCATATCCTCTACTTTCCGCACAAAATCTGTCCCAGCTGTCAACGTTAACCTAGTTTAAAATTTTCTTTTAATTTTGTAAGAACGACCTCTATCGATATTGACGTCATCACCAACCAACGTCCGATGATAAAAAGCAATGCTTACGTATTGTACTCGTAGTTACAGCGGCCACTATTTCTGTCACGTCTGATTAACTGCCCAGCTATTTCTGGATGGCTTTGTTCACACGTTGCGAACATATTTGACGTTTTTGTGAGTTAACTTAGATTTAACCTGATTTTTAGCTATAAAAGCTATAAGTAAACATTCAACAGAGCATTATTTTTAAATTGCAGATTAAAAGATATTTCAGTAGACTGTAGGTACATTATTTGTCAGAATTTAGAGACTGCAAACCATACATTCTCATTTTGCAGCACATTAAACCAAATGTTATGAAAAATATTTAGTTCTTATTCCCCGATTCAAAAATTCACAGATACAGATTACAGGATGCAGTGCCATCCTCCCGCCTTCATGCATTAATGCATTATGCACATGCAGAATCCTGCATCTAAGCCCAGATTTATCTGTATAATCGGTTATCAAAAGCTTCTTTTTGTCTTAGTCAGCGACATTGACATGAAAACGGCCCAAATCGTTATCGTGGTAAAAATCATCAATCATCGTAACCCAAAGGGGATGGAAGGGACTGCTAGGCTTGTGCTGACTAAAATCCACGGTGATCCTTCAATAGCCCTGTACGTTCCAGTAACCCTGGAACGTTACCTGTTGAGATGTAGTCCTTGCAAGCCCAGCATTTCACAGTGATGAAATGGAAAAAAGGGCGAAACCAAATAGTTCTTTCAGTGGAACAGTAGTCTTTCTAAAACCTAATAATTGAATAACCCTCTAAATCTTATTTATTTATTTAACTATTTATGTATACACAATAAATTTACAGGACGTTACTAATTTACAGGACTTACATAATAATTAAAACTACAAGTACAAAGGTACTGCTTATTTCTTTAGAAATTTCTGCCAGCAGACCCTCTAAAGGAGAAATAATAAATAAATGTAGACAATAGTGTGTAAAAATAAAAAGCGAAATGTCTATATATATCTTAACCTAGGTTTATAATAATATTATATATTACTACATATGCAAATACATACCAAATATTATAATACATTTACATAAATATACAAATACACAAATAAATAAACATATGTAATTATATATCACAGAAAAGAGGAAAAGTAATGCTCTTTCACTCTAAGCTTAAAAACTGAGATCGATTTTAAATCTTTGTTAACGCCGAACACCTCTATTACATTAGCATTTTAGCTCAAATTTGTCGTAGATTATACAATAAACAGAATAAATATGTGTCTCTGTCTAGTATCTATATATCTACAGATACATAGAGTATCATCAATTTGAAGCTCTATTCCACGAACTGTTTGTATACGTAATCGCATCTGAATCCGGGCTTTGTGCAATAAATAACGGACACTAAATAAATACGATTGAGGAGCTGCATCCGTTCATCTCACACGTATACTCGTATTAAATTCAAGAGATTTACGAATAAAGCTTGGAATAATTCAGAAACTAAGCTTATTTCTACATTTTATCATCTATCAAGCGTAAGACAACGATATTTATATTTACGAGAATAAAAGAAAAAAAAGTAATAAATGTTAGAAAATCTAATAAAAAATAAGACGAAAAATAACTATGGAGGTGCATATACTCACATTATCATCATCATCATATCAGCCGTATGACGCTCTTTGATCAACATAGACATTTCATATAGATCTCCAATAAGACCGGCTGGAAGCACCTTACATCCAGAGTGATATGCATGATTATCATCATCAGCCTATAAATGTGCCCACTGCTGAATGCAGGCCTCCTCTCTGTGAGGGGCCAAAATCCACTACGCGGGCCCAGTGAGGTTTGGTGGATGTCATATGTCTTCGAATTTTGGTTCGGAAGGAAACCGGCATGGCCTACATGCATGAAGGAAACCGGCATGTCCTACATACCGGTAAACCGGCATGTAGTACATGCCGGTTTCCTAACGATACATACCTAACATACATACAAGGATATTATGAATGTAACGCAGTCATCTGGTCTCCGCATGAAGCTAAATATAGTCTCATGCTGGAGAGAGTACAAAATAAGTTTATAAGATATTTATATAGTAGGTATTATGGTGTCTATCCATTTTATCCGTTAATGTATCCCACCTTATTTATATTAGGTATGGTGGGATACAACGAGTTGAGGGTTAGGAGGGATTTGGCACTTAGTACATATTTATTTAAAATATTGAGAGGGAAGTTACATAATTTAACCATTTTAGAGCAGATGAGACTGTGTGTTCCCGACAGATACGTGTGGCGTCGACGGCGACCACGTCTGCTGGTAGAACCGCGAGGTCGGACCAACCTGCTAAGGGAGGCACCGCTGACGCGCGCGCTTCGCACTCTTAACCTGATTGCTGATGAGACGGACCTCTTTTGTTGTACTCTGGGTGAATTCACAAGGAATGCATTATTTATAATAAGTTATAGATGTTAGTTTAAGTTAGAATAAGCGCATTTATCGCATTGGGTCTTGTACCTGTAAAGATAGATGTAAGTTAAGTAAATAAATAAATAAATTATATTTCTCGAGCCATTTCTTAAAATAAGTGAACTAAATCATTACTTGATCAATATAATGTCTTTGTAGATTTAAACTGGTCTAAATCCATTCCTAAACTTTAAAGCGACAGAGAGTTCCCAAGAAAATCCTCTAATTATTCAAAGTGGACTTGCAAACGAGAGAACTTAAAAAGTGCCTTTGCTTCGAGCTATGGTTCTTTTATTGTCAGTTTTTCCAACCATTGCCAACAGATCGTTTTGTTTAAAAAACAGTTACAACTCTTTTCCTCTATCCTGTATTTTCATTTTATGTTGTTTCTAGAAAATTTACAAAAAAACTGCTTTGTAGGTACCAATTTAAATTATAGGTAAAAATTGAGGTATTCCACGAAGGGCACCTGGCACCTTTTTTTTTTTTAGCGTGGTAAAATCATCAAATGAGTCCTCCAACCCCGGGCAGGGCTGGAGGGACTGTCAGACTTGTACTGACTAAAATCCACAGTGTCCTTCAATAGCCTTTTATGTTCCGGGGTCACGGTGATAGAAATAAATCCCGCGACCCCGGCAGGCTTTGGCCCTCTGAGAGGGGGCCCCGTCATTTTGCTGACGTTCTTTGAGGCGCGCGTGGAACACGACGCGCCGTCGACCCGGGCATGGTCCATGGCCGGACAGCGAGTTGCCCTTTACTCGCTGTCTTGCCCGCACCTGGCACCTAGGAAAAATTTTGACAGGAGCCTTATCTATATATATAAAAATGAAACCCGTTTTCCGTTGTCACGACATAACATAAAAACGGCTTGACCGATTTGGCAGATTTTATTTTTGTTGTGTTTGTAACCATCGGGACCGGGTTTTAGACCGGGTCCTCCACCCGTGCGAAGCCGGGACGGGCCGCTAGTGTCGAATAGATAAGGTGCAAGTAGCTCAGGTGTCGGCAGGTGCCCTTCGTGGAATACCTCAAAAATTTCCCGTCTTTAAATCACTCATTCGTTTATCTCATTATAATATTTCACTAATATTTGGTTTTACTTTTTAGATAAACTAGGTTCAAGACATTTAGTTCGCTCTGAATAGTGAATAGTACCAATCAGCCAATGTTTGATATCGTTCAACAAATAGATCCCTCCTGAGACATTAATCCGTAACCCCGGCGTTTAATTAAACTAGTTTCAACAAGGATGTAATTGTGTATCCTGTAAACTACTTGGAACTACCTAAGAATATAATATATTTCTTGTTAGAACGGTGAGATATAAGTTCGAAGCAGTAATTCTTAATGGTGATTTTTTTTTTCAACCTTATTAGTATTTTTTTTTAATTTTGAAGACCTCGCTATATGGGTTAGCCTATCGAAGCTTTCTATTGAAGACCTTATTTAAACAAGTTAAATAAATGCCCTTTTGTAATTCTCACAGATTGCCCTGGCATGTTACAGAACATTTGAAGAGCAAAGAGTAACTGGGTTGTAGAGGTCAGATAGGCAGTCGCTCTATGTAAAATGCTGGTATATACTCAGCATAGTGACAGTGAAATGACTTTCAAATACATACTGATTAAGAACATGGTATAAATTATATCTGTAAGTTTCCCAAGGAGTAATAAACAATATAAAAGATGCAGAAGCAAATGGTGAGAGATTTTTGATTGACTGCTGTTAGTTTTAATGGAGTCTACTCAGAGCGAGCGTAGCTCCTGACCAGATCTTGACCCACTTTCTAGAGTGTCCTGTATACCTTCACCTGCACATTGGAGTGTTTCAAGTATTGAAATTGAAAAATCTAATAAGTCGTAGAAAACCATACCATCACTAAAAAACTAGAAGAGGCTGACGGCTGATACTGTTCAAGCTTACGACTAATTGTCAAATATTACCGTAAAAAAATTCGATAGTAAAATTGTAAAATTTGAACTACATCAATCTAAAAATAACCTAAAAAAGTATCACATAAATATCATTTTTAAACGCAAGCAATAAATTATTTAACAAAAAATATCCGTACAGAGAAACTCAAACTGTTTAGTCTTTACAAATGTATGCGTGTCCGTTCATTCGCACTACGGTATGGAAATAGTCACCGTCCCGAAATAGCCGGGAACTGTGTGAACGCGAGAACTCTTTCTGCACGAACTAATACTAGTTTTACTTGTATTTCTGAGTTTAGCACAAATAAGTTGTGCTGTTTGTAGGGAATATTTGGGACCATTGTAATGTCCTAGTTTTTATTTATCTTTTATCGCGGGACTAACGAATTACACCATGAGTGAATGACACCGTGGATTTTAGTCAGTACGAGTCCGACAGTCCCTCCCGCTCTGCCCTGGGTGGGAGGACTCATTTGATGATTTTACCACGATACACATTTTTTTGTTTTTATCTTGTTTTATTAATATACGGAGACAAATAAAAGAAAATATCTACAAGCATTATAATAAAAAAGGGGAAAAATTGTTGTCGCCAAAAAATTCCTCCGATTCGATGTTAATGGTAAAATGCCCAGAAGGCTTCGCATCATTGTCACATCGCGTCTATAGACGCCTTTACACAAAATCCGATTATGAATGAAGTACACAAAATCCAAAACCTAGACTGGTATTTCAGTCGTTTACAATAAAAAATTCTTCACAAATGCAATGCCAATTTTTAAAAGAACATCAAAAAATTCAAATATTTGGTCTAACATCACCATTTTTTAACACACGTACTTTTTATTCACACTTTACTTATACCTCATTTCAATAAGAAAAAAATCGAAACATTTTGTTAAATTACCAGTTTTATCGAAACTACAATCACCGCGTAAACGGAACTACAGTGTATTGTTTCTTCCAGCTTATCTAGAACAGAACTAACGACAGTATTTCAATGCTGCAGTGAACAGTGACTGCTCCGATAAAGCTGCAGGCAAGCTGGAACAAGCTGGGGTCCATTCTTCAAAGGACAAAGCGGACGGCAGTAGATTCATTGTTAAGTTCCATTAAAGATTGAATCTAAATTAAAACGGAAGGTTTTCTTTGGGAAATGCTTTAAAGCTAGCCATTGTAGGAAATGACTGCTTATCTTGAAGGATACTAATAAAGTTAGTTTCTGTTCAGGTTTTTAATTAACTGTCGGATTTAACAACTAATTATGTTTCGCCGACGCGATTCTGCAGTACTTTTACACTTATTGTCTTGTGACTTTAGTTTTTTGCGTTTTCAGCACAACAGTTCAAACGTGCAAAGTTTTTCTTTTTTTGGCAACAGTCTGTCAGACTATGATGCCAGTGTAACGTGCAAAGTTAACAGCCTACTTGAAATAAATGCTTTGATTTTGACTCATTTAATGTCATTACTGTAATTATACGGAAACTTTTTTACAATTAATACTTCTATCGCAGATCGGTATCAATTTCTTTATTTTTTTCTGCAATAAGTAGTTTTTATTTACATACGTAATCTTGGCCTTTTCACATGCACAATACATTTCATATTTTCACTTCTTTCAATCTGCGTGGCCGATTAGTTTCGTTGGGCTTATATGGCCGATACGGGTACAAACCGTTTTTTTTTTTTGTTTTCAAGGTTTCCGCAATATTTTTAAGGCTTTCCCCTATTTGCTCCGGAGCAGATCTCGTTCACAACCAATGTGTGTTACCAGTGATGACTTACGGCACCGAAACGTGGTCTTTCACTATCGGCCTCAAAGCTCAAAGTCGCTCAGCGAGCTATGGAGAGGGCTATGCTCCGTGTTTCTCTGCGTGATCGAATCCGAAATGAGGAGATCTGTAGACGATCTAAAGTCACCGATATAGCCCACCGGATTAGCAAGCTGAAGTGGCAATGGGCAGGCCATATTGCTCGCAGAGCGGATGGCCGATGGGGTCGAAAAGTGCTAGAGTGGAGACCACGCGCAGCGTAGGACGTCCACCAACAAGGTGGACAGACGACCTTATGAAGGTCGCCGGAAGACGCTGGATGCAGGTCGCTTCCAACCGGTACATGTGGAGATCAAAAGGGGAGGCCTAGATGTTCAGCAGTGGACGTCCTATGGCTTAGATGATGATGATGATGATGATGAGATCTCGTTCAACTAGCTGTGTTTCTATCTATTTGTCAATGTGATAAATCATATGCATGTAATACACCTTCGTAACCGACAACACTACTGAAAATTGAAACAGAAACATACTCATAATCATTCACAGCACCAAATGAGTTTTGACAAACAAGATGGCCGAGGGGAAGGTATTCAGTGGTCGTAAAACCATCACTCATCACAAGTGTCTGTAGTTTACACTGTTTACATCCCACCTGACAAGGGTTACTTCTATCCGGATCCCTAAGGCACCAACAATTATACATCTACGTATATATGTATGCTGTGCGTAGAAATATCTCTAGTAAAGTAGGTGCATCAACAAAACGGTTTATTTCAGTGGTTCCCAAAAATGGGGGAACCAAGATTTTATATTATGTATAAAATATGTCTATAATATTAAATATGTCGTGAAGTTCGGAACCAGGCATTATTATTAATCTAGTGTCTAATTATTAACCTGGTATGAATTAGTTTGTGCGCCGAGAAATAAATCTAAACCTGTATGTGCGTCGCGAGCTGGAAATGTTTGGGAACCCCTGGTTTACTCTATAAACTACCTGTGAATCAAATACACATTGACCGACATGGTTGGTACAGTGGCTGAATGATCGACTAGTTCACTGCGTGTCGCGAAATCGATCCCATGTAGAGCAAATATTTGCATCTACAATTAGTTGATCCGGGTTTGGCTGTTTGTTTGTATGAGTTTGTGTTGTGAATGTTTGTAAACGCAACCACGACAAGTGAGAAATTCCTAATATGAGGTATTTCTAAAAAAATGGAAAAATGTTCAGTGCGCATCGAACCTCTAATACGGACGATCTTTCAACAATAACACCTACCATACCTTCAAGAGTATTGCATCCTGCATCAGGTCACATACAGCTTTAGGACACAGTGTTGATCGCAGACAAGTATCACCGGAACGCACTAAGATCAAAGTATAACTTAATGCTATCTAAGTTTTTTATCTACATATAGGTAATTAGTACCTACCCAACAATAGATAAGTTTATTATTTTTATTAAATGTGATTCCAAGCTGCCACGATCTACAGCCTCAAAAATAAAATTTCTTGCTTATATACCTACGGAACAATGCTTAGTAATTAATGTCTACTGTATTTTTCATGAATGTTTAAGTACGTAGTAAAGAGGGTTCTATATTAAAAGACATTCAAGAATCTTAGACGTGCATACATTATGGTTTTTCATTATTAATTCTGAACTCGTTTCCGAACATACTTTTCTATGCGATGGCAACATCTCTTTGATACCTTTCTCGTATTGAAACGTTCGGGAATAAATCTTTCAAATGAAGTTCTTTTTGTGGCTTGTGTAAAGGTTAAAAAAGAAAACCTTTTTCTTGTTTCTAATATTTTCTTTGACTGTATTGAGTAAAACGTTTTGTTATTGTACATAAATATGTATTTTCTAAGCTATATGAATTTAGCTACTATATGTAAAATGTAACTCTTACAACAGTTTTATATTTTATTTACTCTAAAGACGCTTTTTCTATAAAACTCTGTTTACAAAATACCAAAAAAAAATCGCATTCAAAAAAGTTTTTATTCATCCCCACGTCTAAAGCAAATGTCCACTTAAAATTCTGCCAGCATTTTCAGTAACAATATTTGCATTGATTACAACAGAAACAAAGAGGAATGAAAAAGTTGCAAACACAAAGGTTGTGAGATAGAAAATGACGGACAAAAACATCACATTTCCCGAGGGCAGGTCCTCAACGAAATAGATGAACTATGATCAAATCGAAGCATCGACAATGATTGGATAAACAAAAAACGACAAGTCACTAGAATAATGAAAACACTGATACTGGATACAGTCGGCTAGAAAAGTGTTAATCTGCGAGATATTCTGATATCTCGCCTACTATACACCTCTTTTGTAGGAGATTTACTAAAACATAGAATACTGTTATCTTAGATTCTGACTTAATTAGAATTGATGGCAGAAGTACAGATCAACCTTTTCTTACCCATAATATTACAATGAATTTCTAGGAAACTAGTAATCGACGAAACCACAAAGATAAAATATTATTACCAGCAACTCATACCTTAAATTTTTAACCCCCGACGTAAAAAGAGGGGTGTTATAAGTTTGACGTGTCTGTCTGTATGTCTGTGGCATCATCAAGGAGTTTAAGATATAGGGAGCGCGTTCTTCCTACTAGAAAAACGAGCCCAAATCGGTGACCTTGGAATGAATGAAAGGCACACAGCTCTGCATTCTGTTTCTTTCTAATAGAGTGTCCATGATACAATACTTTGAGGATAATATTAATAATATAGTGTTACAGAAAGTACTTAAAGTTTTACGAATTGGTATTTTTTTCTTTAAATATGGGCAGACAATTTAAACTTCGCTTATTATTGACCGATTTCAAAAAAAGGAAGTATTTAGCAACAATTCGTAGACCTATCCATAGATACGCACAAGCATGGGTTTGATTCACAGGTTTGATTTAAAAAATGATTTTCCGTTTTGAATACCTACTTACTAGCAAAATCCTCCCCTAAACTCAGTTGTTTTTAAAGTGAATGCTCCAACTAGCCCGCGAAATTTAAATTTTATTCGTTTTTTGCAATTTGCAGGCCTGTGCTAGGTTGTATGTTGATTAAAATATTATTCGCGGCTGTAAGACGTATGTAGTTACAGAATTATAATCAACAAAATCATCAATACAAGCCTCCAAGTTCATAAAGCTCGAGGAATGATTTTTTCTGTGTTTTTTTGTTCCTAGGCCTAAAGGAAACACCCTGTATTGAAAAACCCTGTATATACAGAGTGTTTCTTTTAAATGGGCCAAAAGGGAGAAACCTGCATCCATATGAGATACGGGAAAACTTTCTTAGGAACCTTTAGCTCTTTTTTGATACTGAAAATTTTGGCGTTTTTATTTTTTTGGTCAAGTGTGAGCTGTCCACATAAATAAGTGAAATTGACTTAATTTTTTTTAATGCTGTTCGACTCTGTTTCATGTATGGATCATTTCATTGTATCGGATGAAAAAAATCGGGACGGCGGAAGTTGGTCAAATTTAGCAAAATATTTTTTCATACAAATTCTATGAACGAAAAAAAATACCATTTTTTTTATGATGCCATGTTATTTAGTGTCTTGTAAAGACCATTTCATTGTATAGGAAGGAAAATGCCCAGACAACAGAAGTGGGTTAAATCTTATGCAATACTGACACAATTAATACGACTTTATGCTCTTAGGAGAAACATTACTCTACTTTTGACCAACTTCTACTGTTCAGATATTTTTCTGCCCATATAATTATCTCATCCTTACATGAAAGTAAGTCAAACAGCATTATAAAAAAATTGATATTTTTTTTCGTTCATACAATTTGTACGAAAAAATATTTTGCTAAATTTGACCAACTTCCGCCGTCCCGATTTTTTTCTTCCGATACAATGAAATTATCCTTACATGAAACAGAGTCGAACGCCATTAAAAAAAATTTGGTCAATTTCACCCATTTGTGTGGACAGCTCACACTAGACCAAAAAAATAAAAACGCCAAAAGTATCAGTATCAAAAAAGAGCTAAACTTTTCTAAGAAAGTTTTCCCTTATCTCTTATGGATGCAGATTTCTCCCTTTTGGCCAATTTAAAAGAAACACCCTGTATATATAAAAAAATAATTAAAATCAACTGTCACAGTATCTAAACCTAAAACGAAACAACCTAGCACACCTAACTTAGATTATAATAATATACCTAAAATTACGTTTTCTTTAAAGAAGATTAATCTCGGAAACCAGTTTATATTGGTCACCCTACAAACGTCACCAATGATTTGAATTTGACAACATCATAATGTTGCCATCTTAAACGTCAAATACACCTCCTAGTTTTTCGGGAAACATCATTGGATTTTTGTGTTCTTTTTTTTAGATTACTTAAAAATATGAGTAATTAAAATATACTACAGAATATAAAAACGATCACAAGCTGTAAAAAATGTAATAGAATTGTACTAATATGCATTTATTTTTTTTAAATGCATTTAACCCAAAAAGTTTCAGAATATTGGTAAAGTTTTTTATTTTGTGTAAACATTTATCAATGCCAGAAAGAGAAAAAACTCCTAGCTGTGTGCCTCTCTTGCTTAAAAACTAAGGCACGGTTTTAATGTTAGAAGTACTCACTCCTTAAACTCCTTGGGCATCATAGAGCCCGAACGGATGAAGCGATTTCAATTTAGTTTTTTTTTGTATGAAAAGTGATTCTAATAACGCTTTGTAATCGTGTTTTGTTAATAGCAACATAATGTATCAAGCATAACTTGTGTAACCAGAAAATGATATATTTCCTTCAGAAAATATTTTCTATGCATAGAAAATGTAGCCATCAAAAATCTTAAACCGACGCGCTCCTAATCTGATTTTCAATATCCCATATTCGTGATATCGGAACATTGGAAAAGATTTTTCGAAATGTTTATTAAGTTGAAGAAAATGTAACACGAAATGACATTTTGGCAGAGGAATAATATAGAAGTGACAATTCTACTTACATATTTTTCAAAAACTATATTCAAAAAACCCTTAATTTAAAAAAAAACACGTATCACTTTAGTGTTTATCCCCAAAACCACCCAAAAACTTCCGTATTGATCTAGTTTCAAGGTTAGGTCAATTTTGGGCCCGAACGATAGCACTTTACGAAACATAAGCACGGTTATAAAATAAGATTAATTTACTGAAAAAAATAAAAATGTGCAGTTCATAGTTTAGTCCCTGAGAAATCTGATCGTCACCACTACTTTATAAAAAGATAGGACTTCTAATTTTGTCATCGCCTGTACCGGCTAACGACACAGGAAAAAACTTATGTATGTACAAATAGGATATAAAGTAAATAAACATATTGTGAGCGTATACAAGCAAATATAAAATAATAATAATGTTACAGGGTCATAACATCAATATTTTATCAAGTAATGACTGTCGATGATGCCTTTTATAAAAGACGTGTAACATTCATAACTATTGTGATTGTATTCATGAAAGATAAGCATAAGTAGAGTTAATTTATTAATCTTCAGCACGTGATTATACTCAGATAATTATGTAGGTTTTTATGTTGTCTTACCAATATTTTCACTACATCGTGATCTAATCAAAACTAAGATATTTATGAGTGTAAACCGTAGATTTACTCAACCTCATCCTAGCATTTTCTCAACTATTTTGGGGTCGACTTCCATATTAACCGTAGCAGTATTATACAAGAAAATAATGCCTATAAGTATATAATTATCTTTTGTGTGTTTGCAAACCACTATTGTATTGGGTCTGCCTGTAAAATAATCCGTCTTACTACAAAAAATTAAACATTTGTTGAACACTAATCTAAAAACACTGTCAACGTCAAAACAGCATTTCACGTTGATATAAGAGTCGTTTTGCAGTTACACTTTTTTTAGACAAACGTTGAACAGATGTTTATCTTTTAGTGTTGAGGCGATAAGTGTTAATAAAATAAATACCTAATGATCTCCTCAATACGATTAGGTAACGATACCCCTTTTTTATGTGAGATGGGTTTGCTCTTGACCTTAGTCTAGGTCAGAAATGACTAAGACAAGGACGAAAAAATTACATAGATTATAGATAGCCTAGTTTGTTTTAGAAGCTTCTCTACAGTGATAAATTCTCGTCACATTTTACAAAACAGAACACTCTTCTGTGACGTAATAACGACCCCTCATGAGAAAAAGGATAATATAAACATGGATTTTGTAAGATTGATGGTGGTATTATCCGTGTGAGATGAACCGGCAATCGCATATGGAAGACTCTAATGTTTGTCTAATCAAGCGGCATTTTGTTTATGGTTCGTATTCAGAAATGTTCTTGTGCATGTCTTGATGGATCCTTGAGAAAAGTGGCTAGGCTAAGCACGTATTTATCACCAGACAGGAATCTAAAATCACTTCAAATACTTACCTAGTTAAGTTTTGCCAGTTTACTTTTTTTCTGCACTAACGTTAAAATTTTATTTTCGGTTGAAACTTTTGATTAGTTTTATACCTGGAAGTGATAAAAGTGACAGACTTTAAAATGGACTCGAATATATTTTTTTTGGTAAAAAAAATCTAGATTATTAAATATTTTTTAGGGACCTATGAGGCAGATCTTTGATCAGTAGAGTCCTACACATTTTAACCATTTGTTAAAAATTGGGATTTTAATAAATGCTAGCTCAGCTACTGATTAAACAACTGGCTAAAGTTAACAGTTATGACGGTTGTAAGTAGAACAAAAAAAGTTTATCTCTAATACAAACAGAAACAAAATTACTCTATGTGACAAGAGATAGTCCAACAAGCCGATTGGCCGATTAGTTGGCGGTCAATAAAGACGACTAGTCGATACTACTTGTAATATTTACACATAGACCAATATCAATAGAAGATATACTGAATAGCTTCAATTGTCACAACAAAACCAATATTTGTCTAGAAATAGATGTCTCGTCTGGGTCATGCTAATAATAATCTATGCTTTATTCAGTCTACTACAACTATCGCAGATAATAAACAACTTTCGTGTTCGCTTTTACATATTTCTGCTACGAAATCTCTAAGAAACTTTCGTAGATATTTTTAGCATAATTATATTAATAAAATACCTTACGATTAAGAGTGCAGAGTCGAAGCGTCAATCTGAAACATAACATACCAAAATCACCCTAAAATAGACTACTTAATGCACATTTTCCTTCTGAGATACTTGAGAGGAATTGTCTGTCGAAAGCGCGCGCCTTTTTTGTCTCTCATTATGTAAAGTTTTAGATTGACGCGTTGATGCGCTTTGACTCAGATTTGACCCATAATGACCGGTGTTCTTAAATTATAATCTAAACCCATTCCCTGTCCGATGAACCACATGTGATCCATGCCTATTGTTTAGGTATTGTGTCTGCTGCGCGGACAGTGAAAGTGTTAATTATAACAAAAACAATAACATAACATATCCCTACCTACTTTGAAAAGAAACCCCACCATTACTCATAAATCTTGCATGAAATAACAGACTTCCAAAGAACCTTGTAAAGAACAACATAACAAAAATTTAATTTAGTTCCCCACTCGCGGTTTGCAGCTTACTCCAAGGAATGCGGGTAGACGTCGCACAGCTTTACTTATTCACTGCCTTTTGTGACTGACTGTACAGTCACGAGCACTAATATATATACATTGGTCACGTTTTCTAAAATATCTTAACTTATACTTTTCAAAAAATATGTGTACAACATGGTTTTCTAAATAACCTAACCATCAAACTGTGGCAAAACTGGGTATACATTGGTTTCACAGTAATATAAACGAAGCAAAATCAGAAAAAAGTATACATTTCTAATGTTATTATTAACTATCCATGACAATTTCTATAACATATATACAAGTAAAACAAATTGTATACGTGTTATAGAAATTGTCATGGATACATTATAATGATAATGGAAGTGTATACCTATTTTTTCCTGTTTTTGTTAATAAGTTTATTACAGCAATGATTAGAGTTTTATAAATAAGTAGGTAGGGGCTGGTTATTACTGCAATAAATCAAGGACTTACGAAATCAGTGTTGTAATTCATTACCAAAAGTAATGATTATTATTATTAATAAAGCCTATTAATAGTAGATTACGCACCAAGGGAGTAAAGCATTGCCTTACGTCACGGGCGTATTGAATCCCGAAGCGACACTAAGGATTCTGGGGGTGAACCTCCGTAGCGCAGCGAGGAGGTTCAAGTGTTAATTCCCGAGTGAAACGAGGGAATTAAGTTAAGCATCCTTAGTGTAGCGAGGGATTCAAGGTAGCCCAAGACAAGGCAGCTTTACTCTCGAGGAGCGTACTCTGCTTTTCACACCTACTGCGAGGAAATAAATTCGATTTTTGAAATTTGATGTGGAACGACAACCTTCGAACGTGAAGTTGGCACCACTGTAAGCGATCAGCTGTTGCGGCCAGCGGCCGCCATTACTGATACGACTCCTTGGTGAATGTTTTCATACGGTTTTCTTAGAGATTCCAAATTCAAATCACATTATTCCCACGGGAATAATGAAATTCAATACATATATTATTGCCCGGTTCGAGCGAGAGGGAACAGTGTCATGCTTTACAGTAGGCTTGCCTGACATATAATATGACATTTACGAGCAAGTAGTGTGAAAATATACTTAATAGTTATGCACAGTTTTTTTTTTTACTTTACCCCGCAATTAGTCCTGTATGGTGGGTGCGTTTACAAACATAGAAACTCACATGACACGAACACCCAGACCCGTAACAACTAATTGCAGATCATACAAATAGCTGTTCCGTACGGGAATCGAACCCGCGATACTCGGCGCAGCAGTCCAATTGCTCAGCCACTGCACCAAACGTGTCGACGCATTATTCAAATATATCGTGATTAACGGACACCCGCTTAAGGCTTAAGGGTTTATTGTATTCATCATTATGAACAATTTTGGGCTCTCAACTGTTTCATAATTTTTTTAAATATAATTTTCGCGATTTCAGGTCCCATGGTAAAAGAAAAATTAATCATACTTATTAATGAGTACAATAACCTCTTAAGAGGGTGTGCGATAATTTTATCCACTTTTTGTAGAATCACCCAATAGCACAATAGATCCGCGAGAGAGAGAGAGGACAGCGCCTCTTTCCGCCTCAACACCGTGGATTCCGACACCGTGGATTTTAGTCAGTTCAAGTCTGACAGTCCCTCCCGCCCTGCCGGAGGACTCATTTGATGATTATACCAAGATAAAAAAAAAAAATAGCACAATAGATTTAGGACGGTACACGGATATAAAAACAGTCGACGGGTGAGTCTATACACTCGATGGCTACTTTTACCTAACTATGACAAAATATGTAGGTATAACGCAAATTAACGAAAAGAAGTTATAAATAAATAATACAATAAGATCTTATAGCTATGTATTTGTATTATATACACTTATTTTTTCAATGAGGTTAAATTGCAATTTGTTAAATTAGGACTTATTTCCGACCTCAAGCTCCTTGAAATTGCTACTTTGTAATTGTTTACATAATTTCGAAACTGTATTGTTTACATGTTTTTGAAAATTGTGAATTAAAATCGATCTCAAGCTCCTTGAAACTGACACTTTGTAATTGTTTACATAATTTCGAAACTGTATTGTTTACATGTTTTTGAAAATTGTGAATTAAAACCGGTCTCCAGCAGATTGAAACTGCTGCTTTGTAATTGTTTACATAATTTCGAAACTGTATTGTTTACATGTTTTTGAAATTGACTTGGTACATAATAATGTAACTTAAAGTTGATATTATTTTTTGGCAAACTATCGTTAACGAAATTTTGATAAAAATGTGTAGTTAATTTTGACTTAGTTTAACGTTTACATAATTATTGGACACAGTTGGCAGAACTTATTTTTGCAATTTAATATTGTTACATTAATTTAAATTTTAAGGTCGTATCTATGTCTTTGCTCGTGACTGTACAGAGCAGTATGTCGACGAATATAAATGCAACTCGTCTTGTACAGTTTGCACAATATTTCTGCAGTACTTGAGATTTAAGACATGTCTGTCTGAATGTACATGTATACTTTTGAGTTGTTGCTAGCGTGGCTGAATTCTCTAATGATGGTGTGCCTGTTTTTGACCTTTCTTCTTTATTTTTGTAAAATGTTTTTTTACGCAAAGTAGGCTTTTCATATCAAAAAGACTATTGACTTATTATTGCGTAGAGCTAAACAATACCACAAACTTGGATACCTAGACTAATATGTTCATAAACATTTAAATTGAAAAGAAGAAGGTCAGGCTAAGCTTGAGGTTTGAGTAAAGTTATTAAATTCAATTTGTGAGTATAAAAAAAACACATGAGAACAAAGCTGTTGAACAAAATCATCATCTTCCTGCCCCAATTCAACTTGGAGTTGACGCAATACGTTTTCTTCTTCAATTCTGGTCTGTCAGACGTCACGTCATTTCTTACTCCTTCATCATTCATATCAATCTACTTTGTTCTACTAAATAGATTCTATTATCTTTACTTCTCCAATTCACGACCAATTAGTTACAAAGCGAAAGCGGTAAAACGCAAAGATAACGCAGACGAAGACGAGTCGAGATATCATATCACGTACAAACCGAAATTCGGTTCAGTTAACAGAATTAATTCAAAATTAATTAATTCTATTGAAAGTCACGCTTCTCTTAATATTTCGAAACGGTTGTTAAGCTTCAGTTATATTATTAATTTCAAATAAATGTGGAATAATTTGATTGATAACAAAGTTCTTTATTCATTTAAATATTTAGCCAGTTTACCTTAGACCCCTATTCTAGTGTTTGAAAGCGTAGTTAAGGAGTTTCTTTCCCACTTTTCTCCATAAGGACCTACCCTTGATAATGGATGTAGAATAAATCCCATCCCACCCTAATTCCTTCAAATTTTATACTCCACGTTCAAAGGTGCCATTTCGATGGCCTAATTGAAAGAAATAACTTGACTTAATTTACCATCTCATAATATCGCTATAGATTCGATATTCTATATTAAAATTTCATCAAAACAAAGAAAGTAACATGGAATAAAGAGAGCGGGCAAATTATTTTTTCTGAAATAATATGATGACCATTATTTCCATGATAAACAGCACATAACAGTCCGATTAAATACGAAAATTAAATGCGCCTCAAAAGACCAAACAATACCAGAATTCCCGCAGAGAATCTACCAACTGCAATAAACAACGCAACGATTCGTAAAATCAGTTTCATTTCCATATGCAAACGTGAAATTAATTCAGGGATGATAGTGGTAATACTCGTAAATTACCATACTCTTTGTTCCAATCGTGCTGACCCGTTTAAACAAAAATTGAGAAAATATTTTCCCGCCCACGGCCTCCATTTTGGCAGCGCCATCTTTGAAATAAGCGTGCAACCAATCATCGTGTTGCTATCTATGTATGAGTGCGGGAACTTTCTGCCACGTACAAAACGTATCTCAATGGTGGTTTCTTTCAATGACGTTTCAGAAAATGCCCAGTAGATGGCGTTGGCCTAAATTTTAATAAAAATTGACTTTGAACTCCTAATTTAAATGTTACCATAAAAATTAGGGTTTCAAGGATTCTTGTATTTAATTTCTTTTTATTAACTCCTAGCTGTAGATACGGATATTGCACACAGCGCCACCTGTTCTTTTAATAATACGCTGTTTATTGTTGGTCCGGAGTTCTATTTTTGTGCGCCACCAGCTCTATGATTTCTGTGGGGTTATTTCCGAAATACGTAATTTTTACTGAAGGAAATGCCGATAGATGGAAACAGCACCGCGTTAATGACGAACCAACGCTTTGAATACAAGATCCAGCACAGACAGTCACTAACTTATTAAAAGTGTACAGACTGTCCAATTTTAATAAGTTAGCTAACTTTAGTTTGGTTGATGTCCATTTTTTTCTTGTTAGGCTATTCAACCAAAGTTAGCTACTGATCTTATGCTACATGATCATAATTATTATGTTTCACAAAAGTATTTTTATTTCACCGATGACATATAAACGTAAATAACCGCTACCTGCATTTTGAAGGTGTAATATTTGCCCCGAAGTAGAACAATAGAGATAAAAAAAAACTTTACGAGTTATCAAAACCGTACACTCTAATTCGTAAAGTTAAGCGTACACTTACTGAGACAGTTGGCGCTCTATTTTTACACAAAAAATAATTTTCTGTAACCTTTATATTTTGTTTCATTATAATGCTTGATTCAGATACTCGAAAAAAGTATTGCAAGTACGCCCACTCGGAGAAAAGGTCAAGCATTATAACTGTGGAATTTTTCAACAAACAGTTATTGCAAAAACATGTTCTTGAAATCCAATGAAGTGAAAAATTAAATTACCAAACAATATTGGCAAATGAATATCAATTCTATACTTTATTTAAATATTTTATTAAGTATACTTTCATAAATAGTGTTTTATTATAATACCTGTCTCCATGGTTCATCTGCATTTTAATTTCAAAACAAAAGATAGACAACAAACATTAATCTTTTGATTTATTCGTAAGTGTTGATTTAATTGAGAACTTAGAAAGTACTTATTAGGTAAGAACGTCTTTCATATCCGTCTCATCCATTCGTAACGTTTTTTTTTTATGTATTTAGCGATATGGTCGCGTTTAACCATTACTATTTCGCCTGATGATAACCGAAGATGTGGTCGATGGTGAAGCACGCTTGCCTAGAAGTAACCTATTCACTCTTGACTTAAAACGCCTAAGGTTTTAGCCCTCTGCATATCGTATCTGATCATAACTTAATTCCTTTTTTAATCTTTCACCATACTCCTAAGTTATGAACCCGTTTATAAACATAGAAACTCACATACACAAACACCACTATCCGGAACAACTATACTTGCAGATCATGCAAATGTTTGTTCCGTGGGGGGAATGAACCCGCGACACGCTGCGCAGCAGTTGATCACTAAGTCACTGCGACAACCTTATCGTCAATTATATCAAAGAGTACTGAAAGTATTCCTCATTTAAAACATCGATCAATCTGTAATTTTATTCAACGTCTACACTTTCTTGAGGTCTATAAAGTTCGTCGTTTTTTTTCCATAATTTCCATGAATGCTATAGAACCTTCTTGTAGGCAATCTCCGCCGCTCGATCCTTGAGTCTTAACATTGTAGCCAGAACAGGCGTCCTAGAGGAACGATGGTGTGGCCAGGGGGGTGTGGCGGTTGCATGAACCGGGAGGGGGGGTTATGACGTCAGGCTCCTATACTGCGTGCACAGAGGAACGCTACTCTCTATCCGGGTCACCTATTTTGGGATATTGCACTTTGACGTCACAACCAGGATTCTATAAAAAACGCATCAGAGTGCAGGTGCTTTTTTTTAAGATAGATTGGTTTAAAAATTTTGTTTACCTAGTTATTGTTTTGGGATATTAAAATCATCAAAAGAGTCTCTCTCTTTGGGTGGAAGAGGAAGGTCTTACAGACATCTACTGACAGAAATTTACCCTGTTCTTTCACATTCTCCAGGGCAGCGATGCCCTTTTAAGACAGTTATACGATCCTTTGTTTAATCTTAGCGTATGGTTGAATGTTTGTTGCAAGGCTATCGAATATGTGCTAGTGTGCGAAAATATCGCAAGAGAACCGACATATCCTAAAACCAAACATTTGGCGATATGATTGTCACGTCTCGAAACACAACTACTTCCCGAGTACCTCTTTCGTATCAACAGTGGAAATGTAGTCTGATTGCATTAGATACAACGCGATTAGCTGATAATCTTGTTTAATTTCTATAATAAAACTATTAATCCGCCCCGGCTTCACTCTGATGCAATTTAGTAACAACATCGACTCCTATCGCGCCCGAAACTGTAATAATTATTATGCTAGAACCTATCATTTACACAGTTTTGGAGGTATAAGCGTACTATGAACACAGTGATAAGTTGGATTTTTAACAGATTAAAATTTTCATCTGGGCGTGGATAGCTTCGTAGTAAGTATTCGAAGCTATGCAGGATATCGAAAAATACTAATGTAAAAAATCTCGAGGCCGATTTTGACGAAAACTAAACTGCGTCATTGGATTTTTTTTTAAATCAATAATTCTGGCCAGAAGTCTTTTGGAAAAAAAAACACATAGGTAATGTATTATTACACTATCCGATGGTGACGTTAATAAGAATCAAATTCTGGTAAACACCTAATGAAGTACGGCAAAAATAAGAAAACGAGCATCGGAACCAGTGTGGGTCGCTGTAGTAGTTTATAATTACATAATCACCGTCATTCCATAGCTACATTTTTGCATAAAGGTTCGCATGTTGACAGAAAATCCTATTAATGAAACATCCTAGTCAGGTCGGCCATGACGCAAACTCGATTAGTATGGATCGAGCTGCAACCTCCGGTAACATAGTTTAAAAGTGTTCCTACCTCACTAGGTAGTTACAGGTCAGGTGTATAGATAGTCTATATTAGTGGTAAATGTCAAAGGGTTAAATGTTGTGGGAGGAGGTCAAAGTTATTTGATATTTTATTTGTTTTTTTTTTTGTTCATGATTTTATAATAGGCCCAGCATTGTAGCGCTGGCTTTTTCTTGAAGGACACCGTGGATTTTAGTCAGTACATGTCTGACAATCCTGAACGGGGTGGGAGGACTCATTTGATGATTTTACCGCGATAAAAAAAAAGATTTGACTCACAATGTTTGTCTTCGCCTGGTTTTTTGCGGATAGTATATGATTCCAATAGGGTAGTACTTTGATTAAACACCTAACACCACAATTGTCTAAGAATTGTCCAACTAAGTTATTTATGGCTTTCGGATTATGAGCGTTGACAAAAAATGCTTAACAAACTTCCAATATTAAAAACTCATCTACTAAGTAATACAAAATGTTTTTATAATACTGGTTCGCTTATCACTTACCATTACGACTGTTAAGATCTAATTACTAACACTTTTGTCCATGCAAAAGCTTTTTCAAAAAAAAATGTAACCGCCTTCAAAACCAACCACTAAAAAAGGCCAAAATAACCTACAAAATAACTTTTCTTTCGGAAGCCGGTGGTTTTTTTTTCATTGTCTTTTTTGCCACCGACTTCCGAAAGAAAAGTTATTTTGTAGGTTATTTTGGCCTTTTTTAGTGGTTGGTTTTGAAGGCGGTTACATTTTTTTTTGAAAAAGCTTTTATTTTACTCTTTTTAGTTTAAATATTCAACCCAAATTCTTGTCAAATAAGTACATCATTTTCTTACATGTGCACTAGAATTTTGTAATCACATCACTCCTGTACAAAATTAGCTAACAAAAATTCCCTATCTCAAAAACTACTGAACCGATTTTGCTGAAACTTGCAGTGTTCCCTCAGTTGAACAATATCTAGTATAACAAAAAAAGAGTGACTTAAATCGGACTTGTAGTTCCAGAGATAAGCGAACACAAACTAAATCAGTCGATGCCTACTCCTTACTGTTAAGGAGTTATACCTTCCATCATCAGCTCAGCTACATGAGATTATGATTACCATAAGCAAATACTTAAATTACTTCATAATATTTGCGAAAAACTATATGTGGGCCTATAAAATTTGAGGGTTGCCCTCGATTTCTCCAGGATCCAATCATCAGATCTTGACTTGGTGAATATGGGACCATTCCGGAAGCATCTCCTTTCGAACAAAAAAAGAATTTTGAAAATCGGTCCACAATCGCCGGAGAAATCGCGTAACAAACACACACAAAAAAAAAAAAAAAACATACAGTCGAATTGATAACCTCCTTCTTTTTGAAGTCGGTTAATAAAAATAATTAATTAGCCTGTAACGTCCTAAAATTATCAGAAATTAATGATTTAGGTACACCAAGAGATTATTCAAGCGCACCCATTTCCTTAACAGATACATTTAACAGAATTTATCTTCATATCTGTATATATTTCAAAACCTTTGTTTAAAATACTGTAATAAACTGACCTATAAATAAGTTTTTAAATGTCAAAGTTCTGGTCAATCGTAAAGAGTTCTACGTAAAATGAATATTGCATCGAGATATTATTTAATAGAATCTGAACTGTAATGGATAAACCACAACGAAGCCATTGTTGAAGGCTGTATTATGGTTCGATTTCTATGAAACAAGTAACCTCAACGAGACGTAATCTGGAAAACGTTACAATGTAGATACTAACCTTGGTTACCTTCTTAACAGTTTTCTGCAAGTGTTTTTAAATGATTTTCGCCTAATTTTAACATGTCAGCTTTGTCATATTGGACTCCCATAATAATTAACGACTAAATTCCCGATTGAACTGAAGCCGCACCCCTCGGCCTTGCCTCACCCCGTTCTCGCCGAACCTGTTTCAGAATGAAACTGACCTAATTCCACCGCTGCAGTCCCCCTCCGCACCAACTGACGTCATAGCACACCTTCAAATCCAAACAGCACATATTCCCATGTATAATACAGGCAATAATAATTATCAACAGCAAGAAAATAGTGGTGAGAGTTGTATAGCAAGGAGGGTGGCTGTTACAGCGTTTTGGTGTTGCTGGGGTCCAAGGCATGGAGTCAAAAACTGGGTCATCCCGGGTTGCAAGCCTCTATTCATGAATCGAAGCACGCAGGGTGACGCGCTCCCGTTCATTCTTGCTCGGACTTGTTAATCGAACATGGTTCCACCTGCCTTCGGTTGACGCATGAATGATCTATATTGGGCTATAAATAGATTTCATGAGAAAAACTGCAATTTTACAGGAAATTCGTTATAGTTACTAACATGTTTTTATTGTTTTTAAACGGAAAATAAAAGGAAAATATAATTTTGAGTTTTAACTTTTAGATAGGAAGGCTTTTAAGTATTTTTTTAATATTCTGTACATTTAGATAGATATAATGTAAATCCAAATTATGATACGGCAGACATCAATTGTATTTATTTCATTAGGTCACCTTATTCAAGGCTTCGCCGCTAACACACGCCCTTCAAACCGAATCTTCGCACCACTTATGTACTCACGCAGCTAGCACACAACAAATAGTTCTCCATTCACAAAAATAAATAACCAAGGAGGCTCCCTTACTCTGTGCGGCCTTGGCCAACCGACACCATTCATTGTTCCAAAAAAAATCGATGAGTCACATGAAACTTATATAGAACATGGGCATACCTAACACCACGTTTCAAGTTAAAATGAAAATAGCCAACACCATTATCAAACTAAAATACAGGTCGTACAAATAGTACGGCCCATACTTGCAAGGCTGGGATCTGCCCTTGTTGCCTGTGACGCACGTACTTGCCTTGACGGTGAATGGGCTTACCCTGGACTATGATGAAACACCCTGTATGTTTAAATGGTTTACTTAGATTTTGGATGGCGAAGTTTTTGGTAAAAGTGAGGCTGTATTAGACTAAATTATGGGGTTCATTATTTTTCTTCATTGTTTTATCTGAAGCAGATAGTTCGACTAGCTGGGGTAAATGAAACTGTTTTCACAGTCTAACGTCCCAAAAAATAATGAGGTACGTCAGATTATTTGGTACTTTAAAGATATTTACCTTATCTGGGTGGGTTGCTAATCAAAAATCAACACCATCGCAAATATGTCAAAACTAAACGCCTGAACAAAAGTTTTTAGCAATGTTAGCATTATTTGCAGTTTTTATAGAGTACTATGCAGCGTTAAAAGTATTTAATGATAGGCGTTTACTTTTTTTTTCAGGATTGCGAGGAAATGACAACTTCTTGAACCTTTTTAAATGTGAAATATTAATATTGAGCTATTCATCGTTATACAGTGCTAGGTCCAATGTCTATAGATAACCGAATTCTCGTACATACTTCAATTTAGCCATCTCCTTTGTAAGATTGGTAACTGGCAGTAAGGCAGTTTTTGATTTTTTTAGATTTAGGTCATCAAGACAAAAATTAAATCATAATTAATGAAATTCGAGCACACCTTACCATACCGTTCATTGAGGAAACCGGTGTTTTTTGTAATTAATATCAGAATAATAAATGTATAAGGTATCAATATCAAATTTTGACCTCTCAAATCCAAATCCCCCCCCCCCCCCCCGTTGCGCTAAAACGGCTTCGTAATTCAGTCGTCACGATTCTTAACTTAGCTCTAAATAAATTCTTTATTTTTAGTTATTTCCAAACCAAAAATAAATCAAACATTTATGACGACAACAGATGACGTCATCAATAAAAACCTGAACCTTTAATACGCCACCAAAAGTCAACGATCACATTATTTTTATAATCAAATCTTCCCACGCTTTCACGCAATATGATTCCTTATAAATACGCGTTTGCAGTTATAAATATAATCTGAATGATTCATAATATCGGATATTTGTAGGCAATATTACGATATTGTACAAAACAACTCCATTATGTGTTGCGTTCGATGTTTGATTTCCCACCAACGCATTTTAGGACGCACTTTCTCTTACGCGTACGATGTGCTGGCAGTCTTTACATGTGGTAAGCTTATGTTACAGCAGCTTCTGCACGTGCCTTCGCCTAGGTCCAGATTATGTATCACTAGGAATCAGGATATTGCGAATAGAAATTGTAGAGGGCATATGAATGAACGGGATGTTTTTAGTCAGTAAGAAATAGAGTAGTCAGTAAGAGTCAGAAGCTCCACCCAAGGCTGAGAGGATTTGTTTGATGAATTTTCACACCTAACAACGATGATAAAGGGCTTCATTTTATGCTGGGTCCAAACTGGTGTAAAGTTTCTACATGCAGCATTACATGTAAAGCTCGTAGTGCCGTCCACACGTAGAATTTGTGTTACAATACACGGTGGATTACATTGCACGTTACACCAGTCTAGGTCGGCTTTATACTAAATTACAGCTACATTTAACCTTGTTCCAAATCACGGTACGTGTAAGTTGGACCACACCTTTACAACCGCCTACATCAATTTCATCCACGGGCTCTTTAGAAAAGATTCAGTTTCAGGAATAGATTTTCATAAAACGCAGTTTTCATTCAATTAGTTCCTGATATACCGTTCACCTTTATTAGTTTTTTACAGGAAAGAGTTTTATTGATAGACGCGATATTAAATAACAATTACCTATGCTAGAATAGGTTTTTATAGTGCTCGGATCCAGAGATAGGAAATAATTTAATTAGCCTTCAATTTTACTCTGGACATAGGTCATAAAGTGAGAAATAAAACTTAATATAAAACAAGATTGTAAAATATGTTTTAAATTATCTTTGATGCAACTGAAGTGTGCTTTGTTTTTTAAGTAATAAATATGACGTAAATAAATTGAAGATAGTATTTTGATATATTACCACCTACATATTTTTGAAATAGCTACTTTCAATCAGTTTTTAGTTTCTTAGGAATTTCTATTAAAGCTTCATCATCATCAGCCTATAATGTTCCCAGAGCTAGGTCAGAGGGCTCATCTCTGTGAGAGGGAGTGGGCCGTAATCCACCTCGTGGGCCCAGTGCGGGTTGGTAGATGTCACATTTTTGGTTCTAGGACATGCTGGTTTCGTCACGTTGTTTTCCTATTGGGAGCAGTGGTGATGAATGGCTGGGTTCGAAACCAAGGCCACTCATAATTCAGGGCAGATACGACTGGGCACCACTCTAATAATTTTCTAACCATTTGAGGTTCTGTAGTGACAAATGAACACGTTTATCTTTTGTATTGAAATAATACATATGAGTAATAACCGGTATATGTAAAGATCTAAAGGGGAGCCCTATGTTCAGCAGTGGACGTCCTATGGCTGAGATGATGATGATGATGATACGAGTCATAAAAATACCGCCAATTTGACAGAAAAAGAGCAAAAGGGAAAAAGAGACGAAACCATAAGACTGCAAAAAAAGAAAGAGTTAATTTAAAATTATAAGAAAATCTGCAGCTTAAAGAAAAACGAGATATCAAACCAACCCACATTAAACATGAAATAACATTCCGGCCAAGGGCGAATAATTTGCCGTTAATCACAGCCCCAGTCTATTTCAGGTAGCCTAGTCGCTTCGGTTTCCTAAATGTCAAACGGGTACAGTCGATACACTTCCAACTTGTTGCACCCCGTGACCGGGTCACAGCGGGGGCGAGGGGCGCGAGCGGCGCGGGGTACCAGCCCCCAGCATCGGTCAACGACCCACCGGACGCACCCTGTCGCATACAACCTATTTTAAGAACAGCCTGTATAGGTAAAGTTCGAAGGTCAAATTATGCTGCTATTTGGATTATGCTGTGCTTATTTTAAGTTCTGGTTTTAATTATAAATTATATTTTATGAGGGTGATTTATAAATATATCTTATTAATTATAACTAATAATTATTATAAATGCGGAAGTTTGTGAGGATGGACGGATGTTTATCACTGTTCCTCACAAAAACTGCTTAGCTCATTTGGATGAAATTTGATGCACAGATATGTAGTTATAACCTGGATATGATACATGAACATAGGATAATTTTTGTCCTAATTTTGTCTTCCCGTGGGATAACTTTCTCGTTGTAGCGGGTGATGTCGCTTGTAACACCTAGTACGGATGTATTTTGGAGTGTGAAGACATTGTTCAAACAATTCTTCTTTAAAGAAAAAAAATGCTATATCATATGCCTCTATATGACCGAACGCCTGCCGTGCTTGTGTCATAAACAGTGGGCACTATGGCCCTGAAAGGCACAAAGCTACTGAAGGTATAGGTAGTTTATATTCAGTCATGTCTGAAAATTCCTTCCGCTCCAGCCGGAATTAAAGGACTCTTTTGATAATTTTCACTCCAAAAAAAAAAGGTGTTTACGGGGATGATGATGTTCACAATGCTGATGTTGTCAGTAATTTTTAAAGACCCTCATTATTTAAACAAACCAAGTATATTTAGAATCTTATGTTCAGCAATAATTTCTTATTCAAATGAATTTCACAATAGACCTTAGTTAAAACTACAAAAGGGGATTTTGAAAATTCAAAACGGTTTTCCGTAAAGTCCACACGTAGTAAAATTTAACTAAACTTGATCACAAACTAAACATACATAAGTCATGTAACCTTTTAAGCACACGATACCTCAAACTGTATTCAAAACAAAACCATACCACAAATAAAAAGCTAACCATAGGCGTTCTAAGTATACCAATGCATTGAAAGTTATTAATAACATCTCGCTTCTATTTCAGATGCGGGGTTGCATAATAGAGGCTGGCATTTGGTGACGTCAGGGGGCAGGAGAGGCGCGCCGCGGGCGCGGCAGAAGGCGCCCATTCATGGGCCTCACACACACAACCACAAACACGCACACACTCCCCCGCGAGGCCATATCATTGTGATTTTCGTTATGACGTCACTCGCTCCCGACCAATCATAGCGCAGATCCATTCAAGCCTAACTCCTGAAGGGAATTTCGTGCGGGATGAAGGCAACAGTCGACCGACGACCACCGCGTAGGCTGTAGCCGTACCTTCTGGCTCCCGCGATCTCTCGGAACGGAACAAAAATTTATGTTTGATGACAAGTTTTTCAAAAGTTTTGATAGTAATTTCAAGTTTTCTTGTTGTATAGACTTTTGACTTAATGATCAAATTGGCATGATTTTCGATAAGGATCGCCTGTTACAAAAAAGGACTGGGTAAGTAGTTAAAAAATTAAAAAGTTGCAGTAATGGGGAAAAAAAACGTTAAGTTATAGAAGCGTAGCTTACAAAGAGCACGTGTAGGTCTACGAGCGTCTACGATACGGTGCTACGGTGCTACGCCGCCTACGCGCTGTCTGGCTCGTAGCTCTGTAGACTCGCCCACGCTTTGGAACTTCCCCGCAGACGAATCGTGCCTAAATATTTATTTAGATCAGAACGCAGGTTTAAATATCCTACAGATTTTTATAATTATTTTTACTTGAAATTGAAAATAGGCATTATTTTCGTCATAACAGAAAATTAGGGATGTATTTCTCGTCCGCAAAATATACAGACGAAAACATTAAAGCAAAGAAACCGCAAAAAATCGTACTTTTCATACAAATATTACTTGGATAGTAATTTTGACAAAGAGCTCACAGAATCAATTACATTAAAATCAATTTCCAATGCCATAAATATTTTCTCATTAACATTCCTACAAAATAATGCTCATTAATCGTTAAGTGTCCCACTGAACGCCTTTATCCAACTTTTATCTCCCTACATAGTATAGCTACTTCCTCACAAATTAAGACATTTACGTAAATCTCAGACTTAAACAAAAGAACTAATACATATAAGACCTAAAAATTGATCATAATCAGCCATTAAAATTCCCATTGCTCTGGGACTAAAACCTTCTATCTGAAGGAGAGTTAAAACTGTTGTATGCTCAAAAACTTAGTCAGAACTTTTAATTGAAATTAGCTCTTATTGTTTGAGCAGTAACGATCAAGTATCGAAACCTTTGTCTTAAAACCTCCAATACCCTTACAAAGTCAGCTGCTCGCCTTGCCCTGTGAAGAGAACTTTCTCGAACGAGAGTGTCCTTGCAGGCGCTTCTACAACACCATACGTTCAATTTCACTTAAAACTGGGTTTCTAAACGTTCGAAAAATCATCAAAATGAGTCCACCCACCCTGAGTAAAGCGTAAGGGACTAATCGGAGTTGAGCGAAATTTCTCGAAAGATGGTGTCCTTCCAGCTGGTTCATTTCCATTGTCAAAAAATCTACAAAACCATACGTTTACTTTCTCTTAAAAATGGTTTTCTAAACTTTGGAAAAATGATCTATATGAGTCTTCCCGCCCTCAGTAAAGCGTAAAAGACTATTGGAATTGAGCGAACTATCTCGAAAGTGAGTGTCCTTACAGCTGTTTCATTTCCATTGTCAAAAAATCTACAAAAACGTTTACTTTCTCATAAAAATAGTTTTCTAGAATTTAGGAAAGTCATTAAAATGAGTTCTGGGTGAAGGGTAAGGGATTAACAGGTTTGACTGACTAAAAACCATCCTATTCCTCCAGTTTAGCCGTTGACGTTCCAGGGCCACGTCGCTCCTTTAAGACATTCCGGCGACCCGCCAGTAAAAGATACTTCATATAAACGAAAAACAAAATTAAATCATTAATTTCAGCATCTGTTACCAGGTAATTGTTATAACAAATCAAATTTATTTTCCTGACTAATAACAAAAACACACATAATTATTATCACAAGTGCTCAATCAGGCAGTAATTCTAAAACTCATTTAATATTTGCAAATTAATATTTGTAACTGAGTACTACATAAAACTTAAACATAAAATACTTATACATTCATACAAAATTAAATTCAGGCGAATTAATACAAGCTTTTCATGCAATAACAAATATAAAAAAGAAATCAAGTAGTTACTCCGTGGATCAAATTACATTTTTTCGTTTTTTTTGCAAACGATATCCGAAAGCCCTTCATTGTTCACTGAAACATTTTAATTCAATTATTATTATACTCGATTCCTGAAAATGAAAACAAAGTACTATCATCGAACGAAATCTACAATTTAAAATTGTACTTTTCATCTTTATCTAAGAAAGCAACAACTTTTTTTTTTATTTTTTTATTTAAGGTCACTTTTAACATCACAGGTCATTAGTGACCACAATTAACATTATTTTACGTACATTAACAGTTGATGCTTTCTGAGTTCTCTCTGCTTTCTTGATTATGAACTTTTTCTGGTCACTTTTAAGATTTTAAATCTGTTACATCGCAGACTGACCTAAAGCTGTTTGGCAGGAAATTAATTTAAGAATAAGGTTAAGGTGTAGGTACTTATAGTGCAACCTAGTAAAGATTAAGTCTTATGTTATACGGAGGAAAGTCCACAATAACATTTAATTGAGGACATCTCCAAATTCGAAAGCTAGAAAAAGCAGATGAAAAGTTAAACGTCAATCTGGTCCCATTTCTATAGTTTGTACGATATCAAAATTCGTAAACAAAAGAAAAAAATAAATGCAAAATGTGTTCCTACCTACCTTACAATAATGTTAGATGCTATGGCGTTCCTCAAGCTGTAATTACCCACCTGTTTAGTGTACGTCTAATTACACGTTTTGATATTCACAATAACTGTGCCATAACTTACATAATCAATCTGTAAACTTTGTTTTAAAGGTCAACTAGCAATGTGTCTTTTTCAATTCATTTACATACTTCCTAAGTTTACCTTGTCCAACTGATTATCAATGATGTCCGAGATGAAGGAAAACATCGTCAGGAAACCTCGACTTGTGATCAACATAATTATAAGTCCAAAGTCATGTCAGAGGCCTGTGCGTGAACTCTAACACCAGAGGGTTACCACATCCGTCCATGAAAATTGTGATTCATACTCCATTTCAATCTGGGAAAATGAATCGTTCCTCGTAAGCTCGTGCCTTATACGATATCTTTCTTTGGCCAGCGGCTTCTTACGCTGACCTCGTCCCGCCTTATTGCCTATGTCAGTCCGGACCAAAACAACTTTCAACGGTGACAGAATTTTTGAAACCGGTCCAGTAGTTTTTGAGTTTATTCATTACAAACATAGACACAAATACAAATCTTTCCTCTTAATAATATTAGTGCTGATGCAAAGGAAAGTCACCTTCTTCAAAATCATTGTAATATGTTGTACTCGCATAGGCATGCAAGTATAAATTCGATCTCGGCATCTTGCAGCAATGCTGCTCAGTCTGCCTGCCGAGCTAATGTCAGCCTATAATGTTCTCACTACTCCTCTTTGTAAGGAGTAGGCTATATCCAGCTCACGAGTCCAGTGCGGGCTAGTGGATGTCCCATGTCTTTTATTTTTTGGAAAATAAAACCTATAGAGGACCAGTGACATTACGCTGGCAATGCTGTGTGCTACGAAATTGGGCTCTTACCTAGCTCTTCCCGGGTTCGTGGGGCTGTCTAAGCACGTACCTGTGGCCCCGGAACGTAAAGGGCTATTAAAGGACATCATGGATTTTAGTCAGTACAAGTCTGATAGTCGCTGCCGTCCTCCGCTGGGTGGGAAGGCTCATTCGATGATTTTACAAAGTAAAAAATAAAAACCCTAATTCGTTTGTCTGTGTACACAGCAAATCTTATTTACCAACTGTAAAATAGTATTTTGTCTCCGAATATTTAGTATAAGTTCAGAAAATAACCATCACTTTTTTCAATGGGTACCAATATGCTGTTGTTTTGATGGTAGAACTTTACATCCTGATTAGTTTTCACGAGGTATTTCCATCGTTTTGTAATTTAAACCTATTTAGCTATACAGATTTCGGTTTGTTGTGATAGATTAACCTCATCTTACTGTTGTTAATTATGTGGAATGCAATGGATCACGATTCCATTTTCCAATTTGAATGAATTTAATTATGTGAATACAGAATAAATGAAGTCAGAAAATAGATAAATATTGTATATCAAATAGATTAACCTCAACTCAGAAACTTCGCTATTCCTTTAATGGTTTTTTAGTATAAATTCTCAGCGCGCAGGTTTAATTAAGACTCATTAGACTGAAGAATACTAAAATTATAAGTAAATGAAATAAAAATAAACTTACTAATAATAATAATTTATGTTCAAAAATCATAAGAACATAATTCAAAGGGTGTCAAAGAATACGTCCACCTTGCTGTCAACGGGAACAGTGCCCAGAAAACTGCCACGTATGGCAATTGCTGCAATGCTGTTTACTAGCTGATGCTCAAGTTCACTATCGCCCGAAAGCGTCATAATAGGATAAGGAAGGTATCCTATATGTTAATCTGGGGGCACGGCAGTGCCCCCACCAAGTCGAGCAAAAAAGCGGCACGGCCGTACCATCCTTTTCTCGAAGCAATTCAGGCCATTTTCGACCCCCTGTAACTTCGTTGTGGATAAAATTAGAAGACTGAATTTTCAGTAACCATGCAGGCATTGTAAAGACACGGTATATTTCAAATTTCATTCAATTTGAACCAGTAGTTTAAGAATTATAACGGGTCAAAGTTTCTTAATTTTGTCACTCACTCACTGACTGACTGACTGACTCACCGATCATCAAAATTCTAAGGCACTTCTAGCAGACCTAGAAGCTTCAAATTTGGAATATAAGTAGTGTTTGGTGTATGAAGCAAGGAAAAACTAAAATATTTGGGGGCACGGTAGTGCCCCCGCCAAGTCGAGTAAAATTTTTCAATTTTGAGCCAGTTTTCTAGATAGGTACATAACTGCTTAAATAACTTCATAATCACATTATATGGTAGATAAAAAGTAGTACTGTCTACAAAATACAAAAAGAAATGAGATCCCATCAAAAACAATACTTGTCAAAAAAACCAAGTCTCGCAACTCAGTTGTTCTACGGTAAAAAGTTGTGAGATCCATGTAATACCAAGTCTTATCCATGTAATACTTAAGCGACTTCTTGTCTTAATACGTCCACTCCCTAAGACCACGATCGTGGTCCATAACAATTGAAAATCAATTGGAACTGGAATCTCAGTACTCGAAGCATTAAGTTGTTACGTAATAATTGACAGCATCTTATAGTGACGCATCTCAATCTTAAAAATCTTTAATGTTTTATATAAATATATTGACTTGGTCATCGCACTAAATAATTTAATTAACATGTGTTTTCATGCGATGGCTGAGTCAATATATTTGTATAAAACATTAAAGATTTTTAAGATTGAGATGCGTCACTATAAGATGCTGTCAATTATTACGTAACAACTTTAATGCTTCGAGTACTGAGATTCCAGTTCCAATTGATTTTCAATTGTTATGGACCACGATCGTGGTCTTAGGGAGTGGACGTATTAAGACAAGAAGTCGCTTAAGTATTACATGGATAAGACTTGGTATTACATGGATCTCACAACTTTTTACCATAGAACAACTGAGTTGCGAGACTTGGTTTTTTTGACAAGTATTGTTTTTGATGGGATACAGGTTATTAAATCTGTGTACCCTTCATGACGCGTTTAATAATTTTTGTGTGAAAGATTAAACTGTCTATCTTTTAGTAGTAGTAGTCGCTATTGTTCCGTTAGTCAGAAGTCTGATAACCAATCTAAAAAGATGTGTCGTATTATCTAGTTACTGGATTGTGGAGGTCAGATATTCAGCCGCTGCATTTTAAAAATACTAATATTCAGTTGCTGGTTCGATTGGAAGCCGATCCCAACACAGTTGGTAGAAGAGTTGGAAAGGCTAGGCTGAGAAGTAAGAAGTAAAAGTAGACCTCTGATTTTAACACTTTATCATAAACCAATTTCTGCTGCATTTTATCTAAATGATGAAGATGATGAGATCCGACTGATTTCGGCCAAAGCGATTCCTTCTGCTCTATTGTTGTTGTCGTTCGTGTGCTCGCATATAGTTTAAATAACTAATCTTCTTTGTAAAGATCCTCGCACATTGCGGCAATGTGAGCACACCATCGATAAAGTTATGGATGATTGCCGCAGGTGATCGGGCTTTCAGTTTTTAAGCAAAGTCCTTGATTTTGAATTACAGCAAAGCCTTGAGCTTGATGTTAAGCGTGATTAACTGTAAGCAGACAAAATATCTTCAATGTAACCTGCCAGTTAATGTTCGTACAACGATTTGGGATTTTTTTCCGTTGTTAAATCATCAAATGAGTGCTCCCAACGTAGGCCAGGAGGGAGTGTCAGACTTTAACAAAAACAACCGTCATATATTTTTTTGGGCTGGTGTAAATAAGTGACAAAACTTTTAGATGAGTAATACGAGTATAATTATTCACTTGATTCATAAGTGTTCAGATTTATGATTTTCATTGCTCAGTGTTTTTAACTGGAGACTTAAGAATAGTGCAATTTCTTACTAAGAAGCTAATGGTCATTTCTGGTAACCATTAGAATTATTTAAAAACAGAGGACCTTTGTCACCAATGGGGACAATAGGGAATTTTTCTTCCTGTTTGTCTCCAGTTGAGACAATTTGGATTTTTTTCCTATTTGTCACCAGTAGGGACATATGGGAATAGACGTCGCTTTCTAGTTGAATAAGATCCAAAAGCGACTAACAGTGTTTCAACTCATGAGTTTATTAAAGCTCTTTGAAATTGTACTTGGTGGAATTGAATCTTGCTCCATTGTGTGATCTATCAAACTTAGAAGATCCTAATTTTTTTTTCAATGAATATATAATGATATATAATCAATTTACATAGGGCCTCAGGGCGTTCGTGGTAGGAAACCAGCATAAGCTGACCTCACATTCTCATTAACAAATAGACATCAGGTTAAAAATTGTAATCGTAAAAAAGTTGAAAGTAACTTTTTTAGGAAATTTTACATTTCTTGTGATACTTTGATGTAGCGGAAAATTATACTGGAGTTGCAAGGTCAAATCTTATCACGTATAACCTCTTATCAACAAATCTTATCACGATTTAGTGGCCATTGTTTGGTTTGTTAACTTGTAACTGACGAAATTGGTGCCTTTCTCTTTGTCACGCTACCGATTTTATGTTCGAAGCATCGGCAAGTATATTGTTAAGGAAAATTATAGCATTTCCCGAAATAACAATGAAACTTACCACGATGTAAAAACAGCTGATAAGTTACCCTTCAACCATCTTTAGTAAATACTTAAAAATAATATTCGCTAAGCTGTCCGTAACTTTTGGTACAAAGAACGTTTTCAGGTTCCCTCTTACAAAAAAATACCTAGAATACTATTATAATAAGATTACTTATTATCTCGTGTTCATTTTAATTTATTAATGTCATTAAAATGTTATATTTCTGGGTTCAAAAATGCAGACGAACTGCAGAAGCCACATAGAAACAATACCCATAAAAATGTACAAGCAATTCGTTTGCGGGGGGCCCAGGCCTGTGTCAGCGGGCCGGGGGGGGCGAGTGGGGCTCGGTTTGACGTCAGAGCTTCCTAGTGACGTCATGGGTCTCTGCCACACCCGCCTTTGACGTCACCACTGCTTCTAGAGCTGAAAATACAGCATTTCGATGAAAATATCTGGAAATAAACTGTAAACGTAATTTTAAAATATGTGGAATTAGATATAGGAAGTCAAACAAATTAAAAATTGACGGTAAAATGTCAACAACAACATCAAAACAATAACATATCATAAGAAAACAAGTTAAAACTCAAATTCTCATATCAAATTACAAATTAACCCCCATTAAGCCGAGAAAAATTAAGAAGAATAACTAAACGCGATGCACCAAGGCTGAGCGTCTCAGCCTGTAAAATTCAATGAACGGGCTTTGCTACGTCACGAGCGCTGCAGATCCTATCTTCATCCTTGTCACTCGTACCGGCTGGGAACTGTGCGAGGGAGATGACTGTTCCAGTGACCCAATTTCCCGACCGAGGTCGGGAGGGATCGGCGTCTATTTTTAAGCTGAAGGTCGATTTATTTATAGAGGGGTGTGCGGCAGGTGGCTATACGTGCTCCGACCGCCGAACTGATGTAATGGTGCTTTTGGAATTTTGTCGCCGTGACACTATTGTAGATTTGTAGGTTTTTGTTTAGACTTATTTCGTGAGCGTAGCGAGCGGTTCAAATAGGTATAGAATCCTGAGCGTAGCGAAGTTTTCAAAGGTCGAATGACTTTGACGCCAAGCGCAACACACAACTTTTCACCTCACTAAAGCGAGTACATGGTAGGTGTAAGGAAAACTATATTACTTAAATTAAAATAACGATTCTTATGGGAAAATCATAGTATCATAGCATCTTATATAGAAAATTCATGCGCTAGAAAATGAAATGAAGTTACAAATCGGGTCTGACTATGTGGCCGCTTAGATCTACACAACAATGGTGTGGTGTTTAGTATAACATTTATATCGATAATGTTCCTGTTTACCAACACAATTACTATAACGACTTTGTAAAGGAGGAGGTCGCTAGTATTTAACAAATTTCTTAATAAATCGAATCATTGTGGTGCCCAAAGTTTCTAGAATCAAACTACGATAAATTGTTCGAAGATACTGCAATTATTAACCTGCATCATTCCACTGCTCTGGGCAAATACTTCTATCCGCAACTTACTGAATTAAGAGCAGTATTCAATTAAGTTATACACCACTCTCATTTTCAGGTTATTCTATTTTCCTGTTCTAAATCACAATCTACCTTCTTTCAACTGAATGCAGAAACTTTTCTCTTTTTAACCGACTTCAAAAAGAAGGAGGTTATCAATTCGACTGTATGTTTTTTTTTTTTTTTGTGTGTTTGTTACGCGATTGCTCCGGTGATTGTGGACCGATTTTCAAAATTATTTTTTTGTTCGAAAGGAGATGCTTCCGGAGTGGTCCCATATTCACCAAGTCAAGATCTGATGATTGGATCCTGGAGAAATCGAGGGCAACCCTCAAATTTTATAGGCCCACATATAGTTTTTCGTAAATATTATGAAGTAATTTAAGTATTTGCGTATGGTAATCATAATTTCATGTAGCTGAGCTGATGATGGAAGGTACAACTCCTCAACAGTAAGGAGTAGGCATCAACTGATTTAGTTTGTGTTCGCTTATCTCTGGAACTACAAATCCGATTTAAGTCATTCTTTTTTTGTTATACTAGGTATTGTTCAACTGAGGGAACACTGCAAGTTTCATCAAAATCGGTTCAGTAATTTTTGAGATAGGGAATTTTATTAGCTAATTTTGTACATGAGCGATGTTATTACCGGTGCTACGGATCACAAAATTCTAGTGCACATGTAAGAAAATGATGTACCTATTTGACAAGAATTTGGGTTGAATATTTAAACTAAAAAGAGTAAAATAAAAGCTTTTTAAAAAAAAATGTAACCGCCTTCAAAACCAACCACTCAAATAGGATAAAATAACCTACAAAATAACTTTTCTTTCGGAAGTCGGTGGCAAAAAAGACAATGAAAAATAAAACCACCGACTTCCGAAAGAAAAGTTATTTTGTAGGTTATTTTATCCTATTTGAGTGGTTGGTTTTGAAGGTGGTTACATTTTTTTTTAAAAAGCTTTTATTAAAGAGAAGTTTAGTTAACAAACAGAACTGAGTTATGTATATTGTAGTCGACTTTTAGTCAAACCAGATGCAGCTGAATAATAGTTTCTACCTCTATAACCTCCACAGGCCAGTGAGGGTAATACGATACCCTTACTAAGACTGATTGACACAGAGGTGACCCAGTAGTAACGACTTCGACTTACAAGATGTAAGTCGTGAATTCGATCACACTCAGATGCACCAATACTGCTCTCAAAACGGTGAAAGAAAATAAAGTAGAAAGAAATTTTGAACGGAGGCCTTATCACAAAATTTCTGATTTTATTTACATCTATCTATACATATAATAAAACTGTAGAAAAGTTATTTTTGTACATTAACAAAAAACTCAAAAAATATAGTCGGGGTATTAAAGAACAACCAATAGAACCCATTTCTAGCATTTTTAGAACTTTTGTCTGTTTATCTGTTTGTCTGTTTGTATGTTTATTTGTCCAGGTATCACGTAAAATTTACGAAATTAATGTAGATAACTTTTATACACAACGATTAAGCGTAACCTGGAGAGGAATGTGAATGGAATGTTGTTTCATTGGAATCGGTTCAGTCTATCAAAAGATATTTGAATTTAAAGTGTTTTAGAAGTAAAATTATGGGTGCACTTTGGTCTCACAATTTGATTTCGTACGTCAGTCGCGCGATCTAACTTCGAATTCGAATAGCAAAACTACAACGCACGGCAGATGGCGTTAAAAGAAAACCTGGAATAGAGGTGTTTAAATTGAAGTAACATTATGTATTTTGTTACATCGTAATCGGTTCACATAATATAAAAAATAGAAATTAATTAAAGCAATATTTAAAGGAATCATAGAGTAGAACAGAATGGAATGGAATGGAATGGTGTGGTGTGGTGTGGTGTGGTGTGGTGTGGTGTGGTGTGGAGTGGAGTGGAGTGGTGTGGTGTGGAATACAAGTGTCAAATATTTTTGATTAATCTAAGAAAATTCTAAGTACAAGGTTTATATGAAAAACGTGGCCTGAATTAAGCGCTTGCAACTAAAAAATACATTGTTAAATTCCGACATCCACGCGAACGAAGTTGCGGGCACAGCTAGTCTTGAAATATTTACAGCGTTTATTGTATGGAAAATAGGGAAAGCGCCTCTAGTGTACGAACGAGGAACAAATTATTCAATTATTATGTCAAAGTTTAAGTTTACTTTACGCCACAAAAACGTGTAAAGTCATGCTGTGGCTTTGGAATGATCTTTTACTTTCCGGATGAATTTCAAATTAAGATTACAACATGTCTCGAAACTCGTGGAAATAGCTGTCTAACAAATCACTACCCTTTACTAATATGCCGTGTTATCGCAATTATGACTTTCTTTGTTAACAGCAAGTTTTGAACGGTTTTCGAATGTTGTGGTATAGGTACCTTTCAACGTTACTCCAATCTCTTTGACTGCCAACCTACAGCTAAAGAGCGTATACATACAACAATTACTAACTGCATAAATCCATGCATATCTTTTGTTCACGGTACATACACTATTTAAAACGATTCAATATAATTAGATATCAAAAAAAAAGCTAAATGAAGTTTAGTGCAAAAAAGCATTTTATGTCTTGATCAAGATTATTTGATTCCCAGTGGCCGCGTATCATGAACTTTCCCGTTCGTTCACTAGTGGCCCTTTTTAAGTTTTTGAATAAAATAAACGCAGTAAATAAATGTAAAACCGTGTTTTGTAACAATTTTGGTGTACAATAAAGTGTATTCTATCTATCTATCTAAATACTTCAAGTACTTACGCTGTAAATAAAATACATAGACTTTGTAATAATTAGTTCACCCATATGAAACAATTCTTCCAGTAGTAGAGGTAGTACAAGTCTGACAGTACCTCCCGCCCTGCCCGGGGTTGGAGGTCTCATTTGATGATTATACCACGATAAAAAAAAAAAAAAAAAAAAAAGTAGTAGAGGTAATTAACCTATTTTATTGCCACTTTTTTACACTGTCCCTTCATTTTTTTTAAGCTGACACAACTCGCTGGCAATGTATACTAAATATTGATTCATTTATAAATAAAAGAAACAGAGATTCATGACATAATAGACTTAATTTTTACTCTATTTTTGGAATATGATAACTATTGTCAATTATTATGTCGTTAGTATACACGTGTCTGTTCTATTCATAGACAGTTGATATGGGAATATTATAATACATATATACAAACAATAATATTATGGCCCTTTGTTCAATATGTTTTATTTTATCAACCATAAATCCGGTTTGTTATTTTTAGGCAACGTATCCGGGCTAGAAACACGATAATTAGTAAAATTTTTTGATCTACTATTTTTCCTTAGATAAGGTAATACTACTATATAAAAGTTAATTGGCACGTGTCGGAGACATTTGACCTTGTCATCGGCCAGGCTCAAAATGTACACTTCCCAAAATGTCCACCGGTTGCAAAACGTCCATTTCCCAAAATGTCCACATCCGTCACGTGTGACCCGAGTCTTATCTTCAACTTGTATTTAGTAGTGACAATTGAAGAAAAACGCTTAGACTTAGCATTATTAAGTTCATAATAACTAAATATTCACATTTTTTTTTTTGTTAAAAGTAAAAGCACTCTGGCTTCGGGTAGGTGCTGACCATCGCCCTCGTGCAAAGAAAATATCCTAGCCGCTCTGACAAACGATGTCATGTGAGAACCGTCTTAACCCACTTATACCCATGAAATTCTCATTGAAATGAAAACCTTACAACTGAAGACAACCTTCACTGACCTTATTGATGACATTCTTCAGAAAGGTCGGTTGTGTAGTATTCTCAACCGATGCGCATGCACCGTTGGTTTGACGTTGTATTAATTACATTCAAACTGCAAGATTGCAAGTCGGTATGCAATTGAAATGCAATTCGTTTTTCTAGAGCCTTAGCATAATCAGCCTATAATGTTCCCACTTCTATGATGGAGGCTTAGTTTCTGTGAGAGGGAGTGGGCTATATCCACCATAAGGGCCCAATGCAAGTTGATAAATGTCGCATGTCTTCGAATTTTTGGGTGTAAGCCATGCCGGTTTCTTCACGATGTCCTTCACCATTTTGAGAGCAGTGGTGGTGAAAGAGTTACACAGAGTAAAGCGCCTGGTGGAGCTGATACAGAGCCTTGATGACTAGTTACGTATAAACTTGGCGCCGAATGCTCTGCCCTTGTTGTTTGTATGTTTACAGTAGCAAATACTTTCGAGTACTGAAAACAAAACAATACAAAATAATTTAAATTAAAAAACAAAACATACCTTGCAACCCAACACTAGAACACCGCCCGCCTCTCTGCCGTGCCCCCAACTATACTCGTATCATTACGCCTCACGCCTGGGTGCCGGGTGCCGGGTGTCGGGTGACAGGAAGGTACTTCCTGAGCGGGGCTTCGGCTCAGGTGTCTAATATGTTGCCTGTCTTTTTTTGTTACTATTAGACCGACTGATAGGTATCGCTTGATTAATTTATTAGTTAGGTAAGAAAGGAATAAGGATCACATTATGGGCGTTACTACAGTGTTTTTCCTAGTTTTTGAGCGTATTTTTGCAAGTAATAAGCGACTTACAAATTACCGTGACGCCGGAACGTAAAGGGCTTCTGAAGGACGCCGTCGTTTTTAGTCAGTACAAAGACTGACAGTCCCTGGAGAGGACTGATTTGACGATTTTACCACGATAAAAAAGAAGCGATAAATGCGCCATCTGTTGACTAAGTTGAAACTCTCTGAACTCTCTATAAAAGGATTTTATAAAGTTTTTTAAGTTTGTTTTTAGAAGTTTTCATCAAAATATTTCACGATCAGCTTCCTTTCTTCATTAAGAAACTAACAAGGACATTTCTATATTTTGGAAAAAACTTGTGCCCTTTATTACATGAAAACTTTTACCTAACTTGTGGGCCAGATTTATAAAGTATCGGTATAGGCTTTAGACTTAGGGCCTCCCTTTAGAGGGCCAAAGCCTGCTGGGGTCGCGGGACTAACGAATTACCGTGACCCCGGAACGTAAAGGGCTATTGAAGAACACCGTGGATTTTAGTCAGCACGAGTCTGACAGTCCCTCCCGTCCCTAAATAAAAAAAAGGCTTTAGATAAATCAGACTAAAGAATAAAATACCCCAGATTAATTAATTAGTTCTCATCTAAAGGTGCTGAAAACTAAATAATAGTTTTTGTACATCATTCTCAATACAAACCATTTTTAATTTATTTTCCTACATTTATTTTAAATACTTCTTAATAAATACAAATAATAACTACAGCTATCTTAACCAAATAACACGATTTTCTGACGCATTTAATATCGTAGCAGATGTTAAAATGATACACTTAGCGCCATCTACCAGCTTTAGCTAATACTAACATTTTTTCTGTTGAACTGTGCAAAAGAAAAAGAACATTCAGCTACTGTTTGCAATACGGCTTCTGAAATTCCATGAACCTATTGTAATTTTACTATTTCATAAAATAATAATAAAGTAAGTAGTCAAACAGCTAGTCACATAGTTTTCAGAAACATTGAATAAGAAGATTTGATAGCTTTGTTGATACGCCAAATAAACAAAATACTGTACTGTTTCCTAACTGTACCCTTTTTTTTTTTTTTTTTTTTACGTGGTAAAATCATCAAATGAGACCTCTCACCCCGGGCAGGGCGAGAGGTACTGTCAGACTTGTACTGATCCACGGTGTTCTTCAGTAGCCCTTTATGTTCCGGGGTCACGGTGATGGTATGAGTCCCGCAACCCCGGCAGGCTTTGGCCCTCTGAGAGGGGGCCCCGTCATTTTGCTGACAGCTCTTTGAGGCGCGCGTGGAACACGACGCGCCGTCGACCCGGGCATGGTCCATGGTCGGGCGGCGAGTTGCCCTTTACTCGCCGCCCGCATGCCCGCGCCTACGGTGGCCGGAGATCGTCTTGCGACGTCCGACGCCGTGGGCGTCCACCACCGCGGGTGGGGCGGAGGGAGGACCTTGTCCTCTCTCTCACGCGGCCCGCCTCCTCCTTCGCGAGCATGACTGCTTCGCAGAAGGAGGCGACCGCTTCCCACTCCGTCTCGCCCCGCAGCATGGCCGCGACCAGTGCTGGGCGCGAGAGGTCTCCGCCTATCGCCGCCGCACGGTGGGCCGAAAATCGGCTTTCATAGACTTAGGCATTTTATTTTGCAAGTGCCATTTTTTATGCCGGATATCACTTCTATTAGTTATAACAATATACAAAAATGACACCAGAATTGATTCTGCACAAAAACGAAGGAATTATAATTTTTTTACGAAAATTTTGTATGGAGCTAGTATGAAAAATCGAAATATCTCGAAAACGGCAGGGATAACCCTAATATCCTTATAGGGGGTTATAGTACTAATTATTTGTGATTTTTTGACATAAGTTACATAATGGTTGTGAATGCCGTTTTTTTTTTAAAAATCGTCAAAATATTTTCATTTATTTTTACATATGAAACGTTCCTTTTAGTGTTTAAGTTGAAGATTTCAGAGCTTTAACAACTCTTAACATAAAATAGCATGACATCTATAGACCTGAAGGACTAGACAGAAGTGTGTAGTATCTTGTAAGATTTCCAACAATACCAAATAGTTGAATATCAGTGTCAAAGTGCCCATGCAGTCGCTTCTTTTTGAAAGATAGGGGAATGAAATTGTTAATTGATCATACCCTAAAAGTATGATTATAACATAACCGGACACATAATAATATCGACACAAAAGGAATTTTAAGACCTTGCAGAAGATCAAAATACAAAATAACATCTTGTGTAGTCATCTAATGAGTCTGCTGACAAGTAATTAAGTAATTAGAATGATGGTTGTAGTTTTCTGATTCTAATGAGCCTAATATGTGATTAAATGATTTGAAATTTCTCGTAACAATATCTACTAAGAACTGCAGTCACTTTTTTTGTAATTAGTGAGCTAATGTGATTTGCTAATGTTGATTAGTTGTACTATGAGTTCTACGAAATGTTTTTACGATTATAAATTTTCAATGTCATATCTTTTATAACTTTAACGAGGGTAGTTTACTAATTATTGACTTTATAGGTACCTACAATAAAAGGGCTACAATTTTGTTCCATAATTTAGATTGTTCACAACTGTGTAACTGCTAACACTAAAACTAAGTATTTGCTTTGCGACTATAAAATCTTAGAATGGAAAGTTTAATCACCAACTTAGACTTGTTTGTTCTTCTAAAAAGTGAGTGTCCTTCATTTAATCATGAAGTATTGTTTAGTGCAATTGTGTCTCGCATAGGCGATTGTCTTTCTGCCGAAGATCAAGTAACTCTCAAAGAATTTTGCCGTAGATTCACGCGATCTGCTTTAAACAGGTGGCAGAAATCTAAACGATTCTTTGATAATTTTAGAAATACGTACGGAGAGTGGCTGCAAGCAAATATTGATTGGCCGAGTTGCGTGCTTACTTTAATAAATCAAGAACCAACTGTTGATGAGATACCAAGAGCACGTTCAGTCTCTCCAGAACCTTCGACATCATCGACTGTTGGAACAATGACAAAAAGGTCCCGAAAACCATTCAAAGATCTGGGAAGCAAACAGAAAAAGAGAAGATCTAGTGAGCACATAGGCGAGGATTCCTGTGAATTGGCATATGCAGCTGCAGCGCGTTTAAAAGAAGAAGGGTATGAAGATATCGCATCTGTAATCGAATATATGATCAAAAATCCAGAAGCTGCCGTTAAAATCAATGAAAGCATTAAGAAACCAGTGAAAACAGTAATATTTACACCAGAGAAAGCACTTGGATTACTTCTTTCACTTAAGCTTTCAAAGTGGCAATATATTACGTTGCGAGAGACTGCCATTCGGGAAGGTGCTAAGGATATTTACCCATCCTACTATAAACTGCAACAAACTAAGCTTGCATGCTACCCTCCTAATCTATCAGTGTCAGTTACTGATTCATCAGCTAGAATTACACTTCAAGCTTTACTTGACATCACGGTGAAGCGGATTCTTCAAAGTCTTTCTGATAATGTGGAAAATAAGCAGTTAAAGCTGATATCGAAGTGGGGATTTGATGGTGCTTCCAATCAAAGCCGATACAAGCAGAAAATGGACGGCGAGCATGATGATTCAAGCATTTTTATGACCTCCTTGGTGCCACTGAAACTTACAGATGGAGATAATACTATATGGACAAACCCGAAACCATGCTCAACTTTTTATTGTCGTCCGGTTCAGTTCACTTTTGTAAAAGAAAGCGATGCAGTTGTCATTGATAACAAAAGAAAAATGGATGAGGAAATTGAGGCCCTTAACCCCACAGAGTGCATTAATAGTAACAGGGTGACTCATAAACTAATGATGACAATGATCGACGCAAAAGTCTGCACGTACCTTTCTGAAGCTAGATCAAATGCATCATGCTACCTGTGCTTAGCAAAACCAACAGAAATGAACCACTTAGATGCTGTAACATCAAAAACTGTGTGTTCTGACATATACGAATTTGGCCTATCATCCCTACATGCCCGTATAAATTGCATGGAATGTCTGTTACACATTGCGTACAGACTTGACTTCAAACAGTGGGCAGCAAGAAGTAATGAGCATAAAGAAATGTTACAAAACAGAAAAAAAAACATTCAAAATAAATTTAAAGAGGAGCTCAATCTGTTGATTGATATAGTGAAACAAGGCTCGGGAACTACCAATGACGGGAATACCGCAAGGAAGTTTTTCGAGTTTCCCAATAAAACTGCAGCTATTACTGGGTTGGATCAAGACCTGATAAAAAGATTTTCTGTTATTTTGCAAGCAATAACATCTGGTGAGAAGATAGATGTCATCAAATTTAAAGATTTTGCTCGCAAAACAGCAGAAAAGTACGTGGAATTATACGACTGGTACTACATGTCATCAACCGTACATAAACTATTAATACACGGTGCTGACATAATCGAAAAAAATGATATTGTCCCGATTGGGACTCTGTCGGAAGAAGCCTCAGAGTCTCGAAACAAAGATTTTAGGAGGTTTCGGGAACATCATTCGCGGAAAAGAAGCAGGCAAGATTCTAATCAAGATATCCTAAATATGCTTGTTGTTTCTTCGGATCCTTTCCTAAGTGCACAAAGGCCGAAGTTAGATGCCAAAAGGAAGACAACCTTTTTTGCTGAAACTCTCGACCTAATACAGTTTCCGGAAACTGAGTTCGCGTTTGTAGGTGTATCCAATCTGGATTCTGACTCGGAATTGGAGTCCGACAACGAAAGTTGTAAAGAAAATTTGTAAAATTCAATTATTTTTCTTTATGTTCTTTTGTAATTCATGTTAGTTTATTGTATCATATGTTTAGTTAATATTTTCATAAATTATTATGCACTTTGATATTATTTTTGTTACTTCTGTTTTATTTAAATTACCTTTCAATAAAAAGTATACATACAGTCCATTTTATTTATTAACCGACTTCAAAAAAAGGAGGAGGTTCTCCATTCGGTCGGTCGGTATTTTTTTTTATGTATGTACATCGATTACACCGAGTTTTCAAAAAAAATATAACCGCCTTCAAAAACAACCACAAAAAAGGGTACAATAACCTACAAAATAACTTTTCTTTCACCTCTGTCTAGTCCTTCAGGTCTATAGAGGTCATGCTATTTTATGTTAAGAGTTGTTAAAGCTCTGAAATCTTCAACTTAAACACTAAAAGGAACGTTTCATATGTAAAAATAAATGAAAATATTTTGACGATTTTTAAAAAAAAAACGGCATTCACAACCATTATGTAACTTATGTCAAAAAATCACAAATAATTAGTACTATAACCCCCTATAAGGATATTAGGGTTATCCCTGCCGTTTTCGAGATATTTCGATTTTTCATACTAGCTCCATACAAAATTTTCGTAAAAAAATTATAATTCCTTCGTTTTTGTGCAGAATCAATTCTGGTGTCATTTTTGTATATTGTTATAACTAATAGAAGTGATATCCGGCATAAAAAATGGCACTTGCAAAATAAAATGCCTAAGTCTATGAAAGCCGATTTTCGGCCCACCGTGCGCCGTGAGGACACGTCGGTGTCCTAACTGTACCCTTAGCACGAGTTTTGACTATTTTATTTTACAGAGTCTTTCCAGTATTTACAGCTGCCAGTTCGATTCCCGTTCGGAACAAATATTTTTCTAACCTGCAAGTAGTTGCTCCGGGTCTGTATGTTTTTGGATGTGAGTTTAATTTTTTACAAATACAATCAGGATGCAGTAGAAATTGATGAGTGTGTAGTAAAATTTTTATAAAATAAAAATGTCGGTTTGCGTGGTTCTCACATAGACAACTGTAACCACCCCACCTTATGAAAATAAGCTTATTTTATAAACTTTACATAAATTATTCCGAAAATAACTACGTCTTCATTATTTTAGAGCAATAGGGAAAAGAACAAAGCTCGTGAGGAGCTCGTGGCTAAATAATTACAGCCGCACAGGCCGATCTTCCGCGTTAAGCCGCGCTTGCCTAGGTTGGTCTGTGGATGGGTGACCATCTTTCATAGCGAGTTTCTCTCGGAAAGCACGTAAAGCCGGGTTGTGGAGGTCCGACAGGCAGTCGCTCCATGTAAAATACTGATATCCAGCTGAATCTGGTTCGACTGGAAGCGGGCCCCAATATAGTTGGGAAAAGGCTAGGCAGATGATGAGGGAAAAGAACAAAGCAAGTCCTTTTTTTAACGGTTTTTGTGATAGTTCTCCATTTCAGTGTATTGTAGTATGGATTTCATTCATAGAGGATATTGGGCTGTAATTGGTCCTTTTTTGAATAATCATAATGACACATTATTAGTCAACCGTACATTAATGGACACAATCTTACACTGACAGATACAATTTAACTGTATGGCAGCCAAATGACAAAAAGGCAATATTTTGTTAGGAATATTATGATGCAGAATATTATGATCGTAATTATACATAATGCACATAAAGGTGTGTCCAAACACGGCGTGCAAGGTGCGCGGCAGCTACGCGCGGCATTCGCGGGATACAAATTTGCCGCGCGGCTAGTTTAGACCTTTTGCGCGGCAGTGCTGCGCGGCATGTCCGAGACACGCGTGCGATGCGACAACCACTGTTGTCGCAGAGCTCGCGCGTGTTATCTATTATATTTCGTGTTGTTCGCAAATAAAATTTGATTCCCTTTTTGATTGAATTAGACCCAGTTTAAAATAATTTAATGATTGTTTAGATAGTTTTTAAAAGAATTGAATTACGCGTTTCATACATGTTGGATAATTACGAGAGCAACTTGAAAATTAGATTTTTTTTGTTCAGATATCTTAACGATTATGGTGTCAAATGAAAGGTCTAGGTCTAAAACCATTTTATCAGTCGAATCATGTAAATCGGTTCACGCCTTTAAGAGATAATTAAGAATTAGTATAGTGGAAATATAATGAGGCAGAAAATTAATAATAAGTACCTACTGTTATAAAATGTAATAAGTTTAAACTTACCAAAACCAGTGACATTACTCGTTTTTTCTCTGTTTCTCTCCCTTTTATAAGAACCCAAAAGACTTTTCATTTTCAATTTTAAAGCTGCTTTTGGTTGTCCGATTTTTTTGCAATTTCATCCCATATATCTTCTCTCACGTTATTATTGTGATATTCTTTACGTCGAGTATCCCATAATGGACCATGGGAGCCATATATTTCAATAAGACGAATTGCTGTTTCGGTATCCATTTTACTTGATAAAATACGTCCGTCCACACACAACTATTGGCGAACCAACACTAACACCGTTCGCGGCAGGGTGCTCGCGCGGCAGGTAGCTCGTGGCTGCCGCGCGCTGCAGTCGTCCAATCACAGCGCGACGGGCCGCGCGCGGCAGCCGCGCTCGTTTGCCGCTCGATATTTGGACACACCTTAACAACCTTGTACAATATTCTGACAAATAAATGAATTCTGTTCTATTCTATTCTATTCTATTCTATTCTATTCTATTCTATTCTATTCTATTCTATTCTATTCTATTCTATTCTATTCTATTCTATTCTATTCTATTCTATTCTATTCTATTCTATTCTATTCTATTCTATTCTATTCTATTCTATTCTATTCTATTCTATTCTATTCTATTCTATTCTATTCTATTCTATTCTATTCTATTCTATTCTATTCTATCTATTCTATTCTATTCTATTCTATTCTATTCTATTCTATTCTATTCTATTCTATTCTATTCTATTCTATTCTATTCTATTCTATTCTATTCTATTCTATTCTATTCTATTCTATTCTATTCTATTCTATTCTATTCTATTCTATTCTATTCTATTCTATTCTATTCTATTCTATTCTATTCTATTCTATTCTATTCTATTCTATTCTATTCTATTCTATTCTATTCTATTCTATTCTATTCTATTCTATTCTATTCTATTCTATTCTATTCTATTCTATTCTATTCTATTCTATTCTATTCTATTCTATTCTATTCTATTCTATTCTATTCTATTCTACTCTACTCTACTCTACTCTACTCTACTCTACTCTATTCTATTCTATTCCATTCTATTCCATTCTATTCTATTCTATTCTATTCTATTCTATTCTTAGTCAATTTTTACCAATAATAATGCCGTGGACGTTAGTCAGTAATAGTCTGACAGTCCCTCCTGTCTTACCCTAGGCGGGAGGACGCACTTGATTTCACCGCCAGTAAGGAGAGCTGGGTTATCAGTTGTTACTTTTTTTAGCATTGTAAAATCATCCAATGACTCCTCCCACCCAGGACAGAGCGGGGGGATTCTCAGACTCGTACTAACTAAATCCAGGGTGTTATTATTGGTATTTGTCATTTGTCTGCCGTACATTTAAATTGTATCTGTCAGTGTAAGATTGTTCAATAGCCCGTTACGTTCCGGGGGTCATGGTAATGTGTGAGGCCCGTGACCAGGTTATCAGTTACAAAGAAAAATTAAGCACTAAGAAGGAACATGCTTAATTTTAGCCAGTACGAGTCTGTGTGTCCTTTTTCTCCAGCCAGGAAGGGAGGACTCATTTGATGAAATACCTAAAAGCAAAGTGCACAACTGTAATATTTATCTTTAAAACGTCCAGGAATTAAAATAAAGTTATTAAATCTTGTTCAAACAAAATTTTAACTCAACACCTAGGTACAAGATTATCACTAAGTTAGTAGACCAAATTATGGTAATACTCCAATGACCACAAGATTTAACTGTAAATATTTATGAAACATTGATTTGATAAACAGGAAAACAGTGCAAACAGTGCAAATTATATTAACACAGACGCCGGCGGAAATCATTCAGGTAACAGCTTTCCATTTGTGGAAGAACTGAACTTTAGTGCAAATTAAATGTGATGAGCTTTATTTAAAGATATGCAGAAAAAATTTAGGTGTTAAAGTTATATTGGTACCTTTTAATATGACGATTAATCTTTTGAAGAATTTAAATTTTTAACATTTAAATTCTTCACCTACAATTTAGGTACACTAAAAATAAGTCTTCTTTAAATAAATAAAAATCCGTTGTTATTAATTGAATGGTGAAATTATACCAGTCTAACAACTGATTTTTATTTAACGTTGCTCCAGAAAACAACATTAATATGAATGCACCTTTAACCAGCATAGTTCACGATAGACCTACCTACCTACCAGTCTGAAACAGGCCTTCAGGTTTAAATCTTTGTGGCGGTTACTTCATAATCCTGTAATGAGCGAGGCGCCGACCTCTTTCGCAGGGCTTCCTAACGGCCTCGCCGTCGACCTGTCACTACTTACGAGATAATGTCACATTTCAATGTTTTTTTTTTCCTTTAGGTATATTATACCTGGATGGATTTGTTGGAAAAGTAGGTAAATTATGTCTGTTTACTTCTTGTGGAAATATAATTTATATTTCCCTGATATACAGTCGATACATAAAGCTTTCTTTGTAAATAATGATAAAGGACCAAGATGCTCAGTAGCCCAAAAAATATTATGATCATTTATGTTCATGTAAATTAAATATGATAATAATGAAAAACTACTAAACTTGAAAAAACTGGAAACGTACCTAAATAAAACGAATTATTTCAATAACATCTCAAGCTTACTGTCCATAAGTAAGCCAAAAGTTAACAACCATGTAACAGCACGAATAAAAATCAAATAGAATATATCAATTGGGTAACTAACAGGTAGGTAAATAAAATGCAATCCTTATTAACGGAGTAAAAGCCTCACGAAGCGCCCCTGTCTAATCTTGTGGTCTAAATTAAAAGCGCAACCGAGATGCACCGCACTTAACCTACAAAACGCCGGCGCTTGTAAAAAAAAACAGGACGTTCAATCATTAATTGAATGATAAAAAAAATGATAAATGGCTACTAAGATCAGAATTTTACCGTGTTTGATAAACAAGTTGCCAGTAGTAAAAGTAAAAAAAATAGTTATACAAGTACCTAAAAGCCAATTAAAAAAAAAGCCAAGCTATTAAGAACACGTTTCTAGCTTTTTATTTTTTTTTAAGTTGAATGTTATGTCTATGTACACTTGGAAGATCAGAAAACATTTTTTGTGGACTCCTACAAAATACCTAATGAATGTTTTTTGAAAATTAGACAGGATTCTAAAAACACAGAAATTCAAATTAATTGATTTATATGTGACCGTTTGTAATTCGTTTAAAAAAAAATAACGTATTCTATTTTAAATATAATTACCTAATTCCAAAACAGCCTATACGCTATATCTACTTCTATTTCACATACCTTTCTAATGAAGTTTACCTAGGTCTTCCTACCTACGCATTAACTACTTACGTTCAACCTCCTTTGACATGCGCCAAGCTAGCTAGGGGTGGAGGCAGGACATAATATAGGCCCGTGCACCAACTTGTAATGTAGTCTCCTGTCATGTTCATTCGCACCCCGACCTACCCCGTGGAACGACGTCGCTCCATAAATATCGTTTTTTTTTTTTAAGTTTCGAAAAAGAACATAGTGAGAATACAAGTTCGATTTAAAATCATTTTAGTGTTTTCTTAATTTTCTAATGGCCAGTGAGTATTTTTATTTGTTTTATGTTTTTCTTTTTTATTTATTTAGTTAAGCGCCGTATTCACCATCTGTCACGGCTGTACGTCATGCACGATGCACGACGCAAAAACAACGTGAATAGGCTTGACGTACGTCCAGTACGTCATAATCACGGTGTTTTTGCTTCGTGTATCGTGTATGACCTTGGCGGGACGTACAGCAAGATGGAACGTGAATACGGCGCTTTAGTTTTTGAGAAAATGCTCTCTAAATTATACCTATTTATAACAATAATATGAGGGAAATTTTGTCAATGTCTGAAAGCATACATACTATTATGCACAAATTATTACAAATATTTTGAATGTTTTAAAAGTTTTATAAAACTTTTGTTAGTTTATATCATACATTGTTATTTTTCATTTCATAACTTATTGTCATTCACTATTGTTTTTACATAGATACTATTCAAATCTTAGATACGAAGGTACATATTATTCAATTTACATAAAATAACTCATAAAAATGTATGAATACGATTGATACATTTTTTCATTACATTGAGAAGCACAATAAGTTTGGAAATGTTTTATTTATATTTTATTTTTATTTGTATACAATTTTCAAATAAGGTCAATTATAGAAAAAAAAAAATAGAGAATTATATACATAAACATCCGTAAAAAATTAAACCACAGTTCTAATTATAAATTAAAAAATAAATACACACCGAAATTTGAAATACCAGAAACAATTCTGTTTTTTTTCGTAGAGTATAATTCTCACATGATCGCATTTCTATTAGTGATTTGACATTTTAATTCGTAGCGATACGGGTTCAAAACCTTTTTTTTTTTTCTTCAAAATATATTCCAATTTGCCGATGTGGCCGGTAATACGGTATTAGTATCGAATGTTCCGACATGCGTGCATAAAGTTAAGCCGGTAGTATGGTTTCCTCTGCGTGGGGCTTCATTCGGCCACCCGATATCTTAGTCACCTTAGTTTTTTGCGACCAGTCCAACCGAACTGTCGCACAAAGTTTATTTTAGTAGACTATATTTTTTTTTATCCATGGAATATTCTACAAATTAATCCGCTTTGTTGGTTTTGTGTTGTCCATTGTTTTTTGTTGTTAATAATTTATTTTAAATTAAGAACTTTATTTTGTTTACAAACTTTTTTTATTTTAAATTGTTGACTTTTTTTTCTTTATTGTTTTTGTTTATTTTTAGCTTTTTATTTTGCGTTACGTTTCGCCGTGGTTCTGTCGTCCATCTTGGAAGATCCACAGACTCTTCGGTCTTCGGTTTTGTTGGTAAAATGAAGCCCAAAGCAGCTGCTGGCCACTGCACAAGATTAGTTAAATCTATACTCTTGTGCGTGTGACAGCGGCTATTGCGGGCAATTCATTGTCTACGAAGTAGAAGAAACTGCATCAGGAACTACGAAGAATATTTGAAGGATATTATGACTTACCGTATTTCATTTTATTAGGAAATATCTAACATTTTGTCGTTTCAACAGAGCTCCAAATGCATTGGAAATTGTAATAAAAATACAGCTCAAATGGATTGCAATTTTAGCGTTATTATTTTACAATTTAAAATCATTTTGTAGTTTTAAGGTTAGGATATGAAACACAGTTCAAAAACGAAGATTTCCTATGTTATGTTTTAGCAATTAAGTTATTCAAAGTTATTATGAGTGACAATTTTAAAATTACGAAACTTAAAGAAAGGTGTGAAGATGTTCTAACAAACGTATTTTTCTGAGCTTTGTATTCTTTGTTTTTTGTTCATTTAGTGTTGGTGGCATCGGTGTTTAGAGTTTGAATTTTACATTATTTAAAGTATTTTGGCCTGAGTACAGTGAGTGAGATTTAAAACAAATGAAATTCCATAAAGTTGTAACACTCACTTTACCCAGTTCAAAATTATACGATAAACTTTTTGCATGTTTGTTTTTATAATTGTTTGTTCAAAGTTTTTTTTTTCACTTTTAAAATCGGTAGTATTTACAATGACAGGTTTCAATATCGTTCACAACTTGTTTTTTTTTCACAGTTTTAATAAGTTACCTATAGGGTAAAATATTAAAATTGTAGTTATATTACGATTATTAATTCCAGTAAGTAAAATGACAAGTGCAACTGTCACTGATACAATGAAATGCAGTACATTTCATTTTACTGACTCGAATTAATAATCGTACTTTAAGAATATTTTTAAGAATAATATCATTTTGGCTGACGGTATTTTTATTTCTGATTTTCATGTTTCGATTTTGTTCAACCCTCAGAAGCTTTTTAGTTTATGGTTGACCGGTAAGTGCACTGTTATCCTAAATATGCAATTGTGCTTCAGCTATCTGCAGGATTTCAATTCAGGTGAGTGAATTATTTACTTCAGTCTTTAGTTTTTTTTTTTATGTCAGACATTTAAAAATCAACCCAAACTACAATCATTAGTGTTTTATTACTTTACATTGTTTTAAACGAATGACACTTCTACCTTGAACTTTTTTTGACCGTAAAAAAGTTTGCGATCACTTTGAAAATCTAAATCTTTTTTTTTACGGTAGATTACATTATGATTATTTTCTTCTTCTTATTTTAGTTTTTTTTTTTAATATAGATTTTTAAAATTTAACAGTTTCATGGTGTACCTACCCATAAATTAAAAAAAAAAACTGAGGTATACTTGTGATCACAAACTTTTTTTTGATGTGCTCACCTAATGTAATTTCAAATTACATTTTGAACTCTTGCTTCAAAGGCAACCCACACAAACCAATATTGATTAATTGAAATAAAAGGTCATTTTTCCAATTAATTTCACCCTTTAACCCCTTAAAATCAACCCCACAACAAAAATCATCAATGTTTTATCATACCAGCCTATTAAGCTATGTGGGTGGATCCATGGGTCATCAGACCTATGGATCTGCCCACACAGCTTAACAGGGAAATATAAGGACCTATTGCTCACTGGATAATAGCATTAGGTCCTTCATATTTCTTACTAATTAGCGAAGCAGTCAAATGAGAAACTAAGTACTTAACAGGCATAGTAGGCTTGTGTAGGTACTAAAGTAATCTAATTAGTCAGCCAGTTAGATTTATCAATTAATAATTGATACGTATTTTTTCTTTTGTAACGTAAATAAACGTTGACGAAGAAACGAAACTTTTAAAATTCACAAATAATACCGTCGTTTTTAGTGCGTCCTACTTCAGAAACCTCCACCCTTGAGTTTTGATACCTTTTACCCTTTTTTTTTGTGAATATTCACTGATTTAAAAAAAGAAAAAATGCGTGTTTATTAGTTTTCAAAACTGTTACTGGCGGACTAATTATATTTGAAATTTATTGATGCGGGAAACCTATAATGTGTAAACGGATAAGGAATTAACATCCGATGTTCTCCTTTATCGTGAAACACTAAAATACAAACTTTACACATCAGTAGTTTTTGGTCTAGATTCTGGATGCTGCCGCTTACGCTTAATATGACTTCATCCATGGCAATTCGAAATTCATTCCATTTTTTCATACAAGAAACGCTGTAAATACTGGAAAGACGCTGTAAAGTAAAAGAGTAAAAACTCGTGCTAAGGGTACTGGTCTTCATAATGTTACGTCATTGGTATTACTATTTTTAGGGTGTTAAATCATTAAATAACGAATCCAGGCCCAGGGCCAGGGTCTTTGCCTTTTTTGTAAGATGGTAACATTATCAAATGAGTCCTCCCACCCTCAGCGGAGTAGAAAGGGCTCTCAGATTTTACTGACTAAAAGTCCACCCTGTTAAAGAACAGCAGAAGGGCAATCGCAGCGATTGCCCTTCGCGTCTGGGCGACTACAGTATCCTGCTTAAACAGTCCCATGATCCAGACAGGCGTTTTGCCCTTTAGAGGCCATAAATCAGTTTGCTTTGCTGACAGCTCCATTAGGGGCACGTGTAACACGACGAGCCGTTGACTTGGACCTGGTCCTTGGTCGGACGGCCTGCTATTATTTTGAGACTATCACTTCAGGGCAAAAGGCCTCAGAGTCGCAGGACAATCCAAACAGGTCTGCTTCCTGTTTGGATTGTCACGCGACCCTGAGGCCTGTCTTTGCAACGTAAAAGTCCATTGAGGGGAACACGGATTTTAGTCAGTACGCGTCTGACAGTCCCTTCCGCTCCACTCAGGGTGGGAGGACAAATTTGATAATATTGCCACCTTACAAAAAAGGCTAAGACCTGGCTTCTCTCCTTCCATTTCTCGCGATAAACTTCGTATTCGTAGATTGTTCTTGTTATTTTTTTTTAGCTGCTATCGTAATTTTAGGGTAAGTATTTAAACCGTTGTTTATTCTTAATAAATAGAAAAGTTACGTACAAATGGAAAAGTCCATGAAAAGGTACGGACAATCGCGCACATAAATTATGCTACGGCGTAGCACTCAGGCCTACGCTGCTACGGCATGTCTACGCAATCACAGATTACATATTACTAGATAATCCGAATCTATGTTTCTTTTATTTATCTTTCTTGAAAGCCAGATTTGTAAATGAAACTTAATTTGTTTGATTCAGTTCGCTTACAAAAGTCTTAGTCCACTTAAAAATTCGATTCTGAAACTCTTTCTGTCAACAAAATTGTATGTATGTACAAGAGAAACGGAATGACGTTAAAAAGGATTGAAGAATTGGAACTCGGTGGCTCGATTCATAAGAGCGCTGTACTAAATCCGGAGGTAGCAGGTTCAAATCCTGCTCGCGGTTCGAATTTCTTTATAAAATCTTTGAAACCGATAGACCCAAAATAATAAACGATGATCGTACAAATTATGATATATTAAGTCGTTAATATTTATGTTGTTCCTGTTCCACGCTCGCCTCAAGGAGCTGTCAGCAATATGACGTGAGGGGGGGCTTTAGGGGGCAAAAGCCTGTCGCGGGACTACCGGGTAACCGTAGAATATAAAGGGCTATAATTGTAGGACAGTGTGGATTTTAGTCAGTAGGTCTGACAGTCCCTCCTGTCCTGCCCTTGATCATTTGATGATTTATAACTACGTAAGAAAATGGTTATTTGTCCGATCATCGTTTTTTTACAAATAGTATAATAGTTACCAAAATAAAGGCTATTTTGTGTGTTCCAATGCAAGTCAAATACTTCTCGATCAGATGACAACATCTCACCTGTCTGAATACTTGCGAGTTTCCCCTCAGTTTCTCGTAGGCACCAAGGTAAACATCTCTAAAATAAAATTTACTTCCAGCTTATCCTACCACCTCGCCACGTCGAAACCCTGAAGTCCAAAACAACTATTGGGCACTGCACAGGACTAGTAACCCGAATATACTCTTGTGCGTGTTCTAATAGTTGTTGTCGGAGCTTCACATTCATCGGTCTGCGCCGGCGCCGGGAGGGGGAACACTTGTGACTGTAATTTTGAACTTTGTGTGTGTATCCCATTGTATCTAATTGTTTAACACCATCTAAGTAAACTTCTTTGGGCGAATCTTTAAAATCGTTGGTCTCAGACTAAGAATTAAAAAATTGTTTCAATTTTGTGGATTACAATTTTTTGGAATTTCAAAAGTGCCGAAATGTATGAATGAAATGTAATTGGAAGAAAACAGTATTTTTTCCAGAAAAAAAGGTGAAAACTATTCAGAGATATAAAATAGATAAGCACATAATAGAACTAAAAGACTGGCAGCATTGCCACGTCTACTCCACGGCAATACTGACAAACTGGCAGTATTTGGCCACAAAAAATAGGCTAGCTCATAGGAAAATGATTATGTAATTATACGATATGAGGCGACCATTTTCGAAAAGAACAACAAAAATAATTAAAATATCCAAAAGCTGAGCAAGAAGTTTACTTGGATGGTGTCGTTTTGTGGCTAGCAACCCAAATGTTTGAATGCTCCTTACCTGTTTTTGAATTGTTACTGCTAAATTAATAAAATGCGTGTCTTATTAACTAGGGAACCATGTTTTAATTTTAGAACCTTTCGTTTTGTTTTTTTTTTTTTTTTGCATCTAATGCCTTGTAGAACGGCCAGTTGGATACTAACCGGACTAGCAAAAATTGTGCATTCGATACTAATAAGTAGATACCAAATCTTTGCTAATGTTTGCAACTTTGCATTAACAGATTATTATTTTGGGTACCTAACAATCAAGCTAGACTTACTGCATAGCAATAATAATAATTATCATAATTATTAGAATACCTATTTGAACTCCGCAGCCGCTACTTCGGGACTGTGCAAGGAATCCTAGGCCCAAGGACTTAACAAGCTGTGCTGACACAGAAAAAACTCAGCATATTGGATGGTCACCCATCCAAAAACAGTCTTTGGTATGCGCGGTTTAACCTTGAAGGTATTTTTTCCTGCTAATGTAATTTATTAAACAGCTTAGTAAACTCACATTTGCTGATGCGCTAATCTTTTGACATGCGACTTTCAACCCTCTGGTAGATGAAATAAAAAACACATAAATGCAATTTAGAAAGTTTATTGGAATTGAAAACACGTCAGTCTTAGGTGTCTAAACAAATGTAACAGCCTAAAAAATACATGGTAACATGTAATTAATTAACAAAACTCGTGTACTTCGGAACTTAGGTACAAACGGTCACTTAATTTTGCTTCTATGCAAAAAAGAAACTATGACTAGTTTTAAATAACCAAAAAGCGGTTTAAAATAAAACTACGGCGTGGAACATTTGTATAAAACATGAGCACAACAACAAAGGAATGATATAACATTTTGATCTTAAAGGTAGGCGGAAATAATTGAACTTAACATAAAAACACAGTTTTCGACTAACGATGCGGTATTGGATTATCATATGGGGCAGTAAGCTACAATGATTATATGTTGTGATTGAATCTATAATTACTCAAAACTTTAATTTAAAAATGCACTCTTAAACATTGTTTTAAACTATGGCGGTTAATACTACATTTAAAATGTCACTTACGGGATATCCTCCGCGATTATTTATTGGTTTGAGTTCCCGATATATTATCGACGCTGTTTCAAGCACCATGATCGCGGGTTGACTGATCACTTGCAACGTAAGTGAAATTTTAAATATAATACATTCTATGCAATTTAATAAAATCAACACTATTTTTACGCAATTTGAAAACAAAGTTCATGATGTTACCAAAAAACTATGTAAATATATTGTCAGTAGCAGGAATCAAAACTGGAAATATCAATCATGGAAATATGAAGTAACGTACCCTTATATTAAAGTCCAAAATCAAATAGCACACAGAATGTCCATGTCATTCAGTGTGTTATTTGATTTTACACTTACGCCTCTGAGCTGAATTTTGGAAATCTCACAGCATTTCTTGTCTCTTACAGCATTCTTATTGGAATATGTGACTAAATGCATATTAAAGGAGTAACAAAGATGGCGATCCAACCAAATGAAACAATGTACTATACATACAATCAATATTTTGAACAAACTTAATAAATATTTCACAATCATTTGCTTTCCCTTATTACTATTGTCACAACATCTTTACGATACGTTCAAATAAGCTTTACAAGTATATTTTGGCGTGTGGCCATTTTCGGAACTAACGCCACCATTTTGTTTTACTCGACGCCATTTCATATTTCACTAACAGCGCCATCTACAAATGTCATTCGAACGCCAAAATATACTTGTATCACTGTGTATGGGTAAACTGTTTTTCTTACATTTTCTATGATTATATGCTTATGTAATTGTACTTATATATATTTTTTGTTCAATCAGGTCGCGACTACAAAGTGAAGAGACATAAATAAGGTATACATGAATATGTATGAAGTGTACTTTGGTACATCAATCGGTATTACGGCTTAAATATAAGTTAATCGTTGTCATACTACAATCATATGTTAGGTCTTAAGTGTAGCGGTTTTAGCTTGAGCTAAGTTCCGATACCGGGAATCGAACCCGAGCCTCCTAGGTGAGGGCATTTAGCTTGAGCTGTGCTTTAACATAAATGAGTGTACTTGTGTAAAGTACAAGGTAAGGCAGGACAAAGGAAGCCTAACCCAAGATATACATTTAAAAAATATTACTACGGTCCACGGGGAACCACATTCTTGCTGCTATACCAATAGATCATCAAATCACAGACTTTTAAAAAATCAGTTTATAAATATTTTCTTCTGAATTACCAGCTTCAAAAAATCACTAAATCACCCTACGATAGAATTTAAAATCTCATCAAGGCAAGGTTGATAATAATTAAAAATTCAACTGTTTTTTTTTTTTTGGTCGACTTACCCGATCAAGTTTTACAGCTCAATCCATAAACATAATAAAGTGTTCAGCGCGCCTAAAGAAGTTTTCACTTCAAAAACATTAATAAGAAGCTAAAACCGCTAGTACAGCCGATGCTCACTATTATATGACCCATCTTATACGATAAAATAATGGTAAAATGGGTCAAACAATTCTGGCTACTGACTGTGCAACCATTGATCGTTTGGCGAAGCGTTCAGTCGTTATACAAGTATCACTAATCTTAGTTTGGTATCATTTTTAACGTGTTTCATTCAGTTTTCCTTAGGTTTCGCCTTAGCTGCGTCGCCGAAGAGCATCAGACACATGGTAGCGTGGAGGCAGGCTTTGGCTGGGAGGAATTTCTCATCGAAGGTTAGAGAGTACCGGTACATCCATACTGCTGGTTCGTATTCTGACTGTAATTAATAATGTCATGATGAAACTCGGTAAAACAAACATAAATATATACAGGGTGAATTTTTCAGGGCGTGGATGGCTATTTTCAAAACTATGAAGAATATCGAAAAACGTTGAAAGGAGTTTCGAGGCCGATTTTGATGTAAACTAAAACTGCATCATTAGATTTTAGAAAAAACAATAATCTTGGCCAGGAACCACACCCGCTGAGCAGCCGAATCATTCGAGTAAACATAGACTTTATATTCTCCCATCAATCAAACAAAAAACTGTCAAGTTTGTCTATTATTAACCCATCTCATGAATTACATTAATTTAATTCAAGTGAAACCGATATTATTCTATTCGTAGTTGGAAATTATAATTCATGAAATCATTATGCTGATTTCAGGAGGCGTCATCGAGAAATGGTCTACTAAGGATGGATGCAGAATCTAGGAAGAGGGCTGAAAGCTACCCTCGAAGGCCTTCACATATTGTGTAAGTTTTATACTTATTTTATATTCAAACTCACATTAACTCATGGTCATTATTATTATTGTTTAAAGTAAAATAAACTTACCAAGTATGTATGAGACACCGCCACTAGGAACGATTCTATTCGACTCTTCGGTTTCGTGTAGAACGAGAGGTAGGCAATTTCTTTAGCGTCTTTGATTTTGTTTTGTCTGCAATCAATTAAAATCTATGATTAATTAATTTTAACAGTAGTTTCCTCAAAAGTAAATTCAAAACGTTGTTTTTCTGGAGGTAAAGCACTGTAGTCTTTAATTTTTGTTGATGTAAAAGAAAAACATGATATGCCATTTTCTCTCGCTCTTTGAAGCAAAGACTAGCCGTCCATCCTACTCTCTATCGTGTAATACATTATTGGTACATGGTTATGTGGTCCCCATTATCAGTCAATCATCAACATCTTCCTGCCCTTGTACCATTTTACTTGGGCCGGCCCGCAACATGTTGTTTTCTTCCATTCTCCCCTTTCAGACTTCACAGTATCAGTTACTCTTTTTTCTTTCATATCATTCCTTAGACAATTTATCCATCTTTTGTGTGGTCTCGTTACCAGTCAATAATAGACCTCTTAATCATTACAGAATATCAACGTACATGTGCAGCAGTGCAGTGAGCGCGCGCGCAGCATGCGGCGCATGTCCTTGTGGCGTGCGCGCGTGCGACACTGACAGGCAGCGCGCCGCGCACGAGCCGCGCCCGCCCGCACCGCACCACCACCCCGCTATGGCCGCGCCTGCCCAGCACTCGGGGTGCTGGGGAAAATTTTCATAGATATAATGTTGTGTGAGACAACAGTAAGGTCTCTAAAAAGCGAAGACGTGAGAAAAAACATGCATGATCAATAAGAGTAACACTGTTTGCCTCTAACTTACAGGTAGGACGCGCTAATTTAACTTTGAAGACCGGTTTCCGTAAAGGAGCTTCCTCATGACGTGACGTGCCGCAATTTGACCGATTCCAAGTACAAGTGAATACCACCACTACCACTACGACATAAATGGCATAAAACGTGCGGTTTCTACGTGTACATGAAAAACAAAACACGCTCGCCACACTACGTCAAAACGATCGAATTGCATCATTATATTATCTTAGTAGCAAGGACGATTTTCATCTTTAGTTAGCAGAAATTACAAGTCGCACAAATCGCGCGCATGGGGAAGCTCCCTAAGAGTTAAGCTTTATTTAGACGATCCAAGAAATTGCATGCATGTTTACTAATGAATGGACAATGAATTAAGTTGATCAAACAAATACCGTAATGTAGTCAAACTTGCATGCAAGTTCTGGCTTCGTGTAAATGGACCTCTAAATTGGCATGATTAAACTTATGTCAGTCAACCAAAGAAAAAAGTTTACTTGGCACAAGCACAGTATGAAAAGTCAAATTTTAATGTCAACAGCAGTCCAATAATAAATGATTTAACTATGTCAACAGCTAAATAAAACGTCCATGAATAAAAGTCGTGTTTTATTGAACTTACCAATTCCACATATCTAGCTATCTTGGCGCCCAGTGCAACATAATCATAATAGTTGAACACCTCTGCGAACTGATGCATCAGACTGAGCACAGGCTCCCAACCTTCGGTGTCTACCTTCATGAAACGCTCTAGGAAGAAGTCCTTCGACGGTTCGATAGTCAAACGGCATTCTGGAATCTTCTTATTTGATGGTGTCATTGATATGATTTCTGATGGTAACCTGCGGATTTGTAAGTTATAGTAGTTCCTTCCCCCAGCTACATGAACCGAAGATATTAAATGGGTGGCTGGGCTAGACGTTAAGGAATTTTAGGGTTCTTTTTTTGACGTGGTAAAATCATCAAATGAGTTCCCCAACCCACGGCAGGACGGGAGGGACTGTCAGACTTGTACTGACTAAAATCCAGGGTGTCCTTCAAAAGCCCTTTACGTTCCGGGGCTACGGTTACCTGATAAGGCAGTCGTGCGACCCCGGAATTGAGGGTACTGAGGTGCAGTTTGATAGAAGCCTAAGTTCAGCAGTTGTGTACGAATTGCGGTAGGCTGCGCAATTAGTATTCTATAAATTCAGGGGGGTATCTTGACGTCTTACAGCAGTAATTTCAGTGTGGGAAAAAGACAGAGCTATGCAAGTCGTCTAGTGCCACCTTGTTCTCACTGGAATTATTGTCGCTTTAAGACGCCATGGTAGGTCACCTGAACTTGTAAACCAGTTTGAGTTGAGTAATATTACTACCCGAGATCCCTCTTCAAATCAATTTATTGAATATCAGGTAAACCTACATGGAAACATGAAATGTCGAAAATGAAATGGTTCACGTTGTTCGTTTCTTATGGAGAATAACGATTGAGAAATACGAAATTTAAAAACTAGTTTTTAGGTCGTCAAAATCAATGGGGGACATATTAGTAGGCTTGATTGAAAACCCATGGTTCAACAGCAGGTTTGTTCGTATTTTGGTGAGAAAAGAATTACGAACCCCTATATAATAATAAAATGGCTAAAAACGAGACTTACTTTAAGTCAGCATCAGCAAGCAGTTCCCTAAAACTGATGATGTGCAGCCAGTATCCTAGTTCCAAATGTTGATAAGTACAATCCTCTTCTGTTAATGCTAAATCTTCTGGTTGAATACCTTGACAACATACAAATGCATTAGATAAACCCAAGGCATGTTAACCTGTAATAACAGAGTCGTGCTGTTTATCGTAATAAATGGAGGGCAAAAATTGCATCACTGATTTGTCAAAAAGTGTTTTTAAAGCTGTAAACCAATCAACAAACTGAGACAATGCTGATAAGCATTTTGGAAAGAATATTTAAATAAAAAACATTCCTGTCAATTTGTTGTTCGCAATTCACACTGCCTGAAACCAGAGGCCCAGACGGTTAAAAATATCACTTTATCATAATGTGAAACTGAATATTCTATTCTTTTTTTCAAGCAATACAGTAAACGGCAATGATTTTATTGCTATTCATATCATGTTACTCCGAAAGGGGCTTTTTCTAACGCCAAGAAAATCCTTTAGAAAATAACTGTCTGTCAGCCAGATTAATAAATAATTGTATCTACTCAAGAACTGTTGAACTTGAAACAAAATAACATATTATCTCGTAAATATTCCCCGAAAGAGATATGCATGTAACCCAAAGCAAATGAAAAAAAAACATAAAATTACTTTCACATCCCCTATCTCCGCAACCCTTCAGCTCCTTCCCAACGGTTTTCATCATGGCCTCAAAGTTCTTCAAATGCGCAGCTTTATCGGTTCGGTCCTTCGGCATTTCCCTAGTAAAGCGGTCGAAAACTCCATCGTTCATGTCTTCCACCGGGGCGCCCTGGATATTATCGTCTTTTAGTTCAAGCATTCGGACTAAAGTGCTGCTTTCTGCGACAATTAGGAAGGAATATGTTATGTACGGTAGAGGCGAGTGTTAGTTGTAAAGCGAGTGGTGGAGCGTTCTAAAGGTGCGTCTATACTAGGCGAACCGATCACGAGCCGAACACAATTCGTTTAGTGTGGACCGACTTACAAGCCTCAAACGAGCGCGCTGAGAGCATTTCGTTAGCGTTCCGCCTGTTGTCGTTTTTTTGACGAACACAAAGGGATTTGAACTACGTTCGCGGACAGTGATCCTTGTAGATGCGTTGTACGTCCACATTTGTGCCGTGAACGACGAAGCCGAGAACGGCTCCGCTCGTGCTCGGATCGCCTAGCATAGACGCACCTTAACGAGTCGAGTTTGGCTCGTTACTCATGAACAACGATGCAAAAATAATGTAGTAGTAAGCCAACACCAAATATTATAAGTACCTTAGTGAAAAATGTAGTCTTAGAAAAAAGTTATTTGCTTCAATGGTTTTTATTACAATTGAGAAAAAAAGACTGGTTTAGTATTTGTTAGTGAATATATTTCATTTGAAACCACGTTCGCATTAACAAAAGAACATAATTATTTAGTAAAATAGATAAATACGAATCACTTACTTACCACGTTCGTGGCCGCTGTAGCACTGTATATTAGTGAGATGGCAGTTCGTACCGTCTTTCTCACACACCATACTCATCCCTGGTTCCACTTGCGTGCATATATCGCCTTCGCCGAATTCTGAAAATTTTACACTATTGTATGTACTAAGTTTTAGGAAATAAATAATGTAGGTAATAAAGAAATGTCCAGATTTATTTTGTTCAGCAAGTTAAAATGACAGTGAACTGGTCATATGTGTCGAGGAACCGTAAAAAGGTGGAGAAGGAAGGTTATCGAACGGAGACCGTGCGTTAGTTAACGTAGGGTGGGACGCCCCTGGCTAGATGGCCGGATGACCTAATGAAGATGGTAGTGATTGGATGAAAAAAACTGGAGATCGTGCGCTGTAGCGCTCTTTGGGGGAGGCCAATGCCCAGTAGCGGACTGCTAAGCTGAAATGATGATGAGATCCCAACAACTGTTTAAAAGAACTCTTGTCCAATACCAACTCAAACCAGCATTAAATTCAATATCGAACATAATTATACGTCTGTTAAAAAAAAACGGCCAAAGGTAAGCGTCCATTGACCCGCGCCGGACACACAACCGCGTATTTTGGGCGCAGCGCTATGTGAAATTATAAAAAGAAAACTAAAATAGAATAATTAATATAAATAGTACAGACAACAGCACATCAAAAATATCTTTAATAGATTTTGAACCTTATCACAATATTGAAAGGTTAATATTAGATTGTCAACATTTTACAGATTGGGGTATGTTGACCTGCTGGCGTCTCACTATCTCAGGATATACTAACCTAAGTCCTGGAGCACATTAACCTGCCTAAACAGACAGGCCCATCCATACAGCATATGCTTGGCCAGTCCACCCATGAACCCTGGATCCACCCTCACCACTTGTTTGAGGTGGAACATGTGCGTGTTGCGATGTTTCTTTATCATGTTCAACTCCGCGAGGATGAAGTTTGTTGCGGGCTGGTGACAAGAAAATAAAGAGAAAATAGTAGTGGGAAATAAGACTACTTTATCAAGCTTGAATGAAGAAAATGAAGCATCCTATTTATTATCGCTTAAGTTTTAAGTAACCAACATGTTGACAGTTTTGTTTCATCTGGTATTCTCCAATCTTTAAGTACTGAGCGACGTTCAGTAATAGTATGGGACTTCATATACATTTATTTGCATTCTACAAAGTAATAAGATGTTTACAAAAGCAAGAGCTAAGAGCCATTGTAGACCCTGTCAGGGCACAGCAAAACAAAAGTATTTATACTATCTACAGGCCTGGTTCACTCCGCGGCGTAGGTATAAAACTGCAAATAGTTGCGGGGCCTCTTCTTCGAGGCCAATTCAGTCGGGTGCCACGCGCCACCCGTTCCGCTCGCGCTTCATCTACTAAATATTTTTGTTCGGTTACGTCTATTTACGCACATTTACCTATAGTTTTGTAAAAGTTTTCATAACAGTATTATAACTTTAATTTAATTTATTATGAAGAAAAAAAATACTGCATAACTTTTGGTTGTCTAAATAATGACAGTGATAGAAGCCTCACGTTTCACACACTACCGCGTGATCTTGAAAGGTAAGAAAAAAAGTGCATATTTATCTATGTAGTACATATTTAAAATACGATTATTAATGCCAGTCAGTAAAATAACCAGTGATACAATTTAATTTAGTAGGTACCTACATTTCATTAATGCACAAATGTCAATTCACTAACTGGAATTAATAATCGTACTTTAATAATGATCAACAAAATTATCTACCTGCTTGTGGTGTGCTCATTAATAATGGCATTCAAGTATCCCCGCTTAACTGACCATGATTAGGTACCTAGGTTACAAGTTTGGCCTACTAGAGGACCAAGATAAAATAGACGAATATCAAACCTGACATCACCCTACTCACGTTAAGCTGAGTAGGTACGTAAGTACCGTAGGAAAGACACGCCACGCGGGGCCTGTAACAGTATGCGATAGTAATTGGTCGGTTGAATGCAAAATGATAAGGACTAGCTACTTTGCCACAGACGATAACAATCTTTAAAGTTATGACTAAATAAAATTATAGACCAAGAGCCATGGTCAAATAAGAGCATTGAATGAATCCAAAAAGATATAGGTTGATGATAAAAACAAAATTCCATGAGGAACATAGGTATTTATGTTATTAATGTAATTTAACAAATGCGTAAAAACGTATACCCACCTAACTGTGTCTAAACTCGCGAGTCGCAACCCTACTGAGCTTGACCGACGGTAACCTTTCAATGTCCTTGGCGTCAGATAAACAAAAATAAACTTTCGCGCGCAACCATTCAGTACATTTTTGCTTGCGCATGGGAAGTTTAGGCTAATATAAAAGTAGGTGGGCGGTACGGCTGCCAGTTAAAATGTACTTTATTATTTCGTGAATAGATTTTACATTTGTTTGATTTTTTTTTGGGAGTGACGCTTCTTTGCGTAGTAATATTATTTATTCTTTGCTATCTACCTAACTAAGGTTCTAAATCTAAATTATGATAAATTAAAAATTCTAAAGTTATAAATATTATTACAAATAAAGGATTGTTAGAATAAAGAAATATCTGTAGGTATTACAATTCTGTGGATATTTGATAAGTTTCTTTTGATTTTATACATAATTTATAGTTAGGAATGTAACTTAAACTAACCCAGATATGCTGGCTGGTTGAAATATATTATTTTATCATAACTTAGTATTGTGCATAACTTGTTTATACACTCGCGATCAAAAGTATTCAATTTCTTCTTGAGTACTTAATAACTAGTTAAGCATAATAAAACAATATAATTTTAAAGGTTTACTGCCAACTTTAAATTGATACCAAATTCATTCAATAACGTTATTATTTAAGGAGCTATATCAGATCAATTCCAAGTAAATTATTCCATACTTTTGCTCGCTAGTGTATTACTTAAAGCGAAAGAATCATCACTTACCTCATAAAGACTCAGCTTGAAAGCCTCTTCAGCCGCTGCAAGCGCTTCATCAAAGTACCCCATCTCCAAATATATGGAAGCTAATGAAATCAGCACAATGTCCTTGAACCGTCCATCTACCGTGCGACTGGCTGTCAAGATACAGTGTAAAGCGTTCACGTTGTTTCCGCGAACTCGCCAGTAAAGGGATGATAGTGTGTATAGAACCCAATTTGGTGCTAGTTTCTGTAATTGATGCAAAAAGTGGTATTATTGCACATGATAATTTGCATCTACAATCACAAAAAAAGAAAAAAAATGTAGTCTATTATTTAAAAAAAATCTAAATGACGGACTTAATAGATTTGCAATTTGTTAGTGTTGTAAAATAGCCTATACCACATACGTACTACGTTTTATATTTGATAGTACGAAAATCGAGTGCAACACATGGGAGCAGTTATCAGCTAAGTAAAAATATTAACAGCAACACCAAAACTGTCGAGAGGTTGTTTCAACCCAGACTATCCCTTGCTGTCCTCGCCCAGAGACGCCATAAGCCAAAACCTCACACAACGCAAATGGTGCCCTTAGCGAAACTACCAATCTGGTAGTTCGAGGAAAGTGCTTCTATGTTTATTGACATGTTTCTCGACTGGTATGGATTTTTTTAGAAAAGTTATGATCCCGGTTGGAGCCGTTCCCAAAAACTCCTAAGACTTGCGTGAGCTGCGTCCTAAGCATGTCACATCAATTTTTTTTAAAGTGTTACGTAGAAAGTCCACAGAAATCATCCGTCTTATGGCCGGCTCTTGCTTCTTTCTTTGATCATTTGTTTTGTAATTTTAAACAATCCCTCTATGAGGCAGGATGTGTGGATGAATATGGCATGTCTTACCTTCTGCATAGCGGTGAAAATGCGCTGGCCGACCTCTGCGTCCTGCATATTACGCACAGACTCAAGATCACCGTTACCTACGTACTCCAACAGTTTCTGTCGAAGGTGATCTGTGACGATTACGTCACTAAAGATCTGTGGCCTGGAAAAAAAAACTTAAGTTCAAGATTCAACACAATTTTCTTTTGTAAGACCACGAAGTGTTTGGAAGTGTAGGAGACATACGTCAATTTGCTATTTTATGTTTAAAACAGGTAGCAAAAACTAAAGGGCTGGAAATTTTGAAAGGGGATCGAAGATGCGTTGAAGTCTGTAACACACCCAACCGATGAAGACGTTATCATAACAGCGGATGTCTACAGACAAATAATTAAGTACTTACTTTTGCGATTTCTTCTGCGTAAACGTAGCTGCCTCTTTATCGTTGGGGCAGGTTGGCGGGTGCCACGGTAACTCATGTTCCACGTTAGCTGGCACCCCTATCTTGTCAGTTAATAATGTTCTTAGTCTGTGAAAAAGGAGAGTGAGATAGAGCGACGACAGACAGAGGAGAATCGAAGATAAAATACCGACTGGGACTGCCGACCGCGACCCCAGAACACAAAGGTATGATGGTTGCGGGAATATTCTAAAGAGGTATCGCGACGGACAGATATTGGTCCTGCGTAAAATCTATAGTTCAAATTCATGGGATCCACACTTTCTCCATGTGGAACACAAAAGGCCGTAGTAACTCCAAAATTTAACAATCCCATAATTTTTAAGAATAAAACAATTGAATACCTTATTCCTTTATTTTCAAAGGGTAAAAATATTTGATAAACAGCCTCTAAATTCTCTGGAAATGTTTCTGAATTATCTTTGCAATGCTTATTTGTAGGCCATTCTGGGTCTTTATCAAATTCTTCTTTATTCCTGCTTATTTTTAATGAAGGAGGATATCTGGAAAAACAAAAACATAATTTTCAAGTATTAATTTGATGAAGTTCATCAAAATATGAGCTAAGGAACTATTGCTTGATAGAAAAAGAAAGTACCATAAGCAACTACTTATCAAGCAACAGAAGTCATAATTATCATCAATTGCATCGCTCAGTCTAACAGCTGTGTAGCAGTTTCTTACTTATAACATTCCTAATACTGGGACACAGTACTCTCTGTGAGAGTGAGTAGTACATAACCCACCACGCGGGAAAAGTGCGGGTTGATAGATGTCACAGTCATGCCTTTGAATTTTTGGTTCTAGTACATGCCGGTTTCCTCAGTGTTTTCCTACACCATTTTTAAAGCAATGGTGATGAAATAAATTACACAAAGACATTGAACTGGTAATTGGGTTCAACCCACGACCGTAACAATTCATAAGTCAGGGCCGATACCACTGGGCCACCACTTCACTTGTATACATTCTATTAATAAGAAGAGCAGGAAATAGATGAATACAAAAAAAAAACTTTTATAATTTCTTACATAATCATCCCTGTATCAAATTCATATATGCTTGGTTCATTGTCAACTTCCTTCTTCTTTTCAGTTGTTGGTGGAGGCTGTGTTGGTGGTATTACAGGCTCTGTCTTTTTGCCTTTTGTTGTCTCTTTCCGCGTCTCATTCTCTGTATCTGTCTTCTCTCCTTTTCTCTCTATTGATCTCTCTAACTCTTCTCTGTACTCCTCATAGAAAGACTTTGATGCAAATTCTAATAAAATATATGGTTTAATGTTTAATGTGGTGACTATTATATTTTATTGTACTGCAATTGATAACCAAACAGAGGGAGTATTGGACTAAGATAGAAATTTACCATCTTACTACAAGAAAGATAAACATCTGCTGAATACTTGTCTATTTCGACATTTCACGTTGATATAAGGTTCGTTTTGCAGTAACACTTTTTTTAAGACAAACATTCAACAGATGTTTATTTTTTGTGGTAGAACGGATTATGTCGGGACGGAAGATGCGTTTACTTATGTATTACAAGAAGCTAAAGAAAATAGTGTATTTTTTTTAATAAGTTGACAGTTTTTTTCTAATTGCAAATGTGTTAACACAGAGCTGTAGTTTCAAAACAATCACGTCTACACGTTAAATCCGAATGAGAGTATCTTATGTTGAACATACCTTTAGCTAAATCCGGAAACAAATCCGGGAAAGTAGGTGTCGGCCCAATTTCTTTCAGCATTTGCCCATCCGTCAATTTTAAATCTCCTGGCGGTGTAGCGAACCCAATATCTGTTCCAAGATTGGCGTGCCTACTTATATGCTTTATTAATCTTTGTAAATTATATGCCGATTCTAAAGCATGGACACCCTTTTCTTTTAACCAATTTTCGTTGTATGTAGGTCCGTCTAAGAAGTATTGTACTAGTGAATATTTTTCTCCTTCTTTCTTTAATTCTTTTATATTTAAACCTGTTAATTCTGACATTTTGTCGAAGTTTTTAACTAGGTCCCTGTAATCTGTAAATCAGAAGAAAAAGAGATTATTTTCCGAATAACAAGATAATTATTGTAAATTGTACTTGTCTTACCAAATTCATCAAAATGTTTCATTGTCCTTAAGAACGCAGCCTGTGATTTAAGCCAATGTGCTTCTCTGTCAGTGTATTGTGTCAGTTCTTCTCGAAGTCTGCTTAGGGTACTGTAATATTTAAGTATGAAAATTAGAGTTAGAAATTGGTGAGAAAAAGTATCTAAAGAAACTTGCTGTTGTGGCATAACATAGAAATAAAGAAAATTATGTTTCTTTGCGTTAAAAGTCCTAGTTTTAACTAAACAAAATAAAAAGGCTTTTAAAGCACAAAGGGGTCAACTGAGGTGTTTAATAAATAAATAATACAGATTTTTTTGCTTAGCAAGATGACTGAGATTATGTTTGAATTTTATATGAAAAAAAAACAAAACAAGAAAGCCTGAAAAAATGCATATAAGAATAAAAACCACTTTCTTAACTCATACTCACTCTTTGACAACTTGCATTTTCCCTATCATATACTTATGGCACAGCATGCCATATCTATGTTTCTCTGCCAGCTCAAATGAAGGGTTCAGCTTCAGGCAAGTATCAAAGTGTTTTAACGAGCTGTTAAAGTCACCAATGACTGCGAAAGCATTGGCTAGTATGAAATGATTGATAGGGCAATGATTATCATGGTCCACCGCTGCTCCGAGGACAATTACGGCATCCTCTGTGACCTTACTACGGTGGAGTATTAATCCCATGCTTAAAAGAGCTATGTCTTTATATTCCCTGCAATTAAAATAAAAACACTGTTCATTTATTATGATTCAGAATGCAGGAAAATAAGTTTTTAAATCACTGCATGGTACAAAACAAAGTCATTTTCTGATGTCTGTCTGTCTTTCCCTAAATGTATGCTTAGATCTTTAAAACTTCACAACGGATTTTGATGCGATTTTTTTTTATTAGAGAGATTAAAGAGGAAGGTTTTATATGTATATAACATGCATACTATAGTAAAGATTGCACCCGTGCGAAACAGGGGCTGGTCGCTAGTCAAACATAAAAATAATTATGACGCAAATTACGGGAAAAATTATTTAATGTAGTCAGTTAGACAATTGTTATAGTTTTCTAGTTACAGAATTACGCTAGACTACATAAATTAAAAATAACAATAGTCTGCTCCAATCAGACTCTCGATACCAATACAGGGCTCGGAGTTGTCAAGTCAACACCTCCTGAGTCAACCTGTGTTTGGTTGAAGAGCATGTAATTTTTCTATTGTCTTGCTTGCGCTTATGTATGAACTCGGGAAGTTGTCCCCACATCCTTCATACAGGCTGCATCCTTGTCTCACATATATTATAAAGCTACTAGCTGTTGCCAGCGGCTTCACCCGCTACAACTCAAAAATTATCCCACGGGAACATAAAATCGGGATAAAAACTATCCTATGTGCTATTCCAGGTTATAAACTATCTATGTACCAAATTTCAGCCAAAACCGTTCAGTGGTTTTTGCGTGATAGTGCAAAATCCACACATACAAATTTTCACATTTGTAATATTAGTAGGATAGTTTTTTTTTATGAATGCGCTAATTTCAAGAACTATGGGTTCACATTGAAAAAAAAACTGTGTTGGATAGCTATAGTTATAGGCTATATAAAACCATGCTTCGACTAATAATAGCCGAGCAGCAAGTGAAACCGCAGGGAACAGCTAGCAATAAAATGAAAAATTATGCTGGGTTTTACCTTGGTGCATAATGCACTGCCCTTCTGCTGCACTCCATTGCTTTAGGAGCATTTCCTCTGACCCTCCAGTATAAGGAAGCCATATTGTAATGCAGCCAGGAAGAACTGTTCTTCCTTAGTACTCCAGCCAACCAGTGGCCGAATTGATCAACACTCATTTCAGTGATATCTGAGCTTTTTGGTGACATATGCTCTGGCAGTGATGTCTCAGGATTTGCGCTCAGGTTTTCTCTTTGTTTCATACTCTGTAAATTATTACAATTTGCATTATAATTATGGCAAAGTCATGTAAATAAGTTTTATAATTTTCAGTTAAGCTAATAATATCAATTGATGGATTGTAGTGCATTTCCTCCTAATTGCAGTACAATTCCAGTTTGTTTTAGTACATTTCCTCAAAGGATTTCAAATAAATTGAAACATAAACATACCTCTAAATGTTCAAACACACACATACTAAAAGTCAAGGAAGAAATCTTTTTGCAATCAGGAACATCAGCGTCTCCATAATTTAAATGTCGGAGTGTAAACTCTTCAGTTCCTATCTTTGTTTTGCCTTCTTCCAAAGAGGATGTATACCAGTCTATGGTATTCAATTGACCTGCTCTTACGCAATAGTCATCTTCATTTAATAACATGTGAATATTTGTGTCTCTTTCCAACTCCGCCCACAAGCCTCTTATAATCTGTTGTCTAAGAGACAAGTTGTGGTGTAAATTGAGAATGTTTTCCCAACGTGTATCTTGATTTAGGAATGCCAGTAAGTCATAAGGTCTGGCCATTTCAAAAGGAGATTCCAGCTGAAATGGAGCAGTAAATATTTAGACAGTATTGTAATTTTTATTCACTGATAGATACAAGTGAATACCAGACTAATATTTTACTAAACAAAAGTTAATGAAGTGATGATATTTTAAGAGCACAAAATTCAGATTCATCATATTAAATTATTCTTTATTAATATAAAAGGATGAGCTAACAGAAATGGTCAATATAGCTCTCTGCCATTCGTAAGCCAGACTGACATTTAGCTTTATCTTACAATAATAATAAAATTAACAACTTGTAAATGCTAATTTAATCTATTTCAAAAATATGCAGAGTAACATGTTAATGATATAAATTCTAGTATAAAAATAATGTAAGATAACTGACTACTGTTCAAGGCAAAGTTAATTAGCAAGACGTTCGCTGCGACTTGCTGAATAAACATAAATAGTTTTAAAGATAAGTGCATGATGGCCAAATGGTGTATGCTCAGCTTATCATTAAAATCCACAAAGGTCATTAAGTTGGAGACATTAGTTAGGGTTCATTAATACAGGAAACTATTATCATACCCGCGGCTGTATCAGACCACCTTCAGTGACCATCCAATGCGTCGAACCTTGCGTCTGCATTGTACAAAAACTGAAGAACCACCAAAGTTTCATGAACTCCATTTTTATTACTTTCAAAATAATTCTATCACTAAATATTCATATTTTTCACGATAAAATTGTCACTATTCATTGACGAAAATTATCAACATTGGGTTCAGGAAATATTATCATCCTATTTTAACAGCGGACGCACAGACTACTTAGAGATACTACGTATCAGACTGCCAACTTCGGAACAAAAATTTTCGCCGTAGGCTTTTGACAGCTTTAGAGTTTTAATGTCGTATGACGTTTGCTTTTTTTTTTAATCACTGTTGCTCTCTGGCAAAGGAATAATCGTATACAGCCTAAACGCCGTATTCGATATTGCTGTATTACTGAAACTTTTCTGAAAATTAATTTTGGGAAAAAAATTAAATAAAATAACAATTACATATTAAAACATTTATTTTTCAATTTCCTCTTCAAGTTTTCGATTGCTTGATTTTGCATCGTAGGAAAATAACGAAAATCATTAAATAAATGTAAAATTATCATAGTAACAGTTCATTATTGTAAACCTTTTGACGCAACATTATTTTTAAGAGCTACTATCACTGTACCGAAACACCTCACTGCACCTTTGGATGGGTAATTTAGTATTTTGTTACTGCCATATTTTCTTGATGGTTCATTATTGCCTCTTTCCAAAACGATGGTGAGCTGATTTTTCTACAACTGCTATTCTCTAGATTTTCACATGTCTTCCATCTGCATAATGAGCTGGAAAAGAAGAAACACTATGTTTATTATAAAGAAATATTTTTATTTTACCTCGGACCCACTCCAATGAATGAGGTGGGTGCTTTATGTAGTCACATTGTGTAAATCAGTTGAGTTTTATGAAAACATTATATTTTTATGTATTCAGTAAAACATATTATTTTATCATGTAACTGTATAATAAATTATCTTAAAAAGATCTATTAAACTAAAGGAACAATATATCTCTGCCTCCTACCACGCTGGCGCTGTTAAAATTTAGCAACCATACTAAATAACAATTTAGGATGCAAAACATATTTTATACTAGTCATCGCCAGCGGCTTCGCCCGCGTTTATGATGAAAATTAGACAGGAATTTAATGGGATAAAAGGTATCCTATTATGTTATAATAATCTGAATAACAAACATCCATTTAACCTAAAAAACTTTGTTAGAAGTAAGATTAAGAAAGCAAGAAGTAATGATAGCTGATGTTTTATCATAATATTTACCTTATAAACTGCAGAGTTGTTGTTCCACTCAAAATCTCATCTTCAGTAAACAGGAAAAGATACTTGCACGAGATTTAGACGTAATGAACTTCTTTTTGAAGTGCTTTGACAAAAAAACAGCTTCGGAAGTTGTTCAGGTGATAACGATTGCAGTCTTGCAGATCATCACGGTTTAGTTTAGACACTTTAACCACACAGCGAGTCTTTTCTCATTACACGGGAAATGATACCAAATAGCGTCCTGTCGCAAAAAATTACAAACAGAGCACTCGTAATACATTTTGCAAATAGTAAAAGTAATAGTAGACACACTGGGGATTTAATATTACAGAAAAAGCGGACAGGATAAACAATAAAGATCAATATAGCACAGCAGTAATGTCAGACACACGTCTTATGAAACAAAAACAAATGGCGGCCTACCAGCGCCTGCGACGGCCAATCAGAGACGACCACAAACGTCAGTCATCATTAAAACAATATGGCGCTACGTCGAGCGTTTCGTTGTATGAAGATTATCAGCCGTGAGCGGACGATTGATTCCTCGAGCGGCGAGAAATGACATTGACATAAGACTTTTGACAAATTGATTGCAATGAATTGATGTCACTTTTGAAATTGACGTTTTCTAGTGCATTGACATTCGCTAGTGTAACACTAGCACACAATAAAACTTGTTGAGATTAGTCATTTAAATAAATACTCTTTATAGTTTTCAGCTTTGCGCCACTGATTAAAAATAAAACGTGTAGACTTCTGTCAGTAATCAAAATTTGCTGTGTCTACCGACGAAATTTTTTGTCACATTTATAAAATCATTTAACACACACGCCAAAAAATTACTAATGAAACTAATCGAATAGAACTTGGTATTTTTCATCAACAAAATTATTAAACTATAGGCAAACTGAATTAAACACATAAAAAACCAATGTGTGCATACGGGGAACCATCCATTGTAAGTGATTTCTCATTCAATGCTTCTAGGTGTCGCGTCAATATTGTATTACTATTACTATAAATGATTTATTTGCCATAATATCAGATGAAGGGCTTGCTTATTCTATTGTGTTCTAGGGCAAAACTGCAAGGGTTATAGGGTAGCCCGCGAAATTCCAAACACAGGTCAGGTTCAACTTTCATGCTGTTGATGTTAATAATAATTTCCTCCTATAGTCCTCGCCATTTAACTGTGGAATAAAGGTCATTGATCCTAATAACGCATCGTTAGAATTCCAATAGTCCATCGTTCGAATTTCAAAATAAATGTAAGGTCACGGTCGCCCCTTACCACGATTCGTTTATTTTGATCGTGTTACGACACTTTCTTTACATTTTTTCGAATGGTTTTGAAATATTGGAATACATTGGTACACGGGGGTCAACGAATTTTATTCCACACTTATCTGGCTCAAACTATACAACTAATATTTGGATACAGAACTGTAACCACAAATCATATGTTTTATTTATTACTATGTAAATTATAAACACAGATTTTATACGTGTAAAAAACGACTAAAATGTCATCAAGTTATATTTGCATTCACATCACTTTTTTTTTTCCTTCGCCCTTTGGCTTCACATGTGCCTTCACATCACTAGACTTGAAGTAGGTAATGAAGTAAACTGTTACGTTCGAAAACTAATATTTTTATTTTAATAATAGTTTTTATTGATTTTATCTTGTAAGTAGTCAAAAAACAAAACAAAAAAATGCATTTATTTTTATTGTTCTGTTAAATGCTTTTTAAAATATATGTATTCTTCAGATCTAAACGATACGTGATACATGATTAGAATTTTCAAAATATTACACTTCAGACACAGTTCATAGGTATTTTTTTATATAAAACATACTTCTGAAGCTTCTGAATGGGTAGTACCTACTGATTCATCAAAAAATCATCAGGCCCACATAGAATGTATGTTGCACAAGCACATACCTAAATTATGAAACTAATCCAGTATGGTACCCAGTAATATTGAATTCCAAGGACTGTTACGTAAAACTACAAACATAATATATCAATCGGAAGGAATTGAACATTAACCACAAAAGGCATTATGAAAGGGTGTACATCTATCTATTGTACAAACCCTCGCTTCGCCCCATAAGGCCTAATGCGCATGTCCAAATAACCTCATATAATCCACGCCTTAATTCATCCACATAAATTGTAACATTGTGCTTTTTACAGTTACAATTGCAGTTGTGAATAAACATAAGAAAGCTTTACATCGCTAAAATTATTAATAAAGACTTTCAGCTATCGATCTGACTGAAGTGATTTATAATTCATGAAACTTCGATGTTTCATGAATGTGTCAGAATGGGGGTTGTTACAGCGCTGATTAAGGTGCACAACTCTGCTCATGGGAATTATTAAAAACTATGTGATCGAAGTGTGTTAAAGTATTGAGTGAGTGAAAGATAAAATGGTAAATGACGCACAAGTAGAGTCGCCGCCAAATTTGGATGTGCGTGGCGACGAACGCACAAACGAAAAGTGTGATGTAAATAGGAGTGTTAAAAAATTGGAATATAAGGTCTTTATCCCTACGAAGTGCTTTAATTACAATGTTATTTATTTTAACGGTGCAATAATTTTCTTTTTCCTTTGAAGGGACTGCTGTGGACATGTGCTTTGAGGGAAATATGTTTAGTTGCACTCTGGCTTCCAATAGGTGCTTTAATATTTTGTTATGTGACAGCGTCTATGTTTCAAGCAGATGACATACATGAAACACATTGTAGGGTAAGTATTTATCCGTACTCCTTGGTGGCTTCCTTACAGCCGCGCTGTACCTATAGTAAAACCAATACTTAATATACTTCGATTTGGTTACTTAAAAAGCTCGTGTAGCTACCCGCTAATTTCCTCGCTAAATGTAACTGTTTACACTAATCAATTAAATTACGTAAACAAATAAATAAGTAGTTGCATAACAGTAGCAAAGAGTTGAAAGGGGAAAAATGGAGGCAAATGCAGAACGTTTCATAAGTAAAATAAGACTAGGAAAAGACCACGAAACTATGGATGGACTGGAAGGAGCTACTAAGTCGATGGGATAGGGAATTACGGAAGTGAAAGACTTTCTGCGTCGACCGCAAGTAAATTGGGTAAAGGTTGGTCAATGTTGTTAACAGTAGCAACGTCTAACCCTTCGCCGAGTAACCCTTATTTACGAATTACGCAAGGTTCTGCAATAAGTAGGTACTTGATCACTTAGGTCCAAGACTGGGTAATTATATGTAGGTGCAGAATTTCATTTGCCTTGAGACTTCTAACTCACTAATGAAAGTAATGAATTTGGGTCTTTAATAGGTATCTACATGATTGTACCTTCTTTTTCCTGCACTTTTGTGCATGACTTCAGCCGTACCTTGCAGTACCTAGTACAACTACATAAGTACAGATAGGTACATAAGTATTTGGACTTAAGTACTATGTGAGTCGTTCTGATTTATGTCATAGGTCGCATCATAAAGGCTCGTTATATGGAAATGGAGAACGTCACGTAGGTAGGTTGCCATCGATCGATTTGTTTTGATTGCAGCAAACGAAAGGGTTGTCATAACGCCAGTACTTATCTATGCCAAGTTTGTAGGTACATCGAAAATTATGAGCTAGTATTCCTTTCTTATTTTCTTCCCACTATTCCTAAAAATCATCGACGACTTCAAACTACATAATACCCAATCATAAACAAAATATCACTGAAACTGAAACCAAAGTTACATTTGGTACAGTCGGCGTCAAAAGTCAAATAAAACCGGCACAGACGAAAAACGTAAAATATTCCTGTTGCGAACGATTTTTTAATCTACTTCACAAAGGAGGAGGTTCTCAATTCGGGAGGTATTTTGCGTTTATCATTTCGTGTATCGTTTTTCTTAATCGAAACTACGACTTATCCTTAGCGTTAGCGGACACTTTATGCCTGTTATAATCAAAGTGTTGTTGTATAAAACTTTATTTTCTCTTTTCATATTATTTATTTAGCTATTACTTTTAAATTTCCCTTCGGATCCGTCACGACATTTAACGAGGAATTTTTAGGGTTGAGATTTGAACCGAACAAACAATCACTATCACTATCACTACATAGTATAAAACAAAGTCGCTTTCTCTGTCCCTATGTCCCTTTGTATGCTTAAATCTTTGAAATTACGCAACGGATTTTGATGCGGTTTTTTTTAATAGATAGAGTGATTCAAGAGGAAGGTTTTTATGTATATAACATGCATAATATAATAGAGATTGCACCCGTGCGGAGCCGGGGCGGGTCGCTAGTAAGTTATAAACCATAGAGCCAAGCAAACCTCTCGCATACTCGGTACGCGATAATTGACAAGATAATAACTTAATTCTTTTTAAATTCCAGGTCTACAATGTAGTGCCATCAATAAGTGCGATTACCGGGGTAAGCCCACAGAGGTACATTTGGAGGATATGTATCGCTTTCCACTTAGGACCAAGGCTATTGATAGGTTGTTTATACTACCGATACCACCAAGAGCGGACTTCGCATATTACAGAGGAAAAGGTAAATTGATTTGACTTTTTTTTTAATGAGCTGAGGCCAAAGATAGCCGTTATGTAGACTCCTAATCCAGCAAGAAGGCGTTGCGATCCACCTCGTAGATGTTGCCGTGGGAGCTGAACAACAGATCATATTAGGCCTGGATCAAATGAAATGGAAGCAGAAGAAACAGTATCAATAGCGTTTTATGTAGGAAGTTAAACTGACTAAGGACTTTCTATTTTAGTCCCAAATATCCTAGCATTTATATGCGGTAAGTTTTTCCTGAAAAAATGCAGATCTTGTCACAAGCATTCGTCGTTGACAATTTCAAAGGCAGTTTCTTCCGCCGATGTTGAGATGAGATGTGTGACGAGTTTTATGCATGCCAGCAGAAATATTGTCCACCCCGTGTCGAAATGAACAGATGAAATTGTTTTCACTGGGGGGAAAAACTTGAATGTTGCCACATGAAAAGAGGCCTACCTATACCCCGCAGATGGTTCATTGAGGCTGTGGCTCAGCTCACCCAGAGATCGTTCATTTTAACTCCCTAAAAATCTGTGGCATGGAAGCTCTTAAATTGATGAACCAATTTAAATATTGTATATTATTCATTTGAAAGCAGGTTTTCTAGCGATTGTTCTTAGACAAGTTTTGTCACAATCGGTTCAGTCGTGTCAAGGTTATATATTTTGTTACACGTTGGGGATTTTTGTTTTTTTTTAATTGAATCGATAAGGTAACTTGTTATAGGTACCTGAACTACCGTGTAGCGTTATTACTAATAAATTAGGTACCTACGAATAAAAACATGTATGAAGAAACAGCTAACTAAGGGTCAAGTTTTAATATTTATCTAAAACATGCTTCATTCCATTCATTAACGTACCCATTTTAGTCGTCTTCGAAACGTAAGAAAGGAAGCAACAAACCTTTTCTAATTTAAGCGATTTACGTTTCACCTTTGAACTTCAAAGGTTAACAACGTAAATAAGTTATCTAGGTCGAATGGAAGTTTAAAAATATCCTGTCTTCCTACAATGAACTAATAGTTTTGTCTGAACAATTGATGCTGAACACTAACAATAAGGCATTTGACTGAAAAATCTTTCGGTTAGATTATCAAAAATATTAGACACGATTTTTTTTCTTTCTTTAACCAAAATTGACGAAGATACAACACTTTTAACATTATCAATACGACACAAGCAAGTAGTTTTTACTTGTTTCTGACGTCAAGAGAAACCAACCTCTCGGTTTTTTTACGTTATTTATTTTATCTTTGTAAGATGCATTGATTAGACAAAAGAAAAAATACGTGTCTAACACTTTTCAAAATTGTAGCTGATGAACTAATTAGATTGCTAATTAACGACGCTATCAACATGCCTATTTCATGATGTTTTTTCAGGCTCGGACTGCAGCGACCAAATTAGGTAAAGCATGCTACTGGCTTAATTACGTCGAGTTGTTTGCGCTAACAGGCGTAACGTATATCTCCAATAGGGAGAACTATTGTAAGTGCCAACTTTTACTTCACTTTTTAATCTTTTAATATATTAAAAGTGTTTTCTGACATTTATTTTGGAGATTTATATTGCTGCATGACTGCATCTTTTAATGGTAAGACCGTTGCGGATTTTTTATGGATGAAGTTTTGTTTGCATAACTTTTCCTCCATATTATTTTCTAGCAGAAGTAAGTACGTACCTTTCAAAATATGGTCTATAATGTTTTCTGCTGCTCCACGATGACGTATATTTCCTCTACAGGAAAAAAATGAGCTGTAATCCACTATGCAGTCATGGTGTAGCTTGGAATCATATTGTTCATTCATTACCTATACGTTCTTTGCTATGCCATACCTCACGATATTTTCCATCAGCGTTTGAGCAGTGGTGATGATAATTTACACTAAGTACATACCTACTTGAGTAGGTAGCCATCCACTACCTTGCAAATTCAGCAAAGTCAGCAGCGATAGCATGGAACCACTGGTCTCATCTCCTGGTCCCATTCTCATCTCATATCACTTACTAATCAGTATCGTACGAACCCAAGGGGTTTTCCGAGGTTCCGTCGACGTCATCACCCAACCAATCACATTCTTCCATACTAAACGCACGACTTTAATTCCCAATTCTATATGTTACAGTCGTTCACGAGAAGATATTCATAGTGTTCATGGTAGCGGCTTTGCTGCACATGCTGTGTCGCGCACGCGTCGGCTGCATCGCAAGTCACATCGTGGAACCAGTGAGAACCAACAAACTAGTTTGGACTCTGTTCTACATCGCCATAGCTTCCACCGTGGGACTGATTATTTTCTTCTTGCGACATCGACTGCTGTGCCGGCCCTTGGGTAATTGTTCGCAATTTATTATTTAAACTGGTATTTAGGTGGTTTGTTTTATTACATACTTACTTTATAGGTCTTGTAGATCGTGAACTGTTATACAGGTTCTTGCTCCTAAATTCTTATAAAATTGTAAGCAACGTAAAATCAAAGTAGCAGTTGGTTGTGCTAAGGTGCATACATTTTTCTGGTAGTCATTCAGATACCTAGCTATCAATCGATGACATATTAAATTAGTGACATTTAATCTGATTTTTCTTTCATTTTGGTGGTACCCTTTCCATGAACCAAAACAAGTATCAGTGTTCAACTTTGCAAAGACAACGAAGTTTTTTATTCATGGGAAGAAAAGATTTTTAGTTTTTACTCCATATCTGTTAATGTTATGCAAAACTCTTATTGTTATTTTATTTGTATTTGTTATTCCATAAAAGTTTTGCACGATTGAGAGAAAACTACAGTGGATGTTGCTCTGCGGGCCATTTACATGGTGCGCTTGTATCCTAGCACGAAGAGTGTTTAAAATAGTTTTATTGATATTTATTGATTAGTAGGTATTGACGCTTTTCTGATTCCGGGTCTGGAACAAAAGTTCCGTAGTTTCTTAACAAGTAATATGTATAATAGAATATTTCCCTTTGTATTTTCAGCATTCACATGGTTCTCAGTGTGCGAATACATCTTGGCAATGGCGAACATGGCATTCCACGCCATTGTGATCCGCGACCTCCCTCTACACGAAGTCCAAGTGGTGTGTCCTACTCACAGTAAGGCGAACTGAACGTGTACATACATAATTTGATTGTGAATGGATTCGGTCAGCGACACGTAACGGAATATGGATATTTGAATAGAAGACTTAGGAAGTTGTACTCGAAAAAGGGCGGGATTATCATGTCGACAGACATACCTACTGGAAATCCCTTGGTAACACCATCAACTGGTTTGGTAGGAAATAGATTTTATTTGCTCACAAATCTTGTAATGTTCATGAACGTCGTAGTGAAACCAACGCACGATGCATCTCGCGTGAGGCTTCACCAGTTTCTACAGATTTCGCGTGTTTCTATTTAAATGATAAAGTACTGCTACTGTCTTCGTCAAATCTTTTTGTGAGCAAATAAAGTATATTTTTATGTAGCTATCGGATAGTGATTGTTTGAACGGATCCCGATGTAGGTCTCATTAGTGGCCTCATGCTTTAGCACACCAAAATGGAAGGGATTTGTGAAGTGTCATAGAATACTGTTTGTAAAATATGTACTTATGTAAAGCTGTTTTGACACGTCTTTCCAATGATATACATAAATGTATGTACAGTGTTATACATAATGTATAATATAGGTACGGTATACATTAAGCAACAAAGTAAAGATTGTCAGAATTCTAAATTTTATATTGGAGTCCCAGTCATTTTATATCTACAGTCGAGGAACATGTTTCCACTGTCTTTTAAAAGCAATTTTTATTTGTCATGTTAATTAGTTACTACCCACCATAATGATAAATGCATAACCAACACGTTTTACGGTTTTTTATTTGTTAATCGTTTCTTATCTTGAAAGGTAAGAAATAAAGCTTGTTTAGTACCTAAATCCAAATAAAAAGAGTATATTTAGAAAACTATTATAAGACCGAAATAGTGGTCCTTCTTCCTCGTCAATTTTTGGGTCAAGTTTGATCAAGCTTTACCAAGTAGCTATAGAATGCTAGTTAATTTTGAGATTTTACCTAATAATTCAGGAAGATAATAAAACTGTATTTAGATAGATACATAATAGAGACATAAAATTAATATAGATAATAATTGCCTTACGTATTATAATGATAAGTGGGTACTTTGTGTATCTGCGGAGAAAAACCTGAAAGTTTTTTTAAGCCATAGCCTGAAAAATGTACCTACTGTATGCTTTATAGTCCGCCTGCACTATACTCTGAAAAAACCAATAGTAACACGCACAGCCGCAAACTGGAGACAATTTCATGTGACAATGTTACTCGGGGGTTAAATAAAATTGTAATAATTATAGTTAACCTAACCAATTCTACTTGTTCTTTTTTTGCTTAAAACATTTTTACTTCAGTAGTGTTTCTTGTAGAAATTGTATTAGTTGATTGAATTGTTTTGTGTATATTATGTCAGTTGTTCTTCCTAAATTGCGGTCCTGTTACAGGAGTTGTCAGAAATCGATGTATAAAACCCTTTTTTGTGCTGCTAAAGAAACATACTATAATTTTGGGCACACTAGTCTGAAGTTCCATTCTAGATAATTATTGGCGCTTACGAAATGTACCACATATGACATAATGTTTTTTTTTAGTTGGAGCAAGGCCGTAGCCAATTAAAGTGTCATTAAACTCTCCAAAATAGTGACTGTGTAGTATTTTAAGTTTTGTAGTCTTCCAAATATCGATTCTTTCTGGCTACGGGTCTTTAGTCTTAACTTTGGTTGTGTCCGAAATTATAAATTCCCCTTTTTTTCGTAATTCTGTGGCGTAAAAAAGTGGTGCCTTTTTAATTCAAATTCAGAAGCCATTGGTGTTTTAAGAGTGCTGCAGACATCTTTAGCTTGTATATGGGTATCTATAGTACTTTCATAGAACCTGTTGCATTTTTTTTAATGATTATTCAAAAATTATTAATTAATGGAATTGTTTATCCAAGCTGGTAAGAAAATCCAGAAACGAGCGAGAACATGGATCGGAATGTGTATCTATTGATTTTAAAGTTTATCTCAAATTGTAGAGTGTACTTAAACATTTAACATTATAATTATTATGTCATTGTAGGTATTGAATTGTCAGGTTGAAGAACGTTAAGAGGTTTTCGTTGATAAAACTTTGATAAATCACGTTATGAGCTGAGACGTTTTGGTTATTCCGCCTTTTCCGATAACGTACCTAGGTCATAAATTAGGTACCAATCAATTGCCTAAATTAATGCCTTGTTCAATATTTTGTTGAAAACTGAAAAGGACCAAAATTATTATTATAATTAAAATGTATTCAAACCAAACATATCTTAACTAAAAATAATGAACTACTTACTTGAGTAATTATTTTTATTTAAGAGTTCATACTCATTAAAGCTATTTATGGCCTGAAACCCTACTTACATAAATATGTACCCCGATATTTAAAATAAAAAGTGAGAGCATGAAATGCCATAAATTTTCTTTTTAAGTGCGTAGGAACAGGTGTCGCAGTTTTGAATTCGGAATATTCAAGACCAGGTTCCTTCAATATTGCACATTAAAAAAAGCTGAATAAATAATCAAACCGTAGTTTTAGTTGTAAAAATAGTTCTGTTTGGCGTTTACCCACTTGCAAGTATTATAGTCATCTTAAGCATTAAGGGTTGTATTAATTGGTGATTCCATTTTCAATGGCATTTGAATGCGTGAAGTGTGTCTAACTTATGCAATTGTGTGAACCTATTAGATATCTAATACCTAGATTTTTTTAAAACACCGTTGTTACCTAGTTTAGTCCTTAATCCGCTGCAAGCAACACTGGTAACGCAATACTAGGTGCCTAGTGCCTGCCCCAATTAAGTTAGTGCTAATCTTAAATTATCTGTAAAACACCTAATATTTTAAGTTCAACTTTTAGATACGTTTGCAATAAAAGTATCTATTTTAAAATTATTGTAAAAGCTGTATTTATAATTCTTCATTTCAGCAAAATAAAAGTCTTTTGACGATTTGGTTTACCAAAATATTTAAGGTATTGTTAAACATAAGGGACAACTCAACTAAATTAAAGAGTGAATTATGTATTAAATAACGAACAATGAATTGAATATTGAGATAATTACCTATAATGATTATATCGTTGTTAAATTTTTAACTTTTTGTTGGGAGTAGAAGTTGGTGACCTACGTTTTATATTTTATTGAAATTTATTATACATTTAAATGCTTTAATATTATATTTAGGACTGTGTATTATTCTAGTGTTAATCCTAGTTGACAGCGTATATAAAAATTATGTCTAAGAATATAAAGCACATAAATCAATTACTTACATTACATAGTTACATAGATGGAGAAAATATTGACTTTCGCTAAAATTTGATACATTTACATTGTGTTATCCAGTATTTTTTATTTGTTTAGAAATTAAGGTAATTAAGAATTGAATAGGAAGGTATTATTAAGTTAAAAGTATCATGACTGAGTATGTTTTTGCTGTTATTCAATGAATGTTAACATTACTTACATTTATAATAGTTACCGTGTCTACTTTTAAATTAAAATCCGCTAAACGAATAATACATTTGTCAGATTCGGTGAGGAGACATTTGTTTTAAACAATAAAATATCTCATAATAACTTGTAGTTTTGTTGCGCAGGCTTATACCCAACTTAAGGAATCCTTATTAAATGAAACAAAATTGCATTTATTATCTACAATTCTTCTACACAGTAATTCTAACAACAATTGCAATAGTTTTACTACCAAAACTTCACTGATTTCAATAAGAGCAAGACAGCAACGTACCTGAGGGATAAAAATAACCTCATCAACCATTTAAGAGGCATACGAGTAAATGACAATCAACAACAACTAAAAAGTGCAACAGTAATTTCTAGAAAGAAAACAGAAACACCGCTATTAAACATCAACACAACTTCTAATAACATCAACATGAAGGTTTTACTGAAATAAATCAAGAAACAACGTTTATGAAAATCCTTGACAACTGTTATAATACTTCTCAAAGCAAATAATGTTCTTAAAAGACTACAGATTTTTAAACAGCTAAAAAACTATTAAAAGTAATCAAGGTGACTATTACTAAAAATTGCTAACAGAGCTACCTATTGAAATTTTGAAAACAAAATGTTTTGCCGTTAGGTGGCGCTACGTGTTGTGAAAACAAGAGAAAGAAACAGGCGTCGTCTCTTTCATTTCAAAGATGGCGGCATTCGGGAGCTAGGGCAGGTACTAAATGTATATGTGTTGGTGTATACGTGTATAAAATTTCACGTTTGACCACTCTGGACACGCACACTTACAAAGAAAACCGGGTGAACGCGGGGCAAGGGGAGTAACGTCCGTGAAGTTGTGTCAGCATATGCGCAAACGAGGTGCGCATTCGTCGCGTGCGTTGTCGGGATTCTTTGTGCCATTCTTCGCATACCAATAAGAGTATATTCTTTAAATTTACTCCTAAATTGACATTTAATCAAAATTCGTCCGTTCACTTCATCTTCGGCCTCCATAATAGGTGAGTAAGAATTATTTTTGATACAATTTTCATACAATCAAGTCAAGATATTAGTGATTTTTATTAGGGAATGTCAACAATGCGATCGCGATCCTGCAATATTTTACATAGTTGTCGTGTTTGCTTCGCTGCGACTTCCGGTCGTTCGGGTGTCGGCATTTCGCGATGTAAACATTATCTAGTTTTAGGATTGAGCTGCATTTAGGCAAGCTGTCGGGAATGAAGTGTGCTCAAGGTGCTTTTGTGTTGTTAAATTCGCTTGAGTGTGCTTACTGGGATGGCGCAATTTTCGAAAGACGCGGTATGGTATCGTTCGCCTGCGATACACTTCAGTCGCGTTGGTGGCTGCATGCGATTTGACGTATTCTGCGCGCAGTGATGTCACTTGTCAGCTTATTTTATGAAATGTCAAACGTTTTACATGTAACGCGCGAGTGAATAGTAAACAAATTGACAGTGAAATTGAATTCGATGCTGTGAAATTAAATACGAGTGACATGGACTGTTATTATTCGAAATTTTACCCAAGGCGTGAGTATTTATTGAAAATAAATAGTAAATAAACAATAAAATTCCTAACATACTTTCGTTCATACTTAACATAGTTGAGTAAAGTTCTAGCATAAATTAAATATTTTACGGTTAAATAGACAAAACAAATGACTTCGAACGCTTAATTAACACTTTTTTAGTTTTCTCTGATTCTTAATGTTCATTTGAAAGGATTTTAACTTCGGGTTAACCGATAATTACTTCTGATTGGGCGTACCGCGTATTTGAGATTAATTTTTTGTTAAATATTTTCTGGTATTGCAACGCACCAATCTATTAAAGTACTGTATTTAGTTTTCTACTGTAATATTTCAGTTTTACTAAAAAGTCAGTAACCGCGGGAAATTAAAAAACAATGTTTTATGAAAAAAATATGAAATTTTTAAATAATCTGTCGTAACGAATTATAACAGTCCAGTTAAATAATAATTACAGTAGTAACATTTTAGTTTTTTTTTTCCAAGAAAAAGTTTTTTTTTTAATTTTTTTACGTGTGTAACAAAATAAAATTGTAGCACTGGATACTAGGTACTAACATAACATTGGGGTATAACCGTAAACATTTTAAATTTAATAATCCGCCGTCCGCCGGCTTCATAAACTTGCAAAATTTTAAACAGCCGCAACTCCTATAGCTGCTGCATTGTTGATACTTCAAAAGCTCTTAAATTGCTCTGTATTGTTTATGAATGCAATTTGTGTAAAAAAGGGTGTTTATTGATAATTTAACTGACGGATTACAAAGCCGTGAATCAATTTTGACACTTAAAAAATAAATGGTTATTTTTCAATAAGTCTATAAAATTACCATTATAAGTCCTTAGTCTTTCTTCTTCTTAAAAGTCAATGAGTGGCGAATAAGCTAGTCATTAAAATTAAATGACTATTTTATACTTTTTAACGTGTAACATTATCATCATAGGCCATTTAGAGGTAGTTTCTAATTCCACTAAGTAATTAACATAAAACAATATAGCCTTATAATCTTTGCAACTAAAATGTAGTATTAATATTTCAAGAGCTTATTTCACATGAAGTACCTACCTTTTTAATGTACTCTGACTTTATTCATGGTTTTTCCTTAATATTTTTAAATATTAAAAAAAAAACATTAAAAACAATAGTGACCCCGGTATGACTTATTATTATTATGTTAATTCTGCCTTCTGTAACATTTCGCGGTAAAGTCATATCTAGTTAATAAACACATATAGGTACCTAGCCGACGTATCTAATGATAAAAAATATATTTAGTTAATGGTATATCGCACAAGTTATCCATTATCTTAGTAGGAAACAAAATTACTGAGTTTCAGTCAATCTTAAATCTGAGTCTGAAAGCCGACCAAACTTACCCAAGGTTTACGGCATATAACTTAACTCATAACAAGTTATCTAAGTTACAATTAATGTTTTGACCGTTTATAATGACTGTCGTCAAAAGTCTTTGATACTGTGAAGTGCTGCGTAAGTATATAGTTTTCTAGAGATCGCTTCACTTACAGTATCTGTCTGACTCTCGAATGGGTGCCAAGAGTTATTTTGGTCAATACAGTTGATGTTTTTATTGCGCGTCGCGACGCGGGCGAAGCCGACAACTTGCGAGCTGCACGACAACCAATAAGACGTGTAAACTGCTGACGCTCCAGGCCCTCACGCCGCGTCGCATCTAATGGCCGATTCAGAACGATTTATCACGTATTCCGTCTTAGGGAAATTGAATTTGGAATCGTTTGCCCCTTTCGCAGACGGTTATTATGTTCCTTGATTAAACTTCTTCTTTTTAATAACGTCAACTCTTTCACACATGGCCAGCGATAAAATTAAACTCTCCAAAGTTAATGACACCTCTTTATTTGGAAAAGTTATTCCTGTTTAGGTACAATAAACTGTGGGATGGTTATATTACTTAATGCAAAGCTAATTGGTGTTGAGTTGATGCACTCTCCGGATGCTGTAATCGTATAGTCCTGCCCATTCACTTACACAAACTCGTATCGTATAACAATGTTCAGAGAAAGAACTAAATATTAATTACGAGAACATATGATAATAAGGAGGTGACACCCATGCATGATTGTTATGTCAAATTATGTCTTCGGATCGGATTTAAGAGTATTAGGCTGCATAGTCAAAGTTTTATGATCGTCCCATAAGTTATATAAAACCACACTTGCTGTTAAAATATGATTTCCCGCATTTAATATTTTAGTTAATTAATTCATGTCTTCACATAATTCACAAGGTTTCGAGTTCCGACGGCAACCTAACTAATATAATTGTTATAAATAAATGAATCGGAATGAACTATTGATATATGTATTAATACTGTAATAGTATTTATTTTTTATTCCGGTAGTGAATTAGTCTAGAAATACCTAAATTGTTACAAGACCTATGTTAACGAACACGATAAAAAATTAATAGATGCAGATGTAGCAATATTAAATTCTATTGTGCATAGGTATAATTATATATCTAATAATTTATGATATTACTTTAATATGGAATTATTTCAAGTAGATAGATAATCAATACCAATATAATAACATGATGAAATAACCATCAATTATTTCTACAATTTAATCAGATCAGTCTGTTTTTGGCAAATACTTGTCCATTCATAACAATACATTGATAAAAAAGAGTAAATTATAGAAAATAAATATGAATTATAAATAAAACAAAATTACTTTGTTAGTGTTCAATTATAATTATTACACTAAATTATGAATTAATAGAAGCTATTTCAAATTTTCGCCCATTAACAATGCTTCATTGAAATGTCTTCGAATTCCTAAAACCGGTAGTAAAGCTCAAGACTAATTTAGGCGGGAGTCATCTAAATCCTTACCTTTACCAAAAAGTAACCGTTTCTTTATTTAAACATTATACAACTTCAAATTCTGAAATAATTATTTTTCTGTCATAAGCGTAATAACAAATACAACTTCAAATTGTGATAAAATAATTTTCTGAAAGGGAGTCGTATAAAACCTCTGTTGTCCCAAAAACTGACTCTATTTCAAATTAAGACCGTAATCAAAATGTTGACTGAGTAATAAATAAATAAATAATAAAATAATTTACTGTCAAATTCGATCCTCTTGTTCGATTCCTACCGAATGACGCCGGGGTGCTCTCACGATCGGTAACTGCTACCTGCCCATATTGACCTGCGGAAGGTTCACTCCTTTAATCCCCAAACAATCTTGCCGACCACGAAACATTTCATTCAATATCGTGTGACACGCCACCAAGGGCGTACAGGTGCTTCTTTTTATTATCATAAATTGATTCTTTACGTTGGAAGTTGTAAGTTTCGTTCTTAGCGATTCCAGATCGGTTAGCACTCTTTTAATGAAGGTGTTTCGACTTTCCGTCGGACTGAGAATAGGAATTATTATGTTGATATCCTCACTATCAGCCCATTAATCCCGTCGGCTTTTTTCACATTTAGGTAGAACATAACAACAAATGGCATGTGCTGATGACTTTTATTCAAAACAGAGCAGATTAGCACAGGTACCCCTCAGATTCCCTCAATTAACAAAAAGCTATCAACACAAGATAAAAAGCAACTAGACAACCTTAGATTTTGGAACTCTGATCTGGAAGAAAATGTCCGGATCGTAGAAATTTCCAGTGAAAAAGTTCATTTCTCTTTGTACCCTTTGCCTTTTAAATGACACACATAAATTGAGTCATGGAGAGATGTAAACGTTAAAAATTTTCACAGCAACCGCCTGGAGATATGATTGCGACGAGTGTCCAGTAGCCTCGCTCTATTCTCGGACTCCTATTTGTGGATTACTCTCGCGTGAAACTACCAACTCAGTCCTGGCGGAACAAACTGTATCAACAAAGTAATAGAGTCCAAATTCAGTTTCATTGACACGCTCCATCCGACCTTCTTAAACGACAAGAGGATTGAAGCGAAAGGACCAACTCCTTGCCTCTTATTTATCTTAATTTCGCTCTCCAAAGAAGTGACAAATGAGGATTATGGCTGTGTGAAATCGGTGTCACTTGTACTTTTGTATAACACTTTCCAGAAATGTTTACGTGCGTAATTAATATAACAATATTAACGAGGTACGACGCACATGTTGGTACTTTTCCCGCGTTGTCACGTTGTTAGAAAATGTAAGATGAAAACATAGGTTATTAATGTAATAAATGTCACGTTTAACGGAGGTGCCGTAATAAAATATATTTAAGCTGGCTGTGGGTTTGTAAATGAGAAAGATTTTTTAGCATAAAGCGGAATGATCACTTGCGGTACACATTTATTAGAGCCAACGAGACGGATCGATTGTTGTTAATGCGCAACCAGATAAACCAGTTTCGAATGGATTTAATTCCCTTGAGAAAGATCTCAAATTGTGTGTAGTGCGCTTTATGGCATAGCGAAATTAAAACAAAAAAAACACTCGGTTGTTAGATTCAGTTACAAAGTTTAGTATGATCGTGCAATCGAACCGGGACGAGACCTTTTGAAATAGTTTTATTTATTTCATGTTTATTTATATTCTCCGAACATTAAGAAGTATTTTATGTGTTTTTTTACGCTTTTCTTTAGCTGTAAACTGTATTAATTAACTGTACATGACCGCGTGTTAATATAACAAGTCTTTTTGTGTGAGATCATAAAACATCCTTATACTACCTTATTGCGATCTGGTTATGCCTTTTCTACAAATTTTATTAAGCATAGAATTCTGTACCCGTATCATCACTCCATTATATTCAAGTCTCAAAACCCTGTAACAGTCAATCTAGCACGCTGTTTCAGTCGCAGTTCCATTTTCTAAAGCATTCAAATAGCCAATACGGACTGAAGCCAACTCAATAGATGTCTACCAACATAATATGACGCACCACATCATAATACAGCCGATACAGCCTCCGGGCAAACAGCTTCCGGTCCTCTACCGTTTCTTTATCGACGAGAGCCGAGGCCCGAGATTGGTCTTGTCTTGATTTCATTGATAGAACAGATACATAGCCTTTGTTATGAATGTTTTACAGTGTTGTTTAGGGTTATAAAATCGAAATGGAAAGGGTTAAAATTAGTTCTGTGTTTATTTATTTTTAAGAAGTTCTAACCGTTTCTCAAGAGTGAAACCGAACCCTAAAATATTGTTAAAATGTGTGTTTATCTATTAAATAATATTTGGCACAGAACGAATGAAAAATCTGTAAAATTTACTGTGCCTCTGTTACGATATTATTTTTATTAAACCTGATGAAAGTTTCAATAATAAAATTCAATTTTTATTTCATCCGGCTTCCTACCTATATGAAAATTCCTGTGCTTTCTCTCATATGAAAACATTATTCAACTTTAGATTGTTCCGAAACGAAATCACAGCACAGTGAACAAATAATTCTCTCGATCGAGTGCACTACATATTGCAGGTAGAATTCGATATGAAGCTCACTTTGAGTTCACTTATTAAACTATCGTTATAGTTGGAATTGTTCCCGGAGCGCGCCCGGGTCGGTCTTGGCGATTTAATTAAACTTGTTATTTGTACGTTTTATTTCGCAATTGGGCCCGTGTTCGCTTTGATTGTCTGTCGGCTTGTGAGAGAACCGACCTTTTGTCTTGTACAAATTTGTAGTTTTAACGTAGTTTCCGATTGAATTTGCTCCAAAGTCCGTTACAACAAAGTGTGCAGAATACCCGACGACTATTTATTTTGCAGCGATGGACGCTACTCTGTTTCTGTGGATTCATCTTTCACTGTTCGAGCTCATTATTATGTATTGTGTTTCCTCGTTATATTCTCAGAAGTTGACTACGAATTTATTATTAGAACATCGATTAAACTGGCGAACACAGCAGATATATGACATGAAATATTTTCATTATTCAATATTATTGTATATTGAATAGAAATTGAAGCTGAAACTTTTTATTGTTCAGTTCTGATGTTTAAAATCGGGACTTATTTTGTCAGAAACTAGGAAGAATCATATTCACTAGTGCCTGTAGCATAAAAATAACCGACCGAACAAAATTCTAGCGATCGTTGCTCCTCTCCAGTGGAGCATTCACTCAAAAAAAAAACTTTTTGCGAAAAATGTTCGTTTGCAAATTGCGCCGGTCTAATGGAAATATCGGATCGGGGCAGATGTCGAACCGAACAATTAGAAGTTTTTGTGTTGCTTCATTAGCGTTTGCGACGGACAACTCAGAGTCCCCGGCACAACATCGGGCTAAAGGAAACATTCTAATTTATCAATCTAATTAGAGAAACTTGTTTGTTACATCATTTTGCAAATTAACTTTTGATTTTGGCTTCTCTGAATCATCATAATAGGTTACTCCAATACTCGGATCTGAAAAGCGACAGTCACAGTTGCGATACAAAATTAATGAGCTCTGAATATGTAAACCAAGCCTAAGTTTTAAATAAACAATCAACCTGTACATAGTGTAGGTACATGTAGGTACACATGCATAATTTAATAACCCCTTTTAATACCACAACTTCATTTACCCTTATATTCGCAGTTAAAAAGCTTGAAATCAATTGATTTGTAGTAATTAATCATGTAGTACGTCAATTCATAAAATATTTTTAGTTACTACGCTCAAAAACTAGGGTTGACTCGTTCCGCTTTGTGAACAAAGCCGGCCGGATATTTTTTATTTTACTCTACGGCTCACCCCTACGCACTGTAGCGTGTCAATTTTATTCATCGTTTTTTATGGGTGATCTTGAAACAGCTTTAAAAATACGAATCTACATCGAAATGGGTTCATTAGTTATTACCGCAATCAAAAGTTATGTATGATCGAAGCTTAAAAGTTTGAAGTTTTTTTTTTCTAATGTTTGTTTCTTTATAATTGTCTGATGCATTACTGATGTCTGAATAAATATTAGTCTTTTTTATTGAGTCACTTTATTACTGTAGTTCCTCATTATCTTAGAAAATTAATACAAGTTTTCCGTATGTCAATCGAGATTTATGTCATCTACTCATAAAGCTTGATATTTTAACACAATAAACTCGTAACTGATGTAGTGGACAGGTATGGGTACATAGGGACTTGATTGTATATTGATTTTCACGTGCCACCGTCCTGTAGGTATCCAGATTGTGGTCTGAAACACCACGTTTTGTAATTTAAACTACAATATCTGCCATTTACTTTATTTCCTGCATTTTACCACTTCAAAGCTGAATATTGCAACGCAGCAATTTGATTTTAACAAACCAAATATATCACTAATTAATACGCCAATTTATCTCCGTGATTAAAGCCCTGCCCAAAAATATTTGAATGTGTCTATTCAAAATATTTCATCGACCATTAGTACATGTCCATTTACAGTTGAGAATTCACTAAATCAGGGATTTTATTCGTTGAGTTCGAGTCTATGATTTGTATTCAACGTAGAGTTGAGTGTTTAGCCACCGCTCTCCACTCACAAGATTGATGGAGCGCCGCTCCTGCCGGCTCCGCGACCAGCGCGGCTGTCGCACGATAAATTAAAACCAACTCACATTAGAGGCCGTATATTAAAACTCACTATCATCCTGCTCATTCCTAAATGGAAGTCCTGCGCGAGAACAGGATGGAAACATCGGCGATACTACAGGACCGCTTTTTTGTTATTCCACGACGAGACTAACCGTTAACAGTAACTTTGTTCCTATAATGATTGACTAAGTAAAGATGTTCCGTCCACAATGGACGGAGAAACTTTGTTTTGTAACTGACTCATAGAAAAGTTTGAATTAACTAAGTCGCATTACTTGAAGCTGCACTATTTCTTAGGGAACCTCTATACAACAAATTGGTTTTATAAAAGCAATTTTGTCAGCCTATTAATGGAAATCGTAAATTGTCATGAAACCACGTAGTGTCTCGCAACCTCATTAAATACACCATGGAGACAAGTATTTCTTACTTATTTAGGTTAAAAATTATGTGTAGCAACAAGTATGCGAGTGAAGCGATCTGACCAGATTACTCGGTCGGCCATCGCGTATCTGCAATCGGTAAATGGTTACTTTAAGTCTCGATATGCCGAGTATTCCCCATGGAATGTCACCGTCGCCATGCTGCACTTATATGTGCTCGACGGACTGAATTTTTTCTTATCGCAAATGCATTTTCTGCAAGTTTTCAATGCGAGCGACGTGGCCGCGGCCCCGAGCCCCGCACTGCCTGTTCTACCTCGCTCCCGCACGAGTCGTACTTAGCCGTGTCGCCAGCTTCTTGTGATTTAACTTTATACGCTCATCGGCTAATTAATTTCGTGGTATTTACGGAGAATTTCAATTATTCTTATTTATTATAAAGGTTATAAAATAAATTTTCCACTCTGTTGATATAAAACCTGTTGTTTTGATTTAAATACTAGGTATACGGCGCGTGTATGCTAAAATACATGGTGCATGACCGGAGTTCACCTCTGATACGTGGATATTAGTTTTTATAATTTGAATATCTCGTGATTCCCGCCGAGTGTGGATATTAAGCGGCGGGCGGTAATAACCCGGTCGGCTCCCGTAATCCATCACGGGCGGTGCAATCGTCCCGCTGTCAGTCTATTCCGGGATGCTCCGTTTTCGCTAATGATTCCTCGCCGCCGTGAGATCACGCGACATTTACAAAGGCCGATTGCGCCGACGATTTGTATCACAAAACGCTACTTCATCTCGTTCTTGCGCCGATGTTTTTATTTTCCCGCACATAGTTGCAGTTTTAACAAAGCAAGCTTTATGCGTTTCGCATAAAGCTACCCACATATGCGACATCGCGTTCCACACGAGAGAGTTTATAATTTATTTGTGTCGCAGTTTTCTGGCGACGATTTTCCCACAGGGGCGGCGTCTCAAACGAGCCGCGCCCGCCCTTTATGTGGTTTTTTGTAGCGGCACAAAATGCCCGGTGGAAAACATTCAGTGATAACTGGTAACAATCGCAGCCGCCCGGATGCTCCCTCCATTCCGCGCATACCGCGCTGGACCTCGACTGATGCTTTTTCATCTAGCACCGCGCGCTGACCGAACGCTCTTGAGACTCGCGGCTCGCGACAACACGAAACAATCAACTTATTTATTGCCCGTTCAAACTTTATTATCTGTAACTAAGCCGGATTGAAAAGGACACTACTTGTAGATAACTAAGGTGTTTTCAATCAAAAACCCCATAAAGAGTCGTCGTATGGACTAACCGTAGAAGGATATCTGAAAAATTGTCTAATTCAACTACTCAACCGTGAAGTTTTCTGTTACGCCGTCAATCAGTTACTTTTCACTTAAGAGTTGGTGTCCAAATAGTTTCAAATAATTCTACCTCAATTTAATGCCTTTTAGCCGAATTTTTGCTTTTCACAATACCACTACAGTATAATGAGAGTAAATTAATGAGTGATTTCAACATAAACTAATGTTAGTCTAATACCAAGAGCGTTCGGAGCCGGCGCGGCAGTTCATTAGCAGAGGCGCGCTTCAGTCGCGCGTATTTCATTGTTCCATTGTTTTATTTGCCTCTGTCCGGTGCTTACTGAGAGATATACAGCCTCAGCAACTCCACAGCTCTGACACCTGTAACCGCTACTATTTCACTTCTTTTAGGCAAAGCAAACAACGGTTGAGTAACATTTAATTGCCTTTTCGTCATCCCCGACGTCGCTCTGTAAAATGTTAATAACCGAAAAGGTATTCCACAAAATTCATGGAATCGTAACGTTTCATGCCTTGCTCTAGTACAAGTTTTTATTAATGTCCTATTGTTTCTTAATCGCCGCTCCAGATTTGATATCGCGATAAGTTTCTGTTAAAAGTATAAGTTAAGTAAGTAAAGCGGTAAGGTCGCTGCCGGTAGTTTTTCTCGACCAAAAAGCGTAGCCGTCAGATCTGAAGCCCGATTGGTGTTATCTTTCCGTTCGATCGCACTTCGACAGACATAACTGCGTCGTTGAGAGCCCAACATGTCGATTTTCAAATCGTAAACTAAGTTTATTGATATGCGACGATGAATAGGAATAACTCGTTCGCCTACTTGCTTCATTAATATTTCAAGATCGATTTAGTAATTACTAAAATGTGAGTGAACAAATGGCTTGTTTTGGAAAGTTAATCTCTTGAAAGGATATGACATGTTCCGTGTGAGGCGTTCATAATTAGTCTTAATTTTTCAATGTTTTAGTGCTTTGAGCGAAGGCGTGACGCTGTGCTACACAGATCTCACGCTAGATGTATTGCCGTTCCAGTTAGCTGACAATAAATCGTATGTTTAGCGACGCGGTGACTTGTATAATTAACAATAGCGGCATTATACGCGATTTCCAAACTAAGCGACGCAACGCAGATCGTTTGTCACGACGCAAATTGCTATTTATGAGGATTATCTATACTTAAGCAGCGTAAGTAGTTTCGTTTGTAATAGAAAATTGATTATACTTCTTATCTCATTGTTCTGCTTATGCCTTGAAGCACAAGACGTCAAATTAAATTACTACGTGAAAACCAATGTACGAAATCGCCATAAAATATCTCTACACATTTCCGCTACACTGGTAAATTTTAAACTCCTTTTTGTTTATTATTCCACTCATTGGTCTATCACTTGATAAATTCACTGAATCCTGAAAATTCCTTCCGCTCCCAGTAACACGTAGTTGTAGCGTGGACCGCAAACAGTGCAGCTCATAAATAAGCCATTGCTATTTAGCTAACAATCGAGCTCCGATGGGCATTTGGTCAGATTCCGAGGCAGGCAGCCGTGGCAGCCACGTGTGCTCGCCTCCGCATGCCTCAGCCCGAATATGCAGCCCTTGCAACATGAATTTTGGCCCCTATGCCGAATATTCCATGCACATTGGACACAAATAATGTTGGAGAATAATGTGACACAGGTGAAATCGAACGTCGATTACCATTTCATGTCGCACTTGTGTTACATGTAGCTGTGATGTACATTATGTGCGTTTATTGATTATTGTTAATAACTGAGAATTGTACACTCGCAGCCAAACTGTCTACGGCAAAAACCAATATGGTTTGCCTGTAACGTATGCGAGTTTTATTCTGTGCAGTTTCAAAGTAAAATTTCGAGTTCAAAGCTGAAAATAAAACTGAAAACCGAACGTACTGTAATGAAGATACACGTGGAAGCGAATTTTATCCGCACAATAGAATTCACTTTTCATTCTTTTCATGAATTGTACCTACTATCTCCATATATTCCTGTTTTAATACACTTTTAGCGCTAAAAGGATTATAATATAATTGTTGTGATGGCTATCTGTGAGAGACATTGGCTCGTGAGTCGTGACTGTACCTATTTACTGCACGCATGTTCCGTTGTTATTAGGTAAATTCTGCGGTCTATATAATTCGTATATGTAAATTAATCAGTGTAATTATTAAATCATTTCGCGATACGTGATGATACAATGGAATATGTGCTGAATGGCTGAGCTTTGCAGATAATTGTTTTGTTTGTGTTTGGTTTTTATTATTTCCTGATTTAATTGTTTGCAATGACAGAGTGCAACATTGGTTTTACTGCCTAAGTCTGTAAATTCAAATTGATTATTACATTTGGATGTCTTCGCAAAATGTTTACGTTTGTCTTAAAGAACATGAAGCATGTTATGAGGATGATAAGGATGAGGAGTTGCAAAAGATAAACTAAGCAAAGTAAAGCCATTTCATTTTTCACGAAATTACTTAAAACTTTGTTTATTGGAACCGGATTATAAATATTCTTGACACCTTTTTAACACACTAGCACCAACACAACGGCCGCGGAAATAACGAAATTTAAGTAATGCATAACATTATTTGATGACAGCTTTAGGAAGATTGATAAAAATAAAATGTATTTTGAATAAAGATAAGCTCACTTTCATAAGGATATAAAATTAAGCAACTTTAAAAGCATTTCACCTTCTTTTATACTGACATCGAGAGATTTGCGTGCATGCTACGTAGCGAGTTACGTAGCGGGCTGCGTAGCAAGTTGCGTAGCGGTCGGCGTAGCACGTTGCTTAGAGAGACGCGTAGCATATCGATATATTTACATTTAATTTTATTATAACTAATTTATTTTGTGTTAAACTTTACGTTATGTTGTATTCGTTTTAGGTAAGTGACAAATGGAAAGTTTGCGGTGATCAATAGACGCGATGCATCCAGCAGGGTACTACGCGAATCTTGGTAAGATAGTTCAAAATTACGACATTATAATAATTTAGAAAACCATTTTCGTGCAAATTAAAAAATAAATTTATAGCTACTTCCTAAAAGGATTTGAACAAGCTGGATAATACATACTTTAAATCTAGAAAATAAATCATTATAGAGGCTCATCCCTCATCAAGATATCAACAATTAAAATGATGTGTTTTTTTTAACAATTTACCATACATTTTGTGTTTCAATCCGATATAAACTGATAATAAATGAATTAAAGATAACTCGGGCTCATAATTTTGCGAGAACCACCTCTGGTGCGAGGAAACACGGTAACATTGTACACATTCTTATCAGCTTATGATTTTCGTAGAATCGCACTGATAATGACAACGTTATTAACGATGATGACCAAGGAAGATAACGAATTTATTAAATTGTAAAAAAATACGTTTACAGTGTTTTTTTTTAATCGTAATATACGTCTTGTTTGTAACTTGTGTAAATATTGCTTTATAGATTTTCAAGTGTTGCTGACGAAATTAATGAAATGTATTATATTTTTAAAATACATCAAGCGGCCCGCCATGACTTCGTACAGGTTTTTTTACCTGTCTTGTGATTTTTCCGAAAACGTTCTTACTTAAAATCTTGTCCTAACAGTAACGAGCGTCATGAAAATATTTTTTCAATTTAGTGCAGAGTTTAAAAAAAAGTGGTTCCTTATTTCAAACTTCAATTGACCGTACTAGGAGCATACTAATGTTACTAGGAGACCATAGTATAGAGATACTAGATACTTAAACCAGTAGGACTTAGTCTGATTTCATTAACACAAGTAGACATAACCTAGGCTCATCATTAAGCCACAACCATGACATTTAGGAGACATAACTTGATTAATTACTAAGATCTAAGTGAAACACAATACTGCACACTTGATGTCATGAAGGTTGTTATTTTAGTACTATTCAACTTGATTATTTTACTTGCATTGCCGGTAATAGCTGGATGAGACTAGCCGGTGATACGAGTGAAATGCCGTAGGATTGGAGAGGCCTAAGTACAGCAGCGGACTGTCCATTCCATTTTTCCTTTTAAGCTGACTATTACTGTTTATCTCCTTTTTCTACGTATCTTCCTTCATCTTTACTAATATTTATTATTTAATAACGTAGAGTACTCCAAAAAACTTATAACTAAAACAGGATAGAGAAAGCAAAACAATATAATAATCTATCTCTATAGTCATACTTTTAACTTCAAATCTCGCGTTTATGTGTGGTACAAAACCGATTTGCTAGTGAATAATTAATTCAGTTGTAAGTCGTAATCCAGTGTTTGGCCGAAAGTCCCCGAAGTGGCGGTACACTAAAACATTCGGTTCCCTGCCTTCCGCAACCACTATCCGGCGAGGTACCTCTTTCCGGTCCATCAGATTCATCTCCATTACATCACTCAAAACTGTTGTTTCGTTCATGAACTCACTAGCTTTGCCTGCAGTTTTGTCTGATTAAAAATGGCAACGGAGATCTGAAACAATTTTAGTGCCAGTAAAGTACATTTTATTCTATCTGGCTATATTAGGAAAGGACCTATGCTGTTACCTGCTTTATGCTAATAACTTTTCTTTTGATGTTTCTTTTATTAAACCTGAACGCGATCAGTAAGTTTTAAACGCGTTTAAGAGCTGCCTTTATCAATATTCCACAACAATTAAGAAATTGATAGATTAATTGCTGATCGAGCTTAGATTATTGAAGAAACTCACCTTAAACTATTTCTTAGGAAATCACTTCATGGATTAAAAGTTGAAATGAATTGGCTGTCAATATGAATCTCCAATATTAATCGTCTTCATACATTTTCCACGCGGAAAGTCCCTTTTCTTCTTAGGTATATGAATTCACTCGGTGTCTTTCCTCAAACCATGATTGAGAAATCGGAACATTCCAAAATTTTCCAGATTTATTGTATTTGAAAAGATGAGAAATTTAAGGTCCTTTGTCCGAAAATGGGACAACACAGGGAATTAAATGTGAGATAGAAGTCTTTAGAAATATAATAATTTCAGATTAAATAATATACCTACATTCTTCACAGTACCGAATAGGGTGTGCCAACGGTGCCAAGACGCAGGGCGCAAACCCTGAAGGGGCTCAGAAATGGCCAGAAGAAGACCAAAATTGGTCAGACTAGGTCGCAGTTAAAGAAGCTCGCTATAAGCTTTTATGCGCCCAGTTACGGCACAGTTTCTTCAAAATTATCGTTTCGCGCCAAAGTGCGAATTTAACAGTTGACTTTTAAGACTTGTTGTTACCTTTTCATTATCCAATAGGACGGTTGATCTGTGTATATTTTAATATCATTGACTTTTAATGAGTTGCAAATTAACTTCAATGAACCGGTCGGCAGAATAGCAGCTTAGTATTACACAATATGCTGAAACTTTGACTCGGTTTTCAAATGATTACCTTATATTTACACCACACGTTAAGAAGTGTATTTTTTAATCTTTTCCTGAAATGAGCGTTACCATTATCACACCTCTTTTTAGGTTTTAAAATCTTCTTGCGCTGTTTGGAGCAGAAACGACAGTCAGACTCTTTCTCTTTCAATTACACTTTATGTTCCAGATTTACGGTTACATGTTTAAACAGTCCCGCGACATTTTGTAATCTGTATCGAAGTTTTTCCTATAAGTATGCTAATCTATTTCATAATATGTATCAATTATTACGTGAAGCGAGGATTTGTACAAAAATGACTCGGACGGATAAATTAGGCAAAAATGTATCCGGAGAAGGAGTAAGGAAAGCTAAATATCTATTTACTAAATGACTTTAACAATAAATAGAACCTTTTTAAAATGTAACTTTTTAAAATCAATCCTGGCCGCATTCCACCACTGGACGACTCCTAGTATTCAATTATCTCGTAACCTGCTATATTATCATTAATCGCGTTAACATGGCAAAAAAAATACCTAATACTCGATATAATTAGATACACAACATCATTTCCCAATTATATTGTGGTCGGCTTCCAGTCAAAGCAGATGCAGCTGGATATCAGTATTTTACATGGACCGACTGCCTATCAGACCTCCACAACCTCGATATAATTACACTACCTAACTACTAAATCATTTATGGAAATGTGAGCTAATAGACAAAGGTTCCATTTTCCAGTTGGTTTCAATCCTTCCAATTTACCTAAAGCAATTAACTGATGGAAACTCTTTGAAGTTATTCCCTGTGAATTGATTTCAAATATCAAGTTAATGAAAATCATCCATGTTGAGTTTGGCCAGTCACTAATGAGTTATTGTGTTTTTGGTAATTATATATTTCACTTATCGACTATTACAATGAACAGTATCGAAACAACAAATCACGTTCTTTACAGGCAATTGAAAGATCGAGAGACTTAGAATGCAGAACTAGCATTTTCGGTTTTGAAAAATATTATTTCCTACTAATATTATAAACGTGAAAGTTTGTATGTATGGATGTATGGATGTTTGTTACTCTTTCACGCAAAAACTAAACTAAAAAAAAACGGATTTGGATGAAATTTGGTACACAGATAGTTTATAACCTGGATTAACACATAGGATAGTTTTTATCCCGATTTTATTTTCCCGTGGGAAAATTTTCGAGTTGTAGCGGGTGAAACCGCTGGCAGCAGCTAGTCATCAATAATTTTTGCATCGAATGCAATTTATTTTTTGTTTTAATTACTATTTAGTAATTGGTTGTTTGTAGCCAACTTTTGCATCTAACGCGAAACTTGATGAAATTATAAATCTTATATGAAATTTCAGGTTATCTGTATATTATACGGACCTTCAAATTCCAATAAAAAATTTTTTTCAGTTTCGATAGTATTCGCAGTCACAGTCGACATTTGGACGCACAAGAACAAAAATTAATAGGATTTCATTGAACACAGTGAAAACATACAATTCGATATGATGTTTTAATTGAATGCTTGATTAACAAAACAAATGAAACGCTGAAAGCCTTTGAGGTGAAATGGACGCTCTCCAATAGCCATACCATGTAAATATTGGCTATTTTCCCTTTGTAGTCCGTATACACTGGATGGAAATACAAATAGGCCCCTCTAATTGCTATAGTCAGGTTGTTTGTAGCGGAGTCGGGAACCGATTGATTGGCCAATTTATACACCACTAATGCTCTCCACTGCCAAACTGTTTAGGGGCACGCTTATTTAGCTAATTCAAAATTAATAGCCCTCCTCTCCGATTTACGGTTTAGTTTGAACATGAAAGTAGCGTTGACTTTTTGGTCAAAAACGTTGTTTTTCTTTGGTTACGGATTTATGCCGTATTTGGTCAATCGGCGTGCATTTTTGGAAGAAGGAAATGTGTGGTTTTTTTTTTGTAATGTTACTTAACTTTCAAAACTTAAAATTCTGTATCAAATAATGTATATATGTAAGAAAAATAATGTTAATTGTGGTCACTAATACCTGTGAAGTTAAAAAATGACCTTAAATAAATAAATTAAAAAAAAAACCTTCTTGATAAAAAAAGTTTGATAAAACAAGTTTGGACTAGTAAAGAAAATGTTTATCAACTTATAGATTTTACAATCCAAAACTCAAAAAATATTCATAAGCTAATGTAAACTCTTTAATCGCACGCTTGTTTCAAAGTAGATAAAATTTGAATTTAAATATCGAACTATCACTAACGTTTTTGGACAAAAACGATTTATTTTCCGGTTACGGATTGAAATCCTAATTTGGCCAATCGTCCGATGGAGTGTTTTAAAAAAGGAACAGATAGTAAATAGACGTTTGTCTATAGATTGTTTTTCTTTTTCATAGAGATCATGGCTTCAGACGTATAGTTATCAGACTCCTTGTTAATTAAAAAGTGGGTTAAGTAAAATTAATACTTTTCATTTGATGATTTGAGTTTATTTTAGCTTCCAAGCTTAACACGTTGCCTGCCATATGAAAATCCGAATATATTTGCGTTTTTCATCAGTCGTTTAAATGACGTGAAACGACTTGTTTATAAGATTTCTATATATTATATAAGTTTTTATATACTTTTTTGTATATTATGTGCTGTTTTTAGTCCGCCGGTCATTTACACCCGGCGCGGCGCAAATGTAATATCTTTTTCATTGGAGCCACGCCGGTCGAATTGCCGGTCATCCTTGTTAACCGTGAAAATCTATACAAAAAGAGAATTTAGAAAAAAAAAAAGATTTTTAAAAACTAAAAATAAGAGAGGAATAGCGGTGATTAATCCGAAGATAATTATGGATTATAATAATGCTAAAGCAGCAGTAGACCTCTCGGATCAAATGACAGCGTATTCTTCTCCGCTTTGAAAGTCCACCAAGTGGTACAAGAAGTTGGCCTTAGAACTGCTTCTAAACACAGCTGTAGTAAATGCTCGGGTTTTATATGAAACTACCACAAAAAAAAAAAAGATACCTCTTATTGAATTTAGATGAAAACTGTCACAACAAATGATTGACTCAAACCCGCGTGATGGAGCTAACATTCCGTGTAGGCCAAAGAGAATAAAACATTCTCTTGTAAAAGCAAAAGGAAAGGCTGCGACGACAAGAAAATTTTGTGTAGGTTGTTACAAAAATAATTCGCAAATGCATGGAAGAAAAATTGCCAAAAACAAAACCAAAAAGGTTACTACATTTTGTTCAGTTTGCCCAGATAAGCCATATTTGTGCAGATCGTGTTTTGAAAAAAATCATTAATTTTCTGTTTGTTTTTTAATTTTAAATTACTTTGATCTCAACATATAATAATGTGTCTCTAAATAACACTATTCTTTGAATTCTAAAAATAAAAATATTTAAAAATTATACTGTTTTTAATTACATCATAATTTAAAAATGAAAAAATTTAATAAAACTTTCATACAACCAAAAATTATAAAAATATTTTGAGGCCAAGTTATCTAAAGTGATCATTGGGGCCGCGCCGGCCACTTGTAGTGGTATTTTGCGTTACACGCGTGGCCGTCAGCGAGCAAAAGGTGTTCAAGTTTACCTTAGTTGTGCCGGTCATTTAAGCCCCCCATGGCCCCAACGCTTCTACCAAGTGCCGGTCATTTTGACCCCCCATGGCAGCCAACGTGTTAAACAATATCTCAAATGTTCAAGAAACTTTTACCAGTCAACCACTCACATCATTTTAGACACGAAAGATCATTTTTTAAACAGCATGCTGTCTTCTTGTCGTGATTTGATAAATGAACTGATAAGAGATGAAGTACCGGTTCTCACAACATTAATATAAGGATAAAAAACATTAGTTTGTTCATACAGTTTTGCGGGAAGTCCTCACTTTGTGACTTGCGTATGTTTACAGGAAGTTAATGTAGTTATGTTCTAGTTAATTATAACACGTCAGTAAACTAGTTCAGATAGGCCAGTGCACTTAGCGGTTTAGAACCTTCTCTTAGTGCCTCAGCTGGTCGAAACCAAGGATTTCTAGCTGGTTGAAAACTCCACCAAATTGGAACACGTTATAGATTTTAAGGCTTCAAGAGTTTTCAATGAGATCTTAAACCAAACTGAAACCTTGAATTTTTTGAGAATCTTGACTCCATACAAACTCCATCCGGGGTATGGTCTATAAGAGCGTCTTTTGACGTGTCTGTACTGTACTCTACTACTACAGTCTCTACGGAGCAACAGGGAGCCGCGATGCGCACTTATTCAAATAGATAATAATGACAGGTAAACTAACAGAACTTTTGGAAAGACAATAAAAATATCTTCCTAAAAGTTCTGTATCTTGAAATTTCAAATCGAGATATTGTCGAAATAATTTTAGAACTGGGTGATTAGCGTCTTTATGGTCATACATTTCTGTACCAAATTCGAAAAAAATGTCCTGTGGTTTATTCGCAAACTCCCTTCCCCATTAATAATTTTATTTTATTAAGGAAGTTATGATTATTATTCACGTCTGTGAATTTCCATTAATCATACTATTCTTATTTTCCGTGTTAATTGGCAGACTAATCTAACCACTTAGCCTTAGATTAGTGGCTAATCTTTATAACCTAGTAAACATCGATATTTTGCGGTGGTGTACAGAAGAAAGTCCTGTCCAACCTACTTTCCATCTCGCAGTTGATGTTTATTAAACGTTTAGTGAACCAATTAATTTTATAATGAACGTAAATTAATTAGTAATTACACTAGTATATTATTTGATATGATAATGAACTCAGACTAGTTCTTTAGTTACAATAGAGATAGGTACTTAGTAGTAAATAATTTTGATAGTAAACGTCATCAAATGAGTCCTCCCGCCTCCGGTCGAGCAGAAGGAACTGTCTGACTCTGTACTAACTAAAATCCTCGGTATTATTCAACAGCTCTTTAAGTTCCAGGGTCCTGTTCTTCTGTTTGTACAGTCTCGCGACCCAGTTGTCGGGACTAAGTTCGATCTTCATTCTGTTAAAAAATGGTTTTTGTTGATTCTGAGAAACTCTTGGCTAAATCTTAATAGCCGCATGGGTCGATTTTTCCGTCGACTGTCATTTGTTGTATCTTTGTCAGTGGGTACAGTCGTAGGTCTGAAAGTCTGACAACTAGTCTTATCAGGAGGTATCGTTACCCAGAATAAAATGGGCAGTGGAGATCAAATAGGTTAGACTGGAAGCCAATTCTGACATAGGAAGGAGTTTTATCATTATTCTGCCATATTTCCTGGTAGCTTACGGAGACTCCGCCATACACATAGCACGAGACGCGTGCGCATAAGAACGCCGCGCCGGCTGCCTCAGGCGCACACGCGTTCAAAATGTTCGCATCAACGCTAGAAACGTCGACTTTATCGCTAAGAATAACCATAAAAGTATGATTTATAAACGTCGCCTCACCATTGGCTCGTGTAATAAAACCGTCGCATTGTGCCATATGCAGCTGAATCGTGCCATTTCTATCGAACGCGCCTTATTTATGCATAAAAATGTTTTCATTTGTGCCCACCGGTAATTTTCACATAAACTATTTATTCATCTCTCCCGACAAGTGCTAATCAAATCTATGAATATAAATCACGTGTGTTTGTATGGGAATACCGCTGTTTGGTAACGATTGTATTATACTGTCTGTATTTATTTTACACATAATGGGTCAATAAATGACATGGAAACTAATTCAATAACAATCCATTCATGCAAATCCTTTGAGCTATTCAGAATGTAAATTACATACGACATGCTTGTTTACGTCAGACATATCATCTTATTTTCTCCTGCAATAAAGGTACTCGATGTAAACGATATTAATTATGGTAATATAAACAACTGGTTGGCACACATTACACATGTATAATTCAATTTAACTGTTTCTCTATCTATTTAAATTCCGGTTTTTTTCGCCTTAACTAATCTGTGTCGGTATCAGTAGCCAACCAAATCTTATCAGTACGAACATTGTGTAGTTGATCAACACAATCAGTATCTAATACTAACTGCACAACAGATTGCATGCTATTAACACATTAATCACCGAACATAATGAGGATAGTAGTGATGAAGTACCACCTGGCCTAATATTTATCTGACGCTGACCTCCGCTCTTAACAAGCGTTAATAATGAAAAGTCGGGAAGTGTAGCGGATGCAGAGAGTGCAACGTGCAACATGCAGCGTGCACAGCGCACTCCCGACGCCTTCACCGCCCGCGACGTGACATAACACGCCGGCCCCGCCCACGCTCTCTCGCTCACTCCCCAACCGTGCGAGCGAGACGCCAACACACCCTCCGTCGAAGCCTCCACGCCACACTGTTTCTTAGAAAAGCCAACTGTTATTATCGGCCGCGGATTGTTCTCGACCTCTCGCCGCTTTATTTTGCTCCTCTCATGAATGAATCTCGGCGCCCGCAGGTGCGCACCCTCGAGCGCTAAATTTCGGCGGCAATTACTCATTTCTAAAATGGTACGTATAGTTGCACGCCAATTTCCAGCACGCCACATGATAATTTCCAGTGGCTGATGCTGCTACGCTTTGGGCTAATTTGAGGGGCTCCACAGGATGCTGCGATTTGGAAGCGCTTTCGCCTTGTTTTGATTAGCCTTTTCTTGATTTTTGCTGTCAATTCGCCTACTCGGTTTCACGAATGGATAAATGCCCGTCGGATCAGCCATCAATCAGCCAGCTATTGGCACCGATGCACGCGATAATTTCGGCATCTGCGAGGAGATTTAGTGATTGCTGCCAATGATTGTATAATCGTATTACAATTGTACTAATAAACACTTTACATGTGGATGAAAACAATACTTCAATCTAAGGAATCCAAAATAAATTTTACAAAACCCGGACTAAGCAAATAAATGTGATACTGACAAAGACTTTTCTTGGTATATCTATCTAAAAATAAACATCTATAAAAATGATATTTCTCTGGAAGCGCGACAAACAAAACAAATAAATAAAAATGCCATAAAGACACTTGGCACTATTTCTAACTAATAACTAGAAATTGTTGAAATGATATCTGTAAATAAATATACCAGAAACTATAATACTAATTCTCCTTTCTCAATACTTAAATACGTAATCCAAATTAACTCCATTCAACCGAAACTAAAAAAGTAAACAAAGAAATAGAAACTTAATAAACTACAGAACAAATTACAATATTGAGAGAAACCTATAACAACTGCACTATTGTCATTGGATCAATTTAAATCCGTTCTGATAAAAGCTGTCATTTAACTGTGTCAATAGAACAACAACTACGCTGAAAAATTGCGTCAGCGCAACTCCGTCGCCAACCACATTTACCATTTACCGGCAACTTGCTCTTTCTTCACCTCTCCTAGTACTTATCTTTTCATTATTGCCCTATGTTTCAACTAAATCAACCTGTTAAACTTTAATGAAACTAACTTTATCTGATAGAACAAAAGTGAGGAAGCAATACATTCGTGCAAAGAGATGTTGTCAGTTAGTATAATAATAAAAGGCTCTCCGGCTCTGGTGTTAAGGCTATGATTGGCGTCGTTTCGGCACTGGAAGTGGACAAACCGGTTGCCGCACAAGCCGGTAACAGTAGCCTTAACGATTGTTGGACCACGATCAAATTATACCTTGTTCCGATTTGTATGCAACGAAAACCTAGCCACTGCGTCTCACAGATCTGAAAGATCCGACACACATGCTGCATCTGTTGCGTTCACTTCTGTTGCAACATTAGGAAGAGCCCGAAGAGCATTGCCTTTATTAACGAAGATAGTATCCGAAGTATACGAATTAGAAAACATTTATAATTACGACATGAGTGGTAAACAGTTTTTGCATAAATATTTGACGATGTTAAAGATAAGTGATGCCATCTTTGTATAACATCTCTGTGTGCCTTATTAGTCACACAGAAATGTGACATAGATAAATTTGCCTATATGGAAATTCCGAGCCTATAAGTAAATATTATTAACATGCTGTTAATTTGCAAATCATCGATATGTTTCCGTGTTTGCTTCTATTAAATAGAAATAATGTGGTTGATGTTTTAAAAGTTTTATTTCAAGATTGAATACTAACTGAACACGCTCAAACTGTATGGAACCATCGAGCCAACACAATTGAGATAATAAATCTGTAACATCGCAATCTAATAACAATACTAACACAGACAAGTTGGAAGATAGTGGAAGGAATCAGCCAACAAATTTGCATGTTTTCCTATAGCCCGCTAGCGTTGCCAACTAGCCGTGACGTCAACACTACTACACAATTATCGGCAACCTATTATCATTAAAAATAGACCCATTAACGTTAAAGGCACCGTTGTGTACTTTTTTGACGGACAAATACGCTGATGTAAAGTGATCAAGATTTACTATTGAATATTTTTAAATGCCAGCTTGTACTCAATAAATTACAGAGACGCGTTCAACAAGACAGCCGTGTGGACAACATTGGCTATGACTGTCCCATTTTTGGCACTACTTACTGTATTGTGATTTGTTCTAACGATTTACAAGGAACGCCCGCAAAATTGAAAATATCAATTTAAACGTCAACTTTGATGTTTGATTTTATGAACGTATAAGAAACGCGCGTTTTCTCTGTGGCTAACGTAGAGGCAAAAACATGTAATGATTCACCGAGACGCGATCATTTCCACCGAGTCGGAAAATTCCTGTAATCGTGTAACTCTAGAGTAAACTTTCTTCAGCGATCACTGCACCGATTGATAATCACACGCGAAACACGTGTTGATACGTCGCCGACGACTTAACATACAATATCGCTACAACATCTTATACTATCCGCTTTTGTGCAGTTTTATTTGTATTTCGGAGTTTCGCGGAACTGTGTTCATAATACAAGCTTCGTATAACCTTTTCATTAGATGAGATAACTGCGGTGATGACGGGATGCCTAGCCAGTACGCGTTTTATTAGCTAACTTACGTCTGTAGAACATTCCTAACTAACGTTTTATCGTCGTTAAGATAAGAGCACCGAAGTAGTGGTGACATCACCACGACACAGACCATGTCTTGATAAAGAAAGTGTTCAGTAGGTAACCTTTACTTGATAAGATAAAGAACGAAATCTGCTAATTTACAATAATCGCCGTTTTAAAGCAGGCCGGGAAAGTTACGAGACCGGTCTGTGACTAATTACGATAACAACCATTAATCGAGAAGTAGACGAAGGCCAGTTAAAGTAAATCCTAATTGTTAAACAGTATCAAGCCGAACAAAAATAAAAAGCTGTAATGTACGACTTCCCCGAGTTTCGTGAACGGCAGCTTTACTCAAGCGGAGTCTACTTGGCACAGACAAGAGAATATCGGATCGAAACTCGAAATCTCAAACCTGTTTTCTGAAATCTGTTGTCCTTATCTGGTACACAGTAATGCATATTTCTGTTCTCTCTCTGTGAGTCACCGTTTCTACGTATCACACCGGCCAGTCGCTCTACGCACTTCATGGCCACTTCGACTTCGTCACGCTTTGGCTGCTATGACTGGTCAGTTAATGCGACAATAAATTAATGTCCAATGTAATAAGTAAATAGATTTCTTACAAAAAAACTTTTGACCGTACAATTCCGCTCTTACATTTCGAAATCAGTCTCGGTATTACCGACGTACATTCATTGGTTAAATTGACACTGTACGAGTTTTAATATGTAGTTGCAATTCAATAGCATTTTCTGTATTCAGGCCAATGGGCGTAATTAATTACACAAATGTAAATTTTACATTTTAAACAGAGGGATTAAATTGTGCGTCATGTGTAATGTGATCAGGAAATTCGTTGATGTTTTATATAAGAGCAGCAAATTATTGAAATAACTGATATGATTTCCGAAGTGAATACAGTATTTCAAAATTTTAAATATCTTTCTTCGTTTCCAAAAACGTCTCCCAGGTGAAAGGACGTTTTATTTGTCATCATGCGATCGAGATTAAGAGAATAATTTACAGCACTTTAAACGTTTATGTGCCATTTGGCGTGTTCTCTTATAAACATTCTCGTCTCCGGTATGGACTTTATTTTAAAACTTTCTTCAGCGGATACTGACTCCTCATCACTCTGAAATTTTATTGTATCAACTGCGTTTTTCTATTTATTCGATTTAATTTGAAACCTCCCGATTACTTCTAGACGAACTGCTTTTTAGGCGCTATCTGTTTTTAGTCTATACTGTATCAATCATCAAGGATCAGAACTACGATCTGTCTCTGTATCCAAATAATTCCATACCTTAAACCATAAGGTAAATCAACAACTATTGTGTAACTAACACTAGTTTGGTTAGCATTGACTAAAATCATGGTCAAAGTCAATCTATTAGATATGTATTGATAATGATTCATTTGTTTATTGATACAACGAGTGGCGCCGAACAGCACGCTCGGAGGTGTAGAAAGAGAAAGGAAACTTATTCAAAAGTAGGTAATGTTTTTGCTGTTCTTGTTGTGTGTGTTGCGGCAACGGCGCGGGCGCACAAGCATGATTCATCGGCGCGTGGGCAGAGCTTATTGTGTTCACCAAGTATCTATTCACACTAGATAACTTTGACTTTTTCTTTCGCCTTGATCCTCGAACACACTGTCTTTTTTGTTGACTACATAGACACAATCTCAAATTAAATTGAAGACTCTATTTTTATTATGATTTCATTTTCGTTTAATTGTTATCAAGCTGAATAGCTGAAATATTTCCAAATAGACACAATAGTGGAAAAGACTGCTGAATAGAATTTGAAACAGTGGTTCATTAAAACTGCATTGTTATGTTGTATCTCAGAGTTATTTACCTTTCACCGCGTGGGTCCTCGTGAGACGGTTCTTTATATTAAAACAGTTCCTTGAGCTCTACCTGCTTTGTTTATAGAGGTGTTCTTAAAACAATTTCTCTAACGGATTGTGCCTCATTTATTATCTCTTCTTTAACTATTTGATTCTTCCTTATCTTTAGCCGTCATCCACACAGAACATAACCAGACGTCTGGCGTTACTTTTGTTTGAAAGTTTTATTTGATCCTTTTTGTTGAGGATTATGTCTCGAACAGTTATAGTTTTATTTTACAGATATAAGGAAGCATTTAACCAACTACAAAAAGTTAACATTATCTACAAATACAAGACTATAAGTTTAATCATAGCAGCAAATGGTTTTAGTAAAAAAAATGTATGGAATGAAAACGGCAAGTGAATTGCAGTTTGCTATTTAACCTGACCTTTTATAGTTCGATACACATAGCGCTGACGATGCTGATTGCGATGTCGCAAACGTGAGCATTGTGCGGCGCCGGCGCAGCATACGACACGACCGAGCTTTCTCACCGTGGCATTGTAATAGATCCGTTCACTTGAGACCTCTACGCAAATATTATTGTACTTTATTATTTTATATACCAATGAATGTTGGACAAATGGACACTTTTATGCTAGCTACTGTATGTTATATTGTCTTGAAGTGTTATGTCCTTAATTAAAATTAAAACAGTGTCTCTGCAGAATTAATTAGCTGTTGATATAAGATAAAATTATATGCATTAATTATACTGATATTTATCTGTTATTAACGATATTACAGATAAATAATTTTAGTATTGTTCATAGAAATTACTTCACCAGAATTCAACTTATTTGCAAAATCATTACAGTTAAATAAAATTACTGGAAGTTTAATTTATTTTCAGTAGAAATATGATTTCGTGCTAAATTAAATAGTTTTCACAACAGAGAAACTTAAACATGATATGTATCATAATGTCATTGTGTATTTTGTGACTAATTTCTTTGTTTGATTTTAACCGCAATGTTGATACGAGTAATACAAAAAGAAAAAATAGGTTCTTCACTGGAATCTTGTCTATAATAATAATATTCCTCAACTATCACACAACGCCATCTAGCCCCAAGCTAAGCAGAGCTTGTGTTATGAGTATTAGACAACTGATAAACATACTTATATTTTTCTAAATACATACATGTTATAGATATATTACACCCAGACACAGAACAAATGATCATGCTCATCACAAAAACATTTGTTATGGGTGGGAATCGAACCCACGACCCCCAACATAGCAGTCAGGGTCACTAACCACTAGACCAACAGGCCAGTCAAAAGTCAAGTCTGTTACATTTATAATGCTCTTATAACGCTCAGCTGAAACACACGTTTGCGTCCCATTCTTATATCTGAAGGTAATCCACTTGACTCTTACGAATTTTTTACGACTGTTTTATTATTACGCATAAATTTTACGAAGCTTTCAGCTTCAATTAATAACGTATTCGAGCTTTTGTCAAGCAAAATTCTTAATTTTAGCATAAATTATGAACCATTTTTATGTTCGTCGTCATATTTCAAATTGTCTCTGAAATGATTCAGTAGTCTTTCAAAGATAGCTTGAAAACATTAAAAAGCTTCAAAGCTTAAGTGCTCTGGTCGCGAGACTTATTCCATCACCGTGACCCCGGAACATATATTGCTATTGAAGGACACGTTGGATTTTAGTCCTGCCCGGGATGGGAAGACTCATTTGATGATTTTACCACGTAAAAAAAAAAGCTCAAGTGCTCACAGTAAAATCTAAAATACCTACCTAGTCATTAATTTATTTAAATTAGGCTTATAATCTTGTAGGGCTCAACCGAACAGGTAATCATGACCCTGGACCGTAACAGGCAATTAAAGAAACATCTTAGATTTTAGTCAGTGCTACAAGTCTGACAGTTCCTCCCATTTCTGTTCTACCTTTCTGGGCCGAAGGACTCATTTAAAGATTTCAACACGCTATTAAAAGTAGTTCCTAGTGTTTCAACAGGACTGGTGTAGTTGCAGCTTTACCATAATACTAAGACTAAATAATTAGCAATATCAGCACACAAAATAAAGTTAGTACAATATTCAGGCTGAAAAATAAGAATTCTCCGAATCGATCGGTTTTTTGAAAAATCGGGGTCCATTCAGAAAAAGACGAACTTTAAACCTTCTCCTTTATGACTAAATTGATGTTATAGTTTGATATTATATCCAAAAAATTCAGCCATAGATACAACGAAAACGCACTCAGATTAAGAACAACATTCTTCAAAAAGATCCCTAAGAACGAAATCTGATCATAAACTAATCCAACTGCACTTAAAACACAGTGAAACAATCTAAAAATAATTTGAGAATAGACAAAAAAGGAAAACTCCTTTCAGAATCGTCGCCTGTTTATATAAGTATACGTGTCGCTTCATTTTGATTTTATTGAAGTGGAAACGGAAACCAAATATGTTTCATCGTGGAGTTAACAAATAAAGTATTAAATGAGTGTAGGGTCTTATTTACATAGTTCAAGGGTCTAAAGACCTGCTGATTCCACGGGACTGTCTCATCAAATAATCGTGGCCCTGGAACATAAAGAGCTATTGAAGGAACACTGTGGATTTTAGTCATTACAAATCTGACAGTCCCTCTCGTCCTGCCCTGGCTGGGGAGGAGTCATTTGATCTTTTTTGTCACCATAAAAAAGGGGGTCTATAGAAAGTCGCAGAACCATCTGTAATCCTGGAACATAAAGGCTAATCGAAGAAACAGGGTGGGTTTTTAGTTAGAGTCTGACAGTCCCTTCCGCCCTACCTAGGACAAGAGGACTGATATGATGATTATACCACCCATTGTAATAAAATTTGTAGCAAGAAATATTCTGTTCTATTGCTCTAGCGATAGAATGTATAATAATTTTATCGTAATTTGTATTACGATTCTGTTAAAGGTGGCTTTGAGACCCCTAGGCGAAAGTTATGTATCGAGCAGATAATAAAGTAACAATACGTAACTGAAAATAAATGAGTAGAGTAATGATCAGTTTCTTGATTAGTTTCACGTCTCCTTTCGTTAATATATCTATTGATTGTTTGTAATGATTCTATAATACCTAATATAAATTATCTATCATAATCAGCGTATAATGCACCCACTACTAGGACATCGGCCTAGGCTCCACTCTCGAAAGGGGAACGCGCGGGCCCATTGCGGTTTGGTAGATGACAACTGTCTTCCAATTTTGGTTCTAAGACATGTCGAATTGAGCCGACGGACGGCGACTCGCTGTCCGGTCATGGACTATGCCCGAGTCGACGGCGCGTTGTTTTCCAATCCACGTGCGCCTCAAGGAGCTTTCAGCGCAATGACGGGGCCCACTTAGAGGGCCAAAGCCTGCTGGGGTCGCGGGACTAACGAGCTACTGTGACCTCGGAACGTAAAAAGCTATTGAAGGGCACCGTGGATTTTTGTCAGTACAACTCTGGGATTCCATCCTGCCGTGGGTGGAAGAACTCATTTGATGATTTTAACACGCAAAAAAAAGTCATGACCGTCTCCTCTCAATGTTTTCTTTCACCGTTTTAAGATCAATATTATATGACTCGTTTCTATGACTTATGTAATAGTATGCTCTGTTGAAAAAGTATTAGATGTAAATGATATTAATAACAAATATATGAATGCATTGTGAATTATGTTGTGTGGTGTTGCTCATATTTTATATGATTTGAATTTGAACGTGTAATATTATGTTTTTAACTTAGTGTGGTTTACATAAAAAAGGTGCGGTAAATAGCTAAAAATTGACACCTTCACAAAACAGTTAAATGCACTTCAGGCTGTAAAATCTAAACAGGATTTGTTTTCTCCTTCATCAAATAGGTACTTTTGGTATAAACTATAATTATTTTGAAGAGTTTAGCCCATTTAATTCAAATAAACTTCGAAAGTTGAAAACTTATAGGATTACTAAAGTTAAATGCCAATAACATATAGCAAATACAGTTAAACATAATAGAATATACATAGTCATTCGATTAGGTACAAATTAATGTGGTGCCTACTCAGCTTTCCTATCGACTGAAACTTTCTAAGTGTGCAGATAAAAATCACGAATTTGATATTTTCGATATCGTTGCGGATGAACCTATCATTTTGCATTACCTCGTTTTAATCCCCCATAATTAATAGTTGAATGGGCTGTTATAATGTTAATTTCTACTATTTTCATTGGGTAATGCTTTCTAACATTCAAGATGATATCATTTTTGTCGTCGTTTCTGCAGCTTAATCTCAGAATTTTCACCACGATTCACGCGAAGTGCATCATTTATGCAAAATTCGCAGTAATTCAAACAGCCAGTTAGTTTCTAGTTAAGAATGGAGGTAACTGCGCAAAAATGTGTACTGAGCTGCGTTCTACGACTTATAACACAGCCATCTTGGCGGAGCAAACCAGAACCTCACCAAGCCACAAATGGCTCGCTTCATTCCCGCTTTGAACGCAGCTAGTTAATGTACCGTTCCTTCTATGTACCACCTCTCCGACATACGTCCGTTTAATTTTCAGCAACTATACTTAAAGTATTAACAATGAGTAATATTTTGCTTTGCGGAAACGTCGCTGGCAGTAGCCGTAACCACACTCATAGACAACCATTAGTCTTCAACTTAACAAGCAACTACAAACCGGTAACAGAATTTCATTCTCGCGTTACTATATTGCATGAAAAAGATTAATATCTGATGCCGCATCAATGGATTTAAGGCACAGGAAGTGAAACCAGCCTCGGGGCGCTCGGTTAACTATCTGTTTCACAAGCTCACACACTCCACAAACCTACGCTTCTACACTAAGCTGAGAATTAAATACAGATGCAGTTTTTAGATTAGCTATAAAACGGAAAATTTTATTCTACGTTTTTCCATTTGCTGCTTAACAGTTTCGTTTCGAAGGATTGTTACACGCTCAACTTGACGAAACATTATTTTACGTAATAGACTTGTGAGTCATAGAATCAAACTACATCACACTGTATAGTGCAACGTAGGTCATGCTTATTAATATCCTTTTATCAAGTTATTAGAATCCCGCAGTAATTTTCTCACAGTCGGCTTAGAATCGTATAACAACGTTGCTAATTTCACATATCGCGGTGTCAGCGAGTTGGTTGGAGTTTGAACACATGGTGGAGGCGTACAATCCGTACAATCGCTCGGTATAAACGTAAACACCTGTGTATGAGCGTGATCGCGTTGTTGCAACGTCGGTTGCAACAAATCAGTTTGGAGAGGTGCGGGACGCGGCCGCACCACACATGCATTATTCAAGGCTCATTTCTATTCAACGCCGACAGGCCGCCCGATAAAAACTTCTCGTTTGACAACTTGGACGCCTGCACCCTTTGTACTTACGTCATGTCCCCAGCGCTGATACGAGCTGCTTAAGTGTCTTTAACATTATTTGTCACTGCTATATTTATGAGCCAGTAATAACCTTATCGACACGAATTTGTTTTGTGCTGCTACTGTTTCATTGTTGTAGTGAGTGAGCACATGTTTTTATTAAGTAACCATTTAGGATACTAAAATATTATTGTTCATATAAACTCGTTTGTTTTCTAACCGTTTCGTTCGTTTAACAAACGCGAAAACATCGCATAATTAACCCAACAAACCGTAGACAAATTATGAGAATACGCTCAGAAATAATTGTGTGTTAAATATGTAAATTTTTGATTATGGGCTTTTAAGCTCTTCAAAGTCCGCCATTAACAATTTACATATTGTAGGTAATTATTGTACGTAACAAACGCAGCCATGTTTTGTATTTACATGCATTGTACGACGGAGGTTAAAGATCAAACAAGTAGTTTTAACGATGCTTTATGTCGGAGCAAAAGCTCAACACTCCAATCGAAGCGTGATCGATTCGGCCTACTTACAATGTCTAGTGCACCAGAACAATCTGTATCAACTCTCTGACAACTTATTTAAATAGTGCAGTGAAAATCACTGTTCTAATCAATATAAAAACAGAGACAAAAAGTGTTATTAATCAATTCTGACTTACTCAACGGCTTATTCCTAATTCGATTCTGTGTCTGGCTTCTAATCGATTGCATAACGCGGATCTATTCGATTTTTAATGATCATTAGGTAAACTCCCCAATTATCGGCGGGCGTTGAATGACAAGTGGTCGAGCGACACTCATTCGGAAGCGGCGAGAAACACCGTTGTGGCTGGCACAGTGCCCATGACCGGCCCGACGCCTTTACAGTTATACGTAAGGGTGTGGATTGACGCTTCGTGTTTGCACGACTATAAAAATGGAAATGCGTAAAATAAAAATCTTCTGAATGCTATTTAGAAGCGCCGAGAACATTTTATTTAGAGTGCTAGGTTTTTTAACCTCACCTAGCCGTCATTATCAAATATTATGGACGGAATAAGAGCCTAATTAAAATAGTTTCCTCCGTATGTGGACACATAAATCTGTAAGAATTTGGAATTAAATACTACTTGTATGATAAATAAAATAAGTAAGAACGATAAATGAGCACATAAAGTCCTCGGCCAGGAGTGTGATCAATGCCGAGATTAATAAGTTCCGTCGGATACTTGAGCTTATAGAATTCTTAATCGATTGAAGAACATTCAAGCACAGTGGAATTCTCAAAATATTTGTTTAGTCATACTTCTGGGAACTGCAATAGACCGACCGATATAACAGCTATGACAGAGAATTAAGATTAGTGTATTCAGTGACTTTGTTAAATAAATCCTTTTCAAATTTCTCACGAGGATTATTCCGTTTTATCAGTAAAGTTCTAGGTAACCGATGCCTAATCATCCGTGTAATCTGCGCACGAGTTGATTTTAAAATCTGTGTGAAGATCTATATGACGCGATAGACAACAATTACTGCTATTAGAAAAACGGTTAATTATATGTTAGGGTAACTGCAATTGATGAGTCTGAATGTGATTATTAAAAAAAACGATGTTTATCAATGGTTGGTATATTCATGAGTTATTATTCTATGATAATAGGTACGGCAAAATGTGTGTAACCTCAGGTTTATTTAAATAATTAATTTTATATGTCAATTAATTATATTGTTTATCAAACCCAAATCTTTCTTAGATGCTATTCAGAAGTTAGTTAATTACTATTCCAGATCTCTTCAAAATATAGTTTGTTTTGCTTAGTTTTCGTGAAAACCTGCTTTTCCGATTTTAATATACATAGTAAGTTAGTCAGTCTTCAAAGAAAATGTATCGCGAGCATCACAGTCATAAGTTTACACGACTGATATTTTTAGCTGACGCAAGTAGTGTCACTATTGTATTCCTTATGCTATTCGTATAATTAGATACGAAGTTCATTGTATAATAATATGAAAACATTATGTTAGAATTATACAGTGATAACAAAGCTTATGACGTCTGTAATCTATGGTTCCTTGCCTAGCAAACTTATGAAGTTGTGACATCTTGGCTGTGTACTTGTGTTCACGTCGACCACAAAGCCAGAACTTTGTAACACGACCTTTACAAATTAACTATAATTCAATCATGTAACCCATTTATTAAATTAACTGTGGTTATCGTTATATCGCTCACAACACTTGTTTACAAGAACAAGGAAAGTTGTAGTGGTTCGTTTTCACGCAGTCATGCTAATTATTCTTTCAAGGGCTTCAAACAATTTATTTTTAAAAGCGTCTGGCCGCTTGATGTTGATACTAACAAATAAATCAATGAGCCGTGATTTAAAAATAAATAAGTGAAACTTTGCTGTCGCTAAAACACGCGGGTGTTAAAGATAAAATTAGCCATCGTCAATGCGCCGCGAGTACTGAATGCAACAATTGCACTTTATAATAACCCGCATAGTAAACGCGCCAGCGATTGTCTGTGTCGAAACTCCATGGATCGTGCCGCAGGCTGTCGCAGCCACTCATTCTCTAATTACTGCTATCAATTCCATTAGCGAACTTATTGTGTAACATGGCAACTGCAAATCATTAAATCAACTAACAGCAGACTAAGCCTATTATTTCTAATACTTCGCTATAGCTAATTAAGATTCTTACTCAATCATCTCAACAGGTAAATAAAACTGACAGAATGATAGAACATTATCTCGGTAGGTGGTTGATGCATCACAAAAGGGAATGACCAACGTAAATGGTAAATCAACAAAACAACTAACCTATCCAGTCATTAAGTACATATGTGTGTCGCAAGGGCCTTGTTTTTTAGCATTTATATGTTCTATTGCAAGGCAGGAATTCTGCTAATCGTCGCTGGCAACATTTTGCACATGCCACGGACGTTGTTGCTCCGGTAAATGAGTGTAATTTAACCACAAGCAGGCTTCTCGGCGCGCCATACACTTGGGTTGAGCCTACAAGACAGCAACCACTTATGATTATGAGTTACTATTGTTTTTCTTAATATACGCACTTACGCAGCTCATTTTTGTGTCAGGTTTCCCTTATTTGGATTAATTTGTGTTGTTATTTTCTTAACACATGGTTGTCGTCCGAAGAGAAAAGAAAATGGTTGGAACGTGCTGCAAGGTTCTTAACAACAGAAATAAAATTAATACAGCTGCTACTTATGAACTAAGCTTTATTTATACCATTTGAAGTTTGTTAAAAAATCTTGTGCTTTTACGCATTAGATGGTTTTTCGTAGTCCGTTCCGATTTCCTGAAATATTTATTTTACCAAGGGCCAAATTCGGATACTGGTTTTGAGCGTTACAGTTTTAGGGGTGTTAAATAATATTATCAAAAAGCAAAGAAAATAAAACGTCTACCAATTATATCAATTATTGATTAATTCAATCCAAATTAGAAGCCTTAGCAGAAAAAATACCTACAACAAACACTATGCTGAATGCAAAACTAAGTAATGGCTCAACCGTTTTTGCCATAATCTACACAGTTTTTTCTAACATTCGTGCTAGTACGGTTCAGTTCGCTTAGGTGTCATCATAATAGCAGGGCAGGTGTTATCTTTGCGTCGCGGCGTCGCCCACACTACACAAGTAAATCACCAAACACGCGCCCGCGCCGCGCCGCCGCCGCTCCGCCACAATCTATGCAAATCGCGGGCTCAAACTTATTGCTCTCGCCTCAACTCCTTTCCAAATGCATACTAAATAGTGAGCCGACCACGCCAGCCTTTGTTCCAAGTTTTTCACTTAACCTCATGTGCTCCGTCGATTTTAATGGAAATATTTTCGGTGTGCTTTTGAAAGCTGGGGTGTGACAGGCTTTTGTTTATGTTTTGGGATTTGGTTTCTTAATGATGGACAGGAAATACGCCTTCCTATTCCAATACACCTTAATGAACAGCTAATTAAAAACCTAATAGCTAAGTCCAGTTACTTATTCAGATGATAAGAATCGTCTCTACCACGTATGTGAAAAGACTTGAGCAAATATTTTTATTTCTTTTTTCATAATTCCCAGACTGTAATTAGGGAAATTTAGCGGACATTAATTTAAAAGATAGTTTATATGAAAGCTGTGAACAATGAGTTTCATGTGCAGGTTGCTATTTAAGTTGTTTCAAGTACGCTGATGTATTCCCATGGCGTTCTCAGAATAAGACACAGAATGTAACGAGAGATGTTACTCCCGTTCTTCCGCATAGATGCTACTCGCATTGCGATCCAATTATACCTGATACCGTCGAGAAATATTATTGCGCTGATTTACTATGGCAACTATAATTACTGTGAGAATCGTAAACGGACACAATGCTGGCCTGCCCGTCTAAGGCTATAGCTTATAGGCATGTGATTTACACTATAAATTAATTTCCTGTTATTGATGTTTTATTCCAAGTTTTATTTCTTGTATTCCGCAATGAATCGTTGAAATAGTGCGGCTTGGACATGTGAATCATTTACTGACAAACAAAGAGCATCATGTCGCGTGGAGCTACTTGCCTATTGACGTCGCCGCAGGAAAAAACCAAAAGTTAAATGTAATTTTCCGCTTATCAATAAAATGTCTAGGAGGAATCTGCTAAAACGTAGATGTTCCACGTCGACAACGCTAAACTTTCTAGAAGAAAATCGTCGTGTTTGAGCGCGTCTTGCTTGCATCGTCCGAGTGGTCATTGAACCCTCGCGAATTGTCGGCAGCAATTGTCTCCCGCCATCACTACGCAGCTGGGCAGGCTACCACAACCGTTAGTACTAATTGCACCGGCTATAATCACTTTACGACCCCATACAGCATGAATGAGAGAAACACAGTATCGCTTGCCGCTCGACTTCACATGAAGAGCGCCAAACCAGCCGAACTATTGAACACAACGGTTCTATATGGCTTAACCGATTTCAAAGCACTCAAGATGTTCCTAACAAACTTGTTGCACTAAGAGCGTACCTAGCATAGTCATAAACTTAGTTAAGCCCTCTGTCGGCAACATAGCTGGCTTCAATGCAGTTCAAATTAATTCGATTATCAGCGCACCTTGATCTCGCTAAAGCTCTCAGATTCCCTTCATTAGGTACCCACACATACGGATAATGGAACAAACACGATCTAACATCGATGTCTGACTAATATTTGTACACGTAGATACATTTCTAGCTGGGTGTATACGCACTTGGAAGCTTTAATATGTACATTAAAGTATTACTCAATATTCAGATGGCGGGCGTTCCAAACTCACGCACTCTGCTGGAAGTTGGTCATGAATTCATTGTTTTTGACGTCGTCGTTGATATTGAACCACAATAGGAAAGAGTTCAGGTCACGTTTGAACACTGCACGGACAGGGAATATTAAAGATCAAAATATATTGAATGGGTTGAGTTTTTAGAATTTTTCCCTTATGTAGAGACGTGCATATTATTGAGGAGTAATGAATTGATTGGGATTTCTTGGTGATTTATTGTGTAAGACTATTTGTCACGGGAAAAAAATTGGCAATATCTGTCCTTGATTCAATTTACAGATCACAATAGTCAATAGTTTGAGCTCTTTTTTTATAATTTTCTGGTAGTGCTCTGTTGATCGTAATAAGCTAGCTCCTAGAAGCATACCTCTGTTTGACCTAGGAATGATGTTAAGCTGCGGGATGTGTTTGAAACTTTGAAAATTTAATCATTTGCACACACGCCTTGGTATATTGTACGCGGCGTTTGCAAACAGTTTACAACTCAATATCAGCTATTTGTATAATAGCAAGGCAAGTACGACGCAGTAGACCTACATAACCGTTCTAGTGTGGCTCAGCTATCATGTCGATTACTTCAGATCGCCGTGCACTGACCATTGACTAGAAAAAAAAACAAATGAACAATAGAATAACTCAGTAGGAAAAAATGTGGTTGAACCTCTTTATGGCGTTAATTTTTATTAATGTACAGCTTCTTTAATATAATTATCACATCTGCTATGCTTTCTCTAAAATAAATTCGAGGCAAGGTCTCGTTTGCAGGCTTGCAAAATAGCCGAGAAAAAGCTAGCCAGATGATGATTTTAGTGTAGAAAATATCAATCAATACTTATAAGGAAACATCATTTCCGCTAGTAAAGTCGACTTTAACAACCAATCATGCCGCAAAACAGAATCTAAACAAAGTAAAAATCTTTACAAAATAGTAATCAGCATAATGGCCCCATCATTACAATTTAACTCTAAGTAAAACTAATGCCCCGGGAACGTACAACAACAAATAGAGAAGTAGTCTAAACGACTTAATGGCTATTTCATACTCCAACCATACATTTATCGCTTAACGCTTCTGTGGTTGCTTACAGACTACAGTGAGTTGTTATCTCTGGTAGTTGCAGCCACGTTACGCGCTGTCGCCTCTCATTTACGCCATACGAAAAGTAATTTGAACGTCCGTTTTGCAAAACCAATCGTCTCAGTACCATTCACCTTTTACAACCAAACACTGGTCAACTTGAAAGTCTACAACTTTCTTTCGATGAATAAGTACTGTCTTGAGTCTTGTTAGTTGCTGAGTTACAGCTTATCAATTATAAACATGTCGTGGAAGTCCCTAAGACTATTAGCACTCGATCACTTGGCATGTAATGTCCTGTGACATATTACTTTATATTCAGCCGAGCGGCCGTCGGGCGTCGGCATACGACATTATTTACATATAAGTCGTTGTTCCTGTGCTCATTCATGGCCCGCCTCGCTCAGACCACGCTGATTTATCGCCTTAATTTCATAAGTATCTCTTTGTTACCAGGCCATCTATATCATATTTGAGTAATATCCCGCTCGCTTTATTGGATATGTTCAAGAAGGGTCAAATTCAGAGGTCCCAAAACCAATTAGATTGTATGCTTCATGGTAGTCATTTGCCTATATTTTTTCGCTGGGATTGGTACTACCTACTAACTTTTGGGAAGGATTTTTTGTGGATGGATTAACTCATTTTGTTACGACATGATACGCCTCTCCTGTCGTTAAAATAAGTTGATCTTTTCATGTGAGCAAAAGGCTTCTTCATTTGATTATTCTTACAGGACTATCTTCTTATAATCTTTCCTTTCTTTCTTGAGGCAAAGACCTACTAATATTTGATACTTTATTTGTAATTCTATTGCCAAGTTTCTCATAACATTAATGTACTAACTGTTAGGTAATCTGTGATAACATTTACTTCGTGGATAATACTTATAATGTTGATTCAGTACACTGTGAACTTTGCCCATAATTTATGCATATTTGATTGCTGTACATGTGCATTATGTAAACAAGACCGTTTCGCTAATTGTATTTACTCATTAGATTATTATTAAGTGCATAACAAAGGCATATTTCTAAATTGTAAATAGTAAAATTGTTACTTCTTTCCTTTTCCCACGATCGAATAACATAGACTAAAGTATCATAGATGAAAGTAAAATGGCTGTTTATGTTTGCGATTTCAAAATAAACACTTGTAACGTAGCCCTTTGCGTGATTCTCTTGCGTTTACGTGACAATTCTGCATAAATAGCTATTTACTACTAATTTAGTGTTAATAGTTGTTCTAGGATTTTATCGAATGTGTTTATCAAGGCTTTTGTCCGAAAGTGTATCGTTTTATGAATCCTAGAAATTACTGCTTTGGGTTTTGCGTTTTCAGACCTTTTTGGTTTAGTTACGAACTAAATATCCTAACTTCTGCCATCCTGGTTGAACCAGAATCCTTCTTCGTATCACCAGTATTATTGTTTCAATAATTCCTTTAAATCAAATTGCGAGTTTCAATAGTTCGTGCCATAGATCTTGCGATAGCCAGTTTACAATGCGGTGTGCTGAAACGATAGTGTGTCAAATGGAATATTTATCTTCATTGACAAACTCGAAAATATTGAATTGGTAGCTCACATATCAATAGAGTAGGTTAAAGACAAAACTGTTTCTAAAAATATATCATACATAGAAACGCGAGTTGACACGAAAAACGATTTCGTGAGGGTAACAAAAATTTCGCGTCGCGTGAATAGATTCTGTGACGACTTATGCAGATTTTTAGGCAAAACGAGGCTTGAGCCGCACGTAGACATAAATGCGATAATGTTTAGTGTTTACAGCTAATGTTGCAAGACGACTAAAGACATTCGCTGAGAACTTGCAATCCGAGTCTTAATTCGCAGCTGGCGGAGCGGGTACGATGATTCACCTCTACTACGCTCACTTGCGATCTGTTGTCGTATTGAATCAAAGTCTAAATTGGCGTAGCAATCTACATAAATACCTATGCTTTGTATTAGTATTATTCGATGTTGGCAGGCGGGCAGCGGCTACGTGACTCAGAGGTGAGATCTCTTGATCATCTTCGCGGATTTGGTTACTTTAAAAACCTTAAAAAAATTGGCATCTATTTTAACGGCTCAAAATTTAGCGGCTTAAAGATTTAATTTTTATGTGTATCTTAATTCTTTTCGACAGTAAAAAGCTCTGAAGTTTTATAAATATTTGCGAAAATATTGTTGCTTTTGCTTCCCAATTCCATGACTTGGAGTTGAATCACTATTAGTGAATCATTATTATTTTTTGCCTTCAACCAAGCGCTATCCCGATCTGTTGCCAGGGTCAGACTGCCAAAAGTATATTGGGCATTTGATTGGCTGCTTTATCGTCTTTATCTTGTGACAAAGTGTTTCGCACCGACCATTAAATACAGATCATCAATGAGCATATTCGTCATTATGTGTGACATACATAAACTTTTCTTTATAGAAATTGAAAACACATAATATATACGTTAATCGCAATCGCATGCAAAACCAGAAGCAAAACAATTTTTCTTAGGTTGCATAACGTTTGACGTATCCGTATGATTCGATGTCCGATATTGCTGGTCGTCTGACGTTGTGGCTGCGAAGTGCGGGCAGACACGGTTCGGCAGTAAGGGGGTTACAGCATAGTGTGGCATTCTGCGGCCTACACGATGTAATGACGTCTTGAGACCACAGTAGACAGTGCATAGTGCACGCGACACGTGGACCACACCACGCACTACGGCTTTGTGTCGGACAAGACGCTTTGTAAACATTCACGCGAACCAGTAAACATCTTTGTGATGCCACTTGATTGTACGTTTGTACTATCGCACGCGCACATTTTAATAAACATAATAATCTTGCTTGAATCATTAATCATCCCATCCTACTTTAATATTCCGAAGAGGAATTAATAAAAACCCATTGCCCCATTTCCTAGCGGTTTGAGTTTTGAATAATTAATTGGAGTTAGGCGGCGGTAAAATCGAAGATTATGTATGAACTACACGCGTGTTTTGTCAACGAGTTGTTTGTTAGCGATAATTTACCGTGTTTATGCGTAACTGGACATTGCCAATAAACTTTGTTGGAAACAAAATTAATTATAATACATAAACCCTTTAATTGACAACTTCTTAATTTATTACCAACAACCACACAGGTAAAGCACGAAACTCCATTGACCGTATTAACAATATTGTTGGATTACATGACTGACCTTTCCTGAAAACAAAATATACGAAAACCGCACGGTGGGCCGATTTGAGCAAACCCGTAGAGCACTGGACGGTCAACCGAAAATTAATTAACATACTTTGGCGCGCAACCCTCGACCGTTGCGCGGACGGTCGCTCACAGGTGGCCTGGCCCCACCCCCGCATCACACACCCCAACAACTAGGGCTACCACCTTTGAAAACGCTTTTTGTTCCCATAACGATTCATGATTTTGTTTTTTATTATTTTCCGCGCGCTCGAATACGGAACAGAGATAAAACGATGTTAACTACGGACTTACGGAACTGCAAATATGTGGCTCTTCCGCTACGAGCTTTTAAGCTTTTGATTCGATTATGATTGGGTTAGATATCCAGATGTAACGTTTAGATTTAATTAGAGTTATTACAGGAAAACTGTGCCTTCGTTCCTAGCAGTTAATTTAATAGAAAAGCAATTAATTGACTTCTGGAAATTCTCCTATAATTGGCAGCCCTGCGTAATCCGAAAACATATCTCTACATTTCAAATCTACGTATGTATGTATATGAAGTTAATTTGATGTGTTTGATTGCTAGCAGAGTAGTCACACGAAATACCGTTAACAGGATTTTAACCACAAACTGAATGGAAATTAACATTTGTTTTGTTTTACTGTCAATTAAATTAAGTAAGTACATACTCTTTTATGGATATTATTACTACACTGTTAATAGAAAATGATTAAAAAATAAAAGTTAGAAAACCTTTTTGCTGAAAATGTACAAGCGATTGAAAAGCACGCAATAGGCCTACTAAAACTTAATTTGACGATATAATTTACGTATTACTCATTAACTTAAATGTTTTATTGACATCGTAAAATGTTTGATTGCACTTTGATATTTTTAATTTTCCATGTTTTTTTCAGTTTTATTAATCTTTTACCTGTTGTTTATTGTAAATAAATAATAATTAGTTAAACAAGGTTTAGAATGTTTGCGAATATTGCGTTTGCATAAGTGGATAATGGGCAAATGTTAGAAAAAAAAACTGCCACGAAACAGCTTTTATAGATTTTAAAAGGCACACGCGATATGGAAGGGCCATACAGCATTAAATTACCGGAATTATTACATTGTTGATGTTAAATGCATTCCTGTTTCAGGAATCGCGTGCAACACATATGTATATACACAACAATAGTATATAATCCGTTTTTATGTGTATATGTATAACGGTACAGAATCAGCCTGCTCAAAATTTTGGGCATAACTATACTTCCTGAAATATTACACCGAGATTTAAATCAGAAAGTAACTAACAAACGAGACGGATAGAATTATGAAAGTAAATCGAATTGAAAAACTAAATTGAAAAAGTCACTAAGTGACGTTCGCATTCAATCAATGTCTATCTCTGTCCAATATCGCAATTCTGCAAAAATTTGAAAGCACTGTAAATATTTGCTCTTACAAACAGTTTTATTATTCACTTTAGTAGGTACAACGGTTGATAACAGTGTGTGTAAACATCTGCTTTACAAAGGACACTGTGTATGTAACTATTATGGTCGGGTAGTGGCCTAACCGCTAGCACGAATGTGCGGTGTAAACGTAAATAAATACTACGATTTTTAAATTTTCAAAAAATCTTTTACAATTTAAGATGAAAAATTTATTTATTAAAAGAGGACCAAAATTCAAAAGAATAAGACAATATTTTATGCAAAAAATTTAGTGTTTACTTACGTTAATACCACGCGCTCGTGCTAGAACCTCGGTTCTGTCTTTTACCTCGATGTGACTAATATTGCGTACGCAACTACTTACTTACCTACTTTGTGGGCATTGTCTATAAATACAGCGTGTGCCTTTTGTGCCGCCCACTCCGATATGTTATAAATGTTCCGGAGAGTTTACCCTAGTTCTGTTCTTGATTCATAGTGTTATTATGAATTTATCGAAGCTATGTTACTTGCTGGTTTCGTCATGATGCCTATTCCAATAAAGTATTAAATAATATACCATAATACTTCCTTATTATTGGTAGTCTCATTCATGTCATAACAATAGACTAAAGCAAAAAGAGTTCATATGAATAAAATCGCAACGGCTTCTACTAATATTGCACAACAGTATAAATCGCACGCATGAAATAGATAGGTCGCGTTCTCCCGTTTAAATATGATCAAGAGTCGACCCCACGGCAGAGCGTAGCGAGGGTCCCACTTATTGCGAGCACTTGTCATATCAGCACAATGAACAGCCATGCTTTATTATTTTAATTATTGCACGTCCACGATGCGCCCTTTGTCAGCCAACCGCGAGCGCGCTGCTCGAATTAGTCACTGCTGAATAATAATTGTCCTAATTGAAGATCCTTGATACAACTTGTGGAGTTGTCTCTCTACCACTTAGGTGAGGCTTATTGACTGAATAGATATAATTAGTGTGACGTACTATTATTTACCTACTATGGAAATATGCGTCTGATAGCGTAAAGATAAACAAACAAGTACTTAGTAGCTTAATTTTGATTGATAAAACTTCACAGTTCGCAGAAACAGTTCGAAAAGAGGTCAATTTCTCATTAAAGACGATTTCTCAATATGTATGCGATGGAGACAATGCGAATTTGTTGCGTCAATGTGGGGCGTATTGACAGTACAATACTTTATACGTTGCAAGTTTTTGTCAGTGAGTGTACCGGTGTCATTCATATTAGGAAATGTAATTTCGCGAGTTTTTTAATTAGTCGCATCGACCTAGTTAATTTTTTGTCAAGAAAAATAGTTTATAGAATAAGGAGATTGAAATGTGGGTGTAGAAGAAAATATTTGATATAAATATTGCCGGAATGTAGGTAGGTAACGATAGGATTTATAAAGTAACGAGGAGGACAGCTCGTCGTGAAGGCAAGCGGGCGCATACTTTACTCTCGACTCTCGATCCGATCTTCATAAAGAAATTCTCCGTTTTGATATTATATTTATATTGTAAATGTTTCGTACCTGCATATTTGTAACAGTAAATATGAAAATTTCCGGAATGCCTACGAGCTCGCCTCCGATCTTGAGGGAACAAAGATTTTATTTGGTATTAAAAATTTGAACGCGGTATTTCTTGGCTTCATTTGCCAGTTTTATTTTCTTAAAGAAATATTAAATAAATCTTAGGAAACTTTTATACTTGTTTACTTTAGTTAATTTCACACTATAAAATTATGTAAATTGAATGTTAATTTAATTAATTTTAATGATCCTACAAAAACAAGGTGGTGTAATCAATTAAAGTGTAGATCGCTTTTGAAACAACCAGTTTAAAAAACTGGACGACAATTCGCAAAAGCTTTTTGTAATGTAATGTCTTAAAAATAGTAACAGACGGACTAACCGCAGTTTTGTGATGGATGTATTATCGTTGGGCCACAATACGATTGGAAGTTTACAAGACGAACATCCGACGCGGTAAACAAACAAGCGTCTTGACGTCAGAGGCACTCGAGCCGAGACTCCGAGACTCGTATCAACTGCTACGGCTGCTACCAGACAAGCCCATTCATTAATAATATTGTTTTTCATTATAATCATATTGTTTAGAGGAAAATTCTGCAAAGGAAAACGCTGATTCACAAATTATAACTGCTCGGGAACCCTGTAGATAAACGAGGTAACAACTTATGAAAATTGTGTTTGACAGCCAACAAAAAGGTTCAAGATTTTTCGATTATCATCAATAACTGCTCTGAACTAAAAGTCTTGTGTTTGTTTTCGACTGTTTCTTCCCAGTGTGTATGCGAAATATCGACCTTATCTACTTACAACAATAAAGTATCTTTTAATTTAATTTGTAATGCTTACTCTTAAAGACCAAACTCTCACTCCTGAAAATTCTGAGAAATTCAATAAAAAGGTTCTAGATTTTACGATTCGAACGTTTCACCATCACACATAATACTTTCCAGCGTATTATTTAACGCCAACTTTTTTCTACTATTTCAAAAGGTAAAGGGGATCCAAAGACACTGATATGAAATGTTATCCCCAGTATTAACCAGTAACTGTAAGTTCAGATTGGCAGTCACTCCATGTAAAGTACGGGTATCCAGCAATATCTGTTAGGACTGGAAGCATACCCCAACATAGTTGGGAAAATGCTTGGTAGATGAGGAAGAAGTAGCAAATATCGTCCAATCGCTCAAATTTTCACTTCTCTCTTGTATGTGTGATGTGTGTATGGGTGAGTCATGCAATTCACGGTCACACACATTATATAGAACTACATGTTACGATAATGATTGTTATGTAATCGCTTACCGCTTGTCGGTAAACTTTTAGTTGTTGCGACAAAACGCTTTTTAAAAATCTATTTTCAGGAAAAATGAAGCTGTAGAAAAAGTTTTGAAAGTGTTGAAACTCTTTTCTGTTTCACGTGTAACGTTCAAGTTTTTGTTTTGTTTGTAATTTCGGAGTTAATTTTAGGATAAAGGGATTTTATTGATTAATGCCTAGGCAGTTACGTTGATTTTGAATTTATCTTACCAAGTTATCGTCCAAAGAAAACAAGCTATTTTAGACCTAACTGTGGATGAAATTATCAAACCCGTCATTGGTTATGCTGATGCTAGTGAACCTAATCTTCCGTTTTCTCAAAGTACTTTGATCATTACAGATTTGTGCCCAGTTGCTCTTATAGACCGGCAGATAAGATCGAATGAGAAGATCTTTATTTATTGCAACAATTTTTGAATGACAAATTTTATGCAAATCGCTTCTATGCTGTTGTGTCCCCATGACACATCAGTATCATGCTCTGAAATCCTTCTTGCAACCAGCCTTCTGTACTTGTTTTGATCACCTTGATTATATTTGTTTGTTATGTCTTTGAGTCAATTAAATAATCTTTATTTATTTACTAACCATCACTATTTCTTCTATTACAGCGAGCGGCGCGCTCGCAGCCGGCACCATTGCGTCCCCGTGGAGCACGGCGGCCGGCGCGCCCGACACCAATGGCTCGGGCGGCGCCGACGCAAAGCACCTGGACGTCGGCGATGCCAGTGACGATGAAAAGGTAAATCAATCGTCAAAACAATTAATACGTGTCTTAGAGAAAGAAAATAGGGAAATAAATATGAAAAACTTGACAAACATTAAACTCGAATTTACAAACAGGCCGATATGCCTTGTGGTCACTTGAATTAAGTTCGCAATTAACAGAATTAGATTTTTTTATGTTCTAAATTCATCACCAACTTTCTGTTTGGGGTCGGCGCAACACATCTTCTTCCATTCTCTTCTATCAGACGTCACGGCATTTTCTCCTAATACCCCAACAACTCCTCCAGGTGAATTCAAATAATCAGCATTATTAAATGCAGAATACTTGGACATAGAAACCCTCCTTGTGTTCGGAAATGCTCCTGTATCTATAAAGCGGGCTCAGTCAGTTGGTAATAGGACAGAAATGTAATACAAGTTTAATATGGTAGGACTGTTGTCTTCTTTTCAAACATCTTGGTGCATGGAACGATGTTCTATCTTCTGTCTAACTTTTTTATAGAACTCCATTGAAATATGGGGACCTGACCACTGAATCGATTAGCCATAAGTCTGGCCAAATGAAACTTCTACTTCAACGAATAAGGTTTTGTTCAAGAACGCAACTTGAATCCATTTCTCTATCGATTGACTCGTCAATCGATGACCTATTGACCATGACATGATGATGAGACATATATTGAGGCAATAAATATTGACTGGTCGACGTTGATCGATTGCAGAAATTTACTTGTACTTCTTCACTATAGAGTAGTATAGAGGACCACCCTAAAGAAACACTTTCTTTCTCGTCTTAAAAAAATCTTTGCCCCACACCAATCATTTCTGTACCGGGATACAAATATTTTTGAACTCACACAAACACCCAGCTTTCATTGGCATTATCTATCAAGCATGCAGTTTAAGTATCTCTTAGTCAGCTGCCCGATAAGACTGATAAGGGATATAACTGAAATAACTATCATAATAATATCCAGGTCTTAAAAGGACCAAAAGATTTATTTTGATCAGCAATCGGTTCTCCTGAAGAAGCTTAATGAACTCTTCCATTTTTGGAAACCTTATATTCAGTGTGAAGCATAAACATCTCCAGAGCATGCAGTTGTAACTATCCCATTAATTTAATGATCATTGCTGGTCACTAGCCAACCGAGCAGCTGAACACGTGTCGATTTTAACTGCTCGTAAATATTAGCGCATATTTACGCTGTTCTTCACCTTAAGATGGGTGGGTATTTCCCACGGGTTTCAGCTATTTACGGTTAGACTGAACGCCGTCACTGGCTTGTAGGAAAATACTGAATTTTTATTCGCAATTGTAGGAGTTCTTAGAATTTTATTTCGATGTTAGTTAGTTTTTCCAGTGAAGTGGGTACGATAGTGTTTTAATGTCCTTGTCTCTTTCGTAATGTATCTACATCTTTATTTTCGTATATCATGGTTAGAATTAGACCTCCAATGTCTTCTAAATTGAAGGTTGAACATTAAATTCATATATCACTGCCAGTCTTCGCTTTAAACAAAACAGTCAACTCACATTTATCGACTTGATTTAGTAAATCTTAGTTCCCTTTTGTAAGTCATCAACCGCAGGAGCTTTGTTTGTGGAAGTTATAGTAAAGTCCCGATTAGAAGAGAGTACTTAAGCGTGTACGCTCGTGTAAACATAAACATACAGCTACAATTTGCATAGGACAGAAAGTACAAGTATAGTGCACAGTCACACGCATTTGCGATTGCAGGTCGCACCAGAATATCATCAGTAGCCATTTCATTATCATATCATGTTAAATGATAAATAACATGTAGCTAGTTATCTCGTGTTCACAGACTTCCACCGAATCATTCAGCTGACTCATCCATGCGTGATCAAGAAATGTTAGATCTAAAAAAAAGATTTCCAGTCATTCATTTCGTTACTAGTTTCGTCTGCTTTTCATTATCGATAGCATTTACTCTACTATCAATCACATTAAACAGACCATTAATAGATTTTTAAAGATCACTATGGCTGATTGATAACGAAATAAATTGTATAACGAAAACAAAACAATATTAGTAAGCTCAGTTGTGAGAAATTGCAAGTAAATATTGACTCTTGGTAGTTAACAAATCCAGAAACAGCTACGTTTCAAGTAGTTTCAAGGAACAGTGATTCACGATGTTTTCGATCCGGCCTGTTGGACCACGTCGAGGGCAGCGTGTTATTTTTATTTTCTTTTGAGAATAGAAGCGAGTCTATTAATTACAATGACGCACTCCCCGAGTTGTAACAGTCTGTAAGCAAACTCTCCTTACAAATGTTCATATTAAGTACATCTGTTCAGTGTACCTTCTTAGTTTCTAGTAATAAGGCTTCTTGAATTTGTTTCGTTTTCTCTGGAAGTGGACTAGGCTAACATAGTAACCGTTTATCTTCCAAACCTATTTAGTTTATAAGATTAATGATCGTATCGTAAGATTCGATTCATTGGGGCATAACAAGCTTTCGATACAGTTAAAGCTACTATGACTGTGCGTTCGGAAACAAGTTCTGTGGTCCGACGAGACTCATAAGGGAGATGTTTCTTGCAATTAAATTAGAAGTAATCAAATCTACAACTATTGTTCATTACATAAACACAATATCTAACATTCGAACTAATTAGGGACACCCACGTAGTGCGGAAACTTTTGGTTCAAAACATTCACATTTGCTAGTACTAACACAAAAGTTGCACTTGCCGCCAACTATTACAGTACATGTGAATTTGCTATTACTGTTAACATCTCCATTAGAGCATCAGGGTTGCATGGAACGCGATTGTTCCCTAACTTAGTGGATATGTAGCTCATTACGTTATTGCCGTAATTATGGGACTTACTGACTTCTAAACTCATAGATTCACTGTCTTAGAATCCTATAAGAGCTTGATTAATTATTATACTTTCCCTTTTTCTACGTTTTATTTTCTTTTCGTTTTCAAAACATTTGTGTTCTATGCAATCGTGTTTGCTTCGTCGTTTTACCTACTATGGGAAAATTTACTGATTCTACATTGTTTCGATTTTTAAATAAGTTATGTTTTTTTATAACAAAGCGCGTTCGCAGGATATGTCCGCGGCCGATGCGGAGGGAGTATGGAGTCCGGACATTGAGCAGAGCTTCCAAGAGGCTCTGGCCATCTACCCACCGTGTGGCCGACGCAAAATTATTCTCTCCGACGAGGGCAAGATGTACGGTGAGTCCAAACATGCTAGAAGTCTTTGTAGGCGCTAGCTTTTGATGTTTCTTTTTCCAAAATTTTAAATATATTATTTGCCAGATAATAATCTGGATGTAAAAGAAAGGAAGTAAACTTTCTAATGACAAAGGAAGAAGATTAGCCATTTAGAATGTAAGGAGTAATGGTTTTCCGGATAGGGCTCGTGAGTTAGATTCTGTCACGCTTGATAGGTCTAAAAAAGTACGAACATGTATGTACTAATGTTACTAAAAGTGTCAACGCTTACACGTCGATTTACCTACACGTCCCTTAAGTTAAATAATGGAGAGATATCAAGGCCACTCCGCCGAAAATGAACAATGGCAGTGGCACGAGACAAAAGCCACTGTAGTACCTATTGAAGTCGACCGACAAAGCGGTTTGCGCAATAGGATTCCGCGGAAAGACGTGAACCGACAATTATTATCTCTCTCGATCAGACCATGTCGCCAATTCCAAGAACCCCATATGTTCTCGCATGTCTTTTGTTTCAGTTGTATAAATACATGAGTGGCAATTAGTCAGCAATGTGTGCTATGCCCCATAAATTAACATCACAAGAGAAATATTTCTAAATTAACCCCCAACTGGTTCTCAATAAGCCACGATTATTAAAATGAAAGCTCTGTTCATGAAAGGGAGGCAGGAGCGAATTTTTTCACGTTACATTGTTAACTTAGAAAGCTCGTTAACAAGAACGTGACGATTGCTACATAAAAGCAACGCTTTGCCTCCAGTAAATTAACTGCCGAAGGAAACGGTTTCTGTTGCTTCAGTATTTTATAGTTAAACGTAGGTAAAGTATTCTTCTGCGTGGCTTTTGTTAAGCCCGGCTGTTGACAACTTGTCAGGGGTCGTCTCGTAGTTCCCTACCAAGTATTATGAAGAAATAATAGTTTGAATAAAACAGTCCGTGAAGTTAGTTGTGAGTCCTGCATGCTTAACCCGAGGAGAATAGTTCCATAACGCTTTCCAAAAAGTAATATTACGGGTGCTATGGAGCAGAATTGACATAGGACAATTATCAGAGGGTGGCAGTGCCATTACAACGCCGCCGGACGCACATTAAGTTTGCGTCAAGCGCCCAACATTATACGTCCCGGTTTTAATTAAAGGACTGCCCGCTCAGCCTCGTCGCGGTGCCAAATGGAATTGCTAAACAAATTTACCACAGGCGATGTGTCCACCTTAAGTGATTTAATAGGCGTAAAGAAATGCGATGTTTAAATTACTTCAAATCTTACGGTTCACACTGCGGAAGGGGAAATTAGGGGAATGTCCAATCTTTTAGGATTGTGATATGCTTTGATGTAGGAATTCAGGTTAATTATTATTTTGTGGCTAGCATCGAGAACATAACTTCTATACAATAACTAATGTAGTTATGTCAGATAAAATACCAAAACAACTATGATAAAAGTCCTGAAATTAATACAGAAAACTTTGTCACATCAAATACGCAGACTCTATTTGTAAACAAGTATGTCTAACTGTTATTACTATGTGAAAAGATGTTGATAATGGCTATCTGTGTGGATAATAATTGCGGACACGCGTCGCGTCGCCCGGACAATATATGACCACATTACTCGAGGACGTGTCCTCCCGCTTAATCTACGTAAAAGTGCGTCACCCTTGTCCGTTTCGTTGCCACCCTCTCCCTTGCCGCCGCCGTAACGTTCCACGGGACACTGTTTTGCTTGATCGTCATGTGCTGCAATAATCCCGCATTCTTTTAGGGTGATATTATTGTGTGTTTATTAAAAGAATAATGGGGAAATTATTTTCCATTTCAGCGGTTGGAAAATTACGTTGTGATGTTTTGTTTTGATAGAGTAGATCTATCTCCTTGAGTGGATCTGTAAGTGACTTTAGGCAAAATTGTAGTATCAAAAGTATAAGTCTCCAAGTTATACGTGCCGGTGAAATACACTTATGTTATTTGACGTCTAATAAACCAAGAATTTTCAGCTCCTTGATCAAATAGCAAAATAAACACAAGGCACGCGTTTATCTAAAAGTTATGACAACTGAAGTCAAGTGCCGATAAAAGTTATCCTAGGCGATACCGTCCTGCTGTTTATTAGATATCCAATACTAGGTCTCCGTCGTTTGCTACTGTATTGAGCCATCAGCTTCGTTATTACATTAGTGAGCCGAGTGCGGCGTGTCATCCACGTGGCGGAGGAGTCACGCGGTGTTGAAGACTGTTAGTTGGGAACAGTTTGCCAACAAAGCCAGTCCTCAGCTTTGCTGGCGGCACGTTCGTGAGTTAAGACATTCAAAACCGCTCAATATCCTGGGAGTATGAAAGTTTCGTCGGCGCACGGCTTCACGTGGTCCGGGGGTGGCAGGCGAGGGGTTCGTCGGGAGGGCTAAACTATGCGAAGAATGCGCAATTAGTGAGCGAGCGAGCGTGTAAGGGGCCCGGCCGCGCCGCTAGGCGGCGAACGCAGTAAGAAAATATAAAGAAGGGGCGGGCCGCCCGCGCCCGTTGTTTAGCGCCCCGCCCGCTTCGGGCATAACTCCCGATTGTCTCCCAAGAAATCCTCCTTAGACCTGTCGCAACTCAACCCTTTCCGTGAGGATTTGCTCCGCATAGCTCCTGTTTGGGTCAGCGTGAAATTCTGCTACAACGCCCGTGTAACTCTACAAAGTCCAATATCTTTCGCAGAGCCTTTGTCATTCAAAGGTCTTCATTTTTGACGAACTGTCCTCGTTACTTCAATATTGTTTCCAATCTGCCGAGCCTTATTTCCAAGTTATTATTAAAATACTCAGTTGTTTCCTATTAACACATTGTTGGCGGCACCCTAATTGTCTTAGATAATATCTAATTATAACCGAATCATGGTGTCGATCGGTGGGGTAGTGGTTGATAATTAGCTTAAATCACATGGAAAATGGCCCTAAAATATGCCGTTTTGAAATATAATTAAAGGCCTTGTTATAATATTAATTTAATACCGGTCATTAAAGTTAGTAATTGGGTCTTAAATGCGTTAGTGAAACAGTTTTGAATAGATGGAAATTAAGTAGGTACATACTTACTTAGGTACAGGCAGACTGGAACAAAACATTGAGATCAATTTATTCTCCAAAAGCGTATAGACGGCACGCACAGACACACGGAGTCCTAATAGACTGATATTATTGATGAAAATATATTTTGTGGGCAAAAGCTCTATAAGCAAAAACAATCGCGAAGTCATGCCTCAGGTACGACGTTAATGTATTTCTGATGGATCTCCAATATCTCCCCAGTTGTCGAATAAATTACTTTTCACAACGCCCCGACCGTAAGACGACCGGGAAATGTGAAAAAAAAATCGTCACACCTAACTGAAATTTAATATACAATTGTGAAACTTGTAAATAAACAAGAAAGTAATTATAAATGTACGACAGTAACAACAAATACCTGTTCAAAAAGAAAATAGTTAATATTCATCGTGTAGCTGGAGCGTGCACGCACAATTTCCTCGCAGAGTGCGCGAGAGCGTGGCCGCGTCGCGCTGGCAATGGACCAAATTAGCCAACTAACGAACTAATAAATAATGATCTCTTGTTTTTCTATTCACTGTGGAATAGAAACGTTTCGACTTGATCCTTCTCTGCACCGCACTATTTATAGAAGGATGCACACGACGTTTCGGGTGAAAGCACTCTTAATGCTCAATTCGCGGGTGCGTATGTCACAAGTGGAAGTTACGTTCGCAGCGGATAACATACGACGTGTATATTCACTTTACTAATTCGTGCTAACAGCAATTTGTTAGAGTGGCCGCACTTACTAATTTTAGCTTAACACCCGCCGTGAAAAGTTTACGACGGTGCCATAATTTCGAAGTAATTTCAAGAATGTTTGACTTAACAGTCTTGAAGAGTTTCCTTCTCGAGATCTAAGCTTTCATTCTAGTTTAATATAAAAATAACTGATATTGCTTTTATCTTGTAGCAGACAGTGTTGAGGCGCGGTATTTAAGGCGCAATGCAGAATATTATGATGAAGGTTATTATTGGCAATAACAGACGCAGGAAACTTTATTTTATTGCGAGTTTATAAATTCCCTCGCAAAAGTAACATGTTCGACTTACTTACACGGACAACTACGTCATAGTTTTGCACAATTGCCAAGAATTGCGTTATTTCACTGCCCTTGTAGGCGCATCCTTAAACACACTTCAGAATCGCAAAAAGTGTACCATAACTAACCCCTTTTTGCCACACTGTGACACTGCTTTATGATGGACAAATTCGTAGTGTTAATCAATATCCGTACAAATAGTTGGTACGTATACGTACGCATTCGCCTCAACGAGCAGGCAAGGGGTTAATTAAATTCGCACCAGCGGCCGCCTCTCGTCGCCATCGCATTCCCCGAATTCAATGAGATTTCAATTTACTTTGCTCTGACCCGCTCTTCCTCTATCGTGTCCATCAATTAATAAACGATGTATGTACTATATGAAAATATCGTCACCAAGTTTCATTTGGTTTTGGTTACTCATTTTATAGTCATTGTCTCTCGCTTTACTTTTCTCGCTTACATTAAGGTAATACGGGTAGAATGATTCGGTTTACTTAAGGAATAGTATATAGCCGATAGCTTAAAAGTTTCTGACGACATTGTAGAGTTCGTTAGTATTGATACAGTTGTTACTACAACGTTTCAGTTGGTTTCAGCGACAGTCTCCCGTTTGAGCGCACGAATAACCAAAGGAACACTAATCAAAATAAAAATATTAATAAACTGTATTTCATATCAAAATAAAAATTTAAAATATCCATCGACAACATTATTCAACGTTAAACCAACTGAAAATTATTTCGCAATCCGAGTTTGCACTGACTACGGACGATCCACCCCGCATTCCTGCCAACTGCAGTTTCAATGATTGAAAATAGCTATTCAAAATATTTTGAAAATTGTTTCATAACAGGATCGACAGAGCTGCCTGCATTGCATTCTACGCGTTTGTCTGAAACAGCTATGCTAAATATTCCGCGGGCAATTGGCACATGTTTTAACCCCTTTATTACTTAAATAAAATATTTCACGGTATTATTCTATTAATGTCGAAGCTTGAATGTTTGGAACTCAATCATGGCGTAACTAGATCGATTAAATGAATTTTTGGATTGGATTTTTTAGGTCAAGGACATTTAGCAGAACAGGATATAGTTTCGGTTTCTTAATTTAACTTCATCTCAAAAATTTCGGGAGTAGTATTCCAAATAAATTGCAGAAAAAAGAAAGTTTTCATACGAAATATTTTATGTCCATAACTTAACAACTTTGACTAATCCATCTTTTATTGTATTACAGGAAGGAACGAGCTGATAGCAAGGTATATAAAACTCAGAACAGGAAAGACGCGCACGAGAAAACAAGTCTCATCCCACATACAGGTGCTAGCTAGACGAAAACTACGGGAAATACAGGCCAAACTCAAAGTGGTTCGTATCTTTTAACATTCCCACAAATATTTATGTAGATCAATATCAATTAGCATTGTTTTTAAATGAAACACTTTCTGAACTAGTGAAGTGACGTTTCATATCGATGTTCTGTTCTCGGTGCCAATAAAAATATATGTCATAGAAGATAAAGAGTATTAAAATATACATATGAATGACATTTAGGATGGTGGGGTGATGAAAGAAAAGGCCATGCAGTCAATGAGCACACTATCTAGCGCACAGATCGTTGCCGGGTTACCGCACCCAGCGTACCACCATACGGTACTCACCTTACAAAAGGCATGCCTTTGTGTTACTAGTTAAAATAAAACTAAATCGCCTTAAATTGTGTTGCTTCACTACTATTTAGGCATGTTGCCAAATGCACGTATTAAGTAAAGAATAGGCGACAATAACACCAATCGAATACTGTAATTGCTTTACTCACATTTTTGTTTCGTTTTCTACCATATTACAAATAATCGACTGGTAATTGGATTGGACTAAAACTTTATTGAAAAAACTGATGAAAGAATCATGTTTATAGACAGACACTTTGTTCAGGGCGTGCACTACATTAAAATAAAATAAAACTCCATTCATGTTTCCATGTTTTACAAACAAAATAATGCTTCAAGTGATGTGTGTAGAATTTAACAACTTGAGCATATAATAACATGAAAGCTTACTTTAACGATAATTATGATTGCAACGATTTTTACTATTTCTTTTACTTTTACAGCAATTTTGGCAACCGGGTCTACAAGCTGGACCATCACAAGAGTGAGTATCTTTCACGCAAATAAATATTTATTATGTTTACCTTCGACATCACTGACATCAATGAAGGATAGGCAATTTAAGTCTAAAGCCAGGTCAGAGGCCTACAGGGTCCCAGAAACGCCTTAAATAAGTCAGACACGAGAGGCCATCACATTCTTAAACGACAAAAAACATCCAAAAATACAGTACTTACTTCGAAATATTTAAAAGAGAACACAGAACTTTTCTCACACTCGTTTAACTTGTAGGTAACACTGTGTGAAGTGACTCGGATTTATGCAAAATATTACTGTTCCCGACTTGATATAAAACAGGACACCCGGCCGGCGTAGCACTTGACCCAATATAGCCAGATTTTCTTCAATGTTTAGTACAATTTAACTGTATAGTCAACAAATATGAGAAAACCAAAACCGCGAGAGAAATTAAAGATTATGCAATATTTGAATAGCCATGACAAAAAAAGCGCCAAAAATGAAGAAATTTACACTCAGCACTAGATGGCTCTAGATAAAGAAGAAGCAATGCATAAATTAGTCCTTAAAGATTGCAATTCAAGGGAATGAATTGCTATCTTTAAGGACTAATGCATACACGATTGATAGTTTAATCGATTTTGACTTGCAACATCAAAGTGCTCTACGCAAACGATTACCAGTGTACAAAAATATAATGCTAGAGCCATCTTAAGCTGCTTCGGATGAAGCCATGAAAGATCATTGTGCATTTTAAGTGACTATAAAGATTTAAAGAAAAAGATTTAAATGCAGCCGCGATATAGTTTTTCATGTATCGCGGCCGCGTTTATAAATATTCAAGTTCACAAACACAAACAGCCACACCCAAAACTACGGAACCTGTAGGCTTTAAAAAAATGATCGGAGAAGAAATAGAACATAAGACACACAACACAGCAGTCAATCGCTCAGTAACTACACAAACCGCTATCTCCAAATTTGGCTCTAATAGAAATCTTGTCTTTGTTCCAGCGTAAAACCGTTCCCTGGTGCGGGCTACAAAGGTGTCCCCGGCGTCGGAGGCGTGGGAGTACCGACCGGGACCGACGTAGCGCCGCCGCCGCCGTGGGAGGGACGCGCTATAGCGACACACAAGCTACGTCTTGTCGAGTTCTCCGCCTTTGTCGAACACCCACGGGATCCAGAAACGGTAAGACTTGAAGACTTGGGAGTTACTGAATGAAGAACCACCATGTAGTCGCAGCCAAACACTTAACATAGACAAAAAAGAGAGGACCAACTATCGAGCCTTGTAGTACCCCAGTTTAACTTTTAAACGTTTTTAGTTGATACAATTTATTTGCTGCAACTTTCTACTGTATATCATTTAGGTATAAATTAATTAAGCTGAACCCAAGGCAAACTTAAGGAAAGAGTTGATTTTTTACCTGCACGGAGTGTAGGCCTAAAATATTTGAAATTTTGATTAACGTACCTTGCTAAATTTTTCGACTTCGTCAATTATACTGGATCAAGTAAGGTAGTAGGTTAGAAGTTATGAGATTCTATCATTTATTGTTTCAAGGCAAATGACCTGACATTGTCAATAACCCACAACATGAGGGATATAAAAAGGCGTCATAAAGTCTGTGGTTGTTTATTGAGTCAACAGACTGAGATTGACGTAAGAGAGAAAACCCGAGGTTTTAGCGATGCAAAAGACCCCTGTTTTAAACTTCACCGCAGAATCAATACTTAACCTAAACCATAATGTTTCTCGAATATTATCTACATAGCATTTCGAAAACGGTGCTTTTAGTGTCCAGTTCTCTAAATTTTTATAGGGCGTGACAACCATTAGTCTGGCACGAGACCGCTCCTCATGGAGAAAGCCCACACATGGGCCCCGTAGACAGCCATGGATTGCATGACTCTCGCGAAGAGCCTCTGGCAGCAGTCTTTCCAACTTTGGAGGAGAAATCCCCCAAAATCAGTTAGGAGCTGCCCTAGCTAGATCCAGTCTTGGAGCTAAACGACGACAGTGCTCCTTGAAGTAAACTCGGTTGTCAAAGACGAAGCATAAAGGCCAAGAAAGATATTGGCATTAACTCGAAGGTCTCGAGCATACATCTGGCCTAACATATCCGTTCTAGTGTTTTGCCGCTATTTACAATAAATGTGAGGAATCCAGATCTAAACCAACACCAGATCAACCATAAGACCGGGTTGATCAGGAGTTCTTATACCGCTGCTTCAGGACACCACTAAAAACGTCACCTTTGACTTTTATAAAATTATATTATATAAAATGTATACCACAATACAACTAAAGGACCGTCAGTGTACACTAACAAATTGAAAGTAACGCACCTTGAACTTTTAGTTCCATGAAATAAATTGTAACTGTCTCGTTGTGACTGACATTATAACTTTATGTTAAAAGATATACTTACTAACAACATAATTGTTCAGTAAAATAAAACTTGAAATGTTAGTGAACAGCGATTTTGTTCAACAAACGTGAAAGAGTAGCAAAAATCCATCTATCCTTAAAACTTTCTCTTTTATGTTAATAACAATATTAAGTTACAATCATTAGCAGAAAATCAATGTTAAAAGTTTCGTACATATATTCTTATTAAAGTGCATTACTGGCAACAGAAAACACTTTGGAGAACTATTCAAATTCCTGCCTCCAATTGAATATACTACGAACATTTTTATAACCGTAATCTTTTGTTTTGTTTCCAGTACCCCAGTTCGGCGCCGGCGCAACATCTATTTGTTCATATAGGCGGTACAGTTACATACGCAGATCCTTTATTAGAGGTAAGACACTATTCTAGTTATCTTATCTTCAAAAGATCCAAATATTTTGTAGAAAATGATTCTACATTAAGATAAGGCTCCTACTTAAATGCATCAACAAAAAAAGTTCGGTTTTCTTTCCTTCAGCTTTGAACCTTTTACGTCAATGATATTATGAACCACAACTATCCATCTTCCTCAATGTTTAAAAACAATAAGGAATATTCCAATTTTTTCCTTAATCTTTTGAATTGTATCTTAATCCCTCTTTTTTGTTCCACAGTCGGTAGACGTACAACAGATTAACGATAAGTTCCCTGAGAAGAAAGGTGGCCTCAAAGAGTTATATGAGAAGGGACCCAGAAATGCCTTCTTCCTGGTCAAATTCTGGGCGGACCTGAACACAAATAACTTGGATGATCCAGGGGCTTTCTACGGGGTCACTAGTGTGTAAGTATATCATTGATTAACGGCTGCCTGCAGCTCTGTTTGCGTAAAATTTGTGTCCCCAACCCACCGCATTGCATCCAATCGCACCCCACACATGTTATCTTGATTAATTTACATGGTTTAAATATAATTTAAAGCATTCAGAAATAATTAAACAATTTACCAGTTTTTTTTAGTAGTTATTGGATTGGATTCAGGAGATTATCCCTACACCCAAACTTTTACATCTTTATAATAATAGTATAGAAATAGGTATAGATTAAATCATTATAATGCTCTTTTTAAAATAACGAATATAAATGTCCTTTGTGAACAAGAATCTATCTAAGCATCTATCTGTGGTACATAGAGAGAGATCGTAAGAGCAAAAAACATTATACCCATGGTTAACATCTGTATTTCTTGCGTCAAAAGACAGGGTAGACTTAAATAAATGCCCAATGATATTATTATTTTTACGACTGTGACGCCATAAAATGCGTTAAAATTGTAGCTATTCCAAACTGTTACGTCAAATAATAAGAATGTTATGTTAGGCATTGATTGATACATTGATATCATGCCAAGACTTAGAGACCATACTGATGGACACATAGTTGTCATCATTATTGTTGATAGACTGTAGATGATCTTATATGTATCCCATCATCTCATTATCATCGGCCAACTTAGGCCGGCCATAGACGGATTGCTTGAAGCAGTCAATATCGACTGTTTCACATTATATATGTTGCAGTCAATACTCTTAACCAGTCAAAAGTACTATTGACTAGCAAAATCAGTCAAAAGTACTTTTGACCGTATGCTTTAGTCAATAGTACTTATGACTAAAATAACAGTTAAAACTACTTTTGCCCAATGGAGCTGGTTAAAAGTACTTTTGACTAAGTGATTCCGTCAAAAGTGGTTTTGACTGGTTGTATCAGTCAAAACCACTTTTGATGGATTGCTTTTGCTGTGTAATTCAAAGTACCATAATAGTTTGAGTTGCATGAATAAATAATTCTTCATTGTAGAGTGTTTTTTTTTTTTTTTGTAAAGCGGAGCGCTCGTTTTATTTCTAAAGCGGAGGAAGAGGGCTTTCGAAGAAAGGTCGACGGAGCCCCGCTACGCGGGGCTCATTTTTCTGTCTACAAGGTTTAAAGGAACCTAACCAAACCGAACCTCGAATTGCCCCTGAAGTCGACCGTCTTCTTCTCGTTCAAAAGCATAAAGTTGTTCAGCTGGTATTTAGATAGGAGTGTATGTAATGGGGCACTGAGAAAAAAAATATTGGTAAAAACGACTTGGGTCACTCCGACACGGACAGGTTAGGTTAGAATTGTTTTAAATCACCCAAAAGTAGGAGCAGTGGAGTGGAGTGGTTTTGACTGATGCTTTATTGCAGTTAAAACTACTTTTGACGAAGAGCGTCAGTCAATAGTACTTTTAACCGCAAATTTGCAGTCAAAAGTACTAATAACCAATAATTTTCAGTCAAAACCACTTTTGACCAACCTGTTCAGTCAAAAGTGCTTTTGACTGATTTTGCTAGCCAATAGTACTTTTGACTAGTTAAGAGTTTTGACTGCAACATATACAATACACGGATCGCGCGCGCAGTCGAAATGCTTCAGGAGCAGTTAGCAATGGCAGCTTCAATCAGTTCGATTAGACAGCTTAGCAGCATAGCTTCAGTATAGGTCCATCACTGGCCAACTGCTCGAGCAGGCCATGTATTAGACTGACTACTCATTTTTACTATTCCTCTTTGCCAAAACTGGCCATAATTATGAGGACATTAACTTATGTTTTTGCAACAAACCAAGAGAAAAAGGCATAACTCTTTATCCAGAATGACACTTCGATCCATTATTCGTTTTTTACAAAGTAATTATCCATGAGGTTGATTTCAATTTTGAAAACAAATACCTAAATTAAATACTTAGATAGTTTAGGCACAGCATGTATTCTTCCGTACTTCTCTATATCTACTAATATCCCCTTTCAAATATCACACAACCTGTCACTTTGCTCATCCGAAAATCTCCTTTATTACAGGTACGAAAGCAATGAAAACATGACCATAACGTGTAGTACTAAGGTCTGTTCGTTCGGCAAACAAGTTGTCGAGAAGGTGGAAACAGAGTACGCGCGCTTTGAAGGTGGCCGTTTCGTGTATCGTATACACCGGTCGCCAATGTGCGAGTACATGGTGAACTTCATACACAAGCTGAAGCATCTGCCCGAGAAATATATGATGAACAGCGTGTTAGAAAACTTCACTATACTACAGGTAAGTCGAGACCCAAAGATTTTTATTTTCCCGAACTAATGAAGCCCGAAAGTAATTTTCGTTAAGGTTCCCAAAATTGTTGAGTTTTTAGTCTGAGACTTGCCAGATTGCCGCGTCCCGCGTCTTCTGGAGTATTTATCCAGAAGACGTGGGTCCGAGTCCCAATCGCAGCTGATTTTTTCTCACTGACTCCATACAACAATCTAAGTCAAAGGTTACGCAGTATGTTTTATAAAAGTTCACATTTTGCCTATACACATTTTGCACCACATAATAAAACCCGCGTTTATTTTTAATTACTACCTTTTTGCAACACGATCAGCAAAAAATGCGCCCCTCGGCAATTAAATAGCTAGTGCCTTTAATCGGCGTAGTTTAATTGTAATGATACTTATAGAGTTATGTGTTGCGCTACCCGCGAGCATGTGGAGCATCCACTGCGCAACCAGCATACTGAAGTGTCATTCACGGTTTGATAAGTCTGTTAGCGTTGAAAAGTAAATAATGTCAAAACTTTTTCTGTTCTTCTTGGTAAGACTTTTCCCCCTGTTTGTTTTCCCTTCCGCAATTCTCTATGGCCGTGTAGGAATTTTCAAATGTCGTTTTTGAGCCTTTGTTGACATAAATATGTCTATTAAACTTATCCATAAACTAGCTATTTCACGTGATTTCGTTCCCTTTCTAAAGCCTTCCTCTATAAATGGATTATCTAACACAGACAGCATTTTTCAATTCGAACTAGTAATTCTTGAGACGAATGCTTTCAACCAAACAAATCTTCAGCTTTATAATATTAAGTGTAGATGATGCCCTCAAATCGTATCGCTACCCGGTTTCTACAATCGATTCGGCGGCAATGTCTTTCTTACTGTATCTTTGTCTGTATGTGTCACCAGATCAGGCGGAGTACACAGACCATAAAGTCATACCTTATAGTCCTCGAAAATTTAGGCAGAGGTATCCTTATGGTTCTACTTTTTAAGTTCCATGTAATCGTCTACGATTACGGTCGTACGTGCGATCTACCGCACAAACAGTAGTTTAGTAGTAGGTAACTAAAATTATATAAAACTAGGACTTTGTAGGGGATACAAAATACAAACTAACGTTTCATCTTTTTTGTCCCCAGGTGGTGTCAAACAGAGACACGCAAGAGACATTATTATGTGCCGCGTTTGTGTTTGAAGTGTCGAACAGTGAGCACGGAGCGCAGCATCACATCTACAGGCTCGTCAAAGACTGAACGCGCTCCGCACGCCACACTACTCCCGTACAACCATTCCTTACGCCTCCGTGGACTATGAACATGGATACCTGACTTGTCTGCGTTCGTCGGCGGGTGCGCGCACACATGTAAACTTCAAGAAAACGTCGAAGAAGTAAAACTAGACGTCAACGAACGTTTAGGATGTATGCGTGTGCCGGTCGGTCAATCTAGGCAGACTTGTATGTCCATAGTGTATAGTCTCTGCGACCAGACCCGCCGGCCGCCTCGCCACTGGCGCCCTCTCGCGGTCGCAATCGAGTGCTGTCCTAATTTCACTCCTACTCGTAAACACCTTTCTCTTTAGATTCAAAAATAAAAATATTTGTTGTTATTAAACCTAAAATAGCAAAATGTGATCTGAAAATTACGCTACAAGTATTTTTGTAACTGAGTGTTTATTATACATAGCTCAATTTTAAATATTCTATCGTAGTCCTGATCCCTTGAATCGGCAACTGTAAGATCGGTGTCGTCAATATAGGCTCCCTTGTCTATAAGTAGGTTTTATTCTCACATTATGTTTTTTCGTAATACTCTCAGTCTAAAATGATTTCTATAAGGTTCTAAGATAAAGAGAGTAACAATAATATTTTACATAATTCTTAAAATACGAAATATCGTTCGGTATACTTCGCGTGTAAAAAATATCATATATAAATTTATATAGATTTGAATACACACAGTGCCTCTATAATTATGTTACATTAACATAAATTACTCGAGCATATTTAGTCTTTAAACTGCATTAGAACATTGAAGAGAAAAATTGTAAGATAATGCACAAGTGAAAAGGTTAAACTTTAGTGTAGTATACCATGAAAATAATAGGTTTAATAAGTATATATATAGAGTTAACGACACCTATTCTCTTTCAGTTAAGTGCTCGTGGTACAATTTACCGTCGCTATGTTTAGTTATCTTTTCAAACCAGTCCAAATCTTTCTGTCCCTTAGCCTTAGTATAGAAATCTTTCTTCATTACTTTATAATTTGGCATCTATTGTTTTCTTTCGAGTATTTTATTATGCTTTAATTATTATTTTTCATTTTGCCTTGTTATTTTTAGGTCTTTTTGAGACATAGCATTTTATCTAGTTTCTATGTACGTTTTGCCAGATTTGACTTACTATTGCAGTCTTTGCCACATTAAACTAGGTACTTAGGGTATGGTATTGTACCTACATTGTACATATTCTATTGTTATGTACGTAAAGTTAATAGTGTCCATGTGTTCACACGGTCTGCTAGATCTAAAATTGTAACATATGAAATTAATGAGAAATCTTGTATGATCGTGTACCTACAATATGTACATATCTGAAACATTTTTCTTTGTTGTGGGACGCTATCTTCGCGCGTTCCGAGGCAGCTTCACCTCCAGACCCTTACTGCAGTTTCCATTTCTACAATTAATCACTGTACATCCTTCTATTTCCATGAAACTAATATAAAGCAATAATGTCCGCTTTGCTTCCAATTTCAAAGTACAAATGAGTGTCCACACTACTCGACATACTTGCATAAATATGTAACGTGGCAATGATTTGATCTCTCTTTTAGTCAAATATATTTAGGGTCCTCCCGTGCGTGCTTTGGTGCGCTCATTTAATTTTACACAGTGTTAAGTTTATGTGCATTAAATAGTGTTTAGTTTCAAGACATGAGGTAGGAAAATATTATCTTAGATAATAAAATAAGAGATTTTTGTATTTATTTGATAGAGTTATATTAGATAAATTGTAAAGTGACTAGCTTTAAGGTTCTTTTTTTATATGGCGATAGTCGTTCAGGAACTTATCCGTGAAGTTGTCACATATTTAGTACTTAAGAAAGAAAAACTTAATTTTTGTTGCAACTGTAGATTTCCTTGTCCAATACTCTTTTTTAAGATTTGTGTGATCAAAATTACTTTTTTTCACAATTCTTATTGAAATTCTGACAACTTTGGTGTCTTTGCAATACGACGGCGTGTTCAATAATTAGTAAAAGAGATCTGCCCTGTTGTGATTTTATATTTTAATGTTAATATTTACTCAATCAAATGAGATTAACTCAAATCATTTGAGTCCAGTGCAACCGCATCGGAGTCGAATATAGTTTTTCTAAAGGTACGAGTTTATAGCCGACTGCAAACAGCGGCGGCAATCGAAATGTCGCTGCGACACAACTGGTTTCTATAAGTATATTTTTATGAACTACCTTCCGCAGCTAGCGACACGTCGGCGTCGCAAGACCGCAAATGACATGTCGTCGGACTGCAGATCAGTATGTCACTGTCACTGGGTTTATAGCTCGTCGAATCTTTCTCTAAACATAAAGGAAATTAATTTCACGAAATATTCATAACTAACTGATTGCCGTCTGACTGACTGTCGCTGCGATATGTCGCGATGTCACGTCATGTGTTGCTGCTGTTTGTAGTCGACTACAAACTGGTACCTTAAACTTAATAAAACATGGAATTGTTTGATGCCGATGGCAATATTCAATATAGATATCGTTAGGTCGTGTTGTGTAAATAAAATAATTTTAGCGCATTTCTTTCAGTTAGTATTTGTAAGCGGTTTTTGCTTCTATACAAGTCTTTCATATCGACAATCAGCCATATCAATATGAAAATATAAAAGAATTAGTCGGCGGAGTTGGAGACAATCATTTGCAATCGGCTGCAATTACTTTCTATTTTATATAGTTTTGTCTATAATAAGTTTTTTTGAAGAATTCCTTTGTTGATTTCTTTCCAATCGACATAGCAAATGATTTTTTACAATACTAGCCGACAGTGTACAGTATTTTAAAGATAATACTACGTTAAAGATTTGTATGAAAATTTAATTATATTGTCTTCATAAAATCATGTGTATTATTATTTCAGAATCTCTTATCTGACGACCTGAACATTTGATAACAGAATAAATATTTGTAATCAACCTCCATGAAGAAAATCCGGATTAGGATTATCACAAGAACATTTAAATAGATATCTTGGGTACAGTTCAATCAACATACTTACACAAGAAATTTTAATATAAGCAACAGATAACACGTGATAAATAAATAATTTCTTAGGGTTCCCTAAGTGACTGAAAAGATACCTACATTTCAAAATCAGTCTTTATTCAAATACCTACAGAATACGATGGTCTATTATTTAATGGTATACCCCCAACAGAATAAGCATCAAATTAATAAACTATTACCGAATTCTGAATGGTAGGTACTTATTGAGAACCGTTTCAGTAATAATCACCCTGATTGGTTTTACAAAAGTCCTTTTAGAAGGGGATTAATGTATTTAAAAAAAAAATATTTTAATTCCTAGTTAAAACTGAATGACGACGGGATATTTTAGTTAGTAGAAAAAGGATGTAATAAATTTAAAAATGTCCAAATTATCCAACCGACAAATTATGGTAATGAACCTAGTGTTCTATTTTGTTAATCAAAATCCAAATTATTTAATGAGAGATATTTATTAATCAACCCAAGATAATGTCCAAATTATTTATGATAAGATAACAAGACATTTCCAAGGACTGATCAACAAAATTTATTTAGTTGTCAGTGATATCTGTGGAGGTAAGTTTATTTGATTTTTTTTGTTGTAAATAAAATGTTTCAAACACCTAATAAATAACAAGAAAATGCATATATGACGAAATATCTGTGCCTGTTCTTAGCATAAATTAGCACCAGTTTTGCCCACCAAACACGACTGTAAGACAGATTTGTCGGGTAAATTCATACGTGTATGACTACTGGTATACATTGAGCTCTCACTGCACAGGCTTAATAAGACTTAAAGCAAGTTTTTTTAAAAGGGTTAGGGAAACGGGAAACCATTGTGGACAAAAACTGAGCGACCGACCTTCCGGATAATAATTAAATATAGTCCTTCTAACCGATTTCGGTCAAAGCTCAAGGCAGCCAATTTTAGCGACCACTGGCACGGGAGAAATTATAGTACTATAAAATACAATTAAATATTGTGAAAAAAGCGTTTAGGATATCTAGTGCCATGAAGTTTTAATATTTCAGCCTCAATAAGGGCTTATCTCTAAATACCACTTATCTCAGAGCCCAAAAGATTTTTCAAGAGGTGGATCGAAGTACAAGAACACTTAGGTAAAAGTGCATTACTAATCAGAAAAATATGTGAATTGTGAGATATTTTATGATTAACAAAACAATAATGGCAATGTGCTAGATCACAATAATGCAGATGAATCATCATCATATCAGCCGTAAGACGTCCACTGCTGAACATAGGCCTCCCCTTTAGACTTTCAGTAGGACCGGTTATAAGCGGCTTGCATCCAGACGAATCATGGCCTTAGAAATGCTTGCAAAGTATTACCAAGAATTCCGTATAATAAATAAATAATGATTTTATCCACATGATGATGAATTATAGAGAAGAATGGAAGGAAAATACATGCTGCGCCCGCCAACCACAAACAAATCGGTATAAATACAGGAAAAAAAACAAATACAGGAAAATATGATACCTACTGAATTACTTTAGAGCCGCCACTTCTTATTGACCACCGCTGAATAAACTGGTCTGGGGTTATTAGAATTTATGTAGGACTCAATACAACATGGTAAAAATTAGCATTTCAAAGCTACCATATTAAGGTAGGAGGAGGTAATCAACACTCCACAGAAGAGATAGCATAGCTCTATCTGTAGGCCATAGGCATTGAAGACCACAATTTGTGGTGTGCATTTCACTGGCCCAAAAGTGAATTTTGGTAACACAAAACAGACGATATAACATTTTATACAAATCTTATGAGGTGCATGTCTGTTACAAATTAATACTGTTTTTAGATGGCGGTCTACAGGCAAATTGGGTTGATCGCCACTGTAGTGATACTATGTTCATTCCTTACGATAGGAGGAAGTGGTAAGTAAACCTTCAGTTATTAAAATGACAGTGATGAAAATTAATCTTTGGAGCTTGCGTTGCGAAAGGTGGAAAGAAAAGAGGAAGGCCTTTGCTCCGAAGTAGGACAGAGTAGGCTAGAGAAAAAAATCCTTGACTTGACTAATCCCGAACATTATTTAATTACGATTGAAACTCAAAACTGAAATATTGATTTGTGGCCTCTTCTACCAGTACTACACTACATCATGATTAATAATTAAAGACAGAGTAGATAAATAAAGAAGAGTTATAAACCGTGCAGGTTTGCACAGTACTACGCAAGACCGTTCTTTCAAATTCATGGACTAGTGAACTGAACAAACACGTTATTACTTTACAGAGGACGTGAAGTGTGCAGCTCGCTCTGTTGGCATTGAAGGTAGATCAGTGGTCTGCGTATGCAACGCAACCTACTGCGACACTGTCACACGAGTGAACCCAGCACGAGGCACGTTCGTCATCTACACTTCGAACCAGGTAAGATGCATTTGATTTTGGACCAGTGTTAAGATGCGCTTACCGAAGTCTGTCTTTGGATTTTGATACACCCATCATAGCGAGTTTCCTTCGTGCCTTGGAAAGCATGTAGATGTCCATGTCCCAGCTGTTATTTGTAAGAAATTCTTTGACAGCCGTTACTGTTAGTGCGAAGCTTTTAAGTCTGACAACCAGGAGCGGCTTATCCAGGGGCGATACACCTCACTGGGTTGTGGAGATTAGATAGGCAGTTGTAAAAAACGAATGATCAGCTGAATCCGGTTCGAGTTGAAACCAACTCCAAATTGGTTGGGAAATGGATAAATAATGATGGACACAGTATCGCAAAATGGAATGGCTTTTTACTGGGTTATTTGGAAGATGATAGAAAGCGCTTAAAGCAAAACGCTTGCCAAAATTGTAAGTGCGTTAAGGCAGATTGGCAGCGGTTCTTACTGCAGACTGCCGCATAACTTCAAAACCTTGTATTGAAAAGTAGAAAAAAAGGAAAGTAAGAAACCTTACATCGACGGTTATTATGAGAGGCTGGTAGCACCTGGATGAACGTCCAGAAAAGTAAACGATTGGAGAAGAATGACTGCTTAAGGTCGAAGGATATTATAATAAACGCCCAGACCTACGCCAATAGATAAAGCAAAGCTTTTCATTATCACGTGGTAGGTATAAGTGCGCTAAATGCTAAGCGGACTATACGATATTATCTATGTTGATGTATGGCTTTTAATTTGTTAAAGTGGTGGTAGTTGCGTTTCTAATCTTACATTTAAGTATCGAAAGATGATTATTGACGTCAAAAATCACACTACGTAAGAACGTTCTACGCAGTGTAGTTTTTTTCGATTTTAGCCGATTGCTTACCTCCGTAGGCAATTGCTGTATGCAATCCAATTATCATCCCTTTTAGCCGAGCATAGCGATATAGCCCTGCTTTAGTTTACCAGTGAATCAGGAAAAAAAACTTATTTTCTCATAACTCTGTAACAGGCTGGCAAAAGATTCGAAAAGAGCTTCGGCGAAATCAAAACGGTACCACCAACCGAACCTCAGGATGACCCAGGGGACTTACTATCTGAAATAGAACCCGAACCTCTCCCTGATCTGCCTGTAGGTGGAATTCTGGACCCACCACCAATTATTGAAGACGACGATGATGATGGTGAAGATAGAATATCTGGAGGTACGTATATATATATGATCTAAACTAAATGATCAAAAACTTTAAAAGATTTTTCACGATTAAAACCTAATGCCTGTATTTTCCCGTAGGTAGAGTTTAGGAAGATTCTGTTGAACACTTGTCTTAATGAGCAGATGCAACACGACCCTTATATCAACATCACATGCCGTTGACACTTTTTTAGACAATAGTGTTCAACAGGTGTTTAAATTTATTAAGACGGCTTATGTTCAGCAAAAGAGTTTTTAACTGAGGCATTTAAAGTGAATGTCCATCCATCCTTTAAGTAGGTACCTATGAACCTGGTCGAGGGAATCATTCCATCACCGTGACCCCGGTACATAAAGGGCTATTGAAGGACACCGTGGATTTCGCAAGTGGATATGGCACTTGGATACTAAATAAAATACGTATTTAATGAGGGATTAAAAAAATGATAAGTAAATTAAATCTACCCAAGTAGGCGCTGAGGATTTTTTGATATGTAAATTCAACCATGTCAAAAATAAATACCGAAGTACTATCCACATCCTACGGAAAATTGCAAAAATATCGAAGGCATGAGAACCCGGTTATAAGCTACTTCATCCTCTGTTATTAAAACGAAAAATAGAGATCTCAACGGCATATCAAGATCAACCTAATAAACAACTAGCTAAGAGTCGGATTTCCATCATTCCGCGCTGTTGAATTTCCAACGTGTTTTTAGCAACCTAATAAGCATAACGTCTTCTTCTACCTCTTTACAGTCATAGGACTTCTGAGCAACGTAGTCCTGCGAGTCTACTCGATCGTCAACTACCAAATTATTGAAGGATTCGGTGGATCCGTTACTGATGCAGCTGCAATAAACTGGCGAAACTTATCCGAAGCTGCGCAAGAGAAATTGATAACGTAAGATAACATATTCATAAACTTTTAAGAGGGCAAATATTCTGCATAGAATGAATTAAAATTACCTTGAGCAGTTAGGCACTGACCCAGCATTGCCTGATCCATCTATGCATATATGCGTAGAAAAGTATAAAGACTATGTAGACGAGCTCGTATATCGTCGATATACCTCGTCTACACATAATAAATAAGTCTAAGTATGTAGTATGAAAAACCTAAGAAACAATGTTTCTTTATACGAGTATGTTTGTTTTACTCATTATATTATCTAACAACTTATCTGCAAATTGATTGCTAAGCTTTCGCTCGATATCCGCTAATTAATTATTCAGTAGATAAACAAATTCCTAAACGATGTTTGTTATGTTTTGTCACAGCAAAAATGGGTACTATGTATAACTACTTAATTGTGTAGGGGTATGGACTTAGATCACGCCTTATTTTGAGTAATCTCATAATGTGTACAAAGAATGGAAAAGAGTAGAAAACTAAGTAGGGCTGGATCTTCTACCAGTAAAGATAAGATCACCATTCTACCAGTTCATAATAACCTACCCCTAAAACTCAACCTAATCGTCTCCTAATTTCAGTACCTACTTTGGGCCTGAAGGACTCGAGTTCAACTTAATCCGAGTGCCCATCGCTGGTTGCGACTTCTCGGAATATCCATACACGTATGCCGAGACTCCTTGGTACGATACTACGCTATCAAACTTCTCACTGTCGGAACATGACTTCTTCTTGAAGGTAAATAGTGTTCTAGACACATCTCGCAACAAAAATAAATAATTTAAATGTAACCATTTAGAACTGTAGTCAAAATTTAAACCATTAATAAAATTAAACCATGTCGGACTTAAACCAAGGAAAAAGCAATAATGAGACCCTTGATACCTTTATCATACAGTTTCATCTTACTCCTCGTTAGAGAAATGAAATTATGATTATGAAATTATCCCCGCAGTCATCATTTTATGGGGTTCGTGAGATGTCGGATGATGATGACCAGGAAGAAACAGATTGTTCCTAAAGACCTGCCGCTATTTTAACTCCTGTTTGAACTACGCTCTTCCCATTTCAGTTGCCAATGATCAAGAGAGCTCAAAGAGTAGCCACAGACGAAATAAAAATCACAGCCAGTGCCTGGTCTCCGCCTGTATGGATGAAAACAAATGAAAGGATCACTGGATTCGCGCAACTAAAACCTGAATTTTATCAGGCTTATGCCGATTACCATCTTCGGTAAGTTTAATACCAAAACAAGTATTACTTAGTTCTTTTTTAAATATGTTCTGGGTTCTCTAAGAAGCTTTACCCCACGTTTCTGAGGATTTGCGGAATTTATATAGATGGTATAAATAATTCCAAGTTCTTTAGATCGAAGCCTATTGCGCTTGCATAAGTCACTAGAAGTATTTATTGCTCTCTGAAGTAAAATAAACTATTGTTTTCCTTTAAACTATATCTAAATGTAGACAATTTATCTCATTATAGTTTCATCGAGGAATACGATAAAGCGAACGTGAAGATTTGGGCTATAACTACAACTAACGAACCGATCAACGGGATTGTACCATTCGTACAGTTCAACTCGCTGGGATGGTTCCCTAATCAGCTGGTGAGTGCAAACTTAAAAGACAATCACCTGTTTTGTTTACAGTGACACATAAGACTGGATTTCCTACCAAGTATAGCTAGGAAAAGATGGTGCTGATGAAAAGTTTGATCAGAAAGTTAATCCAAAAAATCAGTATGAGGAAAATTATAGACTATGGAAGATATCCATCGAAAAATTAGAGATTACTATTGATCATGATACTAGCAGCAGTAGCAGATAGTACCAACAAATAAGATAGGGACATGAAGGATTTAGAATAAGTTGGGAGGCTGAAAGTCGGAGATTGAATTTGGGCATTTTAACCAGCCGTGGTACAAACAAGCAGGGTAAACTAAACAAATGAATATTTTTTGATTACAGGGTCACTGGCTTGCAGAAAACCTTGGTCCGACAATAAAGAACTCCCGTTATAACCAGACCTTGATTATTGCAGTAGACGATCAGCGGTATCTTCTACCTGTCTATTTAGCAGGAGTAAGTACTCGCAAGTTATTGAAAACTTATATTGGTAGTATGTACCTAACTAGTTAAGGCTCAGATGTTTCTGCTATTCTCTAAGTCATCGTCGACGAGCTCAGTTTTATCCTCCAGCCACGGCATAAAGCTAAGTTGAATATCTATCAAAGGACAATCTTAAGTTTCGACAAGGAGGCTGCGTTGACCGAAAGCTGTAGCCCTAAGAGCCCTAGCTAAAAGAAGCTGACCAAAGTCAAATCATTTATTCCAATTAGGGCATCAAAGCGGCACTTTTGACCTTGAATAATAAACCTTGTTCTCAATAAATAAAGAATCTCATTTATTTTACAGATGGAACTCGCAGCTCCAAAATCTATTGATTACATGGATGGAGTAGCTGTACATTGGTATGGAAATTTCTTCCCGCCACAAATACTAAGCGCTATACAGAATCGGTATCCCGGGAAAATACTTCTAGCAACAGAAGCTTGTGAAGGTACTTGAAAATAAAATTATTTTGTTCTGTACTCAGCTTGATGTAATCACTGGCTAGAGGGATAGACTAGGTATATGAACCATCGAATTAAGAGTTGAATCGACTGGGAGACAATTATTGAGCTTTAAAAATACGCCATGTATTTTGGGAGAAATCACAAAACCAACACCATCATATATAAATGAATACCTGAAATAATCAATTCAACCTAGAAACTAATAAACTCACTAATTGCTTTCATTCAATTGCTAGTTTCTGCCCGTAACTTCGTTGGCTTGGACTCTTGAAGTTTTGGCCCCCACGCATCGGGCCCGCGCTTTTGCTATTTGCGTATGTGTAGATTCAAGAACACTTAAAATCAAATTTTAATAGTTATTTCCGAAAATGATCCCCTAGGCACAACAAACAAACTTCACGTCTTTATAATATTAATAGTATTGACTAATTTTTTTTCATTTTATAATCATTCAGGATCTATGCCATGGAACTCAGAAAAAGTTGTTCTTGGATCTTGGAGACGAGCAGGAAGATACGTCAAGAGTATCTTGGAGGTATGTACAAACATGGATAGGTAGTTTCAAAGTCTTATGAACAACAGTGCATTAAAAACTTTTGTTTGATACCAGGACTTGAACCACTTTGTTGTTGGTTGGATTGACTGGAACCTTTGCCTGAACGACCATGGAGGACCCAACTGGGTAGACAATTTCGTAGACGCGCCTATTCTAGTATACGCAGACAAAGACGAGTTTATCAAACAACCAATATACTATGCATTGGGTCACTTTTCCAAATTCATACCAAGAGGGTCTCGGAGAGTGAGAGTGGATCAAAGGAGTCTTGCAAGTATAGAAAATGTTGTTGTGAGAAAACCCAATGGCAATCTCGTTATGGTTCTACAGAACAGGTATTTAAACTTTTTGTAGTATTCATAATTCCTTTAAATTAACTGAAAATTGAATTTTGGATTCGTTCTTAAACCTAAGTAAAACAATTAAAAATCTGAATTCAGTAAATTCCTGAATAAGTCAGGACTTATAATGGACCACACTGCATGAACTGGTGCAATGTGTAAATTGCCTAAATGCCAATACCCCATCAAGTATTATTTCAAAGAAGATTTTAAAGTTTAAACTGGACAAAGGCACAACTGCCAGTCATCAGTGAGCTATCCAAGTACTCATCACAAAAAATTTTACAACTTTTGTTTCAGACGAAAAAGACCAATGAATGTGAAGATTTATATTAGCAGCAGTAGATACATTGAACTTACAATGGAGCCTGAATGCGTGAAGACAGTGGAAGTCAACCCTTAGGATAAAAAACACTCATGACTAAATAAAATTATTTATTTTACAACATTAACACTTTTTTTTATAATTTTTATAATATATCACCTGAACATTTGATCAGATCAAACCAAACAAACAAAAAGAAAACTAGATACACAGCAAATTGTGTAATTAATTTATGGTTCAAGAAAAATAAACTACCCGAAGCAGTCATTGACCCTACCTATCACTATTTACAAAAAAGAGAATCAAAGCTTATTATAATTATCATTGTCAACATTTAAAAAAATGAAATACAATACATAATTTTACATTTAGATTCCTGTATAGATAAAAAAGGTGTAGACAACTATATAGCAACCTTACTTGGCACCAACTCTTAGATTTGACCTTTAACACTGGCAACTTATTAAAAATCAAAAATATCAACCTAGCTATTACTATACAAGGCTCAGTAATTTGACAGTAAGGTTATTTTATCTAGAGGCCAAACTCGACAGACAACTCTACTTCTAATGAGCCCCTCAGGAACAGGTCCGTATGACCTTGAGTCTGCAGAATTACCAGAATTGTCACCTTCTAACCAGACATGACCTCTAGGAACTACTTGGCTAGTAAGTGGAAAGTTACCTCTAACGCGATCTCCGGGAAGGGCTACTATCCTTTTACAAATATTCTGTTTAGGGTTGGACGGGCTCCTGGATATCACAATATCACCGCGCCGCAAGCGTTGTACACGCGGAGATATATGCTCGGTGAACAGTATGTTGTTGGTCTCAAGCGTAGGTTCCATTGAAGGTCCTGAGCACTGCAAACAAAGATTATCAGATGTAATAAATTCGACGTATGGGTTTGTAGTCGGTTTTTTAGACAGGTATTCAAAATTCTGTATATACCATGACAAAGTCTCCAACATATTCGAACGCGCAATGTGTAACACAAGCTGTTTGTAAAGCGTATCCCAGAAAACCGCAGGTTTTGCCAATAAATCTTTGGAAGGCCATTTTACAAGGTTATGTTTATAAAGTATAATGACGATGTCTTCTATTCTAAGGAAACTGCCATTGCTTCATCATTTATTTCTTCAATTCTAATTTATCTATAGTCAAAGCTGAGGAAAATTCGTCAAGAAAACATCACAAAAATTGATAATATTTTCGTTTTTCACAGGTGACATTGACAATTAAGTTATTTGACAATTGACACTTTGACAGCATGACAGCTTGTCTATCAGCAAGTGCTGTCAAAATATCATTGACCCTCGTTTCTTTTTTTTATCTCTGAAAGCACTGACCACAAAGCGTATGAATTTTGAATCTCAACTTTTCTATAGTCTCCATATATAAGCCACAATCTATGATTAAGCATAGAATACACTTGTTGTTGTCTTGTAACGCACGCGTTTTAAAAATATTTCTGTTTCCTTTATCTACACTTAGAAAATTAAAAACGTACCGATGAAGCATGTGCGCCAGCGCCAGCCACATGATTTATGTGTATAAGTAGCTACAAAACATCGACAAGTTTGAAGAAGCACCAAAAATGAGCCCCATTCATACGAGCGTTTTTTTCTGGGCATTAAAAATAAAATAATAATAATAATAAAAGTTTATTGACCATAAGTTTAGTTTACAGTACACCGGTAAAACATATTACATATTTTAATAAAGTGAAGCAAAAATTGACGGTATACAGAGAAAAGTTCTTTACCTCCCGTGCTAGTCAAGGACTGTGTTACGGCAAGGTAAGATTCTCGCTCATGGAATAATAGTCATAACTTGAACACGTTAAGACAGTTTTTACTAATTACATCTGTTTTGCTATGAATCATAGATGACGATAACGAGTTAAAAGTTTAGCGTAAACAAGTAGTATATGCAAAGAAATCAGACAATGCAACTACTAACCTTATTTCAAGATTACAAAGCGTTTTCACAATAACAATATTTGTTCGGAATTTTTAATAAAACAAGCGTTAAAAAAAAATGAAAAGGTGTCTAAAACTAAAGAATAAAATTAATTGATGTGTTTACTGTGCGTACATACGTGTGTATAATAATTGTATACTATCTCATTCAAATAATGTTTGTGTTTAGTACACCTGTGTTAAGTACATTTTCAGTTTACATGATTGCTTTATAATGTATAGATTAAATATATTTATATCTATATTTTAATTACTGTATATACTATATATATTTATATTATAATAATTTATTAAGTTCATATAATGTTTTATAAACTTGTTTAGTACTATCGGTATTCAATAAAATATATATTTAATAATAATAATTACTGACATATTTGTATAAGTTTTTCAGTCTGTTCATAATCCAAGTCACTCAGAAACTCATCCAGAGTTCTTTTACATACAAATCTCGTCATATCTTTAAGAGGTTTAATTTTACTTATGCGATTGTACAATAGAGGAGCCAAGAAATAAGAGAAACACTGTGCAAACGTGGTTCTGCATGGTGGGACGTCATATACTTCATGCGCTCTTCTAAAAGATTTGGTAACCGGTTTTTCGTAGGAATGTTGCTTCAAGACAATTTTTTTAATAAAGAGTTGGCGAATATTTAGAACTCCAAACTCTTTGTACAACGCAGTTGTGGAATATCTAAATGTTTTAAAATTAATCACCTTTAGAATACATCTGTGAGCCCTTTCTGTTGTTATAAGAGTACTTTTTCTAGCACCACCCCAAGCAGAGATACCATAAGTTACTATTGACTGGCATAGTGCAAAATATACAGTTTTGTTTGTAGCTTTGTCTTTTAAGTTTCTTATCTTTTTAAAAATCGGTATAAGTTTACGAATGCGAGATTTTAGATTATTAATATGTTGTTTCCAATTTAAATTTTCATCAATATCAACTCCAAGGTATTTAACACTTTTACTATGAGATAAGACAGGGCACTCGCAATAATTTGCAGCAGAACAATTAGAGAAATGAGCTTTTAAATTAAAGTCGGTAGGTTGTAAATTATTTTTAATACTAAATGTTATAAATTTTGTTTTTTTAAGATTTATGGTTAGCAGATTACGGTCAAGCCATTCAATTATATTTTTAAGACCATTCTCAGCTGTCATATTTACATCACTCCATGTTTTTTGTTGAAATAAGATCACAGTATCGTCAGCAAAAGTGATCACTTTTGAATCGGGTAATTCAATTTTACAAAGATTATTGACATAAATCAGGAATAATGTTGGTCCAAGTACTGATCCTTGCGGAACACCGAAACCAACAACATTCTTAGAGCTAAGATAGTTACCAATTTTTACAGTCTGAGTCCTATTACTAAGATAGTTTTTGAAAAGATCAAGTGGTACACCTCGAATGCCTATAGCCTCCAATTTGCAAATTAGCAGAGGGATTGAGACAGTATCAAAGGCCTTGGCTAAATCTAGAAAAACACCAACGCATTTATTTTTGTGGTCGAGATTACTGGTTACATTGTTAACTAGATGTTCAACCGCATCTATTGTTGATTTGTTCCTTCTAAAACCAAATTGATTATTAGAAAGAACGTTATTTTTCTCTAAGTAGCTTACAAGCCTAATGTTTATTAATTTCTCCAGGATTTTAGCCATAGTAGGTAAAAGGGATATCGGACGATAATTGGCGATACTGTCTCGCTCCCCCGACTTGAATATTGGTATAACAATTGAGTCCTTTAATACATTAGGAAACTCTCCACACGTAAGACATAAGTTAAATATGTGTGTCAAAGGCTCAATGAGAAGGTTAGCACTTTTTTTTATAAACACGGATGATATTCCATCCCAACCAGTAGAATTTGTATTTTTTAAGGACTTAATAATATTTTTAACTTCCGTTTCATCAGTTTGCAATAATACAAAAGAGTTCATCGGGCTGTGATTACATTTAAACCCTTGCACAAGATCATTTTCCGTAAGCTTTAACTTTTGTAAGATGTCAGTCGATAGTTTGGATGCCATATTAGTAAAAAAGTCATTTACAAAATCGACCGATTCTTGAGGAGTAGATTTTGTTTTTAATAGTTCATATGGACTTTGAGATTTTTCAGAGTGTTTTAGATTACATACACGCTTAACGACATTCCAGGTTTTTTTAATATCACTCTTGACAGCATTTAAATCTGCTTTATCGTGCTCATTTTTTAGATTATGGAGAATGCGATTACAATGATTCCTGTAACGCCTGTAGGTAATCTCTAGATCTTTATCATTAGGTACCTTATTATGTCTTCTGTGTAACGTATCTCTAAATCTAATACAACGCAGAAGACCAGGGGTTACCCATGGTTGAAAAGTCTGTCGCCTGTTGGGCACAATGACCTGGTGACTGCTTTTTTGTCTGATTTCGGATAAAGTTTCGATGAGCAATTCAGTCGCTTTATTTGGATCTTGCAATGTTGTTATACAAGACCAATCAATGTCCTTCAAAAGTTTAAGAGCTTTTTCATAATTCAGACGAAGCAATGTCTTTTCTGATTTGTTGTACTTACTTTTTTGTGTTAAGGGAATAATACAGAATATACTACTGTGATCAGAAACTGATGATTCACAGACTATTGTCAGCATTTTCAAATTAGGCTTTGCGAAACAGTGATCAATGCATTTATTGAGACGCGTAGGAAATTGATGGCTAGGTAATAGACCGTATGTGGCAAGAAGATTCAAATACTCATCGGATTTCTGGTCTGTGCTATTACAACTCACGTCAATATTTATGTCCCCTGTTAGATAAACATTAGGTATGTGTTTAATGTCTATTAGAAGTTCTTCCAAGGACCCAACAAAATTGGTGAGGGAGGCAAACGATGGTGACCTGTATATACAAATAAAAGCATGGCTTTTACCTACTCTTATCACCAAGCAGTCTGCATCAGCAAGATTAGGCTCATATACTGTGACATGTGGTAAATAGCTCCTTATATAGACAACTACACCACTATTCTGGTTAATATGGTTTCTAGTATAGAATGAATTAAATTGCTCTAGTTTAGGTATCACATCCGAATTTTGTAGCCAACATTCTGTGAGAATTATAATATCATAGTCTATTTTACTCCTAGCAATAAAAACTTTAAAATGTTCAAAATTTTTGTGTATGCTTCGTATATTTTGAACAATAATTCTAAGAGATGATTCTGTTCCAAGTTTGTACTGCGTAAACGCTTCTGGATCCTCGACCAAAAATGAATCACCAACGTTGATCGTATTATCAACCTCGGTGACCACCTCATCTATGTTGCTACCCATAACAACCATATTTAGCATTAACAATAGCAGAATTATATTTTTGGTCGACGATTGTAGTTTCTGAGATTTGTAAGTTGTTATTAATATTGTCGGACATGAAGTTTGCAAAGTAGACTGATATAAATAATATTACATATATTTCTAAATATGATATAATAAATAAAATATAATAGTAGTATAGAAATATTAATATATAATATATTATAATAATTATAATGCATATAATATTACTGTTAGAGTTTAAAGAAGTATAAAAAATAGTAAATAACGAGAAAAAGTACCATATTTCCACATGATCTTCAACAACAGCTAGTCATTCAGCGGTTAAATCCTTAAGTTGATTTAGGGAATTGATGACCATGGCAGGCTGTCCGTCTTCCTTGCGTAGGAGTATGTTTCCTCTTGAGGCCCAGCAGTACTTATATGAACCATTTTTCACCAGTTCTCGAGCGGCTGCCAGAATCTTTTTTGACATAAGAGTGAGAGATTCCGATATATAAACCCGTGAAAAGACTCCGTTAAATCCCAAAGTATCCGTACTTAACGGTTTATCTTTGTTGTCAGAGTTGTATTTTTTCACAGCTTTTAGCACTGCTTCTTTATTTTTGGCGTTCTGGTACTCAATAATAATAGGTCCATTTTTTCTACCTCTTCTATAAATAGTCTTATGTTCATCAATTGTTGGTATTTTTAGGGTGTTATATACGTTGTAGACAATATTCTGCACATCTTCGTTATCATGTAGTGGAATATTTCTTATTTCTAATGTGTTTTTCAGAATTTGTTTTTGGAAAACATTTACCTGAGTTTCCAGCAGATTAATACGCTCTATAGCTGCTTCATGCTTTGTTTCAAGGGTTAACACCCTGTCGCGGATATCATTATAGCTGGCAGCATTTTCTTCGAGTTGTTTTTTTATTTCGATGTTGGACTGGAGTATCTCGCTATTTTGCAATTTAATTACAGCCATTTCGGTGGTCATCATTTCTTTGAAGGACTTTAGAAGGTCACTTTTTAGGTCCTCAAGTTGTTGCTCGTCAGGATTTCTCCGTTTTCTTAAGTTGATATTACGTATAATATCTTGGTTTTGTGATACATTTACAAGGGTAAGATCTGGATTCGACGAGGACTTACTTGGTGTTCGATGCATTTTATCTGAATTCCTTGCGTATACTATACTCGCTGGCTTGTAGCAGTGTCGATGGCGCGCGGTGCTAGTAACGACGTCACACGTTCAACACACGAAAGATAGCAGCAACGCGGACGGCGCAGGAGCAGGACAGCAATTTTGAGGTGGTTCCTTTTTCCTCGCGGGTCGCGGGTGTGCGGGCGCACCTCCGCTGCGTGGATGGTTGGTGTACGCAGCAATAGCGATTAAGCCGTCAAAGTTATGCACTAATATCGGGTAAAGCAAGCAACTTATTTATGCGGAGCAAAGGGTCACACGTCTGTTCTCGATGCTAGTTTGGGCGAAGATGAGAAAAGAGAAAAGAGCCAAAATAGAACAAAAATGCATTCCCATGTATCTCAAAATCAAAATCGAAGTCATTATCAACTCATTTAATTCAAATATGGCAGTTTTAGGCACTTGTCAAAGCGTAAATCTCTATGGAGAAGAACGGGCAAGGAACTCCAAAGGTACTCTTTTCTCTTCACTCTTTTCTTTTTTTCGATTTTAAAGCGCATCGTTTTTTCGAACTTTATTTCGATTTTAAGTTCTGAGCACTGAAGTTAAAGTTCAATTTACCTTATCATTCCAACGCAACGCTTTTTTGAAACCCGTACAAAAACCGCTCGTGCATATTGGGGTTAATGTTCTAAAGATAAATGGGCAGCATGTTTTAGTCGATTTTTATAGCAAGTCGACTAAGCTCCGATTGATAATGTATTTGAGACTTGAATTGACATAATGACAGCTGCAGGCAGGATCAAACAGATTATTGTGTGGTGGAATTCGCTGGGGCATATCGAGCATAGCGATTCGTTCGTCACAAAAATTGTTTTAATAAAGTGAAATAACATAATCCACGGCGCATTAAACGTTTATCTTTGTCCTTTGTTCATTGGCTTTACAACAAAATTATATGTGTACTAAAATTCGTCTCGCCACGGTTAACCCATCTGCTTTCACATTAGAATTTCATTTCTATGGGATTATTTCTACAGAAATCAACGGTGAACTGTAGAATATATTTGTTTTCGATTTACGAAGTAGTGTTAGATGTTTACGTTATCAAGTGTTCGCGGTGTTCTATGTTTATGCCTGGTTAGAGTAGAATCAATATTGTACTAGAACGTTAACCTATTGTTGTGAAATGAGTGTGCATATTTAGTGTACCATTGAGTTATGAGCACCTGATGGAAGATTAGCATCGCCGCCGAAGCTCAGGAATTTAAAACCAAGTAAGTGTATTTTTTGTTCTTGGTTCCTGATCCCAAATCTTGGAAATATGCATGACTCACGCGTGTTTCGCTTTAAAGATCATTTCTGATATGAATAAACAATTGGTCGTTTGTAATAAATTAGGTAGCATTAGAGTAAGGTCTTTAAGTAGTGGTATTCCAAGTATTTTTGGTGAGATACCAAGCTAAGTTACTTCAACTGAATATATAATCATGTGTTTGAATTTGGAATCAATCAGTTCTTTTTAGTGATCATAAAGTAATGGTTCAGTGCATTAAGTTGTTTCATTACATTCATGAGACAAGACAATACAGAATTTATCTGAATAAGTTATTGTTATTAGTAGTTTGTAAATAAGTTCCCATTTTCTGTGATAAGTGTAGCCTTAATATACTAGCAGGTGAGTCTTTAATCTTCTACTTACATAAAGACATCTACCAACCTGGTCTGGGGCCACATAATCTTTTTAAACTTCACAAAGCAGAGACTAAAATTAAATGACAGGGTAAAGCTAAGTCTCTTTGTCTTCATCCCAACAATAAAAATGTTTCAGCAGCATTCATACTATTTCTTAAAATTGCTATTTCAACAATATTGTTGATGAAAAATAAATTTTCCTGTTGTAAAACATTCTCACAGAAACCTGAAACACTGACCTCTTTTAATCAAAGTTCACATAAACAAATAAGTCTGATAAAAAAAATATGTGCTACTAGAGTCAACAACTAGAAAAACATGAATCTATTGATAGCAACTAATTATTATTTATGTCTTTATTTAAATGATTTGAAGAATGTAGAGAGCAATCTCTTAATTGCATATTGCTGATGGAAATTTCTTGAGATCTTAAGAAAAATTGGCAGTGTTGAAGAGGAGTGTTTTCATGCCATTTATTAGTTTATCATATATGTAGTTTAGTTTTTTTATCTTTTTTATTTATTAATGCACATTTTTTGCTCTATTTTTTTTTTATAGCATTGTCTTTCTCTGTTAACTGAAATTCTCTTGGTGCAACAAGATACAGATTCTCTTTCTAAGAAATATTTTCCTTTCAAAAATACAATTAAGAAGAGGAGAAAAATGATAATAAGTGGTGGAGGATCAACACAAATAAGTATCAGCACCATACATAAGTAATCAACTTAGAACTTTACAGAACTAGACATCGGACTTGGAATAAAAGTAGTAAAAATTCCCATAACTACCGATTTTATTGCAATATATCTCTTTGTTATAAGATTCTTATTCCTTCATATCCTTTTTTTATTACGTTCGAACTTGCTGAATTGGCCTGCAATAGCATAGTTGGTAATGCAACTGGAGTACTTATCCAGAACAATGCAGGTTCAACTCCTGCCCGCAGTCGAATATGTTTTAGAGAGGAAGAAGGACACTCAATACATAGGCTTATTCACTGATGGTACTCATCTCTCTTTATATTTACTGGATGCCAGACATCTAGTTTATTTATGATTTTGAGAGAAATAAATTAAATTGCATGCAGAAAAAAGTAACAAATAAATTACTTGACTGTATAAACTGACCACAATCAAAACATAATTCTACTATTAACCCTGCTATCAAACTTGTGCCTTGAACTAAAGACTGCTAAGCCCTTTGCGAACTGGTGGGATGATACAGACTAACAGTAGCCTATATGATCCCACTGCTTGGCAAAGTCCTTACCAGTGACTTTCAACTCTATTATTCCATGGCTAACTTAATACTTAATTGCATTATTTCAATGTCTATAATCTCTTTTATTTCCAACAGAAACCATGGGGAGGTTCTCAGGAAAGAAATGCCGACTATTGTCGATGTTATGGCTGACGGGCAGCTTCTTCTTCGTGGAGCTCATCGTCGGCTACATCACCAACTCCATGGCCCTCGTAGCAGACTCATTTCATATGTTAAGTGATGTTGCTGCACTTGTAATCGCATTTTTATCAGTTAAGGTAAGTTTTGTTGTACAAATAAAATAATTTTAAATGATTATATTTTAAGGCCAAATTTTGAAACATCATACTCGGCAAGTCGGCACTGGCAATTCTTTTTGCATTAAACAGTCTGAAGTATCTTTAAATTTTCCCAGATATGAGACCTAGATCGATTTTTCGCCCACACAACCCCCGTAACGATTTCCATAATAGTAAATCATTAGAGCTCTTTTCGGGAAAGACAAAATACTGCTGATTTAATGTACCTAATATGATATTAAATTCTATGAATTTTATTGAGGGCCTTTAAAATGATTAAATTCTATTGAGAGCGAATCTGCATTAGCACTGCCAAGTCAACCTTTCGTCAGTTACACGGATTTCAACAAAGCTATGTTGTGTTGTACTGATTTGTGCTATGCTGTCCCTGACAATATGTCTTGTTTTTCTTTTCGCATTCAATGTCCACAAGTATATTACAGGGTCTCTGATAAAAAATAGTCTTTTAAACTGCAATTTAAATCGCACGACAGATAAGATTAAAATATTATCTTCACTCAAAATAACAAAAACATCCTCAATTCTCTTCCTCATTTATTATATTATATATTTTTAAATATGATTAATATCTAATCATATTTAAAAATAATGAAAACATTTATTTCCTCATTAAGTAGAAGAAAATATTTTTCCTTATACAAGATTTTTCTCACGAATGCACGCCTTCTCACATAGCAGCGTAGTCATAATATTGACTCAATGAACCGATTTGGCTCATGACATCATCGTAATTACATATTAGCAAATAATTTAAACTACCGTGTTTCAAGTAAGTAATTCAAGAATCAAATAATGAGTCATCTGAAAAAATCTAAAATATTGAAGGGAAAGTATGAGTAGGACTCATTTTGAAGGATTGTTAACAATCGCCTTCAGATAGTCGAAAAAAGGGAAAATCTCTTTTCATGATTTTAAAGCTGTACGAATTTTTGAGACACACTTTTAATTAGTAAGATAAGAAGTAAGATCCCGAAAGGTAATATCCGACCTTTTTTATAAGTCTGCATGGACACTTAAGAAACCTTACCAGTTTTATTTTTTACCCAGATGTCGCCAAAGAAATGGTCAAAGAATACATTCGGGTGGGCCCGCGCCGAAGTTCTAGGAGCGCTGGTAAACGCAGTGTTCCTGGTAGCACTGTGTTTCAGCATCACTGTGGAGGCTGTGAAGAGATTCATCGAAATTGAGATGATTCACGACGCGAAACTGCTGGTCGCTGTCGGAACATTGGGTTTGATACTCAATATTGTGGGGCTGTTTCTATTCCATGGTGAGTATTTTCAAGCTTGATGCACTGAAAACTTACGGAACTATGTCTCGTTGTAGGATTAAACAAATAACTCTGGACAGATTGCCGACTTACTGGCATTCAGTTAATTGTCCATCTCCACAATCTGTCCAAATTAAAGTATAGCATTTATTTCAAGTAAATCAGTTACAGAGACTTTAGAAATGTCAAAAGGCTAAAAAGAAATGGATCTAAAGGCCCGGTCACAAGACATAATAATAGAAGAATAATGAAAGTAGTGCAATTGGTCATTCCAAAGCGGAAAGCTGGAAAAAACGGGCAATGCAAGTCCAGTCTGACAAAATATGAACCGGAATTACAAATACTGTACGATACTGTCAATTTTATGCGTTGGCTCACAAAGTAAGCTCATTTAATCCACAGAAAATCTACGTAAAATTAATTCATTACCAACATATCACATTTGCATGAATAATTTTGACAGTTAATTCTTTTAAATACATGATATGACAGGGAGCCAATTAAAGTATCGAAATAATTATATTTGATCGTTTAATAAACATTGATAATCAGCACGCTATCGCTCATCGGCATCGGCCTTCCTAACATGTAGATTATTGCACTCTTTCAAGATTAAAGGATTTGCATATCTACGTCAGAGAACACATTTCCTTAAGTACTTTAAGAGTAAGAAAATGTTGTGCATTCATTTCTTATAGTATAATTTTTCCCATCCTTACTGGCAAATGTCTCAAAGGCGTACCAATTAAGGTTCAAATTCGAGCACATGTAATTATCATTATCATTTGCATTAGCAGCCTTTTCCAAGTACTGATGAGTAGAAACCTCCGCCATTTGTATCATCATAGTAAGCCAGCTTGTGATTAGGGGTTTTACCGATCACGACGGGAATGACTAAGTTCAAAGTATCTTTGAAAACACATTAAAACTAATGAAACGATTGGCAATGGTAAATTGCGGAATCCTCTACCGATTAATGTATGTATATGTTTACCTCCACTAAACGAGTAATAAATCTTCAATGTAAATATTTGCAAATAAGTACCAAAAACTGATCCATGAATATCAGTAATACGTGAACACAAAGTCCTTAAACATGTTATAGTCGACTGGACAATGAGAATCATTTGCCATTTCTTAAAAGGTAACGGAAACAAAATCATTGATTCCGTATTCTAACTTCGTTCTATAGTCCTGCGTGCCGCTATGTCCCGGGCTTTAAATTTTATTGTTTCGTACCAATCTTACTGTTTAACCATTGAACTACACACAATACAGTTGCGTGCTTTGAAATACAATCATCCTCCTTAATAAACTTTATCTAGTTTTATGTAGCATTATTGTAAAAAAAAAAACATTTTGTCTATGAATTAAGACCTCATCTGAACAACATTCTCGAGCTGCAGTCAAAGAGTAAATTAAATCTAACTGTACGTCGACCTTGCCATTGCGTCACAATGCAAACATTCTTTACGACCGGTTCAGACAGGGACCTAAATAATAAATATTTATTACATGCTTGTTTTTAAACAACATCCAAGTCGAATCTGGAATTCTTCGAACATTTTTTACTTCCTATAAAGAGCGGAGAATCGATCTTTTTCCGGTTCGCGTTATCGAATACAGTTTGTTGATGGCATTTTGTAGTAGTAGTAGGCAATAATATGAGTACTATCAAATATGATTCATTTTGAAAGTATGTCAGCTACACGTTGTCCAATGGTAATTCATTGTTTTGTATTAGTCATCTGAATAGATTAAATTTTCTACTTGAAGCTTGAAGTGGAAGCTGGGGTCAAAACTATGTGCACTTGACCACAAATATTGATGGTACTTTAAAGTTGAGATCGTCTGATCTTGGCGTAGGTCGGAGTTTTAGGCCAATATTACAGAACGTTTCTCAGAAATCAAGCTGATTGATTGAAAATAGTTTTAAGTTATGCCTGAGTTTTGAATGGTGTACCGGGTATAAAGGTTTTAGTATTTCCCCATTACCGTCATCATACAGCCTAAATTCACCCTTTATCTCACTGTTTAAAGGTCAATCTGTGTGCTAGCCGTGGAGATACCAAAACGACAGTTTTGTAATATACACACCTACATATTCTGAAAAAGTTTTGATTGCACGATGCTTCTAAGCCAAAAGTAAACCTAGCTGAATGCGAGTGGCATGGAAATGAGTCTAGTTCAAAAGTAGCGCTCAAAAGTTTCGAGTTTTCTGCCTGCTAATATTTGTATAAAGAACCAGTACGAGTATGTTCTAAAGACTCATTAAAAAGTGTTATTTTCCTGTAAGTGAACTAGATGCAACACCCAATAATTTAAAACTCAAAACAACTAAAGACACGGCGCCTTTCCTTATCAGTATCGCCGATACAGCTTGCTCTACATTTGAAGTGTCTCCCGTTTGTTTTTGTCTTGAAGAATCCTTTACCGTTCTTAATTTTTTTCATAAGACTTATAAGTCAGTTCCTTTGTTTAACATGTTTTTACTAAGTGGCAGGAGAAATAAGTGGTGAGATGACCCATATATGCACAACATAACTTGCCGGTTTCCTGCGGTGATTTTCTCTCACGCTTTTTCAAAATCGCCCATAATTCGGGGTTACTAAGGGAAGAGGATACTACATGGCCAAAAATATCCTTAGCCTACGAAGATTATTAGTGTATCTTTACCGATATTTGTTATTTTATGTTTCTAAACTATTTTTTTTTCTCGTAGATCACGGTGGCGGCCACGGTCATTCCCACGGCGGAGTCCCACCGCCAGCCAACGTAAGACACCTCACAGAGATAGTTAACAGTAATGCAGACATGGCATTAGGCCATAACGCGACTGACACAGAAGAGACTGACGAAATGGTCCCGCCGAAACCTAACAAAGTACCAAATAATAAGAAGCAAGCGCCTTGCAGAGCGGCCCACGATCCTGGACATATGAATATGAAAGGCGTGTTCCTGCATATCCTGTCTGATGCTTTAGGTGAGTGATTATTTTGTGATAGTGTTGTTTTATATTTGTAAGGCAATTTACTTACTTTTCATAAACAAATTGGCTATTATAGGTATGAGCTTACATTATAGAATGCCACTGAGAATATAAGACAGAAAAAAGGAAGAATAATTGTCCCTTCGTTTGATTCCTATGTAAAACAAGTGAATATATGTCCACCGAAAACATTGCATGTGTGCTAGGAGCTCACTCACACATTTATAAAAAAGTATGGCTTTACGAAAAATGTAACGTTTTGTTTTGAACTCGGAATCTGGATATTATATAATCTAAGAGGAAGGATGTCAATATGAGTTGGAATTACCGAATTGTAAGCTCGTGTAGGGATTTCCAAGTTAATCCATAAGCTTTTATGAGTTTCGATACTAAATATGCAGTAATCAAATTATCATGACGTCTACTCGTAAAAACCTGAACCATGCAACCAATTGCGTCAGGACCAGCTGCATGTTAAATTGAAAGAAATACCTTTTTATTTATTTGTGACATCAATACCAACAATGTCTGCCAGTGGGCGGGTAGAACAAAAAGGTAGCAGCGATGACACAATTACGTCATTAGCTGTTACATTTTCTCTTTTGTATAACACCCACTTTATTTCATACCTCTTTAGCAAAGAGGTTACGATAACGTCACTTCAATACTTTATTATTTAACACACTCTAATTTTAAATAATGTAGCTTGTCTGTTTACACTTTCTTAGGATTCGTTTCAACACTCACTTATCTTACAAGTAGAAAATAGAAATGGAAATTGTTCTACGTGCTGACGACAAATCAAATAATAAGTGAAAGTTGGATATGACTGCGTACATGCGGATTTTAATTGCGTCTAATCAACGAGTTGTAGGCAACTGCATTTGAATCCCTCTTTTGCCATTTTATTACATTATTATCGTCAACATTTAAAATATGACCGATTTTTCCTTAAAATAAGATCGTTGTATAGTTTTTTTAAGAGGAAAACCCGTTATTTTTTGCGAAGAAAAGTTAACCATAGTTCTCCCGAATACGGTAGATATTCCAATCGGAGAGATCGACTCATAACAGATTTTTTTTCTAACGCAAAATCTAATTATGGATCGAAACTCGTGTGTACCTGGGGCGGGGAGTAGTGTTAATCAAAGCACTGTAACATTTAGGTCAACGAACACTGCCTTAGCCTACAAACGTTTAGTTAAACTAGTGGTTAGCGCTATCGTCTGTTCGCGATATCGCGTGTGAAATCCACACCATTGATCCGAAAAGGCGATTGCTCGTTTGGCTCGTTTAGTTTGTACGAGTGGTTTAAGTGGTTTACAATCAAGTGATTATGCATTTCGTGTTCGAATGAGATTGATTTACCTAGTTAATTTAATCGAAGTGAATAATTTGAATGTTAATTAAGTTTCATAGTTTTTTTATAAACCTACTGTAGGTGTACCTACTATTTACTAAAAAACCGACCTCTTCTTTTGACTCTACAGGACCAGAAAATTAGATTCTTAAATTCGCAATATTAGCTTAATTGTAACATTTTTATAAGGAAATTGAAATAACACTAAATTCGAAGGATTTTACCTTATTCTCATTGACAACTATAAATATTTAAATTCTCAGAACGTGATTAATACAAACTCAAAGAATTCATTCTAGTTGTAGTACCTAGACCACAAACAACCTCGTTGATTTCTATGTTTATTCATTGCATTGCTTGGTATTTCCAGTACGAAAACAACGTTATTTATTACCTAATCGGTACAGTCTTCTGGAAACCAACTCGGTTTTTCTTCGTAATAAAAATAAATTGAAACATTTCTCTCTACCCACACGAGTCATAAAATTTTAAGAAACTATGCTATTTAAAAATGTTAGCCGATGAACTAGATACACACATACAACAATATTGCATCATAACATCATTATTAGATAATAAATTAGTATCAATAGCGCCATAACGGGTTGCCATTCAGTGCCAAAATCTTCTTCAAACATTGCCAAAAAATAAAAGTTGAATTTTATCCAACCCTTTTTTAACTGAGACTCGATTGCGTGGGATGATAATAACGCTCAATTTATTCATAACTAAATTCACTTTCAGAATAATCAGAATAGCTAGAAATAATATAGTCTAATTTTTTAGGGCTAATTTTTCCGCTTGGCAAATTAGCAATTTTTCTAGTCCGTTTTGTCTCTAATAATAATGATAAAGGTCATAACTGTCCACAATATTTGATAGCTACCGCCTTTAGCTTAATTATTTTGAAGCTAGTGCAGCTTTCAGTATATCTTCTTATAGGCAGCTATGACAGTATAACAGTCATTCTTTCAAAAAATTCATCCATCATTTCTCTGGACCTCCCTTAATCATTGACACTATTTCGTTACTGTCCTCCTCTTCACCAATCTATCTGAGGTTTCCCCTTTTTTGTATATGCCTTTGCAAGACAACCGTGACAGTCGGGACAGTCTTGGGAACTCGGGTCAAAAGAAGGTATCCTCATTTGACCCAAGTTCGCAAGAAGGAAGATTATGAAACACCATCTTTCATACAATCCTGAATCCATCCAATTTTTGGGTCTCTCAAAATCTTCAAGACTGAACTGACATTGTTAGAACTCTGAAGACAAACCCGGACATGCGGCACATTAGTCCTGGGGCCTAAGTCTACTAATTTATAAACGTTACAATGGTCTCTCAATGGTGTGTTTTTGACAGTTTTTGTATGGCAAATCTGTCAAAAACTTACCATTGAGAGACCATTGTGACGTATATAAATAAGTAGACTTAGGCCCCTGGATGGTAAGTGTTTAAAATTTTACTACACATCGTTTTCAATGTAAATTAATGTCATTCAAGTATTCTCCCTCATACACGCGATACAACGTAAGTCAATACCCAACAGTAACTTGACCCTTGAACGCGAGTCACACGCTGTGACGTTGTACTACTCTCCATTCACTGTCAACGAAGGTTTTGTAGTCTAGCACTAAACCTTGATACACTTGAACCATAGACAAGTCTGCCTTGGCATTGACTAAATACTTTCGATAAGGAAATTGCTTATACAGCCGTGACAAACTCGAATAAAAAAGTTTCCAATATTTTCCAACGTAATTGAAAAGAAAATTGCTTGTTTAATTCTTGTTAACATTTAATTAAAGTCGTAAAAGTTCTGGAATCACTCTATTGTGTAATTTAACATGGAAAATATAATTATCATTTCGGAATCCGTAAAATAGTTAATTGAATCGTTTTTTCTCGATGGATTTCAGCTAATTCATTAGTGGTTCATTTATTTTTATAATCACCACAAATTGTTAAATCAGTATTATTTACCTGCCTCAGTTAACCAGTTCAATCTGTGGGTCGGTAATTAGTTCATTACCTAAATGGGACAATGGCAATGCGCACTACATTAGTGAAGTACGCTAAAGACAGCTTATCCCTCGTTATAGCATTTGAAAGTCGAGTAAATTGTTTTTTTTTTTTAAGTTGTTAACATGACTATTATTATACGTGAACATGAACGTTATTATTTTTCGAAAAGTATTAATTTCTAAGCCGATGAACCGCTATCTGAAATTATAATCGAAACTCTTTGGCATTATTAGTGTGTAGATAGGATCAAACATTCAATTCGTCCAATTGACCCAAGAGTCAATGGCCTAACGTTGTTTATCGATTGCTTGTCTGTACTTAATTTTCAAGAATGCCTAAAAATAACAGGAAAATAATAAGTCTTACATTTTATCGAACCTAAGGTATTTTTAATAGATGACTGATTACAAGTTGAAAAGTATTTTTTACTTAAAATGTACCTATAGGATAAGGATATAAAATAATAATTAATGTTTCAGTAACACTAAACTATCCAACTCGTGAAGCCGAAAATATGTTTAGCTTGACAATTTAACCTGTATAGGGTTAGCGTACTTTTATTTAGGTGTAACCTAGACAACCCGTCCTAGGTCGAGGCTTGGTGAATTATAAGCCAAGCCTGCGTCCCTTCGGTGGTAAATTCAGGCTGTTTGTTCTTGAAAATCTTATTATTAACTCAAGCTACTCAAAACAAGCATATACCTAAATTAAACATCAACCTCCTTCAACCATTGTATTATTCACAAGCTAAGTTCTTGTGTTATTATAAACAGCTATTGTTATACCCATTGATCGGTTCTTGCAAATTAAACTAGACCTTTTGTAGTCTAAGGTTTCGCATTCAAAGGCCGGTCAAAGGGACCTAGTGCATAATAAATGGCAATGGCCGCTAAAAGAAAATTGGAGCATGTCAACCACTTAGCATGTATCTTTCCACGAAGTTATAAAGACCACAAAGACGGACAATTGAGGAAATCGCATCCACTTATGCCCCATTAAGTTCTTTGCGTTTGATAGTTCATTCTTTTTGAAGGACAGTTTTGTCTATAGAAATTGTTGTCTTTGCAATATCAAGGTTAGGTACTGAGTATAATTCATAAAACTTACCGTTTATTTAAAACAAACTTTATTTGTACTTTTCTCTCTATAGACCTTGCCTGCTACCTCTATTGTTTTTTAAAATAATTTAGTAGTTTGTGAAATGGGACCTTTTTTATCATGGTAAAATCATCAAATGAGTCCCCCTACTTAGGGCGAAGCGGGAGGGACTGTAGATAGTCCCGGGGACCCTGAGTGAAAATGGACCTTAGGGTCGGATTGGCACCAAATCCGACTTAAAATATTCTATCAATCACAGGAGACACAAGACAAGAGACAAAACTCTTGATAAGGATTTCCATCTTATATTTTCCGCTCCGCTCGTCTCTTCTCTGGATTGGTGGAAGCATAAACATAATCAGTCTATTATTTCCAATTGCTGGGACACAGGCCTCTTTTCCGTTACAGGGAATGGACTCTAATTCACCTCATCTGACCCGGGGCTCCGGGTTGCTAGATGGCACAAGTCTTGAATTTCTGATAGAATCTCCGGACATGCCAGATTTCTCATGTTTTCCTTCGCTAATAAATTACAGTCTCGAAACCACGACCCACAACTTACAGTCGGTATTACCAATGCTTTTTTGAAAAACGATTCTCATTCATGAAAATAACAAGCAAGTTACTGATAACAATTTTTTCACGAAGGCCTCGTAAGGAAGTGCATCGGCTTATTTCAAGGTGCTAACCGTGATCCGGCTGATTAAAAAAAAGAAAAACATGCCCATCCTATATTGACTGTCATTGACATTATTTTGATAGTAAAACAAACGCGAAACAGTAGTAACCTTGTACCAATTTCACGAAAGGTGCGTTATCGTGACAGTAATCTGATCAGTTACGCTGATCAACGGTCAATTAATCAATTACTTTACTTTCAAGGGTAACATTACATAGTACGTAGAACACATTCTTTGAGAAATTACGAAACTTGGCTGATAATTGATTAACGACCCTTTAGTCAGATAAGCGCTTCATGATCGATTGTTTTGGTAACTGAATATGTAGTTCTAATCGAATTTTGATCATCGAGGCCGGTTTCATTGGAGATTAATCCTTAACACAAATACAGACAGGAGCGGTTATTCAATGTCACCTGCATGAACCAAAGTTTTATAGCAACAGATTATAGATATGTAAGACGGGTTGAATCACCCGCTTGACTAATGCATATGACTAAACTCAACCCTGTATTACAGTGCATAGGTGTGTGCACAAATATTCGCAATCTTCCTTCTTTTACTCTCACTATCCATTGGAATGAGACGGCAAACCGATGTGAAAGATCAGGCGCTGGACCAATGGCTAGCTTGTATTATTTATGGGAAAGGCAGAAAGAAAATTTATGTGTTAACTCAATCGTTAACACCTGGCTTTATCACATGGCGCTTTGATAACCCCTATTTAGTTAATGATATAAATAAAGCCGTTAGTGTTTTGTTTGCAGAGTCAAGATATACCTACATATTGCGTTTTTTTTTAATGAAAGGTTGCGGTTTTAATACTTTTTCCTGCAAGTTACCCTTTAGAGTCCTATGTCATATGTAAGCCCAGACAACGATGAATCTGATACTTGTCCTTTTAATTACTCATACCTAAACTGAGACTTGATGAAACAAAGCTAGGAAAGCTGGCTAGCGAATTACACCTAAGTAGATAATTATTTATTTTATATTATAACTTCAGTTTATACATTCCCACTACTGGACATAAACCTCTACCATACCTAACGTTTTCTGACCAAGGAACTGTTCCAAATCGTCTCTACAACCTTTCTTGGGCCTATCGGTGGCAAATCCCGTTTTAGCCACCAACTGTATAACGATTGCAACTGTAAAACAAACTAACTGTTCTCCGTATTTTCAACCCCGCGACAAGGCTCCTGTTGTTTGCAGCGTGCTATTTTGTAGTCTTCCTCGGTAAATGGACTATACAACACAAAAATATTTTTTCAATCCTAACCAATAATTCCTGAAAGACCGCGTTAACCAAACTGCTGCTTTATAATATTGGTATAGATAACATTATAACCAACTCTTTACTCTTTTGTTCTAGGTTCCTTAATCGTAGTAGGATCAGCGCTAGTGGTATGGCTGACAGACTGGGAGTACAAACACTACATCGATCCCGCGCTCAGTATAGTGCTAGTCATCTTGATACTTGCTTCCGTGTGGCCGCTGCTTAGAGAGTCCTCGCTAATTCTCCTACAAACCGTGCCAACACATATTCAGGTAAGATTTTTTTAAACTACTAAAATCTTTTATAAGGTCACTCACTCGTCACTAAATCTCAGAAACTACAAGTGCTAGGAATCCCACACATTGCAAAGGCGTTTTTTTAGGACGTAGGTGCTCATTGAGACGGGATTTTGCAAAATTCCATCACTAAGACTTGGGGTTGATAGTTTGTATGAAACTTCGTTCCTACAAGTGCTAGGACTGTCAATTTTTTGTGGGAAATTTATTTAGATTTTCCCAATAGAATCCGATATAGAGGGTGACCGGAAGTAGAAATTCACAGAGGAAATATTTGAAATTCCATGCGAGCAGCTTATACTGAAGCATTAGACGCGTCTTTTCTTTTTTATAAATTATTTTTAACCCCCGACGGAAAAAGAGGGGTGTTATAAGTTTCACGTGTCTGTCTGTCTGTCTGTCTGTCTGTCTGTCTGTCTGTGGCATCATAGAGCCCGAACGGATGAAGCGATTTCAATTTAGTTTTTTTTGTATGAAAGGTGACTTACCTGCGAGTGTTCTTAGACATGTTTGATGAAAATCGGTTGAGCCGTTTAGAAGTTGTGGGGGTGAAAGTGGGGAAAGGTAACCGAGGGTCTGCAAATATACTCGAGTTGGGTATCAAATGAAAGGTTACTGAAAGGGAATATTAATGACTTAATCGGGAGTACTCTTAGCAACATAAAATGGTATAAGTATGTATCTATAAAAAACATAAAATAAAAATTAAATTTAAAATTTAAAAAACCCCCGACACAAAAACCAAGTTCCCTTTAAAAAGTAAAAAATAATAAAAATACGTCGCGTTGGGGGACTGCAAAAAACAGGAGATGATAAATAATTTGGAGCAGTCCCCCAACGCGACGTATTTTTATTATTTTTTACTTTTTAAAGGGAACTTGTTCCCTAAAATGTGCTTAAAGCAGTCTAGTACTGCGCAAGAGTCTCTGAAACAGCCACAACAACATTATTTGCCTATAGTATTGTAGTCCTTATTTCAGACACCAAAATGATTGTATTCCTCCGAAATGCAGTTAAATCTCTTTGATCCATGCACTTACCTAATTGTGGGTCATCATAATATTTATACGACTACTTCCTAAGTAAATACTAGGTAAGATTATGTGCTTCGCAACAAAAATGAGTAAAATAAACACACAAAAATGTTTGGTTGACACAACCTTGACCAATTTTCGCTACCAGACATTGAAAGATAATTAAAAAAGATTAATGTTCTGTTTGGACAGTTTACAAAATGTTTACAAAGCTTTGACTAAAAAGAGTTAACTAGAATTTTAGGTCTTTTCTTTTTTGACATAATTTTTATTTTATATTGCTATAAGCTTGTTTTTAACTATCTTGCCTGATGGTAAGCGATGATGTGCTCGACGGTGAACCACAATTGCCAGAAGTGATCTATTCACTCTCCACTTAAAGTCCCTAAGTTTGTAGCTATCAGGGAATCGCCTCTAGCACGCGTAGCATGGCGATTCTCTATTCTACCAAGAATAGACAAAGTTATTTCATCGTTTTTTCTTTACAAATCGACTGTTTTTTTGCACAAATATGACACCATTCGTACACTATTGAAGAAAGGAACGTTTATTTTATTAAAAAAATAGATTACCATGCTTAAAACACTAAAAATTTCTACGTTCTGTCATTTTGTCTTTTCTTCCGTCGACTAAACCCCTTTCTATGGCGCCATGCTACACCTGCAGGAACCTCACAGGCATCAGACATGATTTTGGACTAATAAAGATTAGCTGATTATAACTCCAGGTTTCCCAACGACACCGACATCAGTTTTCAACTTAGATGTACTTACTGGATAAAATAAATTGGTACTTGCTCGGGCTTGAACTCACAACCTCATTCATGGAGGCGAGGTGTCAACTTCTGGTCTATCAAAACTCCCAGAATGTCAGGATATACGGTGTTTAGTTACAATAGTCTACCGTTTCTTAAAACATGGAGATGTTATAACCCCGTAATAATCAATTCTTAAAATCATTGTTTGCAATTACATTGACTGTTCTGAGTGAAATGCGGAATTCCTATTTCCGATCCACTTATCCGTACTTTAGCGATACCACAATAAATTGTACTCATTTCTATCGAATAGGTCTTGTGGTCACAATTAGTCGCACGCGCAGGACTATAGAACGTAAAACCTCTATTGAATTGATTGATAGATTGATTGGTTTTTGTTTCTAGAAAACTCATAGGTACAGTTCTATCGTCGATGCCGACTCTCAACTGTTTTTCTACGATCTTAGAGTATGGTAACTAGTTAATTGTGTATTTTGAGCTTTAATTTAATCGTCAGAGAGATCAAATTCCATCGTCACACGCTATATTTAAACCATTGCACCCCAAAACATCTGTCAAACAATTTAGACTTAAACAATATAACATTTTCGTAACAAGTTACTTTCTACAAACTGAATAAACACGGCTGTTACAATTTGTTGTGATATGCCAATTCTCAATTACTTTTCTCAGACCTTAACGTGTGGTAACTAGTTAACACAGGATTTTTATCTTTAACTTCAAATTCCAAAAAAAAACAAGCTATTTTAAACCATTGCAACTCAAAACATCTGTCAAACAATTTAGAGTAAACAATCTAGACATTTATACATTTTCGTCAAGAGTTTACTTTCTACAAACTGAGTAAAGACGGCTGTTACAATTTGTTTGGTTAATGATAAGCTGCGGAGTTTCTGACGTTATTTATTTGTTCAGGTGGACGCGATACAGAGGCGACTGTTGGAGAAGGTGGATGGAGTGCTAGCGGTCCATGAGTTCCATGTGTGGCAGCTTGCTGGGGACAGGATCATCGCCAGCGCACATATTAGGTGGGTAAACTAAAACTTGTACAGATCGGACGAATTTGACACAATTCTCACTGCCACGCGTATTACGAACGACGGTTGCGACCAGGAAAGTTTTTCACACGAACATTTGGGGACCAATTTAGATACCATATATACGCGCATTCGAGTTCGAGGGTTAACAGGACTCATCAACGCGTCTTTAGTATCTCGCGAATAAAGCCTGTGTTGACAGTCAGGTGAAGTGCACTGTTATTATAGAATTTGAGGCAGACAGATTTATTAAGAAAAACACTACATCGGACTGCGAATCTTGCAAAATCGTCTGTTCACGTAGATCGAAAGGCTAAATCTTTTCCAATTACGTTTCTAATGTTTATTATTTTATATACTTGACTGTGTTTGTTATTTATCATCATCCCTTCAGCTTGGGATTAGCCACTGTTGGGTTTAGGCCTCCCCTTTTTTTCCGTATTTTTTGGCTTAGAAGCGTCCCTCATCCATCTGTTGGATTCACGCATACAACACAATATGTATTGTAAGTAATTAGTAATGACACCTAATCCAAAGCTACAAGCATTCAGCTAAAATGGTTCGTTTATTATAATACTAGCTGCTGCCAGCGGTTTCACCCGCTACAACTCGAAAATTATCCCACGGGAACATAAAATCAGGATAAAAATCCTATGTGTTAATCCAGGTTATAAACTATCTGTGTACCAAATTTCAGCCAAATCCGTTCAGTAGTTTTTGCGTGAAAGAGTAACAAACAGTAGTAGGATTTATAATCCAACCAATTAGTCACACTTCCTCTCCATTTGACGCAAGATGATAAGCCGATGATAAATCACTGTTTTTCCCATAAAATGTATTACATAGTTAGGAATAAACTTAATAAGGTTATAGTTTGGAATATCAATATTTTTTTTATTAATAACAATTTTAAAGCACGGGTGACGAGAGTTTCCCGCGCTTCTAGTGTTAAATCAACAACTCGTTTCAAATAATCACTAACCGTCAGAAACGAATCTATGAGGGCGGTATTTCGTTTTTTGAATGATAATTGACGGTTGTTAATCTTTAATAATTAAATTGAAAAATATTTTTTCTTACTACAAAGTATTAGTAAATTCAAGAAAAGTTATTGTTGTGGTGTCTTGAAATTAAATAACAGTACTTTCAATAGCCATGTTGAGTTGTATCGTCACTCTAATTAAAACTGGTTTAATATTTGGTGCAGGTTTTTACACAGGCATCTATATAGCTGAATACTATAAATAAGGTAACAAATGCTCTAATGATTTATTTATTTTTAAATAAACGTTGGCCCTGACTAAGAATTTATCTAGTGTCGTGGGTACGATTCATGTTTAGCTAATCCCTAATTGTCCTACAAAGGAGTCCCAGATTTATTATTTAAGTACCTGCCCGCGGCTACGTCCGAATCCATAAACATATCCTATGCTTCTCTATAACAGTGTTGCTTTTTTGCATTAGCTTTGTAGGGAAATATTTTTTAGATTCCTGGAAATTCAGCGGCTTCGCCCGCTCCCCCCTCCTCCTATTGCCTATGTCACCCAGGACCAATTCAACTGATGAAAGTATTTTTAAAATCGGCACAGTAGGTTTTGAGTTTATTCATTACAAACATACACACAAAAAACAAATCTTTCCTTTTTATAATATTAGTGTACATTTGATGAAAGTCAAAAACACTCAAATCGTAAAGATAGACCGTGTAAGTTATAGAGGTCAAGAGAATCGAGACAGTTTTAAATAGCAAAACAACATCATTTCAATGAAAAGGGGACAAACTAACGATCTAAGAAAAAGTAGGGCGAACAACAAACTTTTTGGGACCGAATGCAGAAATGCAGAAATGAGTTACAACTGTCAGATCTAGCTCACTTTATCCGAAACAGAATCTTATTTGTAGAAGATTACTGTTCTTATTCCTTTGAAACATTATCAGGCTATAATGTTCACATTACTGGGACACAGGTCTTCTCTGTGAGGAGAAGTGGCTGTAGATTTTTTTGCTGTAGGACATGCCGGTTTCCTCAAGTTTCCGTTCCCTTCACCATTTTATCGCTAAATAACTGGGGCCTTAGACAAACAGCAGACGACAATCGTTATCGTTCATTAGTAACCAATACATTTTCAACTTTATACCCCAGCGCGTAAAGTTGAAAATCTATTAAAAACTGCTGATCGACAACGAACGAAACAAACGAAAATCGATCTGTGAACTTCAATAGATTTTCAACTTTACGCGCTAGGGTATAAAGTTGAAAATGTATTGGTGACTGATGAACGATAACGATTGTCGTCTACTATCGTCTGCTGTTTGACTTAGGCCTCTGGTTTATCGCTCTTTCTGTAGAATAAACGGTTAGCTTAAACTGAATACACTGGAGTACGAAAGCGTCAAAGTATGTAGCCCACCTTCGTCAACCTATCCCAATCTTAAAATTTTCCCAATGATCTGATGATGAAAACATGATCTTTTTAATTTTGTGATAAAGTTGAAAATCTATCGTCCTTAGCTATCTGTCTTTTTTGCCATGTTATGACGAAAATGTTTTTGATTTCTGACAATTTATCTGGACAAAGAAGACACGCAAAATTAGCCTTTCATCGGCACAATATAAAGACTATAAATAGAAACATCTGCATCAGATGCTTTTCTTGGTATTTCCTGAAAGTCTTTGTTTTCATACAGTTGAATTAATCATGCACTGAATAAACAAAGCGTCTCATAAAATCCTGAAATGCAGGAAATATACAATTCTAAATCATTTTATAACTTTCATGAAATGAATGAAAACACTATGCCTAAAGTCATGTACAAATACAATGAACGATTATTTAAATGTATAAAAAAACAACACATATGCTAAATGTTTTTTGTTTTGAGGAAGTTATGCCTGAACGTTTCAAGTTATAAAACTGTATGACTGTCTCGAAACTTTTAATCTATTTTCAGCTGAAATAAATATGCAGAAGGGATTTTAAAATATAAGGACATTTTTAATAAAAATATCTAGGTATTTGACCACATTTTGAGATGGATACATAGTATGTATTGTATGCTAATGCATAGTATGAAGAGAGAATATTGTGAGATTGTTTGTATGCTCAGAGTAATCAGGGTTTTTGACTGAACCAATCTAACAGATGGACTGAAATAAACTCTCGGGTGCTACATAGGCGAAGCCACGCACAAAAGTTAGTCGTAACATAAAGCAGACTTTGGTCTGTCATTTATTTGTTTTTGGAATGATGGATGGTAATGAAATATCGATGTCAGACGAAGTTTTCGAGCTTTTACCGTTACTGAAATAGATGAACAAACTCAATTAGTTTAAAAGGCATTCGTTGAGAAGTAAACATATATTATAGTACAAGGTATGGTATACCTAATAGTAGGTACACCCATATTTCACCCGATATGGTTCTTGAAAACCCAGTAGGTAACACTTTTCCCGACTAGGAAATCAAACCCTTGAAGTTATGATTAGCAAACCACTAGACTAACGAGGCAGTGAACTTCATTATACAATAACGCCAAATAATGATTAAACGCTAAACAAAAATAATTAAGAGGAAACCTGAACATGTTTTCCTGATTCTCTCAAACGATTTTCCTCCAAAATGAAGTATTTTCCTCTAAATCTGAAATTCCCAAATATTATATCTTGGGAATAAATTCGTGTTCTAGAAATAAATATCTAACACTAACCTACGTGACAAAATAAAATGTAAGAAAACTAGACTAACTTGAGTACCACTAAAATACTTGAAGAAATGTAGGTACGATTTTCTATACAGCCTATTTTGTAGGATAATTAGGAATTGTAGTCGGCGGCACGCTATTGAAATTCCTAGTACGAGGTTTCTTTTTTATTGCCACAAAGAGTTTTGTAAAACATTTTTTCAGTTGTAAGGCCGTTATCATACTAGCGGCTTGGAAGCGGCTGCGGGGCGGAGCGGACGCGCAGCGCATCCGTCGCGAACACGCCGCGCATCCGTCGCGAACACGTCGCGGACGCGTGGCAAATGCGTTACGTTTTCGTCGCGTGTTTGTACACTCAGTAACAAAATGGATTCCGACGAGGAAACATTGCTGTTGACGTTATTACTTCGAAAACGTCGAAAACGAAAACGAAAGCATCGACGAATTTGGGAAGATCCTTTATTAGATTAGGCTGAGGAATTTTTCGCCGAGAGTTATAAGCAATATTCATGTTTTGGGAAAAAAAACTTCTCGGCTAAAAAAAAATTTGGATTATTATGCATCTACAATCTGTATCACCTACTCTTATCATATTATGCCAAATTTCAGCGCTGGAGGAATTTTTCGAAAGTCTTCATAATTCCTCGTTGATCTGAAGTGGGGCGGACGTTTTGGCGTTTGTTCGAGGCAGTACAAAATGGCGTCCACTTTGCTGTTCGCGGCGATCCCGTTGCGCGTCCGCAACGAATTCGCTGCGCAACCGCGGCGTGTTCGCAACGCATTCGCTGTGCGGCCGCTCCGCCCCGCAACCGCTTCCAAACCGCTAGTGTGATAAGGCCCTAAGTTGTAAAAAGGTTGGAATAATGTTGTGGACCTTTTTTTATGAAAACCTACGTTGGAACTAGGACGACATTATTGACTGCGGGACTTTTATGAAAAGAGTTTATTTAGTTTTTTTCCTGGTAGTATTACCCACTGCAATATTTGCAGTATTTTTGAATTATTGGAACTAAATAGGATACCACTTTCCTCGATCGCAAGGGGCAATTGATGGAACAGTGAGGTCAGAACGAGTCTAAGAGTAGTTTGGCATAGTTCGATCATCATCTAGCTGTTCATCGTCATCATCAGCCGAAAGACGTCCACTGCTGGACATAGGCCTTGCGTGTGCGGCGTGGCGGTCTAAGAAGACCGCCACGCCTGTCGACAATTCGCCACCTGCATCCATCATCTGTTGCCCTCGACTCTAACAATGTCGTCGGTCCACCTAGTGGGAGGCCTACCTACGATGCGTGTTCCGTCTGGTAAACAATATCCATAAATAACTCAAATATTATAATCATATTGTCCATTCATTTTTATTTAGCCAACACAGAAGCGACACCATTGTAGCGATATCAACGTCTGTTTACATTCAATTATGAACCAAATATTATTTCAACATAACGTACAAATTAGCGTACAAATCAGTACCTGTCTATTGCAAGTGGGTCAAGTACGTCGTTGTATATATGTGCCCATATACTAGTAACCAGCCCCGACTTCGCACAGGCATTTTATTTAAGTAGATCTGTACTAATATTTTATAGTGGTCAGTTTAGTAGGGGGTAATCTCCGGAACTAGTGATATATTCTAAAAATAAAACTAGTTGGAAACTACATTATTCCAGAGTGCTATAGAATATAAATTGTATTTATATCGTGTTTAAAGCCGAGCTACCACAAATGTCACGGCGCGCGTGCGGGTGGACTGTTGGGCAAAATGCGTCCGACAAGTCTTTCCAATAGCTTTTTTTTACAAAATATTCAATGTGAATTTCTGTATGTACTAATTATTATCCTGATGAGTATATTTGGTGGAACGTACTTATCTCAGGAACTTCTTATGAAAAAATCTTTTGATGTCTATTAATCGAGGAAGCTTATAGCCGTTACAAGCAATATACAGGGTGAATTTTTCAACTGGGCGTGGATGGCTACTTTCGAAACTATGAGGAATATCAAAAAACGTTGAAAGGAGTCTCGAGGCCGATTTTGACGAAAACTAAAACTGCATCATTGGATTTTAGAAAAATCAAAAATCCTGGTCAGGAATCAAACCCGCTGATTTTGGAAAAAAAAATTACACCCTGTATTATTACACCGTTCGATAGTGTTGCTAGTAAGGATCAAATTCTGGGAAGTAATCATATACGGCAAACTTAAGGAAATGGCAGATTTTTATGAAATTGCTATTTTTCCATGTTACTTTACATCTACTGAGCCACAATTTATTCGAAATTATAAAATTTCATTGTTTTCAATATCTCACTGGATTTGACGTTTCAACAATCCCACTGTACTTAGCAATACGACATTATTGAGTTGAACTAAAAATAGCATTATTTTAAAGAAGAAAAGGTAACTTATGTTTCATATACAGTCTTTGCCTTGAAGATAAATCAGTTTTTTTGTAATTGTACGTTTTCCTTAAGTTTTCCGTATATGATTACTTCCCAGAATTTGATCCTTATTAGCAACACTATCGAACGCTGTAATAATACAGCGTGTGATTTTTTTTCCAAAATTAGCGGGTTCGATTCCTGACCAGGATTTTTGATTTTTCGAAAATCCAATGATGCAGTTTTGGTTTTCGTCAAAATCGGCCTCGAGACTCCTTTCAACGTTTTTTGATATTCCTCATAGTTTCGAAAGTAGCCATCCACGCCCAGTTGAAAAATTCACCCTGTATAAGGACCGAGTAGCTAATGGAATCGCGGGAAACAGCTAGTCTTTTGTACAAGACTCGCCGCCCAGATAATTATAAACAAAACAACACTTTTTTATTCCAAACGGTCGACCTGTTTCTGAGTTTCAGCGAGACTAACGAACAACATTTGATTTTTATATATAGATATAGCTGTTCCCCGCAGATTCCAATGTCGCAGCGTGATGCTGTGTAGCCTTCCTCGATAAATGGGCTATCCAATACAAAAAGTTTTTTTTAAAAATTTAAGTCAGAATTTCCTAATGCCTTTGTAGCGGTATACCTGAACGGTATACTGGAAGTATCTTCCCACACACGGTACAGTATACTTGCACAAGTCTGAGCTCGCGCAATTATACTTGTACCGTGTATGGCCGGCATAAGATTTGCGCGTTCAACCAAACAAACCTTCAGCTTTTTAACAGATAATATAGACGTTAGATATGTTACATACGTTGTAGGTATTATATTTATCGAAATATTCGTAAGTTTACCTGTACCAGGTCACAGTCTGTCGTTTACACGCGTCAAAAACGACGCGATGTGATAAGCAAAGCCTTTTAGTGCAGCCTGATAAGGTTCTTAAAGAGACTGTGTCAACTTTCATACATAGTAGGATAATGTGTAATTTGCTACTTTGATACTTATTATCACTTTCATATATTATGTTTAATCAAACGATACAATATGGAGGTGGAAAGAGAGAGGCCTACTAGTAGTAATCGGGTAATGAAATCGGTAGGAAATAAAATAATACATTTTATTTCAACTTCATTTAAAAATAGAGTATTTTAGAGTAATCATACTTTTCTATTTTAGTGCTATTTAAGGCTCTAATGAAGTCTGTAGTAAATATAAATGCACTAGGGGCCCGTCCCGGCTTCGCACGGGTGGAGGACCCGGTCTAAAGTTTGAGATTTAAACTATCCATCTCTCAAGTTGGATCGAACTGCACATGGTGTGCGCATCTTATTATAATAGGTTAAGTGGTTTAGGAGTCCATTGAGGACAAACATTGTGACACGAGATTTATATATATAAAGATTATACACATATTTAAAAATTGATCGGGATTCAGGTATTTAAAATTTTAAATATTTTTTTATACTTATTTATGAAATTGTTTTCAATGTGAGCAATTGAGTATGTAACCACGCGTTTTGCAAAAGTTTATTTTTTCATACAAAAACAATTTTCCTGCTCACCCAGTTATGTTTGTTTTTGAAAAACTTTTCACGTATAAATTGCTTTTGGCAACCAGCCAATCCAAACTAGTCTTTGTCCCAGAATCAATGTCAATGAACTAATGCGCCGGCGCCTTTATTTCACGCTGTTTGTGTGTGTCATCGGCTTTATTAATTTATCGACCCCAAACAGATAAAATTTATTTCATGCGTAACATTGTTTTGCGAGGAGTTTGCATCTGTTGCTTGAATTGCATGAAATATGCCAAAACCATGTACCAAAGTAAAAATACTCGTAAACAGCAGATTGAAAATACTTTAATTTTTTTAAGTGATTAACTCTTTATCTGCTTTAACGCAACACCCAAAAATTACTAACTTCTGACTTATATCTTCAATACTAGCTTTTCTCCTCAGTTTCACCCGCTGCTAAGCTCCTATTGGCGGTAGCGTTATGTTATATGTATAGTCTATAGGCTGCTTCAATATACAAACATCACAAAAAGTTTTTCAATTCGAGTCAGTAGTTCCTGAGTTTGGCGCGATCCAAAAGAACTTTTCAGCGTTACAATATGAGTATTGATTCTCATACTCCGGCCCCTGCAAAAACCCTACGTTTTTGTACTCTCCTCCCCCTCCCTATGGCGGTAGTAGACCTCACCGGGCCGCCTGACTCGCGACCACCATCCTGTCGGAGTTCAACAACAAGTAGTTTTTACTGTATTCCGACGATGCGCAGGAGTTGTACTTCATTATGATTCATCTCGCTCCATGTTATCCCCTCATCTTTGCCTCTGGAGGACAAAAGCAACTCATTAAAAAAAAGAACAATAATTAGAAACCGAAACGAGAATGAATTTATTAAAATAAACACTCTCATTGTATAATAATTTACGAAGCGAGATCAATACTAATGTGTTTTGAAATAACAATCAATGATGAACGCGCTTTGTTTTAATTATACCGTCATTGTGTGAGAATACTGAATTGAAAGTAACATTTTTCAAAACGATTTTTTTTTCAATTTCTCACGCCTTGAAATTATCATATTGATTACTGTAATGGATATTTATGACTTTCCTTGTGTGAATTAACATCTGCCCTGACTTACTTTAACTATGTTGAAATCGGCTTCCAGTCGAACCGAATCAAACTTTTTTTTTAAAAGCACGACCCCACACATTTTCTACCGTACCTTGGGGCTTTAACATACATTGAAACACATACACAAACACCCAGACCCGGAACAACTACTTGCAGATCATATTAATATTTGTTACGTGCGGGTGCAATATTATCATATTTGCGATTCAATAAGCTTACTGGGTTGTGGAGGTCAGTTAAGGCAGTTGCTCCATGCCAAAGACTAGGATGGCACTTTTGGCGCAGTGGTTCAATGATTGACTGCTACGCTGTGTGCCGCGGGTCCTCCTTATTAAGGCTAGTGGCACTAGTATTCTGACTGTCGAGTCATTGACTAAGATTTTTTAGATCCCTGTGGTACATAAGGAAAATGTATTAAAGAAGAGGTAGGTATTGGAATCACCCGTTACTGATTTATTTTCATTTAGTGTTATAATATGCAAACCACAACAATGCAGTTTACAACAATAGCAGTTTGCTCATCGGAATAATGTCTTTGCTTGACCGTTAGCTCTTAGGTGCGTTACAGTACCTACAACATGCGATTGATGTAGTCTTATTTGCTTACAGTTAGTATATCTTCAAGAGATGGTAACACGGCTAGAGATTACATAATTATAATGGCCTCACGCATTATGAAAAAAAATCTGTATCAGGGTGGCCCCAAGAAATGTAGATCAAATTGAACAGGGGCATGGGAAAGACCATTTGCAATATTTTGACCTGTGAGACATAGGCTGCTATTTTAACGGGTCTAAAATAATATCCCTTTTTCGTGTTCAAATAGGAGATAGGCTACAAATGCCTAGTGATTGCAATTAAATTAATTCTCTTACTTTAAAAATAATTATAATATCTGAGTGACTATAATTATCTCTCAAAAATTTCTAGGTATGCGTTGGGCAAATTTCTCTATAATACGTGGATAAGATGTTAATGGTTCAGATAAATACAAAGTATTAAAATTCTTTTCATATACGGTTTTTCCCCTAACTCCCTGACAGGGAAAAACACACATCAACATAAAAGTTTACTATAATGCGGTTTCTTGTTCTGTTATAGGTGTAGAAATCTATCAGAGTACATGAAGATTGCGGAGAAGGTGAAAGAGTTCTTCCATAACGAAGGCATCCATTCAACCACCATACAGCCAGAGTTTGTGGAGCTGCCCATAGGTGGAAATGAGGTAAGATTTTATATCATTGCAAGCAATACAACACGTTTTTTTAACCTTACATCACCCCAGTAATTTCTCCTGTGTCGTTGGTACATTCGGTTTTCTTCCTTCCGCATCCAGAATTCCCCAGTCTCCTAAAAATAAATATCGAAACCGCAAGCGGCGAGCAATAGAAGTAAGTCTGACATTTCCGCCTTCCCTGTCCTGGGTGGAGGACTCATTTGATGATTTATATCGCGATATACGTGAAAATGTACCTGAGTGTGTCTGTCTTCAATACTTTAGTGATCTAATCTGTGCTGTGAGCAAGCGGGTGCCATCATCGAGTGCATCATTGCATACCAACAGATGCGATTGCGATCAATTCAAACTTATATCTTTCCTTAATTCCATATAAATGTAATTTAAAAATAATTAGCTGGAAAAATAAAGCCAGTAAGAATATCGAAATATAAATTATTAATGATTCCTATCTTCAAAATCATAATATCGTCACTTAATAAGCCTAATAAAATCGTTAATGTCGTTATGCCGAATAATGATATTATCGTGTCGTAAAGTAATAATATTCCAACGATTATTTCGTTAAATTCATGATAAGGTGTAAATATTAATTGTGTTTGCAAGTTCTCCTCTTATCTGAAGGTGCTACTACTTTGTAATCAGATTAGATTTAAATAATATTACACAAAGCGTCCTCGGTACTGTTTGGAAATCTCAAATTATTGCAACACCTAGACAGAGGTTATTTGATTTTAATCATTTTTTTTTGTTATCCTGTCTTGTCTCCCTCCTCCCTCCATTCTGGAGATATTTGCAGCATTATACTATAACAAAAAAAAAAAAATTTTTTTTTTCAATATTCAATTCATATTCAATTAACCACTTCTTCGTTTTATTTTCTCTCTATCTTTATTTTATTCTTAAAAAAAATCAAACAAGTACTAAATATTTCCTATTTCCAATCTCTTGAAAGTTCGAATTCGTGTGATAGTCATTTTTCTCCTAAACGGCTTGACCGATTTTTCTTTCACCTGTCTCTTTGTACTGACGACATACTGACGATATGACGTATGACGATATTGATATACCTGTCTCTTAGTATCTAGATTACTATACAATAGACGGTTGACGTCAGAAAAGCTGAAACAGAATCTTGAATAATTAAAATAATACGTATTTTCTTACAGATAATAAGCGGAGCGTCAGCAGAAGCGCCCTGCGCCCTCCACTGTCCACCGAACGACCTCTGTCACAACGCCACGTGTTGCGGGCCCAACCAACAGGTGCGTCTTTTACCAGAAGACATTATTTAGTAGCTAGACACCGCGCCTTAATACAGTACAAATCCCTCGGGTCCTATAACCAATACTGCTGAATAATCTACCAAGCTTCAAATTTTTCAGAAATTTTCTCTCTTCACTTATCCAAAATTCCTATCTTCCTTACTGGTGAAAGAATTAATTATTGTTTCGATATTGGTCTGTTTGGGAAGCTAAATTAAAGTGTATGGAAAGAAAAATACATATCGTCATAGTCAAATATCGGGTTCAATGTACCTCCAATTGTTTTTTTTTTTAAGTAGACTTGGTAAAGGTTTTTTTTTCTGTTCTTATAAAAATTGGTCCCAAATTGCCCCGTTTTCAAATCGGTTTTTGTCTATGAATTATATTGTAAATCACAATAACTAAATTGGTTTTGGGATAATTGTTGAAGTAACCCACTGTACATATTATGTATATTGTGTATAAAGTGTATAAAAATCAATTTTGGATAAAATATCTTTAGGACCAAAGAATAGTTGTACTAGTCTTTAGGGGAAGAACGAGAAGTTACTGTTCACGGAAATTGGGGACAGTGTAAAAAAGGTTATGTTTTTATAGCCTTTATTAAATTGTAGCTGCTGATATTGCTGACAATGTTTGTATAAAGCCTGGGCAAGCACAATCTCTTAAGCATAAAATGCAAGTAAATAAACGTGAATGTTTAAACAAAATTAAAACGCTTCGTGCATCACGTATTCATTATCAGAAAGGAAGCGTCGAAATGTTTTTGTTGTCTATATTTCACAAACCGCGTGGACATTAAATAAAATGATGTATGCCATACTCTATGCTTTTTATTTTTAAACCAAATTCTTTTTTTTTTCGTCTTGAAATCAAATTAGGACTTTTCCTTATTTTATTTTATTTTATTTGTCAGTAACTTAGCAGTATTATTTGTATTTCAATTACAGTTTTTCACTTTAGAAACGATAAGGGTTCGATAAAATCTTGTTCAAGGAGATGCTTTCGTTGAAAGTGGACGAAATGAACAGGCCGACCCTCTCCATGTCAAACAATATCAAGATTTTCAATGAAAACTGATGTAGAAATCGTTAGATTAATTATATTTTATATGTATAGAAGATATATTTGTATAGAAGTTATTTGTTGAATCATATAGTTGTATTATTATTATTATTACAGGTTCATTAAATCATAAGTGATTTTGTATTAATGCCAAATGTTTGTTAACGAGGCTGTGTTCATTTGTTGTAAAAGATTTATAAAAATAGTAAAATGTTTACAATTTATTGGACTTTGATTTCTTTAGAGTCGACCTAGCTAGATCTCCGATACTATACTAACATATACAAAGGGCAACATGGAAGAAGTAACGATATCTAAACATTTGACTTGCATGACTATTGGTGGCAGATAATCTTATCTATACAGCACTGTATTGGACCTATAACACTTAAGATCACAGTTGGATAAAATGGTATGAGCACAAATATTAATATGGTGAAATGGCTAACTCACAGTCCTGAATCCTGATTAATTACCTTCTCCTTTTTCCTGGTTTTCCTTATTTTCAGTGTATAGATTAACGTAGTAAGTGCCAATTTTATAGAAAATCCTACCTTATTGCAATCTAGAGCAAAGTGAATTGAAGAAAATTGGAATGTCTAATAGCTTGTAGTGCTCTCAGGATAATTGGCTTTAATCGTTTGTGGAGCACTGAGCGACCGCTTTGCCGTCCGATCAATATCGTTGCATATTTTCCGAAGTACACGTAATTGCTACGACCTATATCAACTATGAAAATTGTCTGTCAAAGGCAATTTACTCAGAAATAATATAAAGGTAAACGTTTACTTTATTGAACGCACCCAGAAGGTAGAAGTATTCTTGTTGAAGTAGACTTAGCATGTATTTTTATTTGACCAAACATATTGGTATTGTGTAAATATTATTGTAGGTAGACACACACACATTTATCTGTAAAAAGGATGAATGTATAGAAAAACATGCATTCATTACAACACTTCTTACAAATTCGTCACAGAGAGTAATTAAATATAATTAGCTAAGTTATCACATTATTTATTCAATACTTGTTGCCAAGTACATACAATACAAACTTGTATTGGACATGTGTATAAATTTTGTTTCTGTAGAACTATTGTATCTGTTATCTATGAAGCTGATTGTTATCAGATATTTCTCTTATATTTGAACTAGATTAGTAAGTAACACGTGAGAGTTATAGATTTTCTGTGTCATGTAAAAATAAACTTGATTTTTATAAAGATGCATATTTCTGGTAGTTCTTGATGACTGACGCACTGAAGGGGTTACACAGTCAGGGTTTGGGGATATTTTTATCCACCAAGGTCGAAATTTTGGAAACAGTCAACCTCATATAATAGGACATTTGAAAATTCCAGGATTTCCAGGAGCAGAACTCTCCTTCTCCCGCCGTAACCCCGTACCTCTGCAGGCAGAGGACCATGGGATCTAGAACCGAGTCCATGTGTTCCACCAACGGCGCCGGAGGTCAAGGCCGGCAAGCCACCACGTGGAACCTCGAAGCCTTAGAGTGCGGGTTAGTAGACAATGATGGAAATGACGAAACTGAGTAGCGAATGGACCTATTCGATTTTATCGATCTCTCGATGTGTTATCGGTGATATCACGTTGTTTCTAACGGCTATATGTGATCAAGGATTGTCGTAAATTTTATTTTATGTTGTGTAGTTAGTTGAAAGTGGACACAGTGAGCTTGAAAATGTTTTACAGTTTTTTTTCATAAATAAAATTTAATCATTTTAAAGGATATAATAAAGAATGAAGATAAAATAATGAAAAATAAATCCTGTTTTAATATGTTAAATAAAATCGTCAAATAATTTCAAACTTACTGTGTGTTTAAATGTTAAGAAACAACAAGAAAACATCGACAGTCTTCCTACAAGCCCAAAGAGTACTATTTCGTCGTTAGTTAACTCTCTCGCATTTGACTAACATTTTGGGGCTATATTGGAATTTTCAAGTATTATTTTGTAACCATAATTTAGAGTATTAGTTTTTCTTTGCTGAAATCTTTAACTTCCGATAGATCTAAAGAGTAGAATTTAAGGTAAAAAGTACAATTAATATACAGTATGTATCACCATAATATATCTTCGTAAAATCTAAAAACTTTCCTTTTTTCAACAGCAGTTCTGTTGGCAAAGTATTTTAGACAAAACGCAGCTGAATAGAAACTATTAAATAGATAGATAATAAGTAGATTTTCTATTTATGTGTTAAGGTATTAAAAGAAAAACGGCAGGATATAGAAAGGGAGTTTAATATTAGTGTTTTTTTTAGCTCCCTGCTCCCGTCTCCTATGGTGGACGGTCGTCTCGCGGTCTGACACCCGGCCGGGCCCGACCGAGCTGTTACGGACTAACCCCGTCACTTTCACTACACATTAGCTGTGAAATTAGTTCCATTGTTATCATAATAATCAGAAGTTCCGTTGTTATTATAATATTCATCATTATAATAATAATATCGAACATTATTAGGAGAACCACGATTTTTTTCGTGTCATCAACAGCGTGTTCATGAAAGGTGTTGCCATATTTAACGCTGTGGTCCAGACCAGACCAATAAATTGAAGTTATTTCTCTTTGGGTCCATACACATAGAAAATAGACTAAGGAATAACTGCATTAAATTGAACATGCTCTAGAAAGAGAAAGCTATTCAGCTATAGATATTTCTCTTTCCTGTAAGACAAAGAATGATATGAATAAAATAAAGTGATCGCTTGTCTCTCTCACGCTTTTCTAACAGTTCTACTTGGCATTTTAATGATTGCTCAGTCCATTTATGCCCATGCTTGGGGCCATCATCCAAGTCGCAAGCAAAAAACTGATGCACTATAATTTGAGGCGCGAAAAGTTATTACTAAATGACAACATTTAAATACTTAATTTAAATGTTGTCATTTAGTAATAACTTTTCTCATTTAAAACGGTGGTTCCATAGAGAAAGTCCCTCATTTTGTTAGTCTATGCCCCATTCTTAAATATGACCACAGCTTTTGAAATACGCTGTTTAAGACCCATCTCATGTGCTGCTGTTGTAATTAAAATTCGATAAATCTCATTTCATTCGTCTTCAGTAGAAATTTCATTAATTAGTGTTACATAGTTTCTCATTTTTAAATTAAGTACTTACCTTATCTAAATTGTTACAGATGCTTAGATAAAATTATTCATAATGTTTTTTATTAAATTGGTAATTATAGAAGTTTAGAAATGAATGTCTGTTAGGATTCTATACTTCTTGGATGAAAGATGGTTATGTTTTTATATGATTTTTAGTGAGACGCGTTTTTGAACTGATAGCACCATTATAGCACGCTAATAAAAAAAATTAATTACACGCTAATTAAGTTTAATTGGATATTGTATTATTATGAGGTATTTCACAACTAATATGTGGGTGATAGTTGTTTATACCAAAACAATGTTGTTGAATTATTTGCAACGTGAGATAATTAAATAATTTTCTATTGTATGAATATTTTATGTCTTCAAGGCAGCAGTGAAATAATTATATGATTAATTAATAACATTAAAGGGAAATCAAGAGAGGTTTTTTTTGAACAAAAAAAATGCTGTTTTCTCCCACATAAATATCCTATCGAAATAATAATATTATTTTATAACAAATTTTTCCTTTTTATACGAGGGCCACGCTAACGGGAAATGCCGTTGATTATCGCAGTAATGAATATTTTAAAACTATTATCGCGATAATCAACGGGAAATGCGGCCCGGCTATTAAAAGATTTTTTTTAAAATAAATTTTGGATTCTTTAACCTGAAGTACAATAAGCATATTTTTTATATATTTTTATATCTTTCTTTTTGGTGGCATTATTTTTGTATTACAATAACAAGCAGTGTTGTAAATCAAAGGAAACTTACGAAGAAAATGAGGTCAATAAACTGATACCTATCTTCCACGTGGATGACGCAATGTGTTTGCTGACAATCTTATCTATAGTGAATATAAATGTTTACACAAATATATGTAATTGATAATTATGTTAAGTATTCTTCTATTATGCTATACACATTACATAAACAATATGTTAATAAAAGCCGCTGTATGGTCCGCTAAAGGTATTAAGTATCTATATTCAATTCTATGAATGTAATCCGTTTAAGATAAGTAAAAATACCACGATAAAAAATAAATTAAAACTTACATGGTCATTCAATAACGCGATACGCGCTCCTGTAATATCTTTGAGATACTGTGATATCCTGTAATTTCAAAGATAATACCGCCGATGATGAATTTCTTACATTTGGGGGAAAAAAACGTGTATTTTGTAATTAATTTTACTGCGGATATGCATAAAGGTCTCTTCGGGTTTTAAGAGAGACTTTTTAAATATATTGTATTTCAATTACTAAGCGAATTGGCAACTTCGATTGTGATCTATGTTAATTGATATTTTATAATGCGGGAGCCAAACTAACGGGAAATGCCGTTCATCATTTCACATCGCGATAATGAACTTTAAATGTTTATATGAACGTCTATCATCGCGATAATTAACGGCATTTCCCGTTAGTGTGTCCCCTACATTACAATTAATGACAAAGTGTCAAGGAACCGGTGACGTTGCGTCAAAATAGTGAAATTCCATGTTTCATATAAGTAATAGTTACAAATCTCAGAATTAAATTTTTCTTCCAGTGTCTACCATAATAACTAAATTTTTTAAATCAACTAGCGTCAAATTTGTTTTTCCAATACGTTTGTTACTATGATTACGAGAGTAGGGTATTAAAATAAAATACCACCTCCTTTTTTATAGATTTACAAAACTTACCTTCTATAATAGAGTTTCTTAATACTTAAAAATGTGATGTAATTTTGTAGTGTTAAGTAGTTTTGGCCGAGTTAGGCTAGCATTTCATAGATGACGACATTAGAACATTTTGCGGGTAACTTTGCAATAATAACTTAGTTAGATAATCACAATTTAGCAAAAAAATAGTGATTGCACTTACGCCCCAAAATTATAAATAAATTCTAAATTCCCTCTATTTTTTATTGTTTAAAAAAACTTTTTATTGACTGTCTTTATTTGGAAATATAATTAAATTATTATGAGATTACTGAACATTGTGTGCGAACAAGCATAACGTATAAAAAAAAATACATAAAAAGTTCAGTTTAGTGGACATGAAATCTCTATACACATTGTCTGTGAGTAGATTTTGGAACTACAAAAACAAATGATTTTCTTTTGTGATATTTTCCTTGCTTCAATCACAATGTTATAAAATAAATAATTTTCGATATGTATTTAATTGTCGTAGGATTAAGTTTCTTTGTAATAATCAAATCATAAAGTTTTAATAATAATTCTGATGAATGATGAACTTGTATGGCTGAAGTGACGATGGCAGTTGGGTCACTGCTCAATGTTATGAAGAATCAAATGGTTTAGATTTTGTTTTTATTAACAATTTAATAACTTTCTGGTTGACCAATTTTCGTCCTTATTACAAAGTGTAAGGGTCTGAAATGGTCAGCTGCAATATTTTTTGGGTACACATGTTAGGGATGCTTTACCATTTTGGGGACTGCGTTTGTTTTAACATAATGAAATATTGTTTTTTTTATTTTTTCAACGTTTTGTGAAATAATTTTATTTATTCGTAAGTGATTAATTTTTTTTAATGGAATCGTTGAGAAATGAAATGAATGTTGAATTGTGGATTGTGTTTCACAATTAAATAAAAATATGTAATAAAACAGCAGTTTGTTTGAATTTCTTTATTGAATATACTACAAGTTCTGTCCCATTTAAAATGATTGTGCTTTTTATGTGCTAGTGTATTTATACCACTTGACTTATACTAAAAAAACAATATTTAATTCAAAACACGCTTAATGTAAAAATCGTCTTTTAGTTACAGTAAGCAACAACTAAATTAAAATCTATAATATCGCACATTGTACAGACGCCAGCGCATCAACTTAATCTGTCCTATTTCTTTAATTGATTTTCAACCTTATCACCATAGCGGAAGATTGATGCTCGACTAGTAAAATTTGACAGATTGGGGTAGGTTGACCTGCTGGCGTCTGTAACATCAACCTTCTAAAACGAGCATAAAATTTGTACTTGAGGTAACATACATTATATAGAATTATCGAGTGATTGCTTAACATATAAGACTACGTTTACATCAAATTTTGGTACTTATACTTAATCCATGTGACAACAAACACACTTATACAAATTCTAGGTATTTTCCAAATGTTCATTGTTAAAAACGGATAAAATAATATATCTTTCCATTGTAGCAATTTAGGAACCGTTCCTTTTCCAAAATCATTTATTTATCTGATCTATAGAGGAACGAAGAAGGAGCTCTAGCAGGGATAAGTTTCTTTTCGCCATTTGCCGTCTCGTATACATAATACTCTCTGCCGTTTATAATTTTCGTGCGTGTAGTCTCAACGTTAAACCGAGGATTCTTGCCGAACAGTGAGTCGTATGGTGGAGGTCGGCTGTCGTCGTACTTCGTCGATTTCTTACCAATTTTAGACTTCTTTCTCTTTCCTTTTTTGTCTGTGCTTATTTTTCCAGAGATGTAACGTTTTATGAATATCTGGAAAATACGTATATGGTGTATGTACCTGCATTAAATTTTCGACTGCATAAACCTAATCTCTAACACCTAACATCATTATCAAACCTGGGAATCGAGGCCAAAACCCTTCGCTAAGCAGCTACAATTTCAACCACGAGACCAACACGACGGTTGAACTCACTGTCGTTGTTAATACGACTGATTTCTAACTAACTACTGTAACTATACGGTTTGGTGCGTTTACAAACATAGAAACTCGCATACTCACACAAACACCCAGACCCGGAACAGCTACTTGCAGGTCACATAAATATTTGTTTTGTGCGGAAATCGAACCCGCGACAAGTTTTGCAGTAATAAATCGCTCAAACACTGCGCCAACCAACTCTGATCTCATCTTTTACGTCGAAGGTAAAAAAAATGTCGGAATGAAAAACATACCACAAAAAGATAATTATTATAATTACCTCAGCAGCAAATACAGCGACAGCAACACCAGATCCGGTGACCATCACGAGGTACGTCATGATAAGATCACTGTTCCTCAACTTCCGATCTTTGGACTGCAAGTCTAGCGGGCAGATCTTGGTGCTCGGCAGGTCAGATCGCTTCAGGAAGTCCAGAATGCCCGATTGGAATATCTGGGTTAGTCTGCATGAGGTGGGATAAAATCTGGTTAGTTAGTATCGGGGTGCCAAGGAAAGTGAGTATTCTAAACACATTAACACCAAAGTACGTAAAAAATTGAGTGAGATACCTCACATGCCATGCCCTATACCTAAAAAATAACCCTGAGTTCGGCAAACCCTAAAAGAGTAATAAACTTATGATTTTTGCAAATATATGTTTTATATTGTTCAAACCGAGTCTTACATGTCCTCTTAATCGATGCATTGGACGCAAGTTTACGTTCAGTGCTCTATGCCGCATCACTCGTCTGTTGGACATAAGCATCTCCCAAAGTAAGCTACTGAGACCGGTTCAGCATCCAGTCTCTGCCCGCAGCCTTTCGCAGATCGTCGCTCCACCAGGCCGACGGGCGTACCTACTACTAGGTACATTTGCCTAGCCGCGGTCTGATGAACCCAAAACTACAAATTTAAACTTCCCACTTACACAGGATCAAATAGCGCCTTCAACTTGCTGCCAACAGGATAAGCAAAAGACCTCTGCTTCTTCATAAAGGCATTAGGAGCCACGACATAGGTGCACTTATCAGACTCCTCTACGTCTTTCTTCGAAGTATAATCGTTGTACATAAGATGGTCTACCACGGTCTGTTCCTTGACTAGTACTGCGCCTTTCTTCACAGCTTCCAAGAAGTCTTTGTCGCTTGTCACTGATAGGAACCTTGCTTTACCGTTGCTGATCATTGCGCTCAGGTAATATAGTTCTTCGCCATCCTGTGAATAATACAAAATGTAATATTAGGTATGCTGGATGTAACTCAAATATCACACCAAAATGATGAATTCCGCGCGCCCTGGGCACAGCAAAAGGGACTGTCATAGACTCAGATAAATATTAAAGTCACTTTTCGTGTCTTACTACAAAAAATTAAACATAATTTTGAAAACTTGTCTAAAAAAGGGTAACTGCAAAACGACGTTTATCAACGTCAAATGCCGTGTTGCCGTTGGCACTTTTTGTAGACAAGACAAGTGTTCACCCGATATTTAACTTTATTGTTGTAAGACAGTGAGTTCTATAGTGATTGTGGGCGCAGCGTCACGGCTCGGCGTGTATTCACCCTAATTATTATACGTCCTACCCAATTCATTACAGTTTTTCAGAATGTTGATGTTAAAACTCCTAAAGCTATCAACTAACAAACAACTTACCGACTTAACAACGTGTTCCACCGAACTGCCAGCGGAAGCAACCCAGCGGTAGTTCTTCGAGTACAAGTCTCGGGGATACTCGATGGCCAGGGTAAACTTGGACAGCGTGAGGAAGGCAGTCAGGTTAGCCGTGTAGAACGCTGAGAGTAGTATCATGAACAACCACCAGGTCACGAAGAGGACGCGGGTTGTGTCTAGAAAATATTGTTCATATGATCGAATCGGCAGGCATGCGGGTGTAGAATAAAAAGGGTAGGAATATATTTCAGCAATAGCATGATGAGCTCATGTTACTGATACTCCTGATCTAATTAAAATTATTGTATTTATAATGGAATTAGAAATGGATTAAATGGGGTGATACTTAAAAAGCATGACACATTCTACATTTACACTAACGTGGTAAAAAATGCCTAGCAATTTAGGAGTGGCAAGGTATTAGAGTTCGCACACACTTGCGCAAAGATCTTGGTAAATTCGGTCGTTGACTGGTTACCTATTGAGACAAAGATAGCAACCGAAATCTATACGAGATAGATTATTAATTTGGAGTGATAGTCTGCTCAAGCCTTATTTCTGTAGGTAAAGCTAACATCAGTTACGCACGAGCATCAAACCCGAGGTCGATAGGCTGCAGCGCTCACAACAAAATTTTCCAATGTTATTGTTAGCGTTTTCATTAACATAAAGCAACGCTTAAGTGAAAGTCTAAATATTGCTTTGTTGAAATTTTAATTTTCAATTGCACTGAGCGGAGTTTGGTTAAAAAATACAATCGAATTGAGAACCTCTTCCTTTTTTGAAGTCGGTTAAAACATAATAGATGTTCATTTATATTTAAACGTTTTACATCGAAAGTTACTAAAGAAAGTATTTCCAAACCCCATCATTAATCAACATCCCAATATAATAACAGTAATCAGTATGACCTGACAAATATTTTGACAATGATCATTAACACCATTTTCATTTGTGATTACTTTTCGTGTCGCACATGGAAAGTTGTAGGGTGTGACAAAAAGTGATAGATTACGTGAACCATTAGGCCTGATAAAATCTGGGGAGGAATTGACCGTAGTTATGAAACTAGATTGTAATGCTTGTATCATCATTCTGATGGCCACCCAAACATAAAATTTTAGGTATTGCGTCGTGATTTCGATCAATATTTTTGTTTATTTACCTAAGTAACCCTTACTGGACTATCTTTTCGTGGTATTAAAGAACCGGTATCTACCTTTTGAAAACCCTCAAAATCGTAGGTTTATGTAGCGCAAGATGAGCGAACTGACTACCTTTTATGAGAGCATGTTTACAGCTATGATGCCATAAAGCAACACGATAACTTGATCAAAGATGAGCGGCCAGAGTTAAAATCCAACATTTTTGGCCAGCCCTCCTTTATTATGTACCTACTGGGTTAAGTTTATTCCCATCTACTTCTTGGGTCAATTTCGTACACGTTATTGTTTTTGTTCAGGCCTTTACCCAATAGTGGGATGATGTAAGCTAGCAGTATCGTTCAGTAGATAGGTATAAAGTTCGTCACTTACTTGCTTCAGGTGCTAAATTGGTGCCTTGCTTGAGGAAAGCGCTGTAAACGAACCAAAAGCTGGGCTTTAACGGTAGAACACCTTCGTCATCCGTAATCAGCTTGCTTCGTACCCGTGTGAAGAAAGTGATGCAGGGCCCGAATGTTAGAACTGCTGCCAGGACTAGGTACCTATACAAACAGAAAAATCGAGAAAGATATTTATTAGATCCATAGGAAAAACGGTATTACGACAGGTTATCGAATTCGACTTACCACACAAGTTCATTGAAAGGCGCGAGCAGACCAGATCCGGCGGCAGATTCCTTAGGTCTCTTTAGCATCATCACCCATATGCCTTCGTCCAGGTCTATTGAGAATGACACTTTCTCCCGATAAGCTATCAATGTTGGTAGAAATGCTGCGGCTAAGTCCACTCTCTGTTTGTGAAATATTCAAAATGTTTTGAGCATCAAGATATTTGGACCAAAATGTTTCACGATAAAGCGTTTGTACTTGTGTGTATTATGTAATTGTACCTACCCTAAAAAAGACATTTGTACCTTTAGAGGTAAAGGAAGTAGGTATGTCAAAATTTGTCTGGTCCCGCCACATTGACGTCAAATGGGATGAAACCAGAGACTTGCCCAGCAAATCTACAAGCTAAAGGTATGATGTCGATATCGGCAGCACAGGTGCGCATAAGTATTGCTGATTCAAGCTTGATCCCATAGAGCCCCTATAATTATGTAGGTACTTAAACCAGCAGTTTTATTAAGGCAATTGTGCACGCAGTACCTACTGCCAAAAGTCTTATCATACTTAGGTACATTCATATTACCTACTGTAAAAAATGATGAAAAAAAAGGAAACATTTTGTAAAAAACTTACACTGGTATTAAGGAGTCCTATTATGGAGTCATCATTCATCTTATTGCCCATCTCATAGTTTCTTTTAGGCTCAACCACGTCATAGGTGAAATTAAACTTTTTCCGCAAAATATCCATGATGATAAAAGCCACGCCTTTGCCGACAACCGTGCCATTGTGAAATTCAGTCCAACTCAATGGGGTGTTCTGGAAACATTAAGAAATCCATCCTATCTATTTCATTTCTACTGGAACGCAGGGCTATTGAATAAATGGATTAAAAAAACCGTAAATCTCCACGTACCGTCATACTTTTCTAAAGAAAATGTAACACTTAACTTACATTATACGTCGTTACTTTAAGATTCTTCCCATTGACTTCCTTCGCCAAATTCATAAAATTGATCTCCTTTGCTTGTGACGCGTCCGGTCCTAACAATAAATTATGAAATTGTAATAATCTTGGAAAGACAGGAAGTTAGTGAATACCTAATTCAATAGCTTAAATCTTGAGAAACTACACCATTAAAATTGTTGAATTGTAGTAGGTCTTTAAAAAACAAATTGCCTGAAAATTCACCTTTATAGGTATCATTGTAAGGTACTTCGCAAAACGTGGCGTTACATATCGACGATATGATTAGTTCTATGCCGGCCATGGCATAATGAGCCCGATGGTCTCCACCGTGGGACACATTTGGTGGTCGGTGGTCGAATGGCGACAACCACTGGGCAAGTGGTCACGGACGACTGCGAGGATGCGCTAGTGACATGGCCTTTCGCCACTCGCCACCACCTGTCCCCCCACGGTAAGCTAATGCACGTTAGGTTAACATTGACATTCTGTGTAATAAATAAATCAATGGAATTCTTAATCGTGGTTTTCGCAATGATATGGAAATTTCCGCTTGGTTATTGGTGATAGCACCTTACATATACATAGCATAGATTACTTGTGGCTGTGCTTTTGGGTTGTGGTACGGTGGTTACGGGTAGGTAGGTAGATAAATAAATATGGAAAGGACTGTGTTAACGTTTGGTTCAAAATTAAACCTTTTCTAGCCTTCATAACAATCAGATAGGTTTCAAAAATAAGTAGGATTCAAGGAACAAAAATAAGTACATTGGGAAGAGCGCGGGACGGATTCAGAAAATACTCTGTGATAGAGTTAAGCAATCAATATTATCCCAGATTTGGTGTCAACTCCCGTCAGTCAGGAGATTGTAATCCAAGCTTACAGGAGATAAAGGAACTGGTTCTCATGGCGGTTCAAAATTGTTACGCGCTTATCAGATTCGACCTATATATTTTCAGATAACAAGCTACCTATGCTCACAACAGTGAGTACCATCGTGAGTAACATCAACCATGAATTGCAACACCACTTAAGGAGACTAGGTCCTAGCAGGAGGCTGATATTTATGCTTAGATAAGCTGAGAAATTTGTGAAATCAAAAGCTGTTTTTTTTTCATGTAACATCATAAAATGGATCCTCCCATCCATGGCGAGACGGGAGGGACTGTCAAGACTCGTAATGACTAAACTACACAGTGTCCTTCAGCAGCCTTTTACGTTCTAGGATTACGGCTACCTGATCAGCCAGTCCCGCGATCCCGGAAAAAGCCCTGTTATGTAGAATTCGCGACAACAGTCGGGGAGCATTTTTGAGATGTAATTTGTTAATCTATTAAGCCTGCGCAGTTAGTTAGAATATAAAATATGAGAAGCACATCCATACTATTCCACATGATATTAATGTAGAGGTAAATAATCATAGCTCGTTAATGGGTGACGGCACGACGAGTTACTCGGTAAATTGTCATATTGTGTGATTTACGATACCTGATAGTACCCACCGGAATTAATTGGATGTAATTATTAGATAGGTAAATGTATTGTCATGTATCCTAAGCTTTCCCTTTAGGTAAATGTTTTCCAGGTCGAGGATTAGGTAATATTATACCAAGTATTCGGGCTGGTTGATGCATTCCCCATAACATGGTGAAGGAACCGTCTTGAGGAAACCGGCATGTCCTAGAGCCAAACGAAGAGATAATGATATACCTACCACCGCGTAGGCGGCGTAGGTACACTACCGGTAGGCTTGCCACCCGTACTTTAATATAAAGTATTTTACGTTATTTTAGATAATTGTACTCTATACTTTATGAGAACAATAAAGTACACGAAAATACTTTATTTCGCATGATTTGATTTCTTCGAGAGTTTGAAAAGTTTATTCGATTATTTTTTGAACGAAATCTATCGATTTATGTATGGGTCAAGGAGTTTAAGATATAGGGAGAGCGTTCTTCCTACTAGAAAAACGAGCCCAAATCGGTGACCTTGGAATGAATGAAAGGCACACAGCTCTGCATTCTGTTTCTTTCTAATAGAGTGTCCATGATACAATACTTTGAGGATAATATTAATAATATAGTGTTACAGAAAGTACTTAAAGTTTTACGAAATGCGTATTTTTTTCTTTAAATATGGGCAGATAATTTAAACTTCGCTTATTATTGACAGATTTCAAAAAAAGGAAGTATTTAGCAACAATTCGTAGACCTATCCATAGATACGCACAAGTATGGGTTTGATTCACAGGTTTGATTTAAAAAATGATTTTCCGTTTTGAATACCTACTTACTAGCAAAATCCTCCCCTAAACTCAGTTGTTTTTAAAGTGAATGCTCCAACTAGCCCTCGAAATTTAAATTTTATTCGTTTTTTGCAATTTGCAGGCCTGTGCTAGGTTGTATGTTGATTAAAATATTATTCGCGGCTGTAAGACGTATGTAGTTACAGAATTATAATCAACAAAATCATCAATACAAGCCTCCAAGTTCATAAAGCTCGAGGAATGATTTTTTCTGTGTTTTTTTGTTCCTAGGCCTAAAGGAAACACCCTGTATATATATATTAAAAAAAAAATTAAAATCAACTGTCACAGTATCTAAACCTAAAACGAAACAACCTAGCACACCTAACTTAGATTATAATAATATACCTAAAATTACGTTTTCTTTAAAGAGGATTAATCTCGGAAACCAGTTTATATTGGTCACCCTACAAACGTCACCAATGATTTGAATTTGACAACATCATAATGTTGCCATCTTAAACGTCAAATACACCTCCTAGTTTTTCGGGAAACATCATTGGATTTTTGTGTTCTTTTTTTTAGATTACTTAAAAATATGAGTAATTAAAATATACTACAGAATATAAAAACTATCACAAGCTGTAAAAAATGTAATAGAATTGTACTAATATGCATTTAAAAAAAACTTTAACCCAAAAAGTTTCAGAATATTGGTAAAGTTTTTTATTTTGTGTAAACATTTATCAATGCCAGAAAGAGAAAAAACTCCTAGCTGTGTGCCTCTCTTGCTTAAAAACTAAGGCACGGTTTTAATGTTAGAAGTACTCACTCCTTAAACTCCTTGGTATGGGTGCTGAATCGATGTCGCGTTCTTACAATTTCTGAACGCAACTTAACTACCTAACCTCAAATGTCAAAACGTCAATATGTTTTTAAGAATAAATAAATAAGTACTCTTTTTTTATGCTGTGTACTTTATTTTTGACCTAACAAAATGAAAAAATACTTTTTTCATCCTAAAAAAAGGTGGCAACCCTAACTACCGGTGATCTATCGTAATAGGCGCAGCTATCAATACGTAAGTACCTACCTATTGTTTATAATTATTATTAGCTATAGTTATAAATGTTAGAGTAGGTAATTTAAAAATGTTTGCCTGTCTCTCTAAATTGCATTTTCATTTAAGTAGTGTTCATAGTTGATATAAAGAAAATGTTTACAAAGTAGAACGTAGTATTTTTCTTGAAACAGAATAATACATGAACAGTTTGGTAACTAATACCTATATGAAAAAGTTACTTTTTTTTCGAGTTCATCTTTTTTTTTTTTGATGTTCTTAACTAAAGTTATACTGTTGGTTACCTTAACGATAAAGTGATCGAAAAGGAACACTTTTACGTACTTTTCTAAATAAAATATATCCGCCTTTTTCAATCACTGTAATAAATTGATCATTATCAATACAATATTTGAATGCAATAATTCATAGGTATTGATTTTGTTTTAGTACTTAGGTTTTTTTATAATAAACTGATTTGAAATTAGGCGAATAGTATGAAAATAAATTTTAAATTCCCGGGTTTATAAACAGTTGCCATGTAATAAAATGTCGTGGGTGGAAATAAAAATAATTAAAATTGTTTTGAAGGCATGAAGGATTTAGAAAGAGAAATACATTCGATCAATGTCGAGATAAACCACTATCAAATCAGAGCACCTACCTACTCTGCTCTGTGAATCTGTGATCAAGCACAAAAAGAAAAATTTATGAATACATCCCGTAAATAATACGAACGAAGCTGAAACTTTGTCACTGATGTCAATGTCAAAGTCACAACAAAGCGTGATCAAAACATAACCTTTAAAAACAGTATTTTTAATCTAAAATTGTATTTTAAATGTTTGAAAATAACTTGGAAACATGAGGGATGTATATCTATCGAACTGTGAAAAGAACTTTGTAAATAAAATAGTATTTGAGGGACATGTAAGGCGTTTTCAGTTGGATTGCAAACATTATTTATTTACAGTTTACAAGTTTCTCAAACTTATGTTTTAATTACAGCGTTTAGACGGAAGAACTTATAATGAAAGCAGAACATTGAATATTTCTTTTGGATCTGAATATGGCAGTTGTATTGTATCGTTGGGAGAGACTAAGTATGCATATTATTCAAGTTTTAAAACTTACCAGTAAACCTACCTATCTTTGTTCTTAACTTTTAATAGGTCTTGAATTGGCACCCCAAACGAAGAAAAGTCTTTCAATCAATTTATGTATCTAATTTCATTTCCCGACACACTTACCTGTTTCAAGAAAACTTCATTCCTAATTTAAATACCAACCTAGTTTCTTTTTTTTTAATTTACAGAGTCCTTGCGCAAGTATCATGTGAAGTGGTGCAACCCAAACAAATCAGACCAAATGAAGGTTTACTGTACATCAATGTGGAGATGAACCCAATGGCAGCCCCACACATCGAAGCAAACCGTCAGACAGACCTCGCAGTACATTTGAACAGAATGCTTGAAAAAGCCTACAAAGACTCTAAGTGCATTGACCTCGAGTCCTTGTGCATTGTTGTTGAAGAAAAGGTAAGATTTTATGTACTGATAATGGATTACAAAAAATTTGCAAAACAAGTTTCTTTGTGTATTTTGAAAACATTGTTCTAAATTGTCCATGGCCATTTTAGGATTTTTTTTTAAATAGAAGAAAGTTATTGTTATAAACAAAGGGATCTTTTGATCCTTTTGTTTTATTGGGGTGTTTAAATCCATTATGTTTTTTTTTTAAACATCCTGTATTGCTGAGAAAACAATACCCTTACATGTAAACTCTGCAGTGGTTGCAGGACTAACAAATACCGTGACCCAGGAACGTAATGGGATATTGCGCTTAAAAAAAAAGATAATAATGCAGACTTTTTCTGTTAAAAAAGGACATAAAAAATGCTTGCTACTACACCACCAATAATAGCATCTTTTCTCAAATTTTGCAGGTCTGGTCTCTAAGGGTGGATGTCAAAATCCTAAACCACGATGGCAACCTCATTGAATGTGCGAGCATAGCAACTGTAACCTCCTTGGCACATTTCAAGAGGCCCGATGTGACACGTAGTGGGGACAGCGTTATTATACATGACATTACTGAGAAGGATCCTATACCAACAGTACTATTCCATTATCCAGTGTGTAGCACAATAGCTATATTTAATGGAGAGTAAGTATTTCTCTTTTTTTTTGGAGTCTGCTCTGTCCCCCTCCTGGGCAAAGGCCTCCCTCCACTCCTTCCACCTTTCACAATACTGAGCGTCTTCCTTCCAGTTCGGACGAAACCTGTCCCGTTCATCCCACAATGTAATTTTATGCTCTGCATGTCTAAAATGGCCACTTTAGCAATGCTATTTAAATTGTTCTATATTATCATTATTCTCTATCAATGACCATGTTACAAATTTTGTATAAAAATTGTGATGGAATTAGTTATGTGAAATATTAAATTCCAACTGAGCAATTTGGTTGATAATTGATAAAGTACAATTTAAGCAACATTAATATTAGCAATTGCAATGCTGATAAAATGGCCATTTTAGATGCGCAGTTACAAACTTTTTTTTTTCTCACTACAACTATACAAATAACTCTTTGTTGGTGGGAAAAGTTAGAAGCCACAACCATTTGTTCACACTGAACCTGGATTTGAAGAGATAGAAATAGTAATAAGATGTCTCTGCTCAGCATTTGGATGACACAAGCTAACAGAAGCAGTAAGTCATCATCAGCCTATAATGTCCCCACTAATCCCACCGCTGGGACACAGGTATCTCTGTGAGAGGGATTGGTCCATAATCGGGCCCGGTGCGGTTTGGTAGATAGCACATATTTTCGAATTTGATGGGTCTAGTAGTGATGAAATAAATTATACAAAGTAATGAGCCAGGCTGGGTTCGAACTCACGACTTACAACTCCTAAGACGGGGTACCACTTGCAACCGAGGTTCGGGCACGCCGCAATCGCGGCGGTAAGACCCCTCTTTGAGGAGTGGCTGGAGAGACGTCACGGCCTCCTGACTTATCGGATGACGCAGGTCCTCACGGGACACGGAAGTTTCCGGAGGTATCTGTGTCGGATAGAGAGGGAGGATACGCCTTGGTGTCACCACTATGAAGATCGCCCGGAGGACACAGTAGAGCATACGGAGCAAGATTGCCCACCTTGGGCACAGCACCGACGTGTCTTCAGAGAGGCGATAGGCGGAGACCTCTCGCGTCCGGCAATGGTCGAGGCCATGCTGCGGGGCGACACGGAGTGGGAAGCGGTCGCCTCCTTCTGCTAAGCAGTAATGCTCGTGAAGGAGGAGGCGGGCCGCGAGAGGGAGAGGTCAGCGTCCTCCCTCCGCCCCAACCGCAGTGGTAGACGCCCACGGCGTTGGACGTCGGCAGACGACCTCCGGCCACCGTAGCCGCGGGCATGCGGACAGCGAGTAAAGGGCAACTCGCTGTCCGACCATGGACCCTGCCCGGGTCGACGGCGCGTCGTGTTCCACGCGCGCCTCAAAGAGCGTCAGCAAAATGACGGGGCCCTCACAGAGGGCCAAAGCTTGCCGGGGTGGCGGGACTTATTTCCATCACCGTGACCCCGGAACATAAAGGGCTATTGAAGGACACCGTTGATTTTAGTCAGTACAAGTCTGACAGTCCCTTCCGCCCTGCCCGGGGTGGGAGAACTCATTTGATGATTTTACCACGATAAAAAGGCGGGGTACCACTTACGAGTTGTAAGTCGTCGTCGATACTACTCATAGATATAATAAAGAAGAAATTTTTAATATTTCTGTGATACTACTGCTCATAAAAACAGTGATGAATCTTATTTTATTTAATAATTCTTGCAAACATTTCAGCATACCATTAGTAGACCCCAATTTCCTCGAAGAATCAGTTTGCACCAGCAGCACAGAAGACGGAACAACTCCATGTGGAGGCCTTGTAATAGTTGGATTCAACCAGTACAAAGAAATATGTGTGATGAACTTGAGTGGTGCTGCCTCCAGTTTTGGTGTACTTCGCAAAGTGTTGCAAGGAGCTAGTGACAAATGTAAAGAAGTTGTTGATCATATCAAGAAGGCTATTGTCAGTGATGATACTCTGAGGTAAGTTATTATCATAGCTCACTGACAGAAGGAATTTATAAGGCGGAGCTGAGTGCAGTCGTAGGTCTCGGTCGGGAGGGGACGCTTTAGGAAGATCTACACTGACCTTATTGACGAAATACTTCAGAAAGGCCGGATGCAGTACTTGCAACCGGCGTGCGTATATGACCAGATGATGAATGTGGATGGATGAGGTGAAAGGAGTATGAAAGGATCGTAGCAGGTGGTGGTCTGTAGTTTCTGCCTACCCACACGGGAAGCCGTGAGTTTATACAGTCATTTATAGTCACGTATATTTATGACATGCAGAAAAGAGAGACTGTTCTATGATCTTTTTTTCGATAGATAGAGTATGGCAATTTTATTTGTGTTCATTTCGACTGTGCGGCCAGTGCTATAGAAGGGTCGCGGGACTTATTTCTATCACCGTGACCCCGGATCATAAAGGGCTTCTGAAGGACACCGTTGATTTTAGTCAGTACAAGTCTGACAGTACCTCCCGCCCTGCCTGGGGTGGGAGGTCTCATTTGATGAATTTACCACGTAAAAAAAAAAAAGTGCTATAGAAGAAAATTGACTTCGTCATCATTATGAAGGATTTATTAAACAAATAAAAATATTCGCATTTTTATTGTTGGACTTATACAGGGAAATATTGCCAGAGTATTATTGAGTAATCAGCGACGTTGTAGGTGTTTTTCTGTACCAAGCTAAAGTGGCACGGGGCTGGTCATGTATGCCGGGGAACCGAGTAAACCGGGGAAAGATGGAGTAGGAAGTTTCTCAAATGGAAGCCGCGCTTAGGTAAACGTAGAGTAAGACGCCACCCGGCAAGGTATCGGTCCACCTTGAATTGAAGAAGGTAGCTGGCAGTGGTTGGATGAAAAAAGAGTGGGAGTTTGCGCTGTGGGGCTCCCAGGAACAGGCTCATGTCCAGTAGTGATGATGAGCGTGGCTTGAAAGTCGCAAATTCATTGATTCAATATTCAGAAAGTTATCAGGCGTGGCCACGCACGCAGTTCTATTAAACGGAGTTTAGTAGTTTCCATTCTTATTCCCAACCACTGATAAGGAATGAATGGGTAGGATTCTGCAACGATTCACCAACGACCGGTTCCTTATTGGACGTTTCATCGACAGGACGATTCACTTATGGCCGTTTCACCGATAGACTCTTTCACCTTTGGACTTTTCGCCGATACGATTAATTTATGCCCGGTTCATCGATAGAACCTTTCACGTAAGGACTATTCGCCGACAGGACGATTCGTTTCATCAATAAACACTTTCGACAACAGCCGTTTTGCCGACACGACGCCGACGGTTAACCTATAACTCTTTAAACTCTTAAAAAACGTATCATCTTCATCATCGAAAAGTCCGTTGTTGAAACAGTCTATTGATGAAACGGATATAAACGAATCGTCCTGTCGGCGAAAAGTCCCTAGGTGAAACGTTCTATCGATGAAACGGCCATAAGTGAATCGTCCTGTCGACGAAACGTCCACTGATGAACCGGACGTCGGTGAATCGTTGCAGAATCAATGGGTAGACCTCTACTGAGCTCCGTTTATGACAGCTGCCTGGCCGCGCGGTTCTTCATGTTTCAGCTGCGCGACCATGGTTAGACCTTTATAACTTTCTGAATATTGATTCTATTGGTTTTATAAATTCCTTCGTAGGTAATGATTGGATTGACATGGTTGTTTTTTCTTCTAAGTCACTGACCGAGCAGTCAAAACGTACACAACTAAAGTTGTACCTAAGGATTATAGCAGGTGTTTAAGTCGTGTTATCTAGTTTCTAATTTAGCCTGTAGCAAATTGGCGTGAGTTTATTATCTAAACAAAAACCACAATGAGTACCTAAAAAATAGAACTCTTTATCTATAGGTACATATTGGTATACTACATTAAAAATGGTAATTAAATACGAAGTTGATTGAAATATAAATGAAGTCAATGACATTTTGTTTATGGTAACATCACGCTAGTTCACGCAAGGGGTAGGTAAATATGAAACATGTTGAAATTCCTGTGACTCACGAGGGAAATAATTACTACCTACTGGCTTCAATTTAATGTAACTTATTCATTATTTGATATTTTTTTTATATTTTCAGACAAAAAAGAGTGAAGATTAATTTCTCAGATATAATAACACAAGATCACCTGCAGTGTTTGAGCAAAAAGGATTTGAATATCAAACTCAAACATTATAATATTGATGATGAAGTAGAAGATGATATCATGGATGCTGATTCTGATCCAGAGCCTAGCAAATATGATGGTCAGTATGCATGACTGCATGGGATTTTTAGATATGTATTCCAGTTTTTATGTTTTTTTTTGTGAGTCATAGATAATCTTTTTTTTCAGTCGTGGCATCAAAACCTCAGACTGCAGAAATACAAACAAAGCAAGGAGCTTCACAATGGATAGAAATTTCATCAGATTCGGAGGAAGACTGAAATAATACACTTGTACTTGTTAAATAAAATGTAATAAATTTACATTTTAAAAACTTCCTGTTATTATAATCTCTCTTAACAGTATTATATTAGCCATTGCATGTCCCTTGTCAATAAACAATCATAACATTTGACACTGAAAGGATTTAAGTATAATACAGAAAAATATTATCTAAGTACACTAACAAGAAAATAAATAGAGTACAGAAGTTCATGTGTTGCTAGTGGGCACAGAGGTGTGGAATAATATAATAATACATTTTAAAACATTCACTCATTCAAAATCATTATAGAATTTAGCAAGTTTACAATTTGGCATGAAGTAATATACTTCAAATTTCTTTGCAACTGATTCTCAATCTATATTTCTATGCTTGTATTGTAGAATGCAGATTGAAAATATAAGAAGAAAATAAAATCAAAACTATTCATAAATCTAATTATACTATGTTAAACCTACACACTTTATTTATAAATTACAGTCAATTATTATTCTACACTGAGTCAGAGTTCATCCCATTTTTCTGGTCTAACTTGTTGCCATTTGTCTTCACCATATAAATAAAATAAGTCATAATTTCTTTTTCATTCACTGGTAATGATTTGAAATGTTTTTGGATAGCCTGTAAAATAATAAACATACTTTTAGTAATTGCTATGAATAAACAGGATAAATAGTTTTTTAAGAATTAATTAAATGAACATTGAGGATACTGATTAAGTGAATAAATTAGTAATGCAGTACTTACATCAGCTAGTTGAGCTTTGTTCAATCCTGGCCTTGTTGGCACCTTATAATGTCTTTTGTATCTCCTCAGTGTGTTGACTTGTAACTGGAACCAGTCAACTTCAGGCGAATCCATCTCTGCCTCGTTGCTGTCATCCTCGGAGTCCTTGGGCCTCCTCTGCTTTGTCCTTGCACACTGTATCATTGTTTTATGATAATCACAAATGTAAGTATGCCTAGCCTGAAAATAACATATGGAATTCAGTTAGCCAACATAATAATTGCTATTGTGATCAAATCACTCTGGTTGTTATTGATGAAAGTTAAAAATAAATAAAAATGTATGTGACATACTTGAGGGTCAATGTTGAGTTTCAGCCTTCTTTGGGCGACAGTCTTTTGTATGCGTTTGCTGTACGAGGCGTTGCCTGCGGGTCGCCTGCAGCTCTCGCCGTCATCCATAAGGCAACATATTTGATCAGAATTTCCTCTTGAATCTTCTTCTCCTGTACTAAACCCGTTGTTCATTTGATACTCCCGTTGAATCATATATAACGAATGAAATTAACTCTTCTATTACACCCCGCACAAGGCGATGGAAAACAGTTCGACGTATTCACAATGACACACAATTGAGGTTATGATTTACAACAACACAGATCATTTGCGTTAAATAAATCAATTAAAACCATCACTATAAATGCCCGGCCGTTTGTCTATTGCACACCGATCACTTTACGAAGCTAGTAAATCTTTATTCACTGCACATATGCAACAAATTGTCCATTGCTACTTCGCAACTGTTCATTCGTTTTATTTGTCCAAGTATCCAATTCTTTTGCTATGTGACTGCTAAAACCAGAACTAATTTACACGTATATAATGTATTCACGGAGCTATTATCCAAGCCAACTGCAGCCGCTGAATAAAAATGAAGTGGACTCGACTCGTATCCCGCACCGACCGATGGCATCGCCATTACAATTTTATTATAACTAGTTCGTCATTTCATTCACTCACTCATTCACTCCTCAAGTTACGGTGCGCCTTTCAAATAGGGCATTATTGAAATGGTGAATAGCACCTACTTTGGCGTAACACGATTAGAACCGCGAAACGAAAACAGTTCTTTCGGTGAATGTGTGCATGCATAGAATATGACAACGTACCTATGTATTGTAGTATAAACAAAAAATAAAGCTAAGACTAGCTCGGTTATTGGCTGAAAAATGGCGGGGCATTTAATTTAAACCAATCGGAATGTTTTGTCACTGACATCGTCTGTTCATGTATTCATTACGACGAACGCAGCAAAGTTCCCTACGTAATAAGCGCTGAAATCGTGTGCTCGTTTTTAATAAACACAATACTCGGTGAGTTACATATTTCCTATTATAACAATTTGTTATCATAATAAACGAAAAAGTTGTGCCATATAAATTCTTTCTGTGGTTTAAATACTCTCAATGTTATACTCGAAATGATATTTATAGTTTTACATTCTAATTTTGTAAGCAAATGGCTGCCGAGTGCCGAAGTAAGGTGACAGATACTATAGTACGTATACCTAGCTACTATACATATATATCCAGATGTATACATAACAATGTGATAGTAGGTAGCTATGTTATTAATGTTCATAGGTCCATTAATGGAAAGATTTGTATATTATAATTACATTTATGATTTGTGTACCTACTCGGACGTATATGTGGGACCGCATTCGGTTTTCACGAATTTTAAATTTAAATAGGTGTGTTGAATTACACTGATTCAGCATTAATTCATAAAATATAGTGAATGAATACGTAATTTATCCACGAGATCTATTAGAATAATGTTTAACTAAGCAGCTTAATTATTGTGTTTTTATGAATTAACTAGTTAGGTTCTTATTTGACAAAGCAACTTTAATTATGTTTTTTATGTGAATTCAATATACTTTTGTTCGATTAAATTCTAAAATATACATTTTGAAGTTTCTCTCGTCAATAGTCCTAGTACGATTAACGTAGGTTTATCTTCCTAAATTTTTGTATTCAATACTTCGCGAAATGTGCATACTATCTAGTTCATGAAATCTTAATAGGTACCTAGTTTTACCACCAGGCTCGTCAGTGTAAATTTCTCTAGCAGCATGGAAGATAATAGAATACCTATGTGTAGGAATGTTCAATCTTATTTGGGATGTTTTGCAACAGCTGCGGCACGTAACCGGCGTAAAACAAGGCATTTTCTGATAAGGGTGGGGGTATTATAACTTTTAAAGACTAATGACCGCATATGGGAAAGACGTATTGACGTAGTCTAAAATGTAATACGCGTATACCAAAGAATAAATAATATTACTACGCAAAGAAGCGTCACTCCCAAAAAAAATCAAACAAATGTAAAATCTATTCACGAAAGAATAAAGTACATTTTAACTGGCAGCCGTACCGCCCACCTACTTTTATATTAGCCTAAACTTCCCATGCGCAAGCAAAAATGTACTGAATGGTTACGCGCGAAAGTTTATTTTTGTTTATCTGACGCCAAGGACATTGAAAGGTTACCGTCGGTCAAGCTCAATAGGGTTGCGACTCGCGAGTTTTTACGCATTTGTTAAATTACATTAATAACATAAATACCTATGTTCCTCATGGAATTTTGTTTTTATCATCAACCTATATCTTTTTGGATTCATTCGATGCTCTTATTTGACCATGGCTCTTGGTCTATAATTTTATTTAGTTATAACTTTAAAGATTGTTATCGTCTGTGGCAAAGTAGCTAGTCCTTATCATTTTGCATTCAACCGACCAATTACTATCGCATACTGTTACAGGCCCCGCGTGGCGTGTCTTTGCAGGTAGGTAACTAGGTAAAAAAGTCGCGCAGCGAAATACGATCGCTGACCTTGAATGCGTAGTGTGGCCATTTTCTGAGTTTGAACGTGCGTAAACAACAAAGCAAACATCTTTCTACCGATCTTAATTCGACCTACCTACGTACCTACTCAGCTTAACGTGAGTAGGGTGATGTCAGGGTTGATATTCGTCTATTTTATCTTGGTTCTCTAGTAGGCCAAACTTGTAACCTAGGTACCTAATCATGGTCAGTTAAGCGGGGATACTTGAATGCCATTAATGAGCACACCACAAGCAGGTAGATAATTTTGTTGGTCATTATTAAAGTACGATTATTAATTTCAGTTAGTAAATTGACATTTGTGCATTAATGAAATGTAGGTACCTACTAAGTTAAATTGTATCACTGGTTATTTTACTGACTGGCATTAATAATCGTATTTCAAATATGTACTACATAGATAAATATGCACTTTTTTTCTTACCTTTCAAGATCACGCGGTAGTGTGTGAAACTTGAGGCTTCTATCACTGTCATTATTTAGACAACCAAAAGTTATGCAGTATTTTTTTTCTTCATAATAAATTAAATTAAAGTTATAATACTGTTATGAAAACTTTTACGAAACTATAAGTAAATGTGCGTAAATAGACGTAACCGAACAAAAATATTTAGTAGATGAAGCGCGAGCGGAACGGGTGGCGCGTGGCACCCGACTGAATTGGCCTCGACGAAGAGGCTCCGCAACTATTTGCAGTTTTATACCTACGCCGCGGAGTGAACCAGGCCTGGTATACCTACCTGCTTACGTATGCGAAAATCATTCATAAGATTTCTAATTCTAAAAATGAATGACGGCTAAATGATAAATATAAATAGGTATGGTGTTGCCAAACACCTTTGAAAACACGTTTTAACATCTATAGAGTGTAAATTGAACTGAGTTTTCAATAAGTCATCTGTGAATTCCAATCCTTGCAACAACTTATTACTATCTAGTGTATAGGTAGGTAGGTAACACACGGCTACACATCAAGCTATACAAAAACAGTTTGTCTTGGTCTCGCTTCGTACGATTTTTACACACAATGAACGGTCAGCTAGATGTGTAGCCGTGTGTACGTACACCTACCTTAGCTTTGCTAATTGCAATGTTTATCTTCCATGCCACGAAAAGAAAAATAAATGCCATAGTTTTGGTACCTACTTACTTCTATTCGGGAATTCTTGAGGTCTCACAGTGTAGAAATAAATGGCTAATTTCACATGCGTGAAGAATGAATCCAGTCATTGCTATTATCTCACCTTCCTCTGTCACTTCCGTGAAAAGCAGGTTCTAAAAATGTAATGCCCAATTACATGTTTTTATTTCTGGCTTTTCTAATTATTTATCTAATTCTAATATCTGCACATTAATTGGAGAAAAGCACCAGTGGAGTTTATAGTATTGGTAAGTTAAATAACTCTCCTAGGATTAGTCTTACTTACATGATACTAACGTTAGCTTGCTTTATCCTCTTTCTTTACATTGCCGTGTTACTTCGATGTCTTGTTAGTCTTCAAATGAAATTAGGTACTATTGGTAATAACGTAATTGAGCACGTTGACAAAAAAATCTATAGGTATTTTAAAATAATATAATTAAGTAATCAAGCCAGTAACTAGTTTTATAGAAACAAACTTTGGACCAGAAAAGTTTCGCATAATATCCCAATCACAATAAGTATTTCGTGATTAGGTTCCAGGCACTGATAATTAAGATCAGCGGGGCTATTGCGTATCTCAGTGTCTGTTTGGTGACCATCAAATAGCTGTCAAAAGGTAAATTTCCTATTGGCTTTTGTATTAGCAATGAATCTGATACATGTAAATGTTCTCTAAAATCAATTAGGTATTCTAACGCTCTTGAGGCACTAAACTCCTCAACTTAGTCTCATACAGGTATCAAGCCATCCAAGTTCAGGTTGACAACTGCTGATCAGTGACTATCTAGTTAGCCAATAGCTCTGCAAATTATTTGTCAATACTTTGATTGAAAATAAAACTTTACAATAGGTATTTTGCTAAATGTTTCGTGCGAAAACCTGAAATAGTTGCTAGAACCTGACTTGACGTACTATCATTCCATTCAATTTCTTGGAATCCGGTGAAAAGCTTAATGAAAACGTTCGTTTAATCTTATATGAGACCAACCCAAATACATAACAAAAAGTGTCGACTCCTGCTTCGAACTTCCAATAGTTACTATTAAGTAACAGTATTGAATAGTAGTAGTTTAATATGAAGATATTTATTTTCAGCAGTCAATATAATATACAATTTAACCGACTGTTAAATAACCACACCACAAGTGTAAAATATTTTTTCTTTTGGAAGTCGGTGGCTTTGTTTTTATTTCGTTGAATTTAATGCCACCTACTTCCGAATGAAAAGATTTCACGCGTTTTCGTGGTTTATTTTTAAGTAGGTTATTTTTTATGTTTTTTATTTTATCTTTTTCAGTTCAATTATTCCAATTTCTTGACATATACATAATTTCTTACATGCGAACTACAATTTTGTAACCCGTAGTAGCGATAATAACATCATCCAAGTAAAGAATAAGTGAAAAGTGCCCATAAAATAAAAACTCCTGAGTCAAACTGAGTGAAACTTATATGGAACCAAATGGCAAGAAAAGTATACTGCATTTAACAATAAAAGAATCACGTAAATTGGAGTAGTTCGTGTACAAACTTATAAATCAAATTGAGAACCTGCTCCTTTTTGTTGTCGGTTTATAACGTTGAATGATTAAAGAGTAACTAATTATTATGTGGGCACTTACACGCTATTGGAAAATTTAAATTTGATATGATGTTAAATTTACACGACCTGGGTAAGTAAATGATTCATAACTCTACTCCGAGCTAGATCGAGAAAGCATGAGGGCATGACGCGGTGAAACTTGCAGAAGTTCACTGCACCAATGGTAGAGGTACAGTAAGTAAATATGACCAGATATGGCGCAGTGCTGCATAGCAGTAAAAGAAGTAGAACTTGACTGCTGGGAAACACGTTCGTGAATCTTAACTGTTCTGCTACTAAATGTCGATTAAGTAATACAATATTCCGAGGTTTAATACATTTTCTGATCCAAAGTTAAAAAATACCTACATCAGTTAAGCCTTTGCGGCTGCTTAGTATCATATTATCATATTAAGTTTAGTTTTGATAAGTCAATAATTTAAATGTCGTTATAAATAACACTCTTATTAAACGACGTTTTGATGTCTGTCTTAAAGTATAAATGCTAATCACAGATTTATGCTTAAATTGTTCTCTGTTGTATTCGCTTCTCTATTATAGTTTACTAAACAAGGATCTAAAAAAAATTAAAAAGAGAAAAAACTACTAATTTTAAGATTTTCGCTAGCCTCTCCTACTCAAATCAGCTATGACTGATGTGAATCAGCTAGACATGACTGATGTGAACATAAATCTGTATCTACATAAAGCAAAGTGAGCTACGGGTGGTAAAAAATACAAATATATAATTTTTCATACAACATTATACAACGTGTAACGTTAAAAGCGCAAAACCTCTCCTGGGGTAACTCAGCACATGTTACTGAAAAATGTTTGTTCTAAGACTTTTGGAAATTCGTTTTTCATACAAAATGAGAAATTAATCAAACCTATCAGTATGAAAAATCATTATTTTTTCGCGAATTTCCAAATGTCTTAGAAAAAACATTGTTCAGTAACATGGACTGAGGTACCCCACGAGAGCTTATGCGCTTTTAACGTTACACGTTGTATATTTTAAATGAAATGCACCTTGAAAGAACGTTCGGCAGTTATTGTTAATGATACAGAATAAATACCTACACAGAGAATGTTTTAACTACAATTCATTTCAATCAACGGGTCTCCAGTTGTAAAATAAGAAAATACCTATTGATTCAGCCAGCATAGTTATTCGGCCGGATTCCATAAAAAAGGACTAGCGTTTTTTGCCTAAGTACAACAGTGACCTTGAAAGCTTAGAAGCTTACGAGTACCTACTCTACTGTGTTCTATAAATTGTACCTATGATAGATAAGTGACCCAATTTTATTCAGTTCATGGAACTTACTATTTTACTCTTATCCTTACAAAGCTAATAACAAAATATTAGATTCTGTGCAGTAAAACACATTCTTTTTTACTAAAAAATGAATTAGGTATAAGCTGTGTATGTTTGACAACACATTTCAACGAAATATTTTTTTGATAAAGTTCTAAGTGAAATGTTCCCATTAAAGGTACCTATGTAAATTTACTAGAATTATAAACAAAAGAATTTCAGTATGAACATGGATAGCCGAGGCTGCGCTAATCGTCTTATTGACCGGTTGCTGGACGGGCTTGTTGCCAGTTCGTGCACACTCGTCTCTTTTCGTATATGTTCGAACGTTTCTAAAATGGCCGCTGCGCGTTGAGGGCGCTTGTGTGCACTTGTTTGGCGTCTGACTCTGCGACGTTGCCAACTTTATTGACTTAAGTACAAACGAAGACAAAACGTACGCGTGTGGAGTGGAACTTACAGCCGGTAGCTTTTTCACTAAACAACACGCGAGACCTTGTGCGTTTTCGATTTCCACGGAATAAATTTGATTAAAAAACAATGTGGCATACATAATCATATTGAGTCTTTGTGATAAAAACCGATTTGCATGAAAAGTGACAGTGTTTTAGTGAAAATATAATTCTATCAATACATAAAGCTTAACGCTACAGTATTCGCAATATTAGAGAAAGGACATGATTTCAACAGCTATTGGAACGCAGAAAACATTATAAAGTGACCAAAGAGGCATAAAATAACTGGTTGACCGCAAGCTACGATTGTAACATGGGGGATCGGGGCGCGACGGGGGACGCTTGGGGTGCGCGCGACGATGCCTCGTGGTGGCCGGGTGGCGCAGGTGAACTACAGCATCAACAACAATTACATGAGGAGATAGCAAGAAGCACTGCCGCCTCTACTCATCAACTTTATACATACAAAATGACCGGGGGATTTTCGAACAACGGTGGTGATACCTCGACTCCAAGTTATGATTACCGCATAATGTCAAATTCAAACGCGAGAGAAGAATCTCCTCAACAACAATGGTGGTATGCATCTGGATCGGTAGACTCGCAACCAACATCTTCTCCTACGGTACGAAAAGTTTTTTTGACAAAATGAGAAATGAAACAAAGCAAAACATATTTCAATCGATGTAGCTAATCAGGAGCTAGTTTCTGAATAAAGTCCTTTTTACTTTTTTGCCCACAGTGGCAATTGACAGACATGCCTTATTTGCAAAGGAAGAAAAGTTTTTGTAATATTCTCTATAGCAATCAAAATAAAAGAGCAGTATTGCTGTATCTTGTTGAATTTAAACGTTTATTTTATGATTCATCTTTTTTCAGCTGACATTTCTAAACAAAAACTATAAATAAGGAATATTTAGGTATATCATTCAAACAAAGAGAAACTTTACCCAACTGGACACTAAAATATAAATAACAAAATACATATATTTTGTTGTTAACTAATAAATATTATCCACAGAACTTGTTTTTGAGGTTAAAAAGTTAAAAAAGATTTAGTGTTTTTTTTTACTTACCTTTCAATCATGTAAATAACATACACATAGTAACATTGATGGATATATTCGTTTGTATTTCATAAATTTTAATTGTAACAGTTTCTGCTTTTTCCACTGGTTTCTTTTCGAAAAGCCAGATGATGAACGGTCACTACAACTTGGAAGGAACTACTTCATTCATTCTTTTCTTGTATATCATTCGTTCTGTTTTTGTTTTCTTTTTCGAAAAAGGAATTTCTTGAACAGCCTGACATAATTATAAAAATATCTCAAATCAACTACATTTTAATCAAGATAATAAATAGTAAAACATGTTTTGTCATATTTGATCACACTGCTTGTAAAAACATTAAACATTTATTTTGATAAAATGTAATTATTCCAAAACAGAAACACAAAGCAAGAGAGCACTAGAGAAAATTGTTTTTCTTTTTATGTCACTGTCACTGTCAGATTGTCAACTGTGATTCTCAAGGTCAAGGTGCCATGCTGTTGTCAAAGTCTGAATTTATAGACTTTCGGGAAAATAAATCAAATTCTTGTTTTCTTGATATCTGAGTGTACATACAAAGGTTCTCACAATTGCATATTCTCATGAGTCAGTGCAGTTGAATTATTGCATTATTGGTTGAGTGTGAGATCGAGACATAATTGGACTTCTCGACTTATTCCTGGTTAAATCTGTCATCAAAAAGGAAAATAATGGTACTATATTTAATCCAATCTAATTTAATTAAAGGTTTGCTATGTCATTGAAATAATATTAAGTAGGAATAGTTAGAAATGTATGATAGAAGCTTGTAATCTGTGATAGAAGGTATGATCCAAAATTATTTTTCTCCAAGTTTTTTTGAGCATTCTGAGTTCAAACTAATCAGTGGGTCATCTAATATAGGAATAGGAATAATTTCTTTATCAATAAATAGTGTTTCATTGACGGACAAACTAGCTCATGGATATGGAAAGTACACAATAGTACCTACACCATGTACTGACTTTTGTTTATTATTCTGGTCAGTTACATAAGCCTGTCCCGGCAATTTTATGGATTCTAATTTGTAGTCACAAGCAATCAAAAACTAATCTTATTTTCATAAATACCTGGGTATGTTAAAATATTGTTAACTTTAACTCTCTAAAATATTTGTATGCAGGAAACAGCAGAATATTCTGGACATAAAACACACAATATTCTGACAAATAAACTATTTTTATTATTATTAAATACAACCAAAGTTGAATGCCTCTTGAAAAAATGGTTTCCATTTTAAAATAAGACCTTGGTCATAATAGAGTTCTTTATTTTAGCTAATATCATCAGGTGAGTCTTCCCACCCTGGGTGGAGTGGATGAGACTCAGACTAGTTCAGACTAAAATCCATCATGTTCAATAGCCCTTTACGATCCAGGGTCATGGACAGTTCCCCATTTCTTAACAGCATAGCATTCAAAACAGGAGGGTTCATGAAAACACAAAAGTTTAATCAATATGGTAGAAAAAAATGTCTTTTTGCTAAGCATATACATAACATTGCTTGTGACTTTACAATACTAGTTTAGCATTCAAACATACAATACTGTTGATAAAAGTAAGTTACAAAGATATGCTAACTAATTAGTTGATAGCCTCTTCAAACCAGTAATTTACCATTATTATCCAATCAATATTTGGCCCTGAAACAGAGTACAATGACATATATATATTATCCACAAATAACTAAATAGATAATTCTATTGTTGCAGCCACAAAGTCAGTCAAGTCCCGACTCTGAACAAAACAATCAGCAAGCTAATGGTATACAACAAAATCACCAGACACTGCAGCAGCAGCAACAAGAGCAAAACCAGGCAATACAACAGCAGCAGAATCAGCTGCAGCAGCAGTTGCAGCAACAAAATTTGCAACAAGCATTGCAACAGCACAATAGGACATTGCAACAGACTTTGCAGCAACAGCAGCAAAGTCAGCAGGAAACTTTGCAGCAAATGTTGCAACAACATCAACAACAACATCAGCAACAACAACAACAGCAGCAACAACAACAACAACAACAGCAGCAGCAGCAACAACAGCAACAACAGCAGCAACAACAAGCACTGCAACAGAGTCTGCAGCAGACTCTACAAGTGAGCCCTGCACAAGCTCAAGCTATTGTGCAAGCTCAGGCAGCTTTGCAACAGCAAGTTGCTCAAACCCTGCAGCAACAGCAACAGACTTTGCATGAACAGTTACAAGCTGTGCAGCAACAACAAATTCAAGCTGCCTTACAAAGGCAATCTGCTACATTACAGGTAATACTTGAAAACATTTTGGTTAAAATTTTTCTCATTTTAAATATAAAATGCTGTTAAACCGACATACCTATTTATTGCAATGCATTACATGAAATTTTCGACTGCTATGAAAGTAAAGTTTATTAAAACTAGAATACACAGTTCAAGATTTGATTGTTGAATAAGGTTGGCTCTGACCACTAGAATGATGTTATGTTATTATACAGTGGTTACCACTCACATCCAAAGTCAGGGTCATCTGGTGGTGGCCTTGGGCATTTTAGTATACCGGGGCCCAACACCATCTGAGATGTTTTAGTTTTTCTTTCGAACAGTCAAAAGAAAACTAATCTAAATATTGATTTGTGATTTTTAACTTTTAGTAAAAATGAGCATTATGAGCAGAATTAAAAAATCTTTCTATAAAAGGCCAACTTGTTGTTTATCTAAGTGATAAGTGCTATCGGGTAGCCAGGGCTCCTAAAGACAGCCACCAAAAGGCCCATTCAAAAAGACAGCCCCATTCAAAGTAGTTAGAATAAGTAGAAACCATAGAATGAAACTTTAATGTGCAGGAGTTGCAGCACCAAGCTCAACAGCAGGCGTTAATAGCCCAAGCTCAAGCAACCGTCAAACAGAAGATGCCGAGGGCAAGAGCATACAATAAGCCGAGGGGACGCATGACAGCTTATGCGTTCTTCGTGCAGACCTGCCGGGAGGAACACAAGAAGAAACATCCCGATGAGAATGTTGTGTTTGCTGCGTTCTCAAAGAAGTGCGCTGAGAGGTGGAATGTAAGTTTTAATTTTTGTTGATTGTTTTTTATAGTATTTTTTATTTTAATTCTGATAGCAGTGGTGGCCCATTGGTATTGGCCTTGATTTAGAAGTTTTAGTTTGTGGATTCGAATCCAGCCAGGCACATTACGTTGTGTAATTTATTTCATCAGCTCTGCTCTCAAAATGCTGAAGGAAAAAATTGTGGGGAAATGGCATATTCCAGAACCAAAAATTTGAAGACATGTGGCTCTCTCCTATGTACAGAGCGGAGACCTGTGAAAAGTCTGGGCAGATTATAATGCAATTTTTTTTGAGTTTTTGGCATCCAGGGTTGGTTGGATAGGCATGATTTTTCAATCTTATTTCTTTATCTGCCAGATACTTATGCAAATGAGTTAAAAAATGAAGACAGTAAAAGCATTAAACATTAAGAGAAATAATAAACACAATTTCACAAAAACATTGTTTTTCATACTAATATGTCAAAAAATAGCTACAACAGGATTTGAGTAAAAAAAAGTGCTGAATAATATGTTTTTTAGCAAACAAGTTAAGTAAGTTCATAATTTTCACATTTAGTACGATTTTGATTGTCAGTCACATCACATTGGACACGAAGAATTGGCACAATATTAGTATATTGAGTGCCAAATATACATAAATAACTGAAATCACTCACAGATGTATATTATTATTAAACAACGTATTGTACGGACAATCGTGAATTCATGTGGTTTAATATTATAAGAATATGGCATGTCATAATTATATTATTTATCATAAGATTGATATGTATTTAAAAAATAAGTGACCATTCATAGAAATTCCTGTTCTTTTTTTGGCTTTCATCAGCCTTGCCATTTGCCAAGTATACTGGGGTCATTTTCCAGTTTAATAAAAAACGTTGCCCGAGACTAGGAATTTCCTATGTCGTGGGTGCGTTTACAAACATATAAACTGACATTCACAAACACCCAGACCGGGTACAACTACTTGTAAATCATACAAATATTTTTCCGTTCAGGAATCGTACCCACGACACGCAGCGCAGAAATCCAATAGCTCAGCAACTGCGCTAAACCCTGCCATTTTCAATTTGGTCCAGTAGTTCTTGAGATTAGCGTAACAAACAAACTCTTTACCTATAATATATAAGTACTTAGATATAATATAACGTTGAGCGACTGCTTTGACTTCCACAACTCGGCTAGCACTGGGTATTATAATATAAATACTTGGTAAGACAGGTTTATAGAGATCCAACAAGATTGTTAAAAAAATAAAAGATCCAAAACAGTGCCCTCTGCCAGAAGTAAAAAAAAATGCTGTACATTTTATTTTAAGTTTCTTACACATGACTGTCTACTAAGTTGATTTCGAGTTCTCTGCTTTGAGAAAAAAAAACAATTCGTACTGCTTTCTATAACATATAGTAATCAAAACCCATAAGAATAAGGGTGCTCCCACATTTATCGACACGGAATCAGCTAACGCCGGTCAAAAAAGTCTTTATGTCTACATTATAAGGGTGTTACTAATACCATTCGCATCGGCATGGCTCGGACGATGCGACGCGACGGCAGCCGACGGCGAAACGAGCCGTACGACTACAGATGATCGGCGATAAGTACAGTAATGTTTCGACGTCAATTAATGTGGGAGCACCCTTTTATTTTTTTGCGTGGTAAAATCATCAAATGAGTCCTCCCGCCCCGGGCAGGGCGGGAGAGACTGTCAGACTTGTACTGACTAAAATCCACGGTGTCCTTCAATAGCTCTTTATGTTCCGGGGTCATGGTGATGGAAATAAGTCCCGCGACCCCGGCAGGCTTTAGCCCTCTGTGAGGGGGCCCCGTCATTTGTGGGAGCACCCTTAGACATCAATCATCTTGACATGACGCCCAAATTCAGAAACCTTAACATTTCCCCTACAGACAATGTCAGAGAAAGAAAAACAGCGGTTCCACGAGATGGCTGAACAGGACAAGAGGAGGTTCGACCTGGAGATGCAGAACTACGTGCCTCCCAAAGACATGAAGGTGCGCGGTCGAAAGAGGCAACAGATGAAGGACCCCAACGCACCCAAGCGATCGCTGTGAGTTATGGTCATGAGTTTTTCTTTAATCTGTTGTTGATAACTGTGGTTGCTTTTCATAATTTTCATTATCAGGTAATCCATACTCATTGCTCATTCATCAAGTAAAAAAAAACTCCTATAAACTGTATTTGAACAGTCCCAATGTGTTTTTGTCATTTGAAGCTTTGATTTTTATTTTATTTTGATCATTATAATCGCTCTTATTTTCTCAGTTATTTCTTATATCGGTACACAAACCATTGCTTTTACTTTGTGTTCCAACTTACGAAACATTCAAACGAAACATGTTGAAGTAGATTTTAAAACAAAAGAGGGTGACAGGAGAGAAATTGTCTCTCTCTTTTCCTCCGCCCACTCTGTCTCTCTCTTCTTTTTTATATCTTTTTTCCTGATCTTTTTCTCTTCTACACCTCATACACCTTCACTCACTCAGTTATTTTTTTTTCATCTATTCAGAAATCTATGTAACAGTCTATTTGAAATAATTGCTTCGAGTTTGAGTTTATGAAAGTAACGTCACTAACCATATCCCATACAATAATCTCCTATTAAAACATTTCACGTTACTAAAAGCGAACCTACATTTACAGATCAGCGTTCTTCTGGTTCTGCAACGATGAGCGTTCGAAGGTGAAGGCGAATAATCCGGAGTATACCATGGGAGACATCGCCAAGGAGCTTGGTAGGCGTTGGGCCGCTGCCGAACCTGAGACCAAGTCCAAGTACGAGAGTCTGTCAGAGCAGGATAAGGCGAGATATGATCGGGTGAGTGAAAGTGTTAGATTGTACCTGGTTAGATTTTTGTTTCGTATTAGAGCCTATACACACCACGTTTATTAAATGCGCCGTTGACTCGCGTTTGTAGCGATACGGATGCAATGCACACGCGCGTTTGTCACTTTGTATTGTGACAACAACCGGACCTCGGGGTGTCCCCAAAACTAAAATTGTTGCAAAGTTGTAATATTCGTTCAGGGTCGCGGGACTTATTCCATCACCGTAACCCTGGAACATAAAGGGCTATTGAAGGACACCGTGGATTTGTTGAGTTGGATCAGTACAAGTCTGACAGTCCCTCCCGCCCTGTTGATGATTTTACCACATAAAAAAAAAATGTAATATTCGTGCCTCAGTTACACGAATATTACAACTTTTTTTTACATAGGTTAGTAATTTTACGGCTAGGTTATTATTTCCCATTCAAAATCACCAATTCTTTGTCAGCATCACCTGTCCCACAATATATCAAGATTTATCTACCATAACAAAAGGGTAGCGCATTAGGTGGCAGGTGCGAATCATGCTTTTATGTGATAAGTAGGCGGGAATAAAAAATATCCGTTCGGAATTTCTTTAATAAAGAGACGCGAACTCTTCATTGGATTTTGTTATTTAAGCTCTGAGCAAATTTTTGAGTAGGTAGGCTTGTATCGAAAAAACATTTTTTTTTACTAAACCGTGCAATGTGATTGCACAGAATGTGGTTGATTGCAATTTTTCAAAAATGGGATCATTGATTTTATATCTTTCAAAATGTCGAAACGTGCGAGCGAGAGGCACGTTAGCTATTGTCAGCGCCTTATTTCTTCCTGGTCGAGAGTAAATACATAATGCGTTGAATATAAAAATTAGCGAAGACATGCGAATTGATTGGGTAAACTCAGATGATAGAAACTATCGTAGATTCATAATGGGAATGTCTAGCTAATAATGCAAAATAATGAAAATAAAATTATTATCTACATACCGCAAATGGTCGACAGGTGACTTATAAATCTCAATTAAGTATTATATTAGAGCGAGGTAAATATAGCGCAGATTTGAAAATAAACTAGAACTAATCTTTTATTTTATTAATCCGTTTTCATATTTATAATATTATGTAAAATGCCATCCATCATTATCATTATCTGTAGTTATTCCAATTAGTTGGGGTTACCGAAACATACGGAACAAAATATATCTACTTTTTCTTCGTTTTTATAATGACTTATTTATTATAATTCTGCAATCCTTTATGTCTGTGTACTAAAATAAAAACATTTCTTTATAGGAAATGACAGCATACAAAAAGGGCCCATTAGCATTAACGCAGCAGCAGCAAGCAGTGGTCGCTGAGGTCGACGAAGACGGCGACTTCGACGCGGAAGAGGAGTACAAGTGAAACAATAAACCATAACAATGTGATCCTGGCAAGTGCACGCCATGGAAACAGAATGTATAGTCCACTTGGTAACTGCTTTACCAACAAATTTCTTCCATCACTAAGGTTAAAGCAATATAACTGTCTTCTAAATCTTGTGAAGAAAAGGCTGATAAAGCAATTCCATAGTCGACTTTTACATCTGTTCCTTGTGCACTAATTTTAATGTTAACCTTATAGCTACAGTCGACCCCTAACTTTTTGCCTACAATTTTTATATACTCGAATATTTTTATACAACGACTGGTCATTTGTACAGATATTCGATAAGACGAATGCTTCACTTTATTTACCTTTTATATTATTATATCCAAGTGGAGGTTTCTGTATGTTTCATTTTTGGGAAAGTTTTCGAGTGCAGACGGTTTGTTGAGTGAGAACTTTGAAATTATAAGTATAATTTGTTGTTGTTAGTGTATCTTTAGTCTTCTGTTTCGACATTGTTTTTGTTGTCGAATATTCTAATTGTAGGTGCGATCGTAAAGTGGATTCGATGGAACCATGTCGCACGACAAGATGGGGAGTGATGTTTCGCGGAGCAACCTGTGAACTATCTTTAAGGTCGGGTTGGAAGGGGCCTTATAATTTGAATCATTGTCATGGGCGCCCGGAGGGGGTGTACTAGATATAATTGTAATTAACTCTAACTTCCTTATGAATGGTAAAAATGTTGAGCGCGTTTTGATATAAATTCGCACAATTAAAAAAAAATATTCGAGAAGACAATAGGTACAATTTTCTAGTTCACGCTAGCTCTTGAAACCTGGATTATCTCGATTGATCAATTTTTCTGTATACAAAATTCGACAGTAAATCTACTCCTTGTATCAATGGACAAATCAAAATAAAAAGTAGTTCGAATAAAACCGTAGATCTGACAAGAATCCTGCCGGCGCCCATGATCATCGTAACAGCAATAGTTAAAATATGTACGGAACAAAATATAGGTTAAAAAAGTCCATCGAAAGAAAATTAAAATTAAGTGGATAGTATTTCAAGTTAGAAAATTTAGATGTAAGTTCGAAACGCGAGAGTGAGTGAGATTTTGTTATTCGTGATGAGAAAATGTATAGTTATTAAATTATATTCCTTTATTGACTTTAGATTATTTTATGTTATTAATATTTTCGTTTAAATAATAAGACCTTGTTTTAAATTACTATGAAGACATTCGAATCTTTGATTTGATGACATTCACCATATAATAATAATATTGTAAACTGTAAAGAATTGTGAATTCTTGTGTTAAAATTTAATTGTTTAGTCGCCCGATAGTCGTTCGTTTGTTTTACCATTTTACATCGTGGAAGAGCATGTAATATGTGTACATAAAATGACTGCAAACCGTGATAGTACTTAAAGTTGTAGGACATCTAGGTTCCATTACCGTCTATAGTATAAATGCTAGAATATCCTACTTTGCTTATCGTACTTGTTAAATATCATTTGACTGTTTTTATTTTGAAATGTTTGTTTTGTGATTCTGTCTTACACGATTAAGCAATTATTTAAGCAATTCCATGAAATTAGAACCGTGTCGTATTAAAAGTCTAGTGGAAAGGAAAACGAGAAAATATTTTAAGCCGTTCTTAGTGTAATAGGGGCGATATTGTTTTGAAATTGATGATGCTCACTGTACAAAACAATATAGTGAATCTTTTACACATAATATTGTTCTTTGATTTTATTTAACCCATTTAAAACACTGTAACTAACACACCCAACCCATACGTAACCCGAAAATGATTGAACAAAAGGCTCGATTTTGTTTGAGTAAGTCACGTTTACATAGCTAAGTAATGTTATTTTGAATTTTGCTGTCATTTACAAAATTCATTTGCCAAATTCTGTTCTCATTTGTGGCCACCGTTATAGTGCTACGATGGAACTCTACTTCTAAACAAATCTAGTGTTTGGTGTTTCAATCAGCACAAGTACTAGGCAACCATAACTTCAAAGTGGTATGTATATAAATAAATCAAGGTAGAAAGAGGGGTACCTGAAATGTTTATTTAACTTACTAGCAAAAGTACTAGGCTAGCAGGAGTTCAAAGTGGTATTTTATAATATTTCTCTCTGGGCCGATTACCTAAAATTGTCTTGACTAACCAGCAAAGGTACTAGGCAAGCATACGTTCAAAGTGGTATGTATTTCAATTAATCAAGGTAGAAAGAGAGAGGTTACCGGAAATTGTCTTTCTCATTGACTTACCAGCAAAAGTACTAGGCTAGCAGGAGTTTTAAGTGGTATTTTAAATATTTATTTCTGAGCCGATTTCCTGAAATTGTCTTGACTAACCAGCAAAGGTACTAGGCAAGCATAAGTTCTAAGTGGTATTTATTTAGCCTAGCCTTTTGAGGTAAAATTGCTGGTAGATATATTTTGATGATAAAAATCGACCCAGAAATAAATACCACTTTGAACTTATGTAAGCCTGGTACTTTTGCTGGTTATTCAATGAGCAAACTATTTTGAGGTAGGTTTTTAACTTTAGAGTTTTAATACAGACTACCTTCCTTGACCTCATGCTAGCCTAGTAATTTTTGTAAGCTTCCGATCGTCTCAATAGCAAGAACGAAGATTTTCATTTTTAGTTATGCATCGCGTCATGAGCAACGCCGCTAACAGTGAATGGAATGCCTACCTGTCCTTTTAATACCATTTCCATCTGGCAAAAAGGTCAGGGATAAAAAAAAAATGGGAAAAAGTAACAAAATAAAGCAAAACTCATTTGAAACATTTTATTTTATAAAAATAAACGTTTTGACGACAAATAGTTACAATATTCGGGGTCCTTACGAATTCATCAACTCATAACAGAGTTCCCACAAGAAATGTTTCAAGACATTGTAAAAAATTCAGTTTTTACAAAAGTTACTTTTTATCTTAAAACATTAACAACATTACATTTTTTTCACATCTAATTCTAATAACGGTCGATCACTTTCATGTTTTTTTACGTAATATCTTTAATGAATAAGAAAATAATATTTATTTTTAGAAAGGTTCATCCAGCTAAAATTGGATTATTAAATACAAAAGATAGATAGACTTGTATAGGCTACACACTGCTGTAATATTTGTCGAACTTAAAACGCAATCCTCAAAGAATTACAATTATTATATCTTACAATATTATCTTCTAAGAAAATTATATAATTCTATAGGTACATACTTAGGCACTCAGTGTAGGTACATGTATGGAAGGAAAAATACAGTTCGGAGTACCTTACTCATTTTTCAGAGTAGTCAAGTAATTATCATTTCCTACCATTTTAGTACAAAAAATAAAACCTAATTCGTAAGAAAAACTTTAGAAAACATGACAGCAGTGTGTTTTTTTAAAAAGTACGAATCCCGAACAAAGAATAATACATTAAAGACTCAGAAGAATTCTGAGAGCGAACTGATTTTAATTAGAATATTTTTTCCAAAATGTGTTGATGGCTATGATTCCCCACTGTGTTCACAGATTACTCTCCAAAGACTTTCTTGGACGGTGAGTAGGTATGCGATAACTTCAACAGTTAATGATTGATCCTTTATACAAATGTTTGTTTAGCTAGATTATTAGGTAACGTGATGGTGTACAAATGGGTTCGCAGCAATATGGGGCGTCACACTAGTGCTACTCCCACGCCTAATCGAAGCACGGGGTCATTCAACTTTAATTTCAAGTACAATGCAATGTATTTCATATTCTAACTAGTATTTTAATAACCAAATAGATTTTTTGATCAAAACGAGCATTGTGACTAGAGAAACTTAGATAATTAATTTACTGGAAACAGTTTTTATACATTCTATTTGCTATTTCCATTTATTTTTTAAATACACACATATTGTAATTGTCCATACATTCCGTATACCGGGCTAATGACAAAAGCTCGTTGAAACATATTCTACATAATACCTATTTATATATGGCATACACAATTATAATTAATGATGTCTTTAACTAATATCACGAAACGCCGTTATTATGCAAATCAAGTTTTTTATCTACGAGATCAATAATTTTATTATAACGTTTGGCGTAAACACTTCGCTCAGTACTGTTACAAAATCTATAGTAGGTATCATACGTTAGATATCTTCAAAGGGAAAATAATGTAAATCAAGCGACAGTAAGGTGAAATACAATACATTATGTCCGACTCAGATAGAAGGTAATACCCTGATTGTTCGAAGAAATTATAAAAATAATCGATAGGCAGATAAAACCGCGACTGGCCGTTCATTTAGTTTGGTGTTCAAAGAAGATATTCCTAAGCAAAATGTTATTTACATGTTCCGTGTTTCACGTCCTTTTCGTGTTTTTAATATTCTATAGGCTATGAGTCGTCGGTTTCGTGTGGGTCGGGGGGTTGTTGAGGGATGTAGTTCCATCTCGCTCGTACTTCTGTGGTGGCTGTGGCGGTGGCGGCGGGGTTGGGGGGTGTTTTGTTTGAGGCGGGGGCGGCAGCGGCTTGCCGTCTCGCTCGCACCACGGCAAGATGGCGCTGGATGTAGTGTTCGTGTGGCGCTAGTGCGGCGGCGCGCGTGAGGCACTCCTCAGCGACGGCCAGTTTGCCGCGCTCCACGGCTACAACGCACAGGTTGTGTAGCGCTTGCACGTTGTCCGCTTCCAGCTCCAGAATACGCCGGTAGCACTGGAATATGAAGTCATGTTATTAGAAAATGTTATAGTCTCAAGGGAATTTTGCGGAGTAGAGCTTTGTTACTGTGGACTTTGGGACTACCTTCTCAAGAAGTCAATAGAATTGTCCAGGATCGATAAATTTTGCGCAAAACGTTTTTTCCTTGTCTCTTGGACCAGAAAAGTAGCACTAAAGCGATGACGCTTTTCAACCGCATTCTTGATGGACCGCTGCAAGGACTTCAAGCGAAGCAGCCTTGTCTTCATAATTTTCAAATATGAAGATTTCTACTTACACTTTCAGCCGCATCTAGATCCTTAACGGAATTGATGTAGATGTCTCCAAGAAGCACCAACGCCTTCACATGATCCGGGTGATGCCTGACCAGCTGCTTCAGGAATGGTGCTGCTTCCAATGGCCTCCTCCTATCAGCCAGGAGTAGGGCCAGGTTGAACAGCGCTGATCGGAAGTCAGGCTTGAGGTGGACTGCTGCCCTGAACCACCGCTCGGCGCATTCCGCGTCACCCTCGTCCATGCAGACCATGCCGAGGTTGAAGTGGACGCGCTCGTTTGTCGCTGGAATTTGAAATTGGAATAATTTAGCTGGTCCTTAAAACATAGCTCATAGAAGGTAATGTAGGTACTAGCACTGCAGCCAGCGATAGAAGTTCTACTTGAAAGATTTTTAGCCTTCCAGATGTACTTGCAAAAATATTTCCATCAAAGACAAAGTTTAATAGAATAGAATTACAGAAGAAAACGTTTCAAAAATTCAAGTTACAGTTTGATCTTTCAAATCTAACTGGTTTCAATTTGATACCTAGTTCTAATTAGATTTTAGACTTTATTCCGCCTTTCCTAAGAATCAGCTTACAATGGGCCTTACCGTCTTTATCAAGCAGTTTGAGGAGGCGCTGCCTAGCCAAATGCCTCAGATCAGCAGCTCCAAGTTCTTGCAGCAGTATGGCAGAGTTCAGGAGGGCTTGTTCATGTTCCGGTTCTAGTTCCAACGCCTTGTCTAGGTAAGCCAGCGCTTGGGAAGGCTTGCCTTGCTCTAGAAGGACCACTCCAAGCTGAAATTGAAGAATACAGTTAGTTATTTTATGATGACGTTCTTTTGTTTCGAATTGGAGAAAAAAAATGGTACGACCAATAGCCATCAATATAAAATTGGCAACCTACATTTCGAAGGTTCCAAAATAGGAATACTTACGTTGTAATAAATATCAGGATTTCCACTGTCATACAGTAAAGCCCTTTCATAAACCTCCTGGGCTTCCTTTGTCCTATTTAATTTGATTAAAATATCTCCTCTATTTATGTAGGCCTGGGTATAATCAGCTCTCATACTGATGGCTTGTCTGTACAGCATATCTGCTTCTTCTAATCTCGTTGCGTTCTTAGAGATCAGATTGGCAAGGTTCAAGAATACGTTTAAGTGGTTGGGTGCTATTCTTGCTTGATACGATTCACCAGGTTTGGCTTTTGGAAGAAGTGATTTGGCTCTGACGTAAGCGTCCTCTGCTTCTTGGTACCTTCCGAGGTGGTTGTAAGTCCTGCCAACATTGATGTGGGCTCCTACATCATCTGGTTGTACACTGACAGCTGTGTTGAAGAATTCTAACGCTTCTGCGTATTTTCCTTCCGCTTCTAAGGCATGTCCTACGTTATTGTACAATTTGGCGTTATTTCGGTTTACCTGTAAACATATTTGACATTATCAACCTGTTTTAAAAACTTGGATAAAGATGAAACCCATCGAAAATCTAAGTTACCTTCAGTCCTGAAGCAAATATTGAATATTCAGTCTTCCAATCCCAATTCCTCATGTAAGTCTTAGCGCTGAACGCTAGTAAGAGGAATATGAGTGCACTAGCGGCGAGTTTTGCCCGCCTTTTGGCCAGCAGCCGCCAGCCATGGGCCACGAGCAGGCACCAGCCCATTGAAGGCATGTAGAGCACTCGTTCAGCAACCACGAAGCCGACAGGGAAGAATAAGTTTGATGCTGGTAGAAATGGTAAGACGAGCAGTGCGAGGCCCTGAAGATTGAAAATTAATCGATTAGATTTTGTTATTATCACTGCTAACTCCCACAGTAATGTTCGAAACTGTTCGAAATAGAGACGTTACAAACAACACTAATCTAAAAATAAATATAAACATTGTAGGTGCATTGTTTGTTTATTAAAAAGCTCGGAACGGAAGTTAAAGTAGTTTATCAATCAACGCAATGTGGTTGAGATAAAAAGAGAAATACTAACATTTATAAGCGTTCCCATCTCATTTTAAAAATGAAACAAATGAATATCTGTGACCATTACTCTTTTTTGTGCAGATGAGAGCGACTAAATTGAAACGGACGCGAGTAGGTACTTTATTTTGAAACGATTTCCAAAAAGAAGAGTTTAACAATTCGTGAGAAAGAAATTATAGTTTTTTACTTACCATAGAAAGAGCAGAAGACCGTGTCCTCAGCGCATGAATGGTCGCAGCCACGATGATGACGACCAGCGCCAAGGTGGCCAAGTTGCGAGGATCACGCCAGCACTTTAGCAGTGCCACTGTACCCATGGTCCAGTCGCAGCAGAGGGCCTCAGGTAGTGTTAGCAGCCAAGCGTTGAGAGCTGGCAGGTACGCGAATGTTAAGTGCCTGTAAGGAAAAAAAAAGAAACTTGAGAAACGCTTGTAGGTAAGAGAATTGAAGTTTGTGAGAAATTATTGCATTAAACGAAAATATTTCTACAGTGTTTTTAGAGCATCGTTTTGTCTTTCATGATGATAAGTTTTATAGGCATTCTATGCTATGCAGATGATGATGATCTTGGTCTTCATTTTAACTTTTTCTTTGGCTACCTTCATTCAGGTTATATCAGCTTCCATGAGAAGACAGTCGCTTACACCTGCGCGATTGATTTGGGGTTTCCACAAAATTATACGTCTTTCCAACAGTTATGTATAGATTGTATGGTATAGTTATTCAATTAAAAAGTCAAGTTTTCTGGTCAAAGTCATGTAGAGCCTAAAGTAAGTCCCGATGCTTCAGATTGATGCCTATCTTGACAGACAAAAAGTCAGCAATACCACCAAACCCAAACATCCACCATCACTAAACGCGACAAACCCAGGCTTCTGTTTATAGAAGCTAACTCCACCATAAGCCAAGAATCCACGCTTGAACAATGGCGTACGAACGAGAACGCTCATAAAATTAATGTGGCTTAGCTTGCGACCGGCCGTTTCACAGCAAGTGTGCTTGTCAAAGCCAATTATCCTTATTACTGGGCGATAAAGACGCAGACTGCCTCGTCCGGTCACAAAGAAGAAAATATGAGGACATGTTTGTGAATACACGATTAAGTACTTAACAAGTTGTTAAGCTAATGTTTGTTAAATGAAGAGTGGCGTGTTTCGTTGCGTAATTTATCACTTTGATATGCTGAGTGCATTTAATAGAATGGGCGGTAGTTTGGAGTATCTCAATGACGTGGTTCATTGTCAAAATCGTGAAGATTTTCAAACTTTTGCCTTTGACGTGGTTAAAAATGGGGCAAATTTTGTTCCAGAAAGATTCCAGAGTGTCACCCCCCGTGGAACTAATATCAGTTTCTTAACTATGTTTATATTTGCTTTACATAAAGCATCCTTCATTAGACGTGAAACACTGTTGAGTCTAGCTAAAACTTTTGAATATTTACGGTAGGCAAAAGTTGCTCAAAGTTTTAACTGATATTCGTGTATTAAGTTCGTAATTGACAATGTTGAAAATTGACGGTGCTAAAGCAGACTGGAGCACATCATCCTACTAGTACATTTTGCCTTGCGATGAAGTTGAAAATAAATTTTAGATAGTTTACCGATTGGGGTAGCTTGAAATCTTGTATCATCTTGACAAAACATTTTAATAGACTGAAAAATTGGCTAAGTTCTCTAGCGTTTTGTAAGTACAGATGGAAAGTAAAAATCACACATACCTAGCTGGTGGATGAGCAGCACCCGCAGGGTTGTCGAACCGCGTGAAGACCGGCAACTGCGCGCCCATGACATGAAGCCTGGCGGCCAATAGCGCGAGGGTGGCGCAGCACACAGTGGCAACGCGACGCGCCGCTTCGCCGCAAGCGCAGCCCCAGCCACCGCCTTTACCCCACGCATCCACCCAGGACCAGCGACTGACGCCACCTGAACTTCGGCGCTGGAAGAAATGAAAGATAGCATGACATTTTTGTACAAGTATGCGAGGTTACTGACGACGCAATTCGACCGATTTCAACTGCAAGTGAAAATCATCCTTACCACTACGACATCGACATAAAATGTTCGGTTATCAACGGGTAGATGAAATACACGCTCGCCACGATGACGAGTCAGTCGCTTTGCAAGGACGATTTTTATTTTAAGTTAGTAGAATTTGTAAATCGCACGGATCGCATCATGATCAAGCTCATTAAGTGACGATAATGTGGGTGTAGGTACTGTTTGATACATACAGGAGAAGTTATTACCTACTTTCCCATTTTAGCCATGCAGAAGCAAAACCTTCTATAAATTTCTAATGTTGGGAATAAAAACTCAAATTTTGTTAGTAAATGTAAGATTTTTAGACTTACATAGTCACTACAACTATTATTAGATTTAAATTGGGATAATTACCACGTTTATTATTTGTTTTGCGTTCCCGATATTTCGGCACTGTTGCAAGCGCCATGATCACTGATAAACTGAAATTATTGCGAGTGGATGTTTATGAGCAGACAAATCGGTCTACCCTCCTTCTTGTTCGTTTTTTGTTCGACACCACTACCATTGTCACCCGTCTCACTCACAACACGATTTTGTTCCTGACACACAAAACTCACGGTATCCGCTCGCGAACTAGTTTCCGTACTTATTCGGTTTTTGAATAATTGAATCACTGGGTTCCAGGCCCTTGACAGTTGTAACCCATCCTCACGGTTGGATTTTTTGTATTTAGTAATTTCAATTGCTTCTCGTACCAATCTCGGTATGTAGTGGCGTTCTCTCGAGATGACCTGAGGGTTATGTAACTCGATCCAGTGGTTGGGTCCCGATTCTTATAAATGTTGAGCTCCAATATGTTCCGAAATTCTGCAAGCTACAGTTCGCTTAGATTTCGGAATAAGAAGGAGGGTAGACTGACTTGTCTACGCATTTACATCTACCCGCAATACTTTTAGTTCATCGGTAATCATGGCGCTTGCAAAAGAATGCCGAAATATTGAAAAGTCAAAACAAATAATAAACATGGTGATCCCGCTTTCAATCTAAATGTTTGTTAATTCATAGATCAAAGTCGGCAAATGAGCGCCATCACTCTAGTAACCAACCTTTTATATTAAACATAATACAGGTAAAAAAGTGTCTATTCTAAATTATTTTGTAGCAAAGGCCGCCCATACACAGAGAAAATGATAGAGGAAAAAGAAAAAATAAAATATAAAAGGTGAGGCTGTCTGGTTCGAGCACTAGTGTTGTGCCGTTCGATTTTGTATTAAAATTAAACACGTCAAACGGGGCGGCCGCTGTTACGTGCAGGTTAAATTCTGTGGTGAAGGCTCGGAAAAAATGGATGGAAAATAATTCTAGCCCGCTATAACGGCTTCACCGGGTTTCATTTTCATATATTGATTGGAAAGCGTTTTTTATAAAGTGAGGATTATATTTTTGAATCTAGGAAAGCTTTACTTATATTCCGAAAGAGTATTTTATTTCAAACTCGCTCTTGCTTGTCTGTCTGTCGTTTAGTTGAAGAAATGAATTAAATGTGACCTTAAAATTCATCGCGATCCTACAATGTGGGAATTTTCATACTTGATTATAAGTATTATCGCTTCTAGACATACTACTATCGAGATGTTTGTAGGTTATTGATAACTAGCGACCCATCCCGGTTCCGCACGGGTGCAACCTCTAGTATATTATGTACGTTATATACAAGTAAACCTTCCTCTTGAATCACTCTTGAAAAAAAACTGCATCAAAATCCGTTGCGTAGTTGTAAAGATCTAAGCATACATAGGGACAGACAGCGGGAAGCGACTATGTTTTATAATATGTAGTGATCATCTATTAATAACTAGGCCTAAGACATCTACTAGTCATGCTTAGATTTACAAAGCACTTTCTCTTTTTCACACACTACGACGTAGCAACTACGGCGTAGCAACATACGATGTAGACGTGAAAATTGTGGCTTACCTTTTGTGCTACGAAAAGTTCGTAGACAACACATACGCCGGTGACAGTGATGCCTTGCTCCTTGCACAGCATCGCTACGCCAACACACGCGGTGCATGCTACGACGTAGCGCCAGTCTGAAAATAACAACGTTTTATTAGATATTTGCTGAGTGTCTTTATTTTTCCGGGAAATTATTTAGAAATACTTACTTAGATGTTATGACAGAAAATATATAGACAGTAACTTCATAAAGGAGCAGTGGTGGCCTAGTAGTATCAGCCCCGACTTGGCTGTCGTGGGTTTGAATCCAGGCAGGCGTATTTTGTCCGTAATACGCCTGCCTGGATTCGAACCCGCGCAATACGCACTGGGTACGCGTGGAGGTTTATGGCCCACTCTCTCTCTCACAGAAAGGAGGCTTGTGTCCTAGCAATAAGAACATTATAGGCTGATGATGAGCCTTGTAAAAGTGGAATTAAGAGTTGTAAGGAATATTTTCATATATTAAAACTGAGTATAATAATAATATTATTTGTTGTAAGTTCTAATATTGGACGACACCTCTTCGTTACACAACTAACTTATTTAATAACACGACAAACACGTACAACTAGAACCTAAAAAATAAAAGAATTTTAATCAAACTTTTCTCATTCATTTTGCGAACACTGGAAGCTGATTGTTATATAATTTACATCGTGCCTATTGGGGATAAACAAATAAATGTTTTAGGCTGTTACTACGTCGGAATAAACTCAAGGCCTAAGACTGTGTGCACAACGACGCGGCGTCAAAATCATTTTTTTGGTTGAATAGAAAAACGGAATTATTGCGTAAAACACTCACAATTTCGGTATTTGGGGTTTTCTACAATTTTTATTGTCGATTTCTTCAAGTATGAATAGAAAGACAGATATAGTGAGTGTTTTGTAGAACCTCTGAATTGCTATAGAAGGCATTGTACTGCTGTGTTGATTACCCAAATATACATTTTTACCTTTTATCTTTTATCTCTGACAAAACTTACTCCATTAAAGTTGGTCACGATACGGTACTGTAATATATCGTGGCCCTTTTTTTTAACGTATTAAAATCATCAAATGAGTCCTCCAACTCGGAGCAGGGCAGGAGGGACTGTCAGAGTTGTACTGACTAAAATCTACGGTGTCCTTCAATAGCCCTTTAGGTTCCGGAGCTATGGTTACTCGTTAGTCCCGCTACCCCGGCAGGCTTTGGCCATCTAAGGTGGTCTATTCATTAGGATATCGTGGCCGTGGAATGTAAAGTGTAACCGAAAAAACCTGTCCTGTCCACTTCCGTTCTACCCAAGGCGGGAGAACTTAATCGATTATTTAACGAACGCATAAAAAATATCGGTATAAACTATTCTTACTCAAGTCTGCACAAAGCTTAAGGCACTTAAATACGTACAAGACGAGTACCTAATAGTGACGGGAAGTGTACATGAAAGTATGAGAGGTAAATAAAGATGTCTTCTGTATCGGGAATTCACGACATTCACCCTGAAATACAATTCTCGGGATAACATTAAAAGCCATCTCGAATATCTCGAGTTTTCCCTTTTAGTAACTGTAGTTTAGGACCGTTTTATGTAAGCCACGTTTTCGTCTTATATAAATAATAAATGTATGCTCTTAAGCCGTTATGTCTTCCCTTAAAGAGCATACATTTACCCTAAATAAATGAATTAGCCAAAACGCTTAGAGGCCTTTTTCAGGCTTAAGTAGATCCATTACGTTATATGTTTAAATCATACTTGCTTGTGGAATTATTTAAATTGTGATTAAAACTAGTAGGGTTTAATCAGGTTATAATTTTCCCACTGCTGGGTCACAGGTTTCCCCTCTGAGAGAGTTAGTGAGTAGGTTGTTATCCACCACGCGCGGGCACGTGGGGCGGGTCCTTGCAGGTTGGTAGATGTCAAATGTTTTGTAATTTTTACCCGATTGCGACAGAAGGAGGGTTATACTTTTGGTTCAAAGACATGACAGTTTCCTCACGATACTTTCTTTCATCGTTTTGAGAGCAATGGTGATTAAATAATTTACATAAAGTAATGCGACTGGCTGGGTTCGAATCCACGCACTATTATAGGCCCGTGTTCGTTACTGCTCTACTAAATTTTTCACTGATATATAGAAATTACATTTTATTTTATACTACGAGATTTTACTTCTTTAACTTCTACGATCTACAACGGAAAATTCCTTTCATTTCCTATGTTGTCCTCAAGATAATTAAATTGAGCGTTCTTACTTTGGTTACTCTAATTTCTTCTTAGATATTTGTCTTATAAAAAACCCGGTTTACATTTTACAAGTGTTTAGTTAAGTAGGTAAGTAAGTGGGTAAAGAGAATTGCTTATAAATCTCTGTAAAGAATTCCTCAGCCTCAAATACTATCTGTATATTATCTATTAGTTAGAATGGGTCAGTATAAATATCCAACAAATTTTCGATTTCAGTGTCACTCGTTTTCGATTTCAGTGTTTCGGTCTCAGTGTCCAGTTTCCACAATATAATAATATTCCACAAATATTACACAACGCTATTTAGTCCCAAGCTAAACACAGCTTGTGTTATAGGTACTAGACAAATGATAAACATACAAACTTATATAATTCTAAATACATACATATTATAGATAAATTACACCCAGACACAGAACAAATGATCATGCTCATCACACAAACATTTGTCCTGGGTGGGAATCGAATCAGGGTCACTAACCAATAGACCAACATGCCAGTCGATGACAATGCTATTGACATGATATCTTCTTGTATATAAACTAGGTACCTGTATATCTTCTCCTCTGTGAAGCGCGCGCGTAACACAACAGTGCGCCAAGGAAGAATAGCGATGATAACATCTCGGCTCGTCCGACCACGCCTGTCACCTGTCAGAAAAAAAAAACATTTTTTATTAGAAGAAAAAATACATTGATTAGGTTCTGTGACTGGGATGTAGTTTGAACAGTAGTGCTATTTTGTAAGGTGAACATTCGATTCAGCAGTATTTGTAGCATTCAATATTTCAATGCCGTTTTTAACGGTAGACGGTTCACTAGTATCTACTTAAATATTAAAGTAAAAAAAAAAGAAATGCAATAGTTTTCTTTGAATATTTTTTCTCTATCTTTCAAAATTATTTGTTTTTTATCTGAAGCAGTTATTGATAATAGCCACATATTTGCCTTTGATTCATGTCGAAGTCCAAACTGCGTTAGGCATCTTCTATAGCTGAATTATGTTCGAGTTCGGTTCAATTCTAGCAAAGCCAATTCATCAAATCTTTGAATATGATTTTGCCACTATTTCGTTTCAACTAGACGCATATGTTTGTTTAAAAGCTACTAATAAGTAGCTTGAAAGACTTGACAAAGTTTCTTTTTTAAAACGACTTATAGAGAAGAAAAAAAAAACTGCCTTTTTGGCAGAAAAGTAAAATTTATATCACGATGAAAACCTCAATAATTTGTTTGGTTAGCGGAACACCGTAGTCTATTTCCTCAAGAGGTGTTCCTGCAGATTTCACGCATAGTGGTTACTCACACGCACACACACACACACAACTCTTTTACGACATTTAGAGGTAAAACCTTAAGTTTACAACACGAAGTTCCACGAAAAAGGGACACAAGTTCAAGAAGGTGCCGTAAAGATTGCGAAAATTGCAGCGAACGTGCCACAGACTATAAAAATAGCGAACATGGCTTTGGCGGGGGCCGTAGTAGTCTCGTTCACGACTTCATTACAGGGGGACATTACATACACATTTCTCTAGCCTGTGATCCTAACGAAATAGCTTTGCAAGATAGCTGAGAAAAGGCGATTTTTAAAAAAAATAATGGACATTGAATACAAAGAAAGTTGATAACCATGGAAGGACCCTCTTTGGGAATGATTTAAGTATCAATATATTAGACGGCTTTTCATATTCTAAGTAAATAAAAAAAAAAACGATTCGCTTTTAAACAAAATAATATAAAATTCGTGAATTAAAAATTAAACGATATTTGTTAATCCCTTTCAGGAAAGTTTTTGATTATGCATCATGCAGTAAACATATAAATTGAACTGTGCATCGCGGAAATATAAATAAACTGTATTTACAAATAATATAATCCCCAAATCCATTCCACGAATCAACTCAACGCGAATATAAATCGTATGCCATATAAAATACGACACAATAAAAACAGGGTATTTCTAATTGGACTGTTGACGTAAACGAAAACTTTAAAGATCATCAAATTCACACCTGACGGGGCGTATTGCCATGCGGGTTGACGAGTGGGTTGCCATAAAGTGTCCAGTCACCAACCAACAACCACTTACCAACCAACGACCACTTACCAACCGGACTACCCACAGCCATTGCTAACGTCAACAACTTATTTTTAGAAAGAAAAATAAACTAGACTGCAAGCTCGTAAACTTCTCTCTGACGATTTTGAAATTTCTTTTTGGAAACCTAAGACCTCAAAGTTGGAACCTTGCCAGGTTGGTAAGTCATAAAGAATAGTGCATCTGTATTCTAGGATCATGCCTTGCAAAACAATGGAAAACCTCTACAACCAAGATGTTTTGCAAGAGTATTTTAAGTCCAATCATTATTAGGCCTACTGATTGGTATTTTTTCTTCTCTTTTTTTATGAATTTTGCCTCCAATTGCCAGTCATCGAGGAAAAAATAAAAAATGCAGCTGGTAAGGAAAATTCAGACAGTAGATCGCAGGTTTACTATTACGTCTTAAATCAGAAGTAATTACAGTATGGAAAAGTAGGTCATATTTAGTGCACCCTTATATTGCCAGCTTATTAAAATACCTACTAGATCCTCCGTAGATTAACAGATGTTAATCCGATGATCTTTTTATATGCAATGTCATGAAAATCCGAGACCAACCCCAATCAAAACACGTTTTGACGATACAACGAAATGAGAACTCGGTTTTTTCCAATCGGTTAACAACGAAAACATAATCAGATCGTTCGACGCTCAAGCTATAAACAGAAAAACATTTCTTTTATGTCGAGCATAAAATTAATTTCATCCGGAGATGCACGAAGCAAGGGAGCGAATAATACTATTTACGCGGGAAAACTCAGCATATTTTTTTAATAAATAGATTTTGCGACTTTTCTTTGCATCTATTGGATTAAGTTTCTGTTTTTTCTTCCAAATATAACCTAGCGTGTCGCGGGACTTATTTCTTTACCGCGACCCCGGAATATCAAGGGCTATTGAAGGACACCGTGGATTTTAGTCAGTACAAGTCTGGCAGTCCTCCAGGACTCATTTGATGATTTTACCACGCAAAAAAAAAGCGTAGGTACGTTAATTAGGCGAATATCGTTTTTTTTTTTAAATAAAGTTCTTAAAGTTTTTCTCGTTTATCATTCAGCTCCACGTTTTAATTTTTACTGTTAGCGAGTATTTTATACTCTAAAATTAACTTTTGTTTTTGTTATTTGAAATAGATTTGAATATTATAAGTGTTTTTTGTAGTTCGTGGTTATTTTAATAACCACGATCATAATATTATCCTATTATTATAAACTTACTTAACTTTTGGTATTTGAAATAGATTTGAATATAAGTTGTTTTTTGTAGTTCGTTTTTTTAATAACTACGAACATAATATTATTATAAACTTAGAGTATCTTTCGGATATAAAAAGTAAGTGGGTGAAATTTTGATGACTACAGAAAGGTACCTTTTGCAACACTATTTTAACCTTCAATACGTGAATAAAACATTATTCGATTCCAGTACCTTCAGCGAGGCACTAGACAGAAATACAAGAGAGCTTGTCACCAAAGAAATTGGCATCGTAAAACGTACTCGAAGTGGCCTAGTGCTTGCATCCTCACATGAAATGCACGAATACCTACGTAGTATATACGTACTGATAGTTAGCTAATGTAGTGTTGTATTCTGGCTGAATATTTTAGAAGTTTTAGAAATAAAAACGAAACGAGTCTGGCAATGATATGCAGAAAAAAAGCAGAACATTATTTTTTACAGTTTAAAAATAGAATAGGTTTCTAAATTCGAAACGTATTTTTTTTTAATGTAAACATAGAGCATGCGATTCTTTTTTTTGTCAACAGGCAATATTGATTACTGCTAGTATTAAAAGTACTCACTTTTATTTCTAGTGGCACTAATAGTACAGGAGTGTCATATGGTATAGTATACAACAAAAAAAGTATTCAGATAAAAAACTGCTCCCAGTTTTTATGTAATGTTATTTTTTTCCAGTTTCTGTGAACACTCATATTTATTTGAACCCATCAATATAAACGAACGGTTCAATATACGAACGGTTTTTACTTTTTCGTGTTTCCAATTTAGTTTGGGAACTAATTTCAGGCAGAAACATCAATTTTGCTCGAATAGACTATTATAAAAGCCTTTGCGTGTTTCAACGACCAATTCTACCTCTATAGCACCTTAGATCAGGAGCTTAACATGAACTTTAATACCTAGATCGGGTTATCTTTCTCAGTACTGATGAGAGTATAACCATGTTCTTATAAACATAAATGTCACGTCTGTAATGTAACATGAGGCGAACGAAACGATAACAGCTATCCACGTCATTGAGTACTGGTTGCCCGGTTGGGCAAAAGAATTTTCGATTCGAGAAGAAAATGATACCATAAGTTACCATAGAGTACTTAACCATGGAGTTTCTGAATATTCACACTTTTCCTTCCTGTTTATATCATTTTGGTGACAAAGAAGCATACGGCCCTCCTGGTGCAAAGCGGTTACCTTAGCCAAGGTATGGATGCTTGCAACACCAGATGTATCACCTACACGTTGCCAACCTTGCAGAAACTTATTCACAACTTTTTTTAAAAAGCCACAAAACGGTTGTATAGGATATCACATTGAATGAAATATCGAGAAACGTAATACCCCAACTACATGTGGATGTTCCGGTGGTTCAATAACACTTCTTTATTTTTTACAAACTTCCACACAACCGCATCCATATTTAACTTAGCAATACGAATTCTAATAAAAAATCCCTCGTATGTACGAAACACTTTAAAATATAATGAAGAATTCAAATGAAAACAACGCAACGGAACGAATGAAATGTCGAACAAAATATGCGGTGGAATCGAAAAAATCACAACGGATACTGTCATACACAGCATGTTGTTATTTCGAACACAAAACGTTTAATATCTGGAATGAATATTAACCGAATGCCATCCGATACGACACATTCGGTCGGATCAAAGTTTTAAAGCGTTTCATAACGGGTAGAATACAATATTTTGAGCTATTTCGTATTACATACCTATTTTAGTCGGATATAAAATGTCGAAGATTATTTTCGGGATTTTCTGTGAAAACTTTTGTGAAAGGATGCTGTGTTAAAAATCGGTTTAATGACGTCAAAGTTTAATCAAGCTTCTATTAAAACCTATTAAGTCGTCGAATGTTTGCGAAACATCTTGAAGACAAAAAGAACAAGTCTTGTTGTATGAACCGAAATTATAGGAACCATGATGATAAAACACCGATCGCGATATAATTATCTTGTTTGTTACTATTTTTTTTTATTTAAAGATAGGTTCGCGTTTGACCACTATCTCGTCTGATGGTAAGCGAAGATGTGGTCGACGATGAAGCACGCTTGCCTAGAAGTAACCTGCTCACTCTTGACTTGAAGACTCCAAGGTTATAGCTGTCGGGAAAAACAGATGCAGGGAATTCTACTCCTTCTTCTTGTTGCCATAATAAGTAACGCTACGTGCGAAGTCGGTGATGGGGACTGTAAAATCGATCGCAATACGCGATGTGACAGAGATATTGTGAACTAAGACACCCGTGGATTGATGTACGTGTCAAGTTTAACATGCATCACAATCTTTTAAGGCCGCTGTACACATTGGGCAAAAATAATGAATTCCAAATGTCACTTTTAACAGATTGGGCCAACGTCTGAACTCTGTTTGTGGAACACGCCAAGATCCTTTGAATGGTCCACGAAAAACCGACAACTTTCGGTTGGCCGGCCAGTATTCCCGCCAACTACCAACATACCGCCAAGTAGGTCTGTAAACGCTGGCCCAATGCGTTGGCCTAATGTATACAGCGGGTTTTAGAGAACTATTTTTTAGGTTATATTTAATTAAAAAAAAACAAGCAGAAAATGTTTTTCAAAATCTTCAGTTGGCAACAACTGTCACATCTTATGTCATCAAATAATGTGGTCTACTAGGAGGCAGTCCTCGCGCATAGCAAATACCTAGCAACAATTGGGTATTACGCCCCGGGCTTCATAGCAACCCCAACTCATACCTACCTCAATAACTTGAGAAGGATACAATATCCTTCACTATTTTTAGGGTACCGTTGACGATTCTGACAGTTCCTTTGTGTGCCGTACATGAGGCGGTTGGCGTTTGATGTGTGAATTATTCGTGGAGAAACGAAGTTTTTACGATTTTTTTAATTAGAGGGAATTTGAGACCTTCTCGAGGGCGTATGCCAGTTATTGATTCAATGAGTATTTTGAGAGAAACATATATTTTTACACACCCTTTTACAAGAAACGATGTAAGTCTTTATCTTTATGGCATAAATTAATTAGTCTATAACGTTTCCACTGCTGGGACACAGGTGGAAGCCAAAGACATAGCAGACTGACAGTTTTTTTATTCAAAACAAATAATTTATTTTAAGTAGGCCGGTTACAGCCACTTTTGAAAATTGAAATATTTCAAAAATATAGGGGTTATTGGTGAAGCGCCCACTCTCTCTCTCTCTCTTCCTGCTCCACTCTACCGTTGTGAAGTAAAATACTTTCAGACTTGTCTTATTAAAACCACGTTACTCTTTGCGAGTTCCTAAAGACATTCCCACGACTCAACAGGGCTCAATTGTCTGTGCAAGGTCGATCATGGTTAGAGGTATATTCAGAATAAAAAAAACAGTGTATGTGTCAATGATATTATAAATGAATAGGTACGTTACCTACACGACATTCTATCTTCAAAAACGGCACACTAACGCACACATATAGTCACAAAAGAGACAAATATAGTCAAGATTTGTCAATTGACCACATTTGAGCGTGTCACTTTCTGAGCGCGTATAACGTATCAACACATTTTTAACCGACTTCAAAAAAAGGAGGAGGTTCTCAATTCGGTCGGTATGTTTTTTTTTTTTTTTTTTTTATTTTTTTTTTTTATGTATGTACATCGATTACTCCGAGGTTTCTAGTCCGATTAGTGTGATTCTTTTTTTGTTCGATGCAGGATACTTGCAGTGTGGTCCCATAAAAATTTCATCAAATTTGGTTCAGTACTTTTTATTTTGTGAGTGTTTTTATTAATTTCGCCTACTTGGATGACATGATGATCTTTACTTTTTGCGTGTTTGTTACGCGATTACTTCGCCAATTGTGGACCGATTTTCAAAATTGTTTTTTTGTTGTACTAGGGATCGTTCACCTTAGGGAATATTGCAAGTTTCATCGAACTCTGTTCAGCATTTTTTGAGATAGGGAATTTTATTGGAACTTTCTTTTATGTCAACATGGGCGATGTTAATACCGGTGCTACGGATTACAAAATTCTAGTGCACATGTAAGAAAATAATGTATTTGCCAAGAATTTGGGTTGAATATTAAAACTAAAAAGAGTAAAATAAGAAACTTTTTTCAAAAAAAATTTAACCGCCTTCAAAAACAACCACAAAAAAGGGTAAAATAACCTACAAAATAACTTTTCTTTCGGAAGTCGGTGGCAAAAAGACATCGAAATAATAAAACAAAGCCACCGACTTCCGAAAGAAAAGTTATTTTGTAGGTTATTTTACCCTTTTTTGTGGTTGTTTTTGAAGGCGGTTAAATTTTTTTTTACTTATAATATCATTGGTTTGTGTTCAATAAATTATTATAGCCAGCCAAATAAATTAGGAACTCCCAGTAAAGTGCTAAAACTAAACAATCTCAAACTTTGGTCGCGTTATGTGAACACAGGCATATCAAAATGAAGTTGGATCGTGTATTAAGATTGATCACCTCATTTCACAAACAGTTGACGACACATAGGTTAATAAATCCTTAAACAAGCTCTCTGTTGGATTTTCAACGTTAAAATACTGATCCAAACTTTGAAAATGAATGCCTATCAGCAAGTGTAGCGTGACACTCTACAAACGATTTTGTCGACAAAATGTAGAAAGATTTCTATCCTCCTAAACATGACGAAGGAAAAAATGTAGAATTTTATAAAAAAATACATTGATTATCTATTTACTCTTGGTGAAATAGAGGTACAACCTGTCGTGCTGCGCCTGCTGTCAAAGAAATTAATTTTGGAGTCAAAACAAGCACAAACACTTTTAACACCGAACTTTTCACTCCCAAAAATTGGAAACCTAAAGAATAGATGCCATAAAAGACACATCCTCCTCAAAGCGACGCGATGTTTCAAACATGCATAGTTCTAAAGAGCCACACATCACTCATAGACTCACTTCAAGCCACACTATGGCTATAAAAATATATATATACATATATGTACTCACCGCCTCAGTATGAATAGGATGAACGGCAAACAAGATGGCGGCTACAAAACTCGCAAACTCCGGCAGGAACATTGCGCACACCCTGTAACAGAATAACTAGGTCACTGGATGGATAAACAGGCTGAATATGGCGACACAGAGTAGATAGCTCCAGAAGGCGACAAAACTCACGAAGAATATTTGATGACGCCATATTGGGAACGTCATGTATGCTTTTTAACACTTGTACGATCATAAATAAACAAATTATCATATGAAATATCATGAAAAAAGTGTAGTAAAAAGTGATTTACACACAGTTGATATTTTTTGCTAAAAGTAATTTTCAAGTGACATTTGGTGCGTTTAGCCGATTCAAAATCTGGACAGAAATCGAAAATGTTGAACAGCATTTAGCTATGCTGACTAAAGTATCGGCTGAAACATGCTGAGTTCAGACGCGAGTGAAGCATTCCTCAGCCGCCTCAGCCTTTGCTACTCAGTATTCGCCATTTTTCTTTTAGTGTCAAGACTTTGGGGTGCTAAGACAGGAAACCTCCACGTGCGCCCGTGGACTGGAGTTCCCTCTCGGATATTTCCGGGGGGAAGACCAGTTTTTCGGCCCGGTGCACCCTGGGATGCGGGCAAAAACTCTTCCTTAGGCACTGTGTGCCTAAGGGGTCTCTTTGCCCGTATGCGAATAGCCTGTCGTGTGGACGCTCCAACGCGTGTCCCTCTGATCAGCAGAGGGCACAGCGGCGGAGCGGGCTTGCGAACGGTGAGTAATGGGTAGCTCGCCGTCCGACCGAGGACCAAGCCCGGGTCGGTGGCGCGTCGTGTTTCGCGCCAAATGCCTGCTGGGGTCGCGGGTTTTTTCTTAACCCAGGATACCGCGGCCCTGGAACGTAAAGGGTATCCGAAGGAACACGGGTGGATTTTAGTCAGTAAGAGTCTGACAGTCCCTTCCGCCCCACCCAGGACGGGAGGACTCATTTGATGATTTTACCACCAAAAAAAAAAAAAAAAGGGTCAAGACTTTGTATCGGCTAAACGCCCATTGACGGTTTCCCTGTCTTTATTGTCTATTTCAAAGAGTTCAAACACGCACACACACATAGAAAAATAAGTCAGAAACATTCCCACAGTTGGGACGTAGGCTTCTCTTTGTGAGGTATTGTAGGTTGTAAGACGCGACCTAAGTGTTGGTTGGTGGATCATGCATTTTTAGTTTTGGAACAAGCCGGTTTCCTAATGGACTTTTATACGAATATTTGAAGTTCATGATCGCAATAATTAACATTATGATGTTTTTGAGAGTAGAAAACATGCAAAATTTTGATGGTTTCAAACAAGTCACGTGTTGCATTCAGTGTTAGTTGCTGCGTGTCATGTCAATGTGTGCGTACTTTTTTCCTTGTCAGATCGTCCTTCTGTATCTCTATGTACTCTGTCGCAGTCTTCTAGAATTACTATGTTTTTGTATCTACATTTACCACTGTTTGGGTTATTAGTAATCAAGGGCCGTGTATCAGTGGTATCAGTCGCAAATGGACGGATACGGATACTCGGTTAACGTTTGGCATGAAATGGAGGCAAATTATAGCAAACTATTTGTGGTGTTTTGAGAATTGAAATGATATTAAATAACAATCATTTTGTGGTTTGCGGCGTTTGTTGTTATTACATTAGTTTTCTAACTAATTTCATTTATTCGAATATTATTGTTTTACCCCGATTTATGTGTTAACCACTGTTTGTTTGTTGTTTCCATATACCTACTAATGTGTAACTTGTTTTACATAAACTCATTTTTTTTTCTACGGGAGGAAAGACAGAAGCTTCAAACCGCTACCAGCTGCAATCCTTCAGAAAGGTCACATGTTTAGTGCTTGCAATAAGCCTCCTTGTCTGACCAGATTTGTCCAACTGCGCACTACTGTGAAAGGATAACAGCAGATGATGTTCTATAGTTTCTGTCTAACAAAACAGACTTCCTTCTTCCTTTTGCTATTAGATTCATTTTCCAAATCACAAATTTCAAAAAAAAAACCTACCGTTTGCTACACAAAGATTAAACAATGTTTCACTTATATTTTCAGTTCAGGTATAGCAAAGAGCCCGGGCACACGTACAAATAAAACCTTAAAAATGTTTCAAAAGGTAATTGCTAGCGTTTCCAGCGCTTTATTTCTATTGGATAAGCAGCGCTCAACCGTGAAAACTTTTGTGGTTTCATTTTGCACGCACGCTCGCACGTCAGGACCGCTAAACTTTTAATAGACGGATTTTTATGTTTACTTCTACATGGAAAACTTTAATGAGTTGTTTGGAACGGATTAGTATGACATAGGAGGGTGAATTTTGATTTAGAAATCACTTTGGATGGTGCTTATCGGCAGCTTTGTTAGTAAGCCGCGTTTCCGTGAAAGGAATGGAAAAAATTGGAGTCAAAAGTGTTTCTCTTTGATGTGTTCCTTTTTTAACGAAACCTACACTCGCTTTGATAAGTTACATAATAGTTTATTACTTTGCTTTTTATAGGTTTTTTACAATACAATTGCCAGTCCTTTTGCTACCTTTCATCTGAAAAAGTCTACTGAAACTACTAGTGCACTAAACTGTATTACATTATATTTTATGTAAGCTTTCAAAAGTAATGAAGTTATCATAAGATCCGAGCAGCCATCAGCCATCTATGATATAAGTGATCTCCGATCGATGTCAAGTTAATGTCGCATGTCGCTTAGTAATATCACCCGGGACCGGTGATGTAATGCCCTCTCTCGGCGAACCGAGTAAATTAGGCGTCTTATATTAGCCACCCATCATATTGACGTCAGGACCACACCATAATTTAATCACAAGGATCGAACGATCATGTCGTTATATTTAGTGAGAACACAGCCTCCAAACGTTAATTTGGGTTTGTTAAAGTTTGTCAGAAATTGGAGTCAATTAACAGGCAAAATAAACGTATTTTTGGTAACACAATGTAGCATTGAGAGACGAAATTGAGAAAGTTAAAACAGAAACGGAACAGGTAAACAACAAACCGCCAGGGACTGTCTGCTGAGTTATCAACAGCACTTTAAAATTGAGTCGACAATTTTTCCCACCGTCTGGGTCGTCTCGTGAAATATATAGCACGATACGTACGTCCAGACTGTGTGAATTGTGGAAGTCGAATGACAATAATTGGCCAAGTTTGTCCAGTGGCGCCGCCCCGTGGCGTGCAACCGCAACTTCGCCGCAGAGGTGGAACAACGGCTAATTGAGACTAACGCGGCGAAGGTGCTCCCGACGGCTAACTTCTGCCGGAATTAAGGCACTCGTTAGTGACTTTTTGCAAATCTGACGAAATCTCTTGCCGAAGTTGGTGAAAAAACATTTATGACTAGTTTGTTCGAGAAGTGCGCACCTAATGAGCACCTAGAGGAGAGCTCTCAATCGATATGCCTAACGACGGCGATGGTGGGTTGTTTCGTAATTGTGATGATCTGTTTTATGTTCCTCGTTTTATATCGAAACTTTTAATGAAACTACTTGAAGACACAACGTCATATAAGTTACTTAGGGCAAGTGTTCACCGTAAAGAAGTTTAATCATATTTTTGACGAGAGGCTTTATTTCACGTTGAAAGGTATTATGAGAGATTCTAAGTAGAAATTGTGAACGTGATATAAAATATGATCCTTTGAGCTCCGAATGTTTGTGCTATAAATATGTTCATTTACATTTCAAAGGCCTAAATTAATGTAGATCCGATGTATTCAATATTTGGTATTAACTAGCAGAGGTATTATTTATTACGGATCGTGTTCTTTTGTTTGTTATATAATGAATGTACTGTGTTAATTGCTATATTCAGTACGAATATAGCACAATTCATTTGAAAGTTACTCGTGGATATAAATGTTTTAATCATTTATGTAATAATGATATGTATTGAATTTCATGAATAATGATAACAATGAAAACTAATATTTAGTTAATATTAAACTGGCTGATTAAATTAGGTAATGTTTGAAAGCAGATATTAATTTGAAAATTTTACTATAAAAAATAATTTTCGTGGTTTCTGTTTATAACTGCCATGGAAAAGGCGTGCTTTTATGTACGATTGTGTGTATGGGTTTTTTTTTTGACTTTTGGCAAAAATCTATGTGATAATAGTTCAGAAAATTAAAAGCAAAGTAAATAAAAATGTTTTTAGTGAAAATCACTTTGTAGTCAATTTACATCAGCAAGCTCAGATGGTAGATTAAATGTTAATTAAATAATTAAGACGAAAACAGATCTAATTTAAAGTACAAAATCTAATATTTCTTAGGAGAACATTACAAAATAGGAAAGCACGAACATTACAAAATAAGGGTCATACAAAGGGTAAGCTGTAGTCGTAATCGGCTTAAACATCCCAGAAATAATTACACTTCACAGGAATCTTTTAATAAAATACATTTATAAATTGCTGAGATAAAATAACGTCCTTAAAATATAACTGTCGGAAACACCTACGTCCATTTTACTTCCAACGAAATTTCTTTGAATCAATTTTCCGCAACACTTGATTATTCCGATCTTTAGCGATAAAAGTTGATCTCTCGGAATATTGATTACGCAAAAATGTTAAAGTATTCACGTAGGGTCACCTTGTTTGAAGCCTGTCGCGACGCTGACGTAGCTACAAACAGCTTGTGTAGCACTTTCGTAGCACTTTTCGTAGCACTTTCGTAGCACTGCGTAGCGCTGTCGTAGCGATTATTAATACGTACTTCTACGCTTTTGTATCGTGTCAAGAGGAATTTTCAATCCCCGTTGGAAAATTGTTTAGTTCGATATTATATTGCGTCTGTGGTTGACTCTGCGGGTGGCGAGATAGATTATTTAACAACGAAACCACATTTATGAAACAAAATTGAAATAACCAATTATTTTCTAAATAACATCATGGAATATCCTAGCTTACAAAAAATCAAAGGTTCACACCCTTTCATCGAGAGGAGGCCTATGACCAAGAAGTGAGAATCAGTATAGGTACCCTGACTATATAAAATACCACGCTTATAATTATAAAGGTTTATGAGAAAGGTTATTGAGAAGTCTTAATAGCAATTGGTTTAATTGCTATTTAGACTTCTCAATAAATTCACAAGGAATAGAAAAACCCAATAACACTTAACCATACAGGATATTATTCTAGAATTAAGCTGTCAACGAACGAACGATGTTATCAGCGCGGCTCAACTATAGTTAATTACATGTGGGGGAGAGGATTACTCAACGGTAGCCATTCCCGAGGTAATGGGGTCTGTTGGACACCTCGCGTGTCCCATAGACTGTACTGTATTGTTTATGGGCAGAAAATAGGACCGGTGTGATTTTGCTGCGAATGTGGTAACGTTAATAGTGGAATTGTGAGCTGTGATTCAACCTTTTAAAATATATTTTGATGCTAAAATATGGACCGTTTACTCATCACTGTAATTATTTTGTTAGTAGACACATAAAAAAATATTTGAGCAAATATGTGCTCGAAACTGGCACCTAAAGATGGACGCACACTTATCAGAGCCGAACGCGCCGAAGGAGTCGAATGCAACGAATTTTAGAATTTTGTATATGAAATCTCATGAAACCTGGCACACTTCGCGCCGAAACGAACGAAACGAATTTTAGATTTCCTATACAGAATTCTAAAATTAGTTTTGTTCGACGCGTTCGGCTCGGATAAGTGAACGTTCACCATAAGGATGGACGACGCCACCGAGCTGGTGGCATTGCCCTGTTGTTTTGTAATGCTTACCTTCTGGCCAAGGTAAAAGCCGACCCTTGGGGCTCAATTTTTCTACATTAGCTAAACGCTCATGCTTCCCTTCCCAGTGTTGTAAGCATATCAAACATCATAGGAATCTATCTTTGACTCGAGACTCATAACCCAGTTCATCAACATAGCAATTTATTCTGATAATTACCATAAGGGTTGATTCCAAACATACCTACCTATTTCTACAGTTGTGTAAAGTAAGGGGATGTCTATCATGGACAGTGCACATCGCGTGTGAAACGGAAGACACGTGTGATTGGCTGCAGTTGATGCGTTATCAGGCGTACTCAACGTTTCCTTTCTTGGCAGGATAGTAATTGGAAATTAACTTTGAGGAATACTATTATCACTAACAATTTGTTGTTGAGATATTTTTGTGGAAGAAAAAATCAGCTACGAGTGGATTTGAACCTGTGACTGCTGGATAAATACTCCAGATGCCTTACCTATTAGGCATTTTCTATTCTCTCGTTTGAACGTTTTTTTTTTACCCATTCGATACTGAATTTATATTTCCTCAAAATATATCTTAAAGATAGGCGTCGCATCGCATGTGTTAATGTGTTTAAACATAATCAATTTGTTTTTGATGCTCCACTGGTGCATAGTCTCATACTTTTTAACTAACTTCGAAAAAAGATGGAGGTTCTCAGTATTACGCGGGATCTTTTTAACAGACTTCAAAAAAGGAGGTTATCAATTCGACGGTATGTTTTTTTGTGTTTGTTACGCGATTTCTCCGGCGATTGTGGGCCGTTTTTTTATACATATATTTTCCCCGATTTCTCTCCATCATGGTAGGCCATCACAATTGAGGCATAGACTTTTTTCCCTTTTTGGTTTTCTCCACATAATACATATTTTATGTATGTATAGTTTTCTGGAAGTTAAATCTGGTTTCTCTGCAATGTTTCGTACACCGCATGACAGTGAAACATCTAAGATTAACATCGCTTAGGAAGAATTGTGTAATTAAATTTAGCTGACTCGTGCTCAAGAGGTGGGTGTTTTAATTTATATTGCTATATAAATAATTAATATAATTAGAAGCAGAGTGCGCACGTGTAAGTTAACAAAGCTTAAGCCTTACAACTTTGTGGTTGCGGTTCATCTACAGGGAATGTAACACGGAACTTACAACTGAGATAATAAGTAAGTGACTTAAACTACGTCATGGGGCCTATCGCTGTGTCTTTAATGTTCTAGTGTAGTAAAGGAATGAAAAGGTACGAACAGACTATAGGCGGAAACATATAGAGGTGTCGTGGCGTGTCGTAGCGCGCCAGAAGCATTCGATTTCGCGCCAGATTCATAGATTAAGCACTGCGCGTCACTACGACACACAGCACGACACGTTAAATTGTATCTGTAACTAAATTTAGAAACTGATATGCTTCTTACATGCCACGACACACCACGACACGACACGTAAATATGTCATTATGCTCCTTTCGCCCTTACAATAATAAACTTTGTGAATGGCAGAAAAGGTGGTAAGTATGGTGCAGTTCACGTAACATGGGACGCTTTCAGACTACGTGGAGTAATGATTGTCGTAAGATAACTGGCAGTTGTTGCCACGAGTCTAGCTTAGTTGGCTGCAAGTTTCTTTTGTCTTATTTCAACAAAAACATTATTATTATTAATGAGTGAATTTCCTGGGACCGAAAATTGCGTGGCATCAATGAAATCGGTACTAAAAAACATAGTTATAACGTTCTCAAATTTTTTTCCGTGTAGGTGAAATAGTAATCTATGTGTAGCACTAAATGTTTATTTAATTGGATTAATGGATATTCCTAAAAAAAATATTATACCTCGAAATCTTTCATTGCCGTGTTTGTCCACACTTCACCTTGTTGTGTATTATTCCACATTGATAAAAATCTATTGGTTACTTATACTAAAACCTTGTTTTATTTGATACATGAATAGTTAAAGTATTGCTACAGAATACATTTATTCAAATATTTAAACAAAACAACGAATGGTTAATAAAAAATCACTTGTCCCAGAACTACCCTTCATCGCCGTGTCCTAATCATGTTCAAGGATATTGTTTTACCTACTACTTTCTTCCCCCCTACCGGTATGCTAAACGTTGCATATTAGTGCTGCCTAAGTGCTCAACGTGGAAAGAAGTACACACGTGCCTGCGTTTTCGCACCATAAATTTAAATAATCAATTTTTATGTTACTGGAAAATTTTCTTTCATCGCCGTGGATAGATATAACTGATATTTGAATAAGGTTGTCTTCATGAGTAAGCATTCGATAGAACACCATTCCTCATATGTTCATTTGTGAGGTGCTTATTTCTTCGAATAATTAATAGATTTTTTGTTATTTATATTTTTTGCCTTGATTTTCATCGACGTGTTTTCATTGCCGTGGTTTCCGTGGCCGAAATTTGCTATGGAAATCAAAAAAAAGACATGGCAATTAAAAAAATTTCATTGCCATGCCTTGTAAAACAATTTAGTTTCATTGCCCTGGCCAGGTATTTCATTTCCGTGACTTGTGTTTTCATCGCCATGGTATGATTAGGCAAAGAAAACATCTTTTGTCACCTGCGGTTCAGGTAATACCGATTACTGACAGTACAAAACTCGTCAAGTTAACTCTAGATTGTTTCTCTCTGGTCTCTCTTTAGATTTGATGAGTTTTTTACTGTACAGTCAACTACAAAAAGATGTTTTTATGTTAACCTTACAAAATGACGTAACATTTGGTACACACGCAAGCAATTTCAATTCAGTGATGTCTCTGAGATCAACAGGGTAAAAACCGGTAGCGATCACCGAATCGTAAGAGGCTCACTGAATATCAATGAAAGGTCCAGCCTGATGAAGTCTACGCTCCCACCTACTCGGTCCCATATTCAGAACCCCGAAATCAACTCGAGCTTTCTAATCGCTTTGCTTTCCCTGAGAACTTATTGACCGAGCAAACCTTAAACCTCATGTCTGAACGAGGTTTACTACCGTTTCAGTCTTCCGATGACGCGAAGTCATATAAGCAGCTAAATAGACGTATATCTAAGTCACTTCAGAGCTTCTGAAAGCGGGTGGAATACCGGTACTTAAAGTCCTCCAGAAGCTCACTAATACCGTCCTGTTCTAGGGCAAAACGCCTGAAGCATGGAGCAAAGGTGAAGTGGTGCTTTTCTTAAAAAGAGTTGACAACAGCCTATTGAAGAACTACAGACCCATCATGCTTCTGAGTCATGACTGTCAGACTTGATGACTTCTAGCCTCCCGAACAAGCCGGTTTCCGAAGAGGCTATAGTACCATACACCACATCCATACGCTGCGGCAAGTTATACAGAAGACCGAAAAGTATAACTTGCCATTATGCTTAGCGTTTGTGGACTATGAGAAAGCCATCGTATCGGTGGAAACATGGGTGGTACTTGAGTCACTCCAGCGATGTCGTATTGACGGTACATCAAAGTGTTGAAGTGTTTGTAAGATAACGCCACCATGTCGGTTCGAGTACAGGAGCAGAGCACGAAGGTGATTCTGTAGGGACGACAATGCACTATGACTTACTCATCGCAACGTTGCACTTTTGCGATGTAAGACAGTCACGGGCTTGTCGGGTTACGATTCGGTCGCACACATGTAATTGGCGTGTTTTACTAAAATATAATATTGAAGTGAAATTAATCCTCTTTAATTTATAACCCGACCCCGTGGCTCAACAATTGGTGACCCGACGATTAAAGTGAACAAAATCTATTTTTGTGCGACCTTTAATAAACACAAAAACGATTGAAAAATGAATCCTCCGTCGGCCATGCCGGTCAGGGGCGAGGCGAGTGAAAGTGCCTTAGCCCAAATATCAGTGGCAAGCAGGATACCGGAGTTCTGGAAGGAATCCCCACGTCTCTGGTTTGCTCAATTCGAGGCGGTGGTGGCCAACCAAAAGTTGGGGGACGAGTCAAAATACAATTTAACCGTCGCGAAGCTTAGTCGTGAGCACGTGGAGCAGGTGAGCGACATCGTGCTGACGCCGCCCGACACCAAGAAGTACGAAGCCTTAAAAAATCGATTACTCGTAGTGTACGAGGAATCGGAGGTGCGCCAGGTGCAGAAACTGTTGAAAGGACTAGAACTTGGAGACCAAAAGCCTTCCCAACTCCTCAGGAGAATGAGAGATCTCGCCAGGAACAAGTTTACGGACGAAACTTTGAGTGTGCTATGGATGGGACACTTGCCAGCATCAGTACAGGCAGTACTCACAGTAAGTGAGGTGAAAGATCTAGAGAAGCTAGCTACTATGGCGGATAAAGTAGTCGAAACAACACGTTTCGCAGAAGTTCAGGAGCTTTCGAGTACGAGGAGCAGTGTATCAGGCACGCAGCCCAACCTTGTAGAGCAGATTGCTCAGCTGACACAGCGTTTGAGCCGTTTAGAGAGTTCAAGGTCAAGAGGCAGATCATCTGGGCGAAATGGACACAGAAAGCCTTATCGCTCTGCTTCAAGAAGTCGTGATCGCTCGGGACAGGAAAAACGGAAAAACCCGGATTGGTTGTGCTTTTACCATTTCCGGTACAAGGAGAAGGCCAGCAAATGTATTCAACCTTGCGCATGGCAGAAGCAGCACGAGACTGAGAAAGAAAAAAACTAGACGCAGTGCAGCCAGTGGCGGACGGCTGTGCCAGTGGAATCAGCAAACGCCTATGTATTACAGATAAGAAAAGTGGACTAAAATTTTTGGTGGATACCGGCGCCAATGTATCTGTCTTACCAGTGCCTAAATATAACCATTTCGCGAGTGAGTGCAGTGAATATAAATTATACGCGGCCAATGGAAGTGTGATTAAGACATTTGGTACTAAAACTATGATATTGGACTTTAGTTTACGCCGACCTTACAAATGGACTTTCATAATCGCCGAGGTAACCCAACCAATTTTAGGAGCCGATTTTTTAGCTCACCACGGCTTGATTGTAGATTTAAGTTCATCTAGGTTAATTGATAATTTAACAAAATTAAAATCTGTTGCTAGTATCGTGGAGGCGGACCAACCTACCGTGAAAACAGTGGAGGCTACTCATCCATTTCACGAATTATTATGTAAGTACGTTAATATTACTAAACCTGCGTCGTATAGGGAAGTACCTACCCATGGTGTTTTTCACCATATAGAAACAACGGGACCACCAGTATTTGCTCGGGCTAGACCGTTACCACCGGCTAGATACAAGAAAGTACAAGATGAGTTTCGTTTTATGCAGGAAGTAGGTATTTGTAGACCTTCAAAAAGTCCTTGGGCCAGTCCACTTCATGTGGTACCCAAGAAAAACGGAGAACTACGTCCATGTGGTGATTATAGGAAGCTTAACTCTATCACCAAGCCGGACAGATATCCTATTCCACGTTTAGCAGACTTTACGTATATACTATCAGGCAAAAATATATTTTCAAAAATCGACATTAACAGAGCATATCACTGTATTTCCATAGCGCCAGAAGATATAGAAAAGACTGCAATCATTACGCCATTTGGGTTGTATGAATTTCCGCGTATGACGTTTGGGTTACGTAACGCTGCCCAGACGTTTCAGCGATTCATGCATCATACAGTTTTTCAGGAATTGGACGCAGATTGTAAAGATAATATTTTTTGTTATATCGATGACGTTATTATAGCATCGTCCAGCGAAGAAACGCATCGTAGGCATCTTGAGTCATTATTTAAGCAATTTAACAAATATAATATAACGATTAACTTAGCGAAGTGTACGTTTGGTAAGCCAGAAATAGATTTCGTAGGATATCATGTCACATCAGATGGGATACATCCACTTGGTGATAAAGTTAAAGCAATTAGGTACCGAATTTCCCAAACCCAATAATATCGAACAATTGCGACGATTTTTGGGCATGGTGAATTTTTATAGGTCACATATACCAAACGCAGCTTCATCTCAATCGATTCTTAGTAGTTTTATTCATGGTTCAAAAAAGAAAGACAAGACACCTATTGCGTGGACCCCAATCGCTGAGCAAGCATTCGAGGAATGTAAGTTAAGCTTGTGCAATGCGGTCACGTTGTCGCACCCGGTGGCGGATGCACCGCTTGCACTTATGACGGACGCGTCGGATTCTCACGTGGGCGCGGTATTGCAACAACGGGTAAATAATGCATGGTCACCATTAGGTTACTTTTCAAAAGCCATGTCTAAAACTGAATGCAAGTATAGTACGTATGATAGGGAGTTGTTAGCGATTTACTTAGCCATTCGTCATTTTCGGAATATGGTTGAGGGACGCCAGTTAATAGCATATACAGATCACAAACCTATTACGTACGCATTTTTAAAGACTAATAGCGAGAAAGAGTTGCCTAGACGTACGCGACATTTAATATTTATTAGCGAGTTCACCACCGACATTAGACATTTGAGTGGGCAGCATAACGTTGTTGCAGACACGTTATCGCGCGTAGCAACTATAAACTGTCCCACGGTGATAGATTTCGAAGAACTCGCTAAGGAGCAGCAACATGATACGTATGTTTTACAATCGCTAAATACTAATGGCAGAAATGATAGTTTAAAAAAAATAATGTTACCTGACAACGGAGCATTTATTTATTGCAATATATCAAACGATAGAATCAGACCCTATTTAACTGAAACATTTCGGCGTATCGCTTTTGATACAGTGCATAATTTGAGTCATCCTGGGATCAGGACTACACGAAAATTGGTACAAGATCGGTTTTATTGGCCGAGTATGAACCGCGATGTTAGTCAATGGGCTAAAACTTGTTTAAAGTGTCAGCGATCAAAGGTAAACAGACATACAATGTCAGCTTTAGGTTCGTTTCCTCAATGTGATAGATTTGAGCAAATTCATGTAGATTTGATAGGCCCCCTAAAGACCTCACCGGAAGGGTTTAGGTACTGCCTAACGATAATAGATAGAGGAACGCGGTGGCCAGAATGTTTCCCCACAAAAGATATAACCGCTGAGACTGTTTCGAGAATTATATATGAAGGTTGGATCTCGCGTTTTGGTTGTCCAAAAAAGCTAACCAGCGACCAAGGACGCCAATTCGAAAGTCAATTATTTACGTCATTAATGAAGTTGTTAGGTATAAATAAACTACGTACAACACCTTACCACCCACAGAGCAATGGTGTGGTAGAGCGCTGGCATAGATCGCTTAAAGCGGCATTAACCGCTCGCTTATGTAATATAGCATCATCTTGGGTGACCGAATTACCAACCGTTTTGTTAGGACTTAGAACAGCAGCTAGAAGCGATAATGGCATTAGCGCAGCAGAAATGACTTATGGAACTACTTTGCGATTACCTGCTGATTATTATAATAATAAGTCACGTTTAGAAATAGATAGTAGCCATGAATATGTATGCAAATTAAGAGAAACTATCAGAAAATTCCAATCTGTAGCAATTAGGGAAAATAAGAAACAGAACATATTTATACACCCGGACTTGGAAACATGTGATTACGTTTTTGTTAGGAATGACGCTGTTCGTAGGCCTCTACAACCCACATACGACGGACCTTATCGCGTGTTGACTAGGGATAAGAAGGTTTATTTCATTCAAATGGCCAACAGGAAAGCTCGTATATCTATAGACCGCTTGAAACCTGCATATTATATCAATGAGGATAGCGATGAAACGACATCGACAAGTACTAGGGTCCCAAATCTTGATTCCCCTGGTACTCACACCACGCGTAGTGGAAGAGTGAGTAGAGTGCCCATACGATTCAGGTTAAAGTAATATAAACGTATTTGTATAAACATCATTTTATTTCAAGCGCATTAAAATACTATCGAAAACCAACTTTTAATTGTAACAGCTTACAGTAATTATATATTCAAGGTGTTATTTATTACGTGTAATCACTTTACATAAACAGACACTAGCTTAATAAGAATTTTAGTACTTATAGGATCTCATCCAGTGAAAGCCATCAGTGTAACGCTAAGCGACGCGACACCGACGGTCATAATGTAATCGACGCACAGAGTACTGAGATAACAAATGTAGCAGCTAGCATAGCTACTTATCGCTGGGAGTATGACAGCGACTTTTAAAATAAATTAAGTAGGTTACGATCTAAGCATTTATTCACTTTATATACAATATTTTTAACATACATTTTTATTGGTCTATTGACAACAGATTACGTTAAGTACTTAATATATAACTAATAACCATACAATGGGAAAATCTTACAGCAAATCAGAAGAAATAATCATAGCCCAAAATGGCGCGAATAACGCGAACCAAAGCTCTGTGGAGCAAAAATTGGAATTATATGGAGCAGTAGTAGCAAGTATTCTAGTGTTACTACTGTTTTTGGCAATGTGTTTCTTGTGCAAAAAGTGTAAAAAAGGTGCGAAAAATTGGGCTAGAAAGGAGTTCATTACTGCTATATCATCAGGCCAAATTGACAAAATTGGGCAACAACAGACACCCAACGTACAGTACGCATAAACAGTGATAAAAAATAGTGAATTTTTTTATAAGTATGTAATGCCTCTGCCTACACCTTCCCGGGCAGGCGTGAACTTATGTATTTTTTGTGTAAATGTATAATCATAACAAAACAACACTTGTACTTCTGTTTATCTTATAACTACTACTGTATTGTATAGCTGTATATCAAAATGTTTGTAATTATGTTTCAAGAATGTATGTAGAATTTTTGAAAAAGGGGAGGAATGATGTAGGGACGACAATGCACTATGACTTACTCATCGCAACGTTGCACTTTTGCGATGTAAGACAGTCACGGGCTTGTCGGGTTACGATTCGGTCGCACACATGTAATTGGCGTGTTTTACTAAAATATAATATTGAAGTGAAATTAATCCTCTTTAATTTATAACCCGACCCCGTGGCTCAACAATTCCATTGAGAAGAGGCGTAAGAAGGATGTTATTTCCCTGAAACTGTTTACTGCCACAATGGAAGACGCCTTCAAGCTCCTGGAATGACAAGGACTTAGCATCAACATCAACGGCGAATACATCACTCACCTTCGATTTGCCGACGACATCATAGTCATGGCAAGTCGATGGAGGAACTCAGCATGATGCTTGATGGCCTCGACTGAGTTTCACAATGGGTGGGCTATGGGCTTGAAAATAAAAATGTACAAGACGATTCTTTTTTTAAATTTCAAATGTCGGTATGATGCATAGGTAATATTATTTTGTCAAAGTCTGCCAATCAGTTTGAATATAATTGTAGTTCTAATTTTAACATATGTTGTACTCATCGTTGATTGATTCTTTCATTGCCATGCCACAGTTCTTTCATTGCCGTGGGCGCTTGTTTCATTGCCGTGCACGCATGTTTCATCGCCGTGGCACGAAATTTTTAAATCCTTATATCTCGTTAGTTTTTTAGTTATCTGCTAGACATTAAGCAAGAATATATAAATTATCAAAAACTTTAATAAGAGCGTTTCTTTTTTTAAAAAAAGCTTAAGATTAAAAAAACCACGGAAATGAAGATTTTATAGGACCTGTTGAAATTCACTCATTCGAGAGGCCTATATCGAGTGTACTGCTGTAGGTTGATGACGACGACTTCCGTAAGACTGATCCGAAGGTTGAGATTCCCTGCTCCTGTGTGATTTCCCTTCAAAACTTCGAACGTATAAATGTTAATGATTTCTTAGAAGACTTTGCAATGCATGTTTCTAAGAAATAATCCAAAATGGATTTCACAGCTTTAATTGTATTTTAACAATTCATTCTGAGTATTGGAAAGTGACGAAGGCAAGTTCCGTGAAATGTAGATGTTAGTGACGTAATTGTTCTTTTTTAAATTTCTTTTAGTTTGTTTTGGCTTCTCTATTGTTGGTGTGGTTATGATTGCCAGTTAATTACATTTTTACGTCTAAAATATCAGTTTTTAACCTCTATTTCTTGGAAATGTATTTTTTTGTGATATACTTAAGTACGTAATGCTTAAACAAATTTTCATAAAATCATCCTCTTAGCATTTTCACAATTATGTTAGGTTTGTTTTCCAGTATAACTTATATTTTTTATTTAGAGCGACTGCCTATCTGATCTTCACAACTTAGTAACTGCTATATTACCTACGGCATTAAGTCCGCTGTTGTACTACTTTGTGCATAAAGTTTTATAAATAAATAAAAAATGAATAAATATTAATATAATAATAAATAAATAATATAATTATACATAGCAACAAAGCCACAAACCATAATTAGTGTTTACTGTGAAACAAAGAAAAATCACTATGACTGGTCTAAAATTATGTATTGAATGTATGGTAAAAAGTGTCTGTGTACATATTTATTGTAGGTATGTTTTTATTTTACCTTTTGAAAAAAGCATTTTATTCATCATAATTATATTCCGACGGCTTAGGGAGAACTCGCTGGCTTGTTGGTCTAGTGATTAGTGACCCTGACTGCTATGCCGGGAGGTCGTGGGTTCGATTCCTACCCAGAAAAAAAAATGTTTGTGTAATGAGCATGATCATTATTTTGTTCTGTGTCTGGGTGTAATTTATCATGTTTGTATGTATGTATTTAGAAATATACTAGCTGTGCCCGCAACTTCGTTCGCGTGGATGTCGGAATTTAACAATGTATTTTTTAGTTGCAAGCGCTTAATTCAGGCCACGTTTTTCATATAAACCACACCACACCACACCACACCAGACCGCACCATTCCATTCCATTCCATTCTGTTCTACTCTATGATTCCTTTAAATATTGCTTTAATTAATTTATACTTTTTATATTAGGTATGTGAACCGATTACGATGAAACAAAATACATAATGTTGCTTCAATTTAAACACGTCTATTCCAGGTTTTCTTTTAACGCCATCTGCCGTGATTCGAAGTTAGATCGCGCGACTGACGTACGAAATCAATTTGTGAGACCAAAGTGCACCCGTAATTTTACTTCTAATACACTTTCAATTCAAATATCTTTTGATAGACTAAACCGATTCCAATGAAACAAAAACTAAATTCCTCTCCAAATTACGCTTAATCGTTGTGTATAAAAGTTATCTACATTAATTTCGTACATTTTACGTGATACCTGGACAAATAAACATACAAACAGACAAACAGATAAACAGACAAAAATTCTAAAAATGCTAGAAATGGGTTCTATTGGTTGTCCTTTAATACCCTGGCTATATTTTTTGAGTTTTTTTTTAATGTACAAAAATAACTTTTCTACAGTTTTATTATATGTATAGATAGAAGATATAGAAGATAAGTATGTTTATCAGTTGTTTAGTACCCATAACACAAGCTCTGCTTAGCTTGGGACTAGATGGCATTGTGTGATAGTTGTGGAATATTATTATTATGTTCTAGCCAACCATACCAGATAGTTACAGCTTACTAAGTACTAAACTCTATACATTTTCCTGTCATCTCCCCGCATTTTTGGCGGTAGTTAATAAACTGGCAGTTAAAGTTCCGTAACTGCAGTAGCTCGGCGTTGGACCGACAAAGTTCATGTCAACATTTACTGAGCAACGAATAGTTAATACTTTTCATATAGAGACTATTTTTGTATAACTCTCAATTTGGCAGAAATAGAATGCTTTAGTAAAATGTTTGTACTCTTTTTTTGGCTTAGCAAAGCTTTTGGCAACTATCTCTGGCTTGGAATGCATGCGAGGATATTTCTGTTAGTATCCGTGTTGTAGTTTGATTTTGTTCAGCGAACATCGTCCTGTGTTATTAACAAAACCATAATGTCATTGATGACCTTTTCTTAAAAACACTTAAATACTCATTTATATTTTACTTAATTGATCTGATCAATATGATTGTGTATAGAATCTAAAAGAGATCGATCATTTCCGAGTTAGAAACATTACCTTTTGTTTTTTGGCGTGGTAAAATCATAAAATGAGTCCAACTTCTTACTGTCAGACTTGTACTGACTAAAATCCACGGTGTCCTTCAGTAGCCCTTTATGTTCCAGGGTCACGGTGATAGAAATAAGTCCCGCGACCCCGGCAGGCTTTGGCCCTCTGAGAGGGGGCCCCGTCAACGTCAGAAACATTACCTACCTACGTGTTAAAATGGTGAATGAAAAGAAATAAAAAAAAAAACAGAATACCGTTATTTTCATTACAAAATAAAAGTTAAAAATAAATTTTACTTTAGTAAACTTTCATTACTTGCTAATTAGTATATGAGTTATATGTGACTCGAGTCAAACAAGTTCATATGAAAATATTTACTGCGACTAAAATAACTTTCTGTGAATCACGATACCTAGAAATTTCATTACTTCTATATTCTTACAGTAAAAGCAGTATGGGATTTTATGTCTTTTTTCTGTTTCCATTGGTTTAAAATTGAATTGAAAAATGAAAATGGGAAAAGAGGGATTGTCCTGTAGTAAGTAGTCCTGTAGCCCCAAATTACGAGTTGTGGGTCGTGGGTTCGACCCCAACCAGATGCATTACTTTGTTAAATTTATATCATTATCGCTGCTCTTAAGAACGGTGAATTAAACATCGTGTGGAAATCGGCATGTCCTATGACCAAAATTCCAAAGACTTGAGACTTCTACCGACCTGTACTGGGCCCACGTACTATAATTCTCTATTTTATTGTACAATTTTTTCCGTACTTGACTTTTTACTATATAAAAAATTAAGCTAGGTCCTTGAACTACCTTTTCTAACACTGTGTGTACTCTGTAAGTTAGTCAAAATAGCTTCAAGTTCTCAGTAAAGACCAACATAGTGTACAAACTTGGTCTAAACCGACCAAAATCGTCAACTTGCAGTTAGCACAGCTTTCGTACCTACCTACTTAGTATAATGTAAAATGAATAACTCTATCTATTGATAATTTCAAATCCATTTCATATTTTAAAATGCCGAAGCGTACTGAGGACTTACACCACATTGTGTACCCACTGAAACGGAACCTGAGTGAATGGCACCTGAGATATTCCATACCTAGCGGGTGCCCTTCTTGGAATACCCCCAACTCCGATATTTTTTGTAGGTGCCATTAGTGGAACAATCTTTTATTTAAGCTAGGCAGACTTTGTTTTGAGCTGCCTCGTGCCACTATCCTAGTTTTCAAATTGGAACCAACCATGAACCTACTTGAAGACTCCAGTCGTTTGTGTGGTTTCTGTAGGTTATCTTGTAGACACATCACACGGTATGTGCGAGTGGAAAAATAAACATGCAAAAATATCAAGTTATTTTTTCAAGCAATTAAAATTACTCAAAATATTTTGAAAAATGATGCCTTACGTGATTTGTCACTGTTGGTTGTAAGACACAAATTCAAATTAACGACAGATACTGGGAAAAAGTGGGTGTTCATCACTTTCACGCACACCCTTCAGACGCCTTTGACAAATGAAGTGTTGGAGTAACGCCTCGTTTATCTTACTCCCGAACTCAGATGGAAAAATATGGCATAAATATAGAAAAATAACGGTAAATATATCTTAGATTTACGTATACGTGACGAGCTGAAAGTCAACCTTATCATTCTTGGAAGAAAGCTAAGATTAGAATGACAAAGGAATGGATTTGTCATGTTTTGTAAAATAACAACTAGGTACGAGTATAGTAATGTTTATCAAAAAATTACTCTGTGATTTTTTTGTTCAGTGTAGGTCTGTCTTAACATGAAGAATAACATGCATTATTGTTAGAATTCATTCAAATATTGTAGATTAAAAAATAGACCGTTGTATGGTCACTGTTCTTCATTACCAGAGGTCGCAATTAGGTAGACTTCTTTTAGTACTTGCATCAAAATGTTGATATTACTATGGATCTTCCCGGAATTTCTGATAAACAATCCTTTGTGGCTAATAGTATTAAATAAACAATAATCATAATAGTATACAAAAAAACACACACACACAACATCAAAACTTCAGATATAGATTGGACAAATTAAACACAGATAATAAACATGCAAGTTTTATTAGTATATTTAATTCACAATACATATATTCGGATATTCGATGTCGTTGGTGGAAATTTGGCAACGTCTAAAGTGCAGTGGACTAAATTGTAAAAGTATATAACTTTTTATTACCTAAATAAATTGCAGGTTCTTTAAAAGTAATCTCGAGATTTGAAGCATATCCACTTAATTCTTTCACTGTATGTAATCAGTGTAACCGCATGAATAACTCCACCTAATTTTATTTAAATTACATGACCTATTTTATACAACATAATAAGGAAAGTGGGTTAACTAATACTCGGTGCCATTAATAAATAAATAAAGCACCAAAAGTACTATATGCAGATACCATTTAAGCAAAACAAAACCCATGCCTTTATCTCAAAATTACCAAAACATGCCCAAAGCAAATGACGAAGTACCGTCGATAATTAAGAGCCATTCGTCATCACCACCGGGACCAACAATCACGGATCAAACGACTCACATATTGGCCTAATTGGTAACAGGCGTGGGCCCCGCCAAACAGCCGGGTAACCGCATACCAATCAATCAAACACCCATAATGTATTCATTAGGCACATCCACACAGAGTGAGCAGCCTCGCGAGGCATTGCCGCGCGAGGAAACTGCCTCGCGACGCTTCTCGCTCTATGTGCACGCACCTATTGTTTCTCGACCGAGGCACGAAAGAATATACGCGAGCAAAATAAAAAGCCTACACTTGATGGTTCGGGCACTCGGTCGCTTGCATCGCACGTCCAAACTAACAAAGCTGCTTCACGCGGCAATTGCCTCGCGAAGCTGCTCGCCTTGCGATCGCTGTCACAGAACCGCATGTAGAAAAATACGGAAGCAATAAAGAGTATGTAGCGGTAATGGAGCCCGAGGGATCGCAAATCGTCACAGCAGTTTCGTTCCCTGTCATATAAGTTTTACTGCTCCTACATTTTTCTATTTATTGCGCTCTTTTGTTTGTTCTTAGTTTTATCTTCGCGGGCGATTTATGTGTGTGTTGTATGGCTGGGAGCGGGTACAGGTTAACGGCGGTTGTGACGTCACGTGCTTACTTCAAATGTCTGAATTATCTTCGTGGCGTGCTTGGATATATTGCATACTTTCGAGGGAAGATATCTGACAGAAGAACCAGTGCGACTGTGGATATTTGAAGTTCTAAAGACTGCAACTATTATTAATCTTAAAGAGAAATGCTCTGGCTTGGTTATACGAGTATATTAACCGTAAAAACATCTTAATAAGATAAGGCAACTATCACAATTTTCTACAGTCATGTACTAGACCAAAATTTGTGGTGCTAAAGCTAACAGTGGGTATAAAGTCTTTACTCTAAAACTTTCAAGTTGATAAAACAAAGTAAAACCCAAATATGCGTATGCAAATGCGGACAACACCGAAACGTACCTAACGTTTAGGTTTTTTACGGGTTTTCCAAATAGGGGGCGCTGTTAGGATAACTTTTTTTGTCCTTCCATCTGTTTGATTACATTTTTGCTCCCATACGCAATGTTCACTCCCGTACGATACGTTTTTCATTGAACCACAGATACAGTGCCAGCATGAAGCGACATAACCACACACAAACCATTATTTCGCATCTAGGGAGTTTTAATTAATAAATGGCTTAATTAGTCCTGAATAACGATACGATACACTCCCATTACGAGTAAATTAATTACGAAATGTAATTAATTACTCGCATGCGAGGATAAGACAAAGCAACGTAAGTAACTATTATATGACAGTAGATGTACGGGTACTATGAAAAACTAATTTAACTCCGCGGTAAAAAGTTTCGCGCTCTCCGGCGCGCGCCGCTCTCGCTCCATTACGTTATGAATGGCCAAAACAGCCTCCGTGTCTTACGTAACAAATTCTCTTGTTTGCCTATTCTGTTACTTTAGCTCAAGTTGCTTTGATTATTATTCCGGTGAGAGTTTAACGGTTATATCTAACTTCCAGGTATATTTCATTAATTAATATTAACTTTATTAACTCTGTTTTTCTGGGTAATTGCTCTGCTCTCATGTTTCCCTGTAGGTTGTAGAATCACTTTTTATATCTCTACGCCATTTTGTTTACTCAGAGCTGGTGCGGTAATACATCGTGTTTACGTGTCTTGCATCCACAGGGTCCATAACGCAGGTAAAACGCAAGAAGTTTTATACTACGACATGCATTACTTTCAAATTAGGGTTTCAGAATGCAAACGACAGCGAGCCATGCATTCGAAAGTAATTCCATTATAAGTTAGATGTTGAACATTTTCGAGTTGCAAATAATGTGGCAGCCTAAAATTTCCGCTTGATACACTAATATGATTGGAGTGAGCGAGGCACTAAGGGCATTAAAAACTTTAGAGTGACGTAATCAAGTTGTCGTCAGTATAGTATTGCCTACTAGCAATGCGTGTCTCGTGTTGCGTGTGTACTCACATCGATCACAGTCGAATGCCTCGCCGAGTCAGAACTTCAGCGGATTAGAATGATGTTCGAGCTTCGTTACCGCGTTATTGTCGGCTCTGAATGCGTCATTTGCGTGTGAATTTTAGCACCTCCAGAACACCGTTCATGGAAATAGGCAGTACCGCTCTGTTCCCACAAACCAAATAGATAGAAATTCCGACGATATTCGCAACCCAGACGCTATGTAAAGAACGGTCGAATATTTTTGGAATGTCGTCACATTTTTGGATGGAGCAATTCTAGTGTGTGCCAATATTTAGTTATGGTTTTCATGTGCGGCCCTGTATTTCTAAAGGTACTCGTGAAAAGGAACAATTTTACACAAAAGTGAACCTTCTCAAAATACGGAACCGCTCTGGACTTGAACCCAAAGTTTTCCTTTCACTTGGAGTTTGTTATCGAATCGCAACGATTCATATAGGTTTATTATCAAAGGGAAGTTGTAAATACATACGAGCATGTACCAGTGGGAACCACAGCGAGGGCCTTAAACAAGTCCGCCGGACTAGAATAATAATGAGAGCTCGAAAATCGTTAATAGGATTATGCTGGCAAATTGGATATTGAGCATAAGCCGAGCTAAGTTGGCGGTGGACAGCAAGTATCCGTAATTAGCAGTAACTAAGGGGATCGGGCGCACGAATGCCTGATTAAAACTGGCTTAACTGGAGCAGTTGGTGCCCCCAAGCCTGCCGCGGCAGCAGCCCGACCCAAACAGTAACTACTTATTAATGGCACTGGCATCCTATTACAGTCCTATTTTAAAAGCAATAACAACCAAATCAAACGAACATTCCGAGATCGTTTACATTAATTAATTATGTATTTTAGTGCTACAGTTAACTTTCATGCGATCTTAATTGGAGGTCGTTTGTTTCTTCGGTTCTCTGTTGCTACTACAAAGTATTTGGGTCACGGTGACCTAAATGTAAAGTAACTATGTAATATATACTTCTCATTTATCCTCCGAATTTCTTCCAATTTTTTTTAATTTACATTTCGTGAAGAAAAATCTTTTCTTTTTTTATATTTTATCCAGGAACAAAATTTGAAGCCTGCATTTTTCTGTATCAATCAGAGTCGTACGTCATACGGTGCGCGTGCAATTTGTGAGGGACGGTAACGAGCAGACTTGCAAAATAAAAACCTCGACACGACCGGGATTCACACCACTCACCCTTTCTTTAACCCCACACTGCGTCGCGTTAACTCAATTTTGCAGCGCAAAAATAAATTAAAATTCACTCTTTGGTGGCGTAAACAACCCTAAAGCACCCGATTAGGGGTATATTGTACTGAATAATTAAATAGCCCACGCCTACTTCGGCTCAAACAGTGGATTATTGGGTCCTAACAATTAAAAGTTTTGCTGTTCAATTATCAATTACGGGTTAGCAACTGGTCAACTCTGATTAGACTTTCATATTAATCAACCTTACGTCCACATCGTAAGGGACAAGGGACACTTGTTAAAAACTACTTAGGAACGTATTTTCTGTAATATTTGTATTGATCGATCTATAACATAGCTGAAATATTAATCAGGGTAGTTTGATTCTTCGATTGCTTGAATTTTTGATATCAAATATAACGTCTAATGGTCATTTTTGTGAAATAGAACTAAAGAAAGAAAAATAGGTAGGTAGGATTCATATTTCAAAACTTTTTTACAACATAAGTTTTTCGTTATTAGAATTTGTATTTTTATTACATTGTATACTTAGTTTAGGTAAAGAAAAACTATGGTTATATATAGCTTTGTATTATAAGTTAAAATGTGTATGACATAAGCATATGCAGACCCCATCGATGCCAAAGGTACTCAAGATCTCTACTACAATTCAGTTATGTGGAAGTCTCAGTTTCACCTATCTAATTGAACTTAAAATGAGTTTGATTTGAAACCTCAGTAGCAACCCATAAAAACCATTTACAACCTATGTATAGGTACATAAGAACCGGGCAAGGGGCATACAGCCTCTCCTTCAATTAAAGCTCCTTCCATCACCCTTAGGGCAGATAAATCCTTACGAAATTAATAAATGCGAAACTGAGTTTGTTTGTTCCTGCCTGCCTAAATAATTGAACGGAATTTGATGAATTTTGTCACAGCGATAGATGGGACCTTGGGTACTGGTTTTAAGATACTTTTTAGCATAAAGCTTGAATGGTAAGTCCAGAGCAAATGTGCCCTTAAGTAGAAAACTTTTTGCAAACCTCTTTGTTAGGGTCGCGGGACTGTCTCATCAAGTAACCGTGTCCCTAGAACGTAAAGTGTTATTCAAGGATCACTGATGATTTTAGTCAGTGCAAGTCTGACAGTCTTTCCTATCCCACCTTGGGTGGGAAGGCTCGTTTGATGAAAAAAAAAAGTTTTTTGGTACTTAAATATTAGAATTGATTGACAAACAGCTATTTTAACGCGAGAAAAGCCAAGAGTAAAAGCTAGTATGGAGTAATTATTCATTCTCTAAAGCACTAGAGATTCGAAAGGCTTTCTCATCCAATTAAGCCTTCCTGCGTTCTTTAATCAATCCCATTTAGGTGGTAGAAGTCATCGGAGTTTTAACGAGAACTGAGTTTGGCCGCGCACTGCCGATTTCCCGTTATACAATCAAAAGTTGGAATGTGCTCTCACTACAGAACAAAAAAAGTTGAAGGCAAATACAGTGGAAGTTTGTGTTGTTATGAAAGTCAGGAAATTCTCTACGGTACGGACGTAATTAGTCGTTTTACTAATTTAAGGTTGCATGGGGTTTTATTGCATCGGGCATGCGGGCGGCGAGTAAAGGGCAACTCGCCGTCCGACCATGGCCCATGCCCAGGTTGATAGCACGTCGTGTTCCACGCGCGCCTCAAAGAGCGTCAGCATAATGACGAGGCCCCCTCTCAGAGGGCTAAAGCCTGCCGGGGTCGCGGGACTTATACCATCACCGTGATCTCGGAACATAAAGGGCTACTGAAGGACACCGTGGATTTTAGTCAGTACAAGTCTGACAGTCTCTCCCCCCCTGCCCGGGGTGGGAGGCCTCATCTGATGATTTTACCACGTAAAAAAAAGGGTTTCATTGCATATTCAAATTTTGTTTTTTTTTTTTATAAAAATACTACAGGGATGATGAAATATTAACAAATTATAAAAGGGGAACCAGGAAATGCTGTTAAGTACATGTTTAGGGAAATATGGTAGTAGGTTTGTGTTTTGTTTTAATTTTCCCACGTTGTGATTGTTTAAGTTAATTAATTACCTTGTATTTTTGATGCAAAACACTCTGATACACCATTTATGTTACCCCAAAAATAAAATATACATGTTATTTCAAAAAAATGGTAATGGTGATTATAAATTTAAAATCACATAATTACAAAAAAGTGCGACTCTTGACAACAGCTTGTAGGTCATACAAACATTTGATCCGTATAGGAATCGAACCCGTAATACGCAGAGAAGCAGTAGGTAAACAACTCAGTCACTGTGCTGCAAAATTGACCTTAAAAAGACAACTACGAAAGTAGAAATAAAGTACAACCTAAATACAAAATGCCATCCAAATCGTTCTTTTTTTTAAACGTTGTAACATCATCAAATGAGTCCGGCACTCAGGGCATGGCTGGAGGGACTGTCAGACTTTACTGACTAAAATCCACGTTGTCCTTAAATAACATTTCACGTTCTGGGGTCACAGTAATTCGTTAAGCCCGCGATCCCGGTAGGCTTTGGCTCTGTAAGAGGCCCCGTCTTTGTGCAGACAGTACTTTGAGGTGCCCAGGGAACACGACGCACCGTTGACCCGGGCATGGTCTATGACGGACAGCGAGTCGCCTATACCTCGCCGTCCTCATGCCCGATCCTAATTGCTGTTAGATTCGTTTCCGAAATATGCGAAATTTTATAGATAAGTATAAAACCAACATACCTGTAGTAAAGTAGTGATACGAGGGCATGTAACAGCAAGTTGACGAGGTGGTAGCCTGCTGGCTGGAGACCATGGATGGCGTAGTTCCATCGGAAAGTTAGCACCGTCAGGGGACGGTACGACTTGTGGGATTGTTCCTGGAAACAAAGAAAAAACTATGTTAATACTAAATTTCAATTTCAATTTCAATTTCAATTTTTATTTGCATTCCACAATGTGTACTTAGGTGGTAAGTTAATAATAATTAGATCATTATGGACCCTGTCGGGCACAGCAAAACATAAAAATGTAAAAATGTAGGAGAGAGGAAGCCCTAAAACGGTATTTTCAAGTAGTCAAATTTATTTGAATATTGATGATTTTAAAATAGATATAACGATAGATAAAAGTTAAATTGAACTTCATTTGAAATTAAATTGAAATTAAAATGAAAATAAATTGGAATTAAATTGAAATTCAATTGAAATCAAATGAAATTGAATTTATATTAAAATTAATACAATGATTACATTAATACAATGAAGTTAAATTGAAATTACATTAAAATTTAATTGAAATACAATGAAATAGAATCAAAAGTTAAAGTCAAAAGTCAAAAATTCATGTTATTTTTAGAAACCTATTTGAGAGGAAGAGCAGTGGGGACATTATATCTATTTTATTTACTTGATGTTGCTGGGTGAAAGAGTCATATACTATACATATCATATACTATAAAATATATTTATTTTAAGTTAAAAATCTTGGATGATTTTCCGAAAATTTTCTTACATAAAAATCTTGCTCGGATCGCAAAGAGCCGCAAGCAAAATGAAGGGCTCCCCTTAGAGGGTCGAAGCCTGCCGGGGTCGTGGGTCAAACGGTCCCCGGAACGTGTATTTTAGTCAGTACGTACAAGTCTGACAGTCCCTCCAGCCTGTCCTAGGTGGGAGGACTCACTCGATGATTTTACAAAGAGAAAACACAGCCATAAAAATCTAGTCTAATAACGTTCTAACGCGATAAACTACAACGAAGTGGCCTATTTCATGTATTTACTTTCAGTTCTGACAAAAAATCAGAACCTTGACGAGTTCAGAATAATAAAACAGAAGATATTTGTTGTGTCAAAGTAGGTTTTAATAGGTCAATAAAATTCAAACAACTAATTTCAATTCAAGTTCTAGACAGGCTTTATAAATTCAGACTGGCATCGATACAAATTTAGAAGAAATAGGTCAGTCTACGAATATTTATGTCTAACTTTCTACTGATTTTCATTTGAAATGTAGATCTTAGTATAATAGGTCAAGTTAAGCTATTTTTAAGAACAGTGAGTACAGGAGTACTGGTCGTATGATTAAGTTGTGTAATTAATTTCATCACTACCTGCCCTCAAAATGGTTAAGGTGAATGCTCTAACCAGCCCGCGAAAATCAAAATTTCTTGCGTTTTTTGTAATTTGCAAACCATTGCTAGGTTTTATGTTGATTAAAATATTATTCGCGGTTGTAAGACGTATGTAGTTACGGAATTATAATCATCAAAATCATCAATACAACCCTCCAAGTTCATAAAGCTCTAGGAATGACTTTTTCTGTTTTCTTTTGTTCCTAAGCCTTTATGGTGTTTTTGATAATTTTAATACTGTAACTACATACGTCTAACAGCCGCGAATAATATTTTAATCAACATTGAACCTAGCAAAGGCGTGCAAATTGCAAAAAACGCAATAAATTTTGAATTTCGCGGGCTGGTTGGAGAATTCCCCTTAAGCAAAACATCGTGAATAAATCGGCATGTCCTAGATTCAAACATTTTAAGACATATAACATGTATTACTGGGCCCAACTGTGAGATAGATTCCAGCCCACTCCTTCCCACGAGAGGAGACCTGTGTCCCATCAATGGCAATATTATAGACTGTAAATAATGTCTAAAACTATTTGTGTACTTACACAAATACTACTACTAGTAATAGTAATAGTAGTAGTCTTAATAGGTGAAACGCCCAGTTAATTGGATTTATCCTATAAACGCAATTAACGGAAATTTAATCAAACTGTAAATTAATATCTGTTGGGACTGCTACGGATATGGTTAAAATAACTTATTTATCTTTGTTGCAAATTAGCTAGAGATTATTACACATTGCACACAGTTTATAAAACTATAACAAAGAGGGTTAACAGAAGGGTTACGCTGTGCTTAGTGAGGTCAATTTAAGTCTGAGTGTCCGTTAGACTAACCTCAATAATATATCATTATCACAAGCCATTAATTTGAATGTAATTGGAACCTAGAAGAAGGCCTTAAATCAATCGCCGCCTTATTGTACAAAAGGCCGATGATGACTGCAAACATCATGCTATGAAAGACGGTAGCAACACTAGGTTTTAGTGTAGGTCTATAAGATGCTTCCATAGATGGCGTAATTTTCACCCGTTTTGTGTGACTAGGGGTTATTATCAAAAGCATCGAAACGAATTTTACTATTTTGATGCCGTGGAAGTCAAATGGTGTTAGTCAAACCGAAGAAGTTGTGATGTCGATGTCGTGTTCGGTATTTTAACCGCAACAGCAATGTCGTATGCGGTCTTCGTCAACTGCAACGCAGCTGCGGGAATTGGCCTACCTTTAGTTGATCAAACCCGAAAGATTTATTACAAAAACTATTAAACAAAACATTATTCTACAGGTATATTATTTGACCTCGTTGAATGTGTCAATTTATCTGACTTCGCGGACATTTTCATTTAGTCGCTAATTAAAAAAGAAAAACTTTATTTTTAATTAAACGTCACTGGCAGTCTGGTAGTGCATGTAATTAAAAATATTGTAAAGAATTAATTAGATAGTCTACGGTCCTGATCTTTTTTAAAAGTGTGTTTTTTTGTCTTGATTTAATTATGGTTTACAAGAAATTCCTAAAACTTCGTTTTGAAATGTTTCCAGGAATAATTTATTCAAGGTGATTTATTCGTTCTTTATTTGGTATTACAGAATTCTTGGTATCCTTAATTAGGTAAATTAAAGTATTTAGTTTAATTATTAAATCATTTTAAGTTTAAATACCAATGCCGATGCAAGGGCAGCTTAACCTTAAATTTCAACCCGTACGACTGTTATCATTTGACTACGAGCTTTTACCAAAACACTGATATCTAAAGTACGATTATTAATTGTAGTCAGTAAAATGACAAGTGCAACTGTCACTGATACTATGAAAGAACAATGCCCAAAACGTCCCCACCCTTGTAGCACCTTAAAACCTATGTTAATCGAAGGACCATGATCACCCTGTCATTTTATTGTATTACAGCGAAACTGAAATGTGCGTCCGAAAAAAGTTATATCGACATTTATGGAACCAATCAGTCACAATATTATGTTCCCGATCTCGTTGTAGCATCTTAAAACCTATGTTAATCGAAGGACCATAACAATCTTATCATTTTATTGTTCTACGGCGACACTGAAATGTGCGTCCGGAAAAAGTTATATCGACATTTATGGAACCAATCAGTCACAATATTATGTTCCCGATCTCGTTGGTTTTCTTTTTTACTGTTGCATGATTTTGTTCGTTCGTGGCTAATTGAGGAGCTCGTGGCTAAATAACTACAGCTGCACAGGCCGATCATTCCGGTTAAGAAGAAGCGCTTGCCGAGGTTGGTCTGTGGATGGGTGACCATCTCTCATAGCGAGTTTCCTCCCAGCCTCGGAAAGCCGTTGGTGCCGGCCGTGTACGTGTACCGCGACTCCAGTACTCAAAGGGCTACCGAAGGACAACGTGGATTTTATAGTCAGTACAAGTCTGAAAGTCCTCCCGCCCCGCCCGGGTTGGGAGGACTCATTTGATGATTTTACCACAAAAAAAAGTCACTGGCTAGCCCAACGAAATTCTCTAAATGCCTTCCTAGCCCACAGTACCAAACGAAACTGACGACATGAGGCAGCCACCAACTTTCGAAAAACGATTCCTCAAGAAAGTCAAGAGACCATAAACTCCCCACAATTCTTCAGTTCGTGAAATGCCATTCTCCTTTCCAAGCTTTCCTTTGAATTTTACTGTTAGGCACTATAAAGGCCTAATCGAATCGGCCACCCGATACGGCCCAACGCGTATTAGTACAATTAATCGCAGTTATAGCCCAGGCATATCTTCATCACTCCTGGAACGCCGCAATCGCGGTGGTAAAATTTCTCTTTGAGGAGTGGGTGGTCAAAAATGTATTTGTTGTGTTACAAAGTATAGGATTTTATTTGAATACTCCTTAAAAACAGTCAATGGTTACTTCAAAATAACGATATTCATTAGAATTCTTGATTGAACTTTTTTATGCCCCGAGAGTTGTTCCCTTGCGGAAGTCACCATTTAGTTCCAAAGAGTTGTTTGAAAACTCCGAACAACATCCACCACCTTCCCAACTACATTAACCCCAATATAGTTACGGCTTCCAGTTGAACCAGATGCAGCATCAGTTTTTTTATATAGAGACTGCCTATTGGACCTCCACAACCCAGTAACTAGGTAATACGATACCCCACGGTAAGACTGGTGGTCAGACTTTAGAGATTCTGACTGTAAAGTCTATCAAAGATCTACAAATGATGGCCGGCACCAACGGCTTTCTGAGTCTGGGAGGAAACTCGCTATGAGAGATGGTCACCCATCCACAGATCAACCTCGGCAAGCGCTTCTTAATCGGAATGATCGGCCTGTACAGCTGTAATTATTCAGCCACGAGCTCCTCAATTAGCCACGAACGAACAAAATCATCCAACAGTAAAAAAGAAAACCAACGACATCGGGAACATAATATTGTGACTGATTGGTTCCATAAATGTCTATATAACTTTTTTCGGACGCACATTTCAGTGTCGCCGTAGTACAATAAAATGATAAGATGGTTATAGTCCTTCGATTAACATAGGTTTTAAGATGCTACAACGAGATCGGGAACATAATATTGTGACTGATTGGTTCCATAAATGTCTATATAACTTTTTTCGGACGCACATTTCAGTGTCGCCATAGAACAATAAAATGATAAGATGGTTATAGTCCTTCGATTAACATAGGTTTTAAGATGCTACAACGAGATCGGGAACATAATATTGTGACTGATTGGTTCCAAAAATGTCTATATAACTTTTTTCGGACACACATTTCAGTGTTGCCGTAGAAAAATAAAATGATAAGATGGTTATGGTCTTTCGATTAACATAGGTTTTAAGATGCTACAAGGGTGGGGACGGTGTCCATACATTTTTGAACCTTGTTCTTTAGTACATTTCTATAGTGAACAAATGTCATTTTACTGACTATTATTAATATCGTACTTTAAAGTCGAATGAAACAAGAACTTATTTAGGAGTGTGAGTGTCGTATGGAATTTTATACAAATCCAGACTTTTAAATTTAAGATTGATTTAGATCAAATAAACAGGCAGGATATAAGATCTAAAAAGTTAGCTTGATGAGCGAGATGAAAATTAACATGAACAGAACTGTCCAAACGGGAAACCGTGATCCCCGAACGTAAAGGGCTATTGAAGGACACCGTGGATTTTAGTCAGTACTAGTGTAACAGTCTCTCCAGTCACTGGGTGGAGGGACTCATTTGATGACTTTACCACAAGACAAGATATTTATTTGTAGAATCATGAGTATACATACAGGGCATGCAAGTTGTTGTTCACATAAAAAAGCTCCAATATGTTCGGCCCTTATGGCATAATAAAATAGATATTTAAAAAAGTAAAAAACAGTTAAAAGACATTTAAATTATTATCAAACAAAGTTAACAAACACAATAAGTATTAACATTATATATTATTATTTTCTATAAAACTATAAAATGAATAAACTTAAACATAATTATTTGTCACTCTCACTCTCTGTCATTTAAAAACCCTAAAATACTGTAGTATGCTTTCCTAATCAAAAATAATTTTAGCCGCTTTTTTAATATATGTGCGCTTAAACGATAAAAAAAGACCTATGTATCCTGCTTATGAAGTTTCATTCAAATCGGTTTAGTCATTGCGAAAAATAAGTTTGAATGAAATGTTGTTCGTCACAGTCTCTTAACATTTACAAGCAAAAGATGCAACTCGTAAAGTAGTACTAAGTAGGTAGGAGATCTTTCACATATTCAGAAGACTAAACAAAGTAGTTACGTACTGAAAACCTTTTAGTAAGTTAGTAAGAGCATATAAGTTTTCTTTATATACCTACTTATCAAAGATCTACGTGTCTTCTTATGACTTAACTTTGGTAGAAGTAAGATTTTGCTAAAAGGCGAGCTAGGCGGGGCGCGACGTTAGCGTGGCGTGGAAAAAACCCAATGACATTTTAACCTTGGAATAAAACCAGGGACCTTATGATCGGCAGTGGCGCTTGCAACCACTACATCAATTAATAAGTAAAAAAAAACGAATTCTCTTTTTTTATCGTAATATAATCATCAAAGGAGTCCTCCTACCCATTTCTGTCAGAATTTACTGACCAAAATCCATGGTGTCCTTCAATAGCCCTTTACGTTTCCGGGTCACGGTAAACTGATAGAAAGTCGCGCGACCCTGAAACATTTTTGTCTTGGACCTTAATTGTGCCTTTAAATGTGCATTTTTTTACTGCTTTGTATAGCTACAATAAAATTGTTGGCAAATTGCCAGCAGTAGAGGTTGAGCAGAGCAGAGGTGATGAAATAAATTACACGAAGCCCTGTGCCTGGCTGGGTTCGAACCAGCGACCTAGAACTCGTGTAAGTCGATTCGACTAGGCCACCAACCCACCACTGCTCATAACCACATACTTATTGCAATAAGAACATTGCTCCTTTAGACGCATTTTTAGTTAAGTTCTTTATGATAACGCAAAATAAGAGGTAGGCCTCCAAACCATTTTGATGTTGAACACGTCATGTTAGCTATGTATGTGTTTTGTTAAGCAAAATCTTGGAATAACATCATGTATATGGGTTCATTTTCATTCACTGCGGGATAATTCATTCCGTTACAAGCGAGTGGGTTTCAGGTAGCGCCGGGACTTCAGGCAGGTGTTACGTTACGTTAAAAGTAGATTAACGTAACGTAACACCTACGACGTAACCATTTAGATTATTTCAGACGCATTTCGGCCTGTAAACTTTCAGTTGTTTTATTGTTTACTAATGTTATTTAGAGTATAGTTTACTTTTTATTTACGTGGCCCTGAACAAGGAATTTCTCCGAGTTTTTAATTCATCTGGCTGCGTTTACAAAACTCAGATACACAAATACCCAGACCTGAAATAATTACTTGATAATCATTTAATATTATTTGTTCCGTGTGTGAAGTGAAACCGCGACTCGACGCGCAGCTGTTAATATTACATCCACTGCGCGAAGAATGAAAGAAAGAAATTGGTTAAAAGGGAAGTAGTTTTATCTATTATTTTAACTTATGGTGTCTCAATGTTGATTATGGGACTTTCTGCAATCTCTCTATTTAATCATACATCTAGAAATCTGATAAAATTGTCATTGTTTTATTCGATATCTTCATACATAAAGGATAATATTAGTATCTTCTTGGCTATATGTTCACAATTAACGCGCTACAGCCTACTGAAATTAATGAACGCATTATTTCTCGTTAAAATCGGGCGCGGTCACGGGAAAATTTATTGACGACATTAATTGTTGGTCAGTCATAAATGAGTACATTATCAAAAGAGGGCGTGGCCGTATTAAGGCGGTTCGATCAACGTATAATTTATTAATACACTGTTAGATTAGTGGAACATTTACGTGGCTATGGATGAATCTGACTATTAATCTGTGCATTGACTATGCATCTGGCAGTGCCCCCGCCAAGACGAGCCAAGCGAAGCGCAAGGGCACCGGGCAAGTGTACCTTTTCTCGAAGTGTTTCGTTGTTTTATTGAACCCTCATAGATTTTTTATATTTCTGAAATAATCCGCTGAACTCTTTATTAAGGACACTATACAAAATAAATGGACAATATTTTAGAAGTTACAAATAAATAGGGTGACACTAAGTCTGTCCTGTGACTACCTAACCTAGCTGATTTATATTAATAATAAAATATAAAAGGTTTGAAATATAGACAATTATCTAAGCTAAATATTTCCAAACAATAATTTATATGAAAAATAGCAAACACGCCACAAAAGTCTGTCGACACATAGCCACACACAAGCTATTTGCCTAAATGATAAATAAATAAATCAGTTTTATAGAGCACGGAGTTACACGCACAAAAATGTGGCTGTCTCATAAATATGATTCATCGTCTAACAAAATTAGCAAGTGGTACGAGGCAATATGGCCGCTTCTTCTTTAAATGAAATTCCATGTCAGGTGTAGAGGTAGTGCCATAATGGGAGCACATATATCACCTACAACAATATGGGTGTGCTAATAAATATTACTTGTCAGGAGTTTGCCGATCCTATTAGAGAGCAGTGCAGTTACCGTGGCGGTTTTTTTTTTAAGTTTAAGGGTGTTCGTTTGTGAACGGTTTGTAATCGTGGCGGGTCAACTTTGTTTACTTACTGGGTATCTGGTCAGAAAGTTTTAATTTAGTATCTTTTGGAATAATTTAGATTTACTTGTGTATATGTAATTAAGGAATAATTTAGTAAGTACTAGATTTTGTAATTAACCTGCCAAATAATAATTTCAGGTCAGAAAGAGATAAAAATGTATTGTTTGTATGTGATCATCAAACGGCTGGCCTCGTGGTCCGGGTTTCTCTCTGTTTTACCCTCTCTTTCTTCCCCAATCTTTAACCTTTTAAAGCTGTGTAGGTCTCTACTATTGTTTTCCACTTTAGCAACTAGCTTATGCCAAACAATATATAGGTAGAAAGAAAATTAACCATAGTTATCGTTAGAATCGTTAGCAAGCCTCCATCGTGATTTACGTGCAAGTCAACCGTGCCGGAACTGGCCCGGGTAAAAACCCGATCAGCTATATAACCCTTATGACATAGCAGTTGAAAAAGAAAATGTCGAAAACATAACAGCACTTTTATAATTATTATTGCTTTAAAAATATTGATTATCAGTTTCGTTTATGTTACGTTTAAAACGTTAACAATTGAGTTTGAAAGAGGATGCAGAGCGAGCAAACCCGATTTGAGGGGAAACATTTGTTTGTCCTTATTACGAATTAACTTCGGTTCGTACATTCAAGCGCGTAAACTTTGGGATTGGACCGTTTGCTTTTGGATTCCCCACGGGTTATTATCGTTTGGATTGCGGTGATTCAATGAGGGATTTCTATTCAAACCTGTGTGATGCGGAGAGACGTCTATGAATTTTAGCTTGGAGGTTCGAACCCCGACGCAAAAAGAGGCATGTAAGTTTAAAAAGTGTCTGTCTGTAGCATCATAGCGAAATTAATTAACCGATTTAAATTGATGAAAAGAAGACATTTGTAAATCATTTCCTTTATTATTTGAAAATTACCAGGCTCTCAAACACAGGTTGTAGAGCTAAAAAATCTCTAAGTTAATTTGAGAAAACGTCGTAAAAACCCCACTCCAAAGTACAACCTTTCGGTCTTCACTCAAGGGCCATTCTGCTCCAACTTTCATAATAAAATTACACTAAATTATTAAGTACATTAAATGTGCGCCTACGGTATAATTATCTAAGTGAATAAATCTGTATTTTTCCTCATTTCGCATAAAAAAGGAACGACACGAAAAATTTAAAAGAGCTTTCAGGAAATGTGTATAAAACATTTTAAATGACACCATATTCTGCATATTGCGAGCGTCATGTTGGGTCGGTATAAAGCGGGGAGCACAATTAAACGGTCGATTATCTGGCGTATAGCTTGCGGTCTGCGGTGTGCGCATTCATCAGTCACCGAAACAAATTGATGGGTTATGATAAATAATAGACACCAGGGCGACGGCGTACCAAGCCACAGACAACTTTCTACAGAAGGTCGAATGAATAAAAACGCTTGAAATGCAAATACGAATGTATGAACACATCGACACGCTTCACGTACAGCAGGAGCAAGAGCACGCGTAAAGTTTTTTTTTAAATCTCTTTACATGCTCGTTTATGTAGGCGGAGACCTATGGCGTCGGCATTGGTGGCAGACATACTGAGGCCACGCAAAAAAAAACGCCCGTTTATGTGTACGTGGTTCTAATTTCAAATGTTTAACCTTCTGCTCTATCTACTGTGTGCCCCAGCCGTCGCATCGGACACCCCGACGTACGCGTCAGCTTTGCCGCCATATCATACGTCACGGATGACAACTTGCGAATGTTCGAGGGGAGAAGCATGCTCAATCGGGACTTTTTTATCTGCTAATGTTTATCGTCCCTTTGTACACGTACAAATAGCTGGTTTTTGACACATGAATTAAAAGGCATTGCTGTAACAAAATTGAATTTAACATGGTTGGGAATTCGAATTCTAGATTATGGCAGCTGAACTTGCGAAAATTAATGAATAATGATCGTGCCGAAACGAATTCATCTTAATGGCCATTTTTTTGTTCAATATACGGGCCACAACGATAACATATAAGCTGTAATTAATCATAACTGGGCTGTTGGCTGTACAAAACTTGTAAATACGGGCCTCTATTTCGGTCTGTGGGCGTGGCCGATAAATATATTTACTTTATTTCTTAGCAAATACGTCGCTTTTATTATTTACCACACACTTTACTGCTAGGTCTAATCATAATAAAATCGAACAACGCAATCCCCATTGCTTATAATTAGCTCAACTTTATTACAAATAAAATTTCCTTATTACTTATTCAACAAAAATATGCACAAAACAAAACAGAGGAAAGAATATTCGATGCGGAATTAAATCAATTAGTCGCCGCCCCTCGAAATGCAAACACTCCACCGAAGTACTTTGTAGTATTTGGCATAAAACGACTGGCAGATGGCAACACTGCCTTATATTTGTTCAAGAGATTAATGTCCCCGCTGTCTCCGTGTAATAACAACCTCTAAGACGAGGTGACAGAATCACTGGGTGAGTAAGGGCCGACTCACATCAGCCCGGGGGAGGTCGCAAGCGATCAATGTTCCAAGCATATTTGCTTACTGGGACACCTGATACTGTTAATTAATTTCGACTCTTGACCTTGTTGAAACTGTTAGTAGTTTGTTTGTGTAATCGTTTATCAATATAGGCTTCGTTACGCGTTTAGTTTCGGTTTACGTAAGACGTTTATTAATTTACGTAACCTTGCTAGAAGTTATTGAATTCAGTAAGTGGCTCGGGTACCTAAGTTTGAAATTTAGTAGGCCCAAAATAATGATGTCAGCAACATTTATCGCGTAGACCTTTCAGAATGGCACAGTTTATGCAAAGTACCACTGTTCCATTTCAAAGTCCGCATATTATAATTTCCCTCGTAGCCTCCGGTAATGTGTAAATCGACTCTAACTGAGCCTCGAGGCGCACAAATGTGGATTTGTTAGTTGTTTTCGTGTTTCTTTGTGTGGGTAGACAGTTTCTCTGTTTTAGGCATGTACGAATAAATTGGGGTAGGAATGTTGCCATTTTTTACTTAATAAAGATGGAATAATTTTCTTGGAAGTTGGATTTATTCTATATGTATTAATATTCTGGGTACTTGAACGTATCCAATTAAGGGAAGTCTACTAAGTCTGCTTGAATAAGATTTAATTAATTAGATTCGCATACCAAATGTATTTTCCTAATAAATGGGATGTATTTTAATACAAAACCACGTGCCGGTTTGAATATCATTTCACTAATTACTCCAAATACCGTATCATTATTAAATTATGATCATTAACCCAAAAATATCAACAGTGTTTTCGTTACATGGCTAAAATTTAATAACGTCAATGTATATTAAAATAATAGACAAGAAATATTCAAATCGTGTTGTTACAGAATATTATAAAACTGCTCTGTTAATTATGAAAACTGAAACCACCGAAAAAGTTATTCTCTTTGGGAATACAAAGACCTGCTATGTTTTTTTTCGCAAAGGGAAGAAAAACGTCTAAAGCAAGGCCCCCGCCTAAAGAGCTGGGGCGGAAAAACCGCCCAGAGCAAGAGGCCGCCTTTGCGTAATCCCTGGTTTTGGGGCTGCCTACTATTACACAGAAAAAAAAGTAATTTAGGTCTCTGTAATATACAGAGATTGAGCTCCATATATTACTGTTACAATTACAAAGATAAATGTATTTTAATAACTGTTTATTTGGTTACGTGTGTTTGACACAGTTGCTAGGGGGATTTACTGAAATTATTATTCGCTTAGTTACTTGTTTTCGAGGAGGGGAAACTTGAACTCTTTTCCAATATCTACTAAGGCAGCCTTGTCAATGTATTCATAAAATATGCATAGGATAAATGAAAAAAAAACTTATTAATTTTTTGGGTGACCTTCATTACTTTTTGGAAATATAATTATATTATTTCTATAGCATTTTTCTATTCCTTTATATTGTTCCGAAAGTTAAAAGTCTGATTCTTTCGAATTCTACAAATAATAATAAATAAAGAACAGTGAAAAGAATTGGGAAAACTTAGTATTTTGTTGGTGGCAAGCACAAAAATTATATCTACCAACAAATTCTATCGGGGAAATAAGAACCATTTTTCCCTTTGCTCCTTTTTCTTCCACGCAGTGTAATATACCTGTAGATGAATCGTACCGTCACGTAACGATGTGTCAGTTTTCGTACACTGTCGAGTTGTCGACGGTGACTCTACCAAATTGGACTTTTTATTGAAAACGAGGAAGAACTTCAAAGGGCTGTTTAATGTTAATATTTTCGGCTTTTCAAATATAAATCATACTTAGTAACTGAAATTGATTTAATTTGTTGAGGTTATCTTACTAATATGAGAAATTCGACATTTTGTGAGGAATGGATCTATGTATGTTTGTTTGTTGATCTTTCGTACAAAAACTACGGAATGTATTAATGGTGTGTGAAATACGAAAGTATGTTTTTTTGTTACCTTACAATAAAATTGTTAGGAATCTCGAAAACAAAAAAAGTCCTTCACAGAATTTTAACCATAACAGATTCAATTTCAACAAACGCTCAAATAAAAACATTCTGTGAAACACTGCTTTGATATTACATTCGCCAAAAAAACAACAAGTCTAGTGCGAGTCGGACTATTTCTGTTGTATATAATAAGTTAGAAAAAAGTATCAAAAGCAGACATTAAAATATGAAATGGTTAGAAATTCAAATACAAATCGGGCCAAAATAACGTAGCGCGACCTTATAAAGTCTCGTATTGTAAAAGTCTGTCGCCGGGGGTTAATACAGTGAAACTTTTTTCATTTCGAAGAAAAAATAAACCGGGTACATAGAAACGAAAAAAAATAAGGGCATGCTATTAAAATCTGTTATTTTTTTTAGTTGTTTCATCTCTCAAAATGCCTAAAGCACTTTTTTTTAGGACCAAAAAAATCGCATCTTTAAATACGTCTTCGTTCAAAAACCAGTTTCTCTGAGCCAGATCAGCGTTTCTGTGTTTAAAGGTTACTGAAGAAGTATTGAGCATGTTTCCAGCGTGAGTCAAGCGCTTTTCCAAAATTTTAAACAGCTTTAAGGCTATTTGAACGGTTCCTGACCTACCGCATGGCGACTAAAGGGCAACTCGCGCGTTGTGTTACACGCACGCCTCAAAAAGCATGATGATGGGGCCCCTCTCTAGAGGTCCAAAGCCTGCCGGGGTCGCGGGACTTATTTCATTACCGTGACCCCGGAACATAAAGGGCTATTGAAGGACACCGTGGATTTTAGTCAGTACAAGTCTGACAGTCCCTCCCGCCCTGCTCGGTGTGGGAGGCCTCATCTGATGATTTTACCACGTAAAAAAAAAGGCTATTTGAACAGTATGTTTCGAAAAGGTTGACGTGGGCAAGTAAGTACCTACGTTAAGTTATAACTTCAAATCTAACTCAAATATAATATTTTATTCCATCAGTAGATAGTATACCCATTTCAATACAATTTGTTTGAACGGTAAAGATCTGAATAATAAAAACCTATTCAAATCAAGCATACTTTGCGATTCTGTTTACTTTACCAAAGTACAAAAAATGGAGGGTAGCTACTAAGTTTTACTTATCTTGAAATATCTTTACCTAATTTTGTTGTCCGTAATTTTGCCTTTGTTTCGAAAAAAAATATAACATTTTCTCGTCATAGCATTACGCAGCGTAATGCTTTTAAAAATAATCTCAATACATGTAACAAAGATAAAAAATGTTGTTTGATACATTTTTAAACAGCAATTTGTCATTGTCTTCGTTCGACGACAAAATTAAGAAAGACTTTCTCTCGATATTTGTTGAGAGGTTTCTCTCAGACAAGAATAAGTAAGTAATAATTTGTGTTATCCAAGATACTTTGATGGATGATCACAATTAAATTCAATTTATGTTTTGCATAATCAGCCTATGATGTTCCCCCACAGCTGGCACACAGAACATGTCTATGGGAGTGATTGGGTTGTCAGATAGGCATGTCTTCGAGAGCAGTTGTGACATGTTGTAACGGCCACCATTTACGAGTTATTCAAATCAAATAAAATCAAATCAAATCGGATATTTCAATTAGGCCATTTGCTTATTTACTTTTGAATTGTCAAAAATAAAATGAAATATGTACAAAAATAGTTATGGTGCTGCAGTCCCAGTCACAAGACATAAAAACTGTGAAAGTACCGTAGGTGCTCATTCCGGTCGCGGGACTTATTTCTATCACCGTGACTCCGGAAGGACACCGTGGATTTTAGTCAGTACAAGTCTGACAGTCCCTCCCGCCCTGCCCGGGGTTGGAGGACTCATTTGATGATTTTACCACGTTAAAAAAAAACAAAAACAATAGGTGCTCATTCCAAAGCGTAGATCTCTATGGAGAAAAATGAGCAAGGAACTCCATTCATATTTGTTTCATCATCACTGCTCTTAAAACCGTGAAGTAAATAGTAATGAACTAACTAACACGCCTTGGAACCAACATTTCGGAAAAATTCGACATTCACCAATCCACGTGGTGGATTACAGTCCACTCCTTCTCAAAGAGGTGGCTTGTAAGGACATCCTATATGCCGCTCATGATATGCTTTATATTACATGTCTTAGAAATTCGGGCACGCCGCAATAGCGGCGATAAGACCCCTCTTTGAGGAGTGGCTGGAGAGACGTCACGGCGTCCTAACCTTCCGCGTGACGCAGGTCCTCACCGGACACGGATGTTTCGGGAGGTACCTGTGTCTTATGAGAAAGGAAGAAACGCCTGGGTGTCACCACTGCGCAGATCGTCCGGAGGACACAGTCGAGCATACGGTGCAGGATTGCCCCGCTTGGGCGGAGCACCGACGTGTCCTCACGGCGGCGATAGGCGGAGACCTCTCGCGCCCAGCACTGGTCGCGGCCATGCTGCGGGGCGAGACGGAGTGGGAAGCGGTCGCCTCCTTCTGCGAAGCAGTCATGCTCGCTAAGGAGGAGGCGCGCCGTGCGAGAGAGAGGGCAATGTCCCCCCTCCGCCCCACCAGCGGTGGTAGACGCCCACGGCGTCGGACGTCACACGACGATCTCCGGCCACCGTAGGCGCGGGCATGCGGGCGGCGAGTAAAGGGCAACTCGCCGCCCGACCATAGACCATGCCCGTGTCGACGGCGCGTCGTGGTCCACGCGCGCCTCAAAGAGCTGTCAGCAAAATGACGGGGCCCCCTCTCAGAGGGCCAAAGCCTGCCGGGGTCGCGGGACTCATACCATCACCGTGACCCCGGAACATAAAGGGCTACTGAAGAACACCGTGGATTTTAGTCAGTACAAGTCTGACAGTACCTCTCGCCATGCCCGGGGTGGGAGGTCTCATTTGATGATTTTACCACGTAAAAAAAAAAAAAAAAATGTCTTAGAAATTGTTGGTTCTAGACATTGACCTATTATTACTACGTATAGAGACGACAACACGTATCACCACTGTGTCCCATCGAGGATGAGACAACGCGCACAAGTTCATTCAGTTGTTTGACAGCTCTGTGGCGTGCTTTAGGAGCGCGCATTCATCCTGAGCCGCGTACAGACATCGCGAGGCGTGCGACACGAATGGTTCGTCTCGCATGCCTCGGGCTGTGTGGACGTGTGTGCTCACAGTGAGCATTCGCGCCATACGATCGTTGCGAACGCCGCCTCAGTACGAGCCGTGCGCTCCGTGTGGACGGACAGGTGTTGTTTGCGTTTTATACTGACGAACACCGTGCGTGGTGGTTTGCTTGCTCAGCTTGAGCATGTTTCGTTCGGGACACACGTATAAATGTACCAACGTATGCCTCAGGTTGAGGCATGCGAGGCGAAACATTCGTGTCGCACGTCTCGCGATGTCTGTACGCGGCTCTGGATGGGACACAGTGGTGAGGCGTGGTGTCGTCTCTATACGTAGTAATAATAGCTCAATGGTTCTTGCCCATCCAGGTTTAAAATCGGTGATTTGGATACGACGATGAAAAATAACTACATATATGTAATGCGCCTGACTGGGTTCGATCCCATGACTAACAGCCCGTAAGTCTATATTTATTCAACGTATATTTGCATAATTCTCGTGTAGGCTTTTATAGTGATTACGATATTATGGCGGACAGGTATCTGAAAACGTTTTTTCTTTGTAATATTTTTTCTGCGCAGCATTTTAAGGTAGACATTAACATAATATTCCACTGGAATTCTATTATACTAGTTGATTTTTAGTAAAAATATTTATAGCTTAGATAAGTGGTAATTCTGGTGCGTAGTAATTGCAATTGGCGATCTTGTATGACCAGATCATAAGCTGTATGTAATGTAATGAGGGTGTGGCTAAAAGAGTTTGTAAATATAAATTATTACCAAAAAGCCGGGACCTGTTATGATAGTCATATAGTTATTAATTTTACGACATAGAACAGGATTGACTTATAAGCTTTCCTTAGCTTTTGTCAATCCCGTATTTGATCTTAATTGTTGCACGACATCATCAGTTTTTTATACATTAACACTTTTGAAGTTTTAGAACTATTTCACAGTATCTTATATATAAAAATAATTGCTGTTCGTTAGTCTCGCTAAAACTCGAGAACGCCTGGTCCGATTTGGCCAATTTTGGTTTTGATTTATTCTCGAAAGTCCAGGGCAGGTTTAAAAGGTGAGTAAATATTGATTCTGAGGCTGTACGAAGTTTGCCGGGGCAGCTAGTTTTCAATAAAATGAAAGTTACTTGCATTAAAAATATTTAGTAAAGCTTTTTTGTTACAAGACAAATTCAATAGCTCGATTGGTAAGAGCACCCGTTGCTATACTTTTTTTTCTCATAATGTAATTTTAATAGTTTTGTTTAGTAGAAGTTTCAATTTCTAGGATCACGATAATGTGTATGTATAAGCTACTTTTCACAATCTAGCTTATTCCCGTTCACAGAAACGTCTCAATTGTCTCTGTGGTGTACGGTCCGCATTCCGATCGGATCTGCGGTTTGGTTCCCGTACTAGAACTAGCAGTTGTTTGTTACCGCTCTAATGGTTCGTTCTGTGGACTCCACGTTGAGGAAGTACAAGTCAACTAAGCCTCAGTACTAAGATTCAGTACTGAAAAAGGGAAATCAAATAAAATTATTCTCATTTTGAAATCGTCAACTGTCATCTGGACAAATAATTTACCGTCAATTTGTAAAAAATGTTTCCCGTGTGTGAGTGTATCCTTTGGTTTATTTTGGTTTACTTTTTGTTTTTCCTTTCTCTTAATTTTGTTTGTATTTTCCTCATAAATAATTTTGTTTCTTCTATCCTGTTTCAGTCAAAAATAACTTTTCTTTTTATTTTTTGTCATATTTGTAAGCTATAACTGGGGACATTTACCTCGTTCACTATTTTTTTTGAAACAGTACCGAAATATCGGTCCATGGTAAATATTTATCTATAGTTTGATGTAAACATGCAGATGATTAAAAATAAGTTAATTTTTTTAGTGACCGATAATATCATAATGTTAGATTAGATAAGTGTTAAAAGAAAATGACAATTGTTTAAAAAAAATATCATTATTTTAACTTCTCACGATCACACACAAATACCCAATGGCGCAGTAACCAATTCGATTTTCCATTTTACAGCCTAAAACCAATCTGTAGGAGACCAAATCGGCTTACGTAAAGCTGTACTATCAAATACCTAAGACCTAGTTACTAGAATTCTAGAATGTTCTCAGAAATTGGAAATTAATTCCAATTTCTAGTTATTCTCGGTTATATATTAACGACCTTTGATTTGACTAGAACCTCGACTCTATGAAAAAGCAATGAAATAAATAAATAATGTGTGTTCACGGGAAAGTTTAGCAGGTAAATATTACAACCTCTATAGTTTATATTTAACATGAAAGGTTAATAAATAACCCTGTAAAAACATACGAAAGTAAAGACATAAGTACCTTATTAAATTTTATGTGGACATGAAATAAACACATGGAGAGCTATTAATATAAAATGAAGAATTCCTGGAAAAATATTCGAATATTCGAGAATTCTGTAACTCATGAACTGAAATGAATGTATTTATGTACTAATTATCTCTTTTTACGTCTTTTCTCTTACACTTAAAAACAGTTTCATAGAAATAATTCATTACTTGTTTTGTCTTCTTTAAAACCATCCAGATCTTAGTATATTTTTACCAGGATTGTGCATAAGTTTGGAAATTGTAGACGCCAGTGACCTAAGTGATAAAAAACAATAAAGGATAAAGGTACAGTTAGCGCGTGAGTTAAATGCAGAGCTTAGGCAAAGCTTAGGAATGCGGTAGTGCTGTTGACAAGGATGGCAAAGTACTACACTGCAGGCGCGTGAGGTGGGGCGTGCGAGTAGCGAGGCGCTCTTTACCTCAGACCCCGACTGCATTCAACTCGCGCGCTATCTGTAGATCTATTTTATCTATGCAATATGATATATGTTTACGGTTTCTTATGTATTTGCAAATACATAAGAAAAAACATAAAAAACCGTGCTAGAATTTATAAAGACCTGCAATTGTGTCCCTGACCTGAATATCATCAAACTTGGAGTGAAGAAACTCCCTGACCTGAATATCATCAAACTTGGAGTGAAGAAACTTCTACAGGGAATCTTACTCCAATGTAGACTTTGTCACCTCTGGGTAAGAATAGAATCAAGAGCAGACCCAATTAAAAAAAAAGACAACTTGTTATGCCTTCCTTTTTCTCGGCAACTTATTCAGAAAAAAATCTGCGTTAATTACCAATTAATTCGAAATAATTACCATCATTATGACCTCAAAAGACAACATAATCGAAGCAAATCGTTCGAAATGAACAGACACAAGTTCAGATTGAACGCAGCTAACAATTTGGAACGCGTGACAATTTTGATGGATCGCCGTGACGTATTTAATTTTAACTATCGATGGCACAGACGCACGCCCGCCCGTTTAAAACTCGATCAATCATTTGAAATGTTTGGAACACGGACACATGGGTACATTGGGTATCTATGTATGTATGTATTTCAAACATAACTGTTTGTGAGCCCTGAAAGGTTAGCGGGGTTCGCAGCTGTGGATACTGATAGTTATTAAATGTTGTAACTTTGGAGGTGTTTATGGGTCGCATCATACTTGGGAAGTGAGTGGCTAAATAATTGCAGCCGCACATGCCGATCTGCTGGGTTAAGCCGCGCTTCGAGGTTGATCTGTGGGTGATCATCTATCATAGCGATTTTCGTCCGTATCTCGAAAAGCACGTAAAGTCGGCTGTCATTTGTAGATCTTCGACAGTCTTTACTGTGGTTTATTCCATTGCACTTTGTGACCACACCCAGGTGATATTTTTCTGAGATGAACAAAATAGAGAACTTTGGTGTCCTGTCCACCTGGGTGATCACCCAGGTGATATTTTCTGAGATGAACAAAGACTGACTCCAAGCAATTGAGCAATTCAAGCTGAGCTCAATGCAATTGGGAAAAGGCATCTGCCTGATGATGATCAAACTTGGGAAGTACGAGGAACAGACTTATGTTCCACGATGAAAAGGAAGATACCTTCAACCTGACCGGTGCTGTTTTAAGTAGGATTTCTGCCCGACAATGAGCATTGTCACCATTTTTTTAATTTGAGAAGTGGTCGGTAAAAACTGGGTAATCATCATCTGCCTAGCCTTTCCCAACTATATTGGGGTCGGCTTCCAGTCGAACCAGATTCAGCTGGATATCAATATTTTACATGGAGCGATTGTCTGTCGGACCTCCACAACCCAGTAACTGGGTAATACCATACCCCATGGTAAGACTGGCTGTCAGACTTTAGAGCTTCTGACTAACAGACGGGTAATAATGGAGCAAAATCACCAAAAAAGATTTGGGGCTTACCATGACGTCTCAAAGCGAGAATAATTCCACTGTAGGAAAGAGACACAGCTCTACAAGTTGTCTACCGTCATCACGTTCCCACTCTGCAATAAATCCCGCTTTAAGAGGACATGGTAGGTCATCATGCACTGCACATGAAATTGGGTTGATAAAGGTTGAAGAGCATTCTTATAGATTTTTGACTGTTCATCATTGATACTACAGATCATACCATATCTTCCAGGCCTTCAATTCCGTGATAACAGAAACGTTACCCAATTCTTGTTGTAGTAACAAATGTTCCGTAAACTGCAATACTAAAGCATTACGTGCAAGTTGTTTCGCATCGCTACAGAGCTTAACCGTCGTGATTTATTTGCGCAGTCGGCTCTTTTGGTAGCGTGGGAAACAGGCATCAGAACTGCTTTTTTATTTATTTGTAGAATTGCTGTAATATGTTCTGTAATATAACATAATATCACGTTTGTAATCCTTATGGGGATGTTTTCAAATAATGTTATAAAAATATTGCAAAACATTTTTAAAAGAATAGTGTGGAGGAGAGTCTAGGGATTCTTCTCCACACAAATCTACCCTTGTGAATATGTAGAATGAATAGATACCATCACATCCTATTTTCTTTCAGTTTAATATTCGATGTATAAAAGTGCCTCTTTGACGACTTAATTGAAACAAATGATTTGAATTTGATAGATGAGAAGTATGTATGTTCGTTCGCACACGCGTAGGTATCCCAATTAAAACTAATTTTTCTGAGTAATTTTTAAAGCCCATTTACTAATATTATATCTCAAACTAAATCCTTATCCGCACTTTTAGACAGTCTACTATTTCGGGTTTAATTCCCGGGCGGAACATATACAACTAATTATATGGATATAAAGGGGGGTGTGCTCTGTCTGACTGTTTGTTTAGGTGAGTTATTTGTTTCTTAACGAACCCACGACGCAGGAAAAAAAAATCTAAGGTGGATAACAAAAATAGACTACTATTGTAGTACCGCAGCTTGCAAAAATACGACAAACTAACAAAACGAGGCATTACATTTTTCCTACATCGCGGTCGCGTATTCAACCACAGATTTTCTTTTGATCTTTTTACAAAAACTCGAAAACCGTAGGGCTGTTATTAATATTTGAACTGTCAAAATTGAAATTGAGAACTGTTACGCAGAAACCTATAGAGTGGCGCGGACTAAAACTGATGCAATAGTTTTTTTATAGAAATTCAAAAACAGAGAAAAAAGGTCGACCATTATTTGCGCTCTGTCGTGAAAAAATACCACCTTTCTCTTTTAAAACAGTTTTATTTAGCTTGCCTTGTTTGTTTGTTTATTATTTTTGTTTTTTGGTCAAAAGTCATTGAAATTTGACGCCCTTCCCCTTGACAGATTGACATAATTATATCTAAACTGAAATATAAAATCTAAATCATACGTACTTAATTATTTAATAATTATTAATATTACGACAAAATTTAATGAAATACCATTGTAAATCCAAGATGGCCACCGCTACAAAATGGCGGATTCCATTTTTCTTTTATAACTAGACAGAAAAGAGGAGAGAAAACGAAGTTAAGTATAATTTTCACATTTCCGTAATGTCATTTTACGAAGTGTCATTTTGACATTCCATATTAAAATACTGGTATTAAACTTTCTCAGCCTTACTACAAAAACAAAACAAGGTCCGTTTTGTTTTTGTAGTAAGGCTGAGAAAGTTTAAGTTTAAGATTTCAACGTCATAATCTGAAATTTTTTTAGACAAGTGTTCAACAGACTTTTAATTTTTTTTGAGGTACGACGGCTATATTTACATAATATCTATATTCTATATTCTATACTTCTATACTTATATATAATAAAATAGTAGGAAAGTCAAAACTGTACATTGAATATTTTTTTAAAAGAATACTTGGGGTGTGATCTACAATCGATACCGAAGCCAAAAATATAGTTTTTAGAATTTTTGTCTGTTTGTCTGTTTATCTGTTTGTCTGTATGTATGTCCAGGATAAACTCAAAAAGTACTGGACGGATTTGAATGATTCTTTTTTTGTTGTATAGGTATTAAGTCTGGCCAAAACATAGGCTATAATTTATTTTGGAAAATTGAACACCTGGCGCAGAACCGCAACAGACCAGCTAAACTATAAGAGATACAAAAATGTTGCGATAGCAAAAATTGTTCCACGTGATGGGCATTTTCTGCTGAGAGTATAAATTTGAGGATCTGGAACACCTGATGTGGAACTCCAAGAGCCCAGCTACACTATAACATATACAGGAATGACGTCTTAGCAAGAGTTGTTCAGCCTGATGAGCACTCTCTGTTGACGTATAAAACTTGAAGATCTGGAACACCTGTTGTGGAACACCAAAAGCCTAGCTAAACTATAACATATACCGGAATGACGTCTTTGCAAAGTTGTTCGGCCTAATGATCACTCTCTGTTGACATATAAAAATTGAAGATCTGGAACACCAGATGTGGAACTCCAAGAGCCCCGCTACACTATAACATATACAGGAATGACGTCTTAGCAAGAGTTGTTCAGCCTGATGAGCACTCTCTGTTGACGTATAAAACTTGAAGATCTGGAACACCTGTTGTTAAACACCAAAAGCCTAGCTAAACTATAACATATACAGGAATGACGTCTTTGCAAAGTTGTTCGGCCTAATGATCACTCTCTGTTGACATATAAAAATTGAAGATCCGGAACACCTCATATGGAATTCCAAGCGCCCAGCTACACTATAACATTTGTAGGAAAAACGTTGCAGCAAAAGTTGTTTTTAATTTGATGTGCACTATCTGTTGACTTTTAAAAATCGAAGATCTGGAACACCTGTTGTGGAACTCCAAGAGCCCGCTACACCATAACACCAATAAAGGAATAACGTCTTAGCAAGAGTTGCTCGGTCTGATGAGCATTTCCTGTTGACTTATAAAAATCGAAGATTAGAAACATCTGATGTGGAAATCAAAAGTATCGCTATAAAATAACATAGAGCTGGGAGTACCTCAACGCGGTGAAGGCGGTAAGACTTTAAAATTGATTTTGGATGACGATGGTATATAATTAAAAATGTGACTCTACTGGTCAAAACTCCCATTTATTTTTTTACTCGGACTATTGGTATTGGACAACAGACGTTTCATATTTTCGATTTAGACGACCCCGTTGTCGCTGGCATAAGCAACAGGATCCGCGTACGAAGTCGCGGGCAGAAGCTAGTAATGAATAAATAAAGCATACCCGAATAAAGTTATAAAAGCCTAGGCAGACGATTATAATTTTTAGGCCACGTTGTAACCACGGTGTCCTTCAATAACCCTTTATGTTCCGGGGTCACGGTGATGGTATAAGTCTCGCGACCTACAGATCATTTACTAATCAACATAACCTACTAAAGGTTAATCCCGTTCAAGTATATTTGGATCGTTTCACTTACCAGCTTAAGGCGATCGGACGCAGAACCGATGTAGCTGTGTTCCAGTTAAAGCGAAGCTAATACTGTGCCAAGGCGATTAAGTTGGGCGGTTATAACGCTACCTAGTACCTGATATTGGCGTTCGTCCGTAATTGTTATGGCATTTGGAATATCTCTGGTTGGTCAACCTGGCTTTAGTTAGCTCTGAGTATGGGTTCGGTACTGAATTCGGATTGGTTCAAGGGGTATGGGCTTTGTAATATGTACATTGTATGACTTTTAATACATTTATGCCAGATGACGAAAATTACGCGACGCTAGGTTTTTGGCTGTATTATGAGTTGTCTAACTAAAGGATTGTAGATGAGCACGCTGAATTTATACAACGCATTTTTTCAGCTGTTTCATATTATACTTTACCTAAATTATACAAGTAAAATTAAAAACAATGTTTATTGAGCATATCGATATAAAATTAAACACAGACCTTTAAATAAATAATAAGTAGCAGCCTTAATTATTTCAACATTTTGTTATTTTTAGAAGTAGTGGGTAGATAATTAAAAGTGCATTGGTCATGTTTTAATGATCATTACTTAGCCCAAAAATAGGCGCACAAAACTGTTAAGGTGGATTCGATTAAAATTATTATAATATATTTTGTGACATTTTCAAGCTTAAAATGTACGGAGTGGGTGTTTGTGCCATCAAAATTTACTAAAATTTATACCACGGTGACGTCTTGCTATTTTTAAAGCATACAGCAATTTATAATTTTGGTTTGGCAACAAATAAAGGAGTCAATTTTTGTACAATAATTAAACTGAGTGCTGAAGTATTGCACACCATTGTCTACTCAGATCCGTAGTCTATTGAGATCCGTAGACGAACTAAAGTCACCGATATAGCCCACCGGATTAGCAAGCTGAAGTGGCAATGGTCAGGCCATATTGCTCGCAGAGCGGATGGCAGATGGGGTCGAAAAGTGCTAGAGTGGAGACCACGGACTAGCAAGCGCAGCGTAGGACGTCCACCAACAAGGTGGACAAACGACCTTATGAAGGTCGCCGGAAGACGCTGGATGCAGGTCGCTTCCAACCGGTACTTGTGGCGATCAAAAGGGGAGACCTATGTTCAGCAGTGGACGTCCTATGGCTGAGATGATGATGATGTCTACTCAAAAGTGTAAATAATGCAATCAACATCATCATATATTAGCCGTATGATATCCATTGCTGAACATGAGCCTCCTCTATGCATTTATTTCTAAAAAAAATGATTGGAAGCATCTTGCATTCAGCGTGATCCTGCGGTCTTCATCAGATCATCTGTTCACTTTGTAAGTGGACGTCCTTCACTTCGTTTGATTCCTGGTCTCCATACGAGAACTTTTCGGCGATAATTCGAGCCCCCCATTGGAGGCTATGCGGAGCGAGACGGAATAGGCAGCAGTCGCCTCCTTCTGCGAAGCAGTTATGCTAGCGAAGGAGAGACCGCCTCCGGCTCACGATCCTCCAAATAAATGGCCTTGTTTTAGTCAGTGTTTTACGGAATTATTCCACAGGATGCCATTAATGCGACTGCATCAATGATATACGAATATTTAACACAAAATTATTAACTCTCAAAATAAACCATTTGCAGGAAATTATTAATTCATAACAGCTTTGACTTTTGGCGCTTCACCACAGGTTCCGCGACGCCTTTACAAAATATTAAAACCTTTTATGAGCTTGTATGCAGCATTTTACTCACTATTTAAAATGCATTAAAATTATTATTTATCATTAAATTGTTACTTTTCATTTATAATAAATGGTGTTTTCGGAGGTAGCGATTACAGTACAGATTTTCGATCGTCATTTCAAGTTCTACTCTTGTTAGTCAAAATAATATGACCTCAATAGATGAAAAAACTAGGCATAGCTTGGCGATGGCTAGACAAACATAAATTTATACAAGCCACTAGCTGTGCCCGCGAGTTTGCTCACGTTTCTAAGTGACTGTGTGACACTATTTTCCAATTAGGTACTATTGCTTTGGCTATTCTAACGGAAAATAACGTTAATTATCGAGACAATGGACGTTAATCCGAACATTTTGAGTCTATTATCGCGAAAATTAAAGATTTTTTCCGTTAGTGTGCACTCCGCATAATCGAATTATATACTTGACAAAAAAGCATTTAGACTGACATAAGCTACCAAAAACCTAATGTCAACATGATCATGACGACATAGAGAAAAGATGTGTTGGCCTACGATGACGTCTTCAAGCGTAATTATTTAATGACGGGGCCCCCTCTCAGGGGGCCAAAGCCTGGGCCGCGGGACTTACTCCATCACCGTGACCCCAGAACATAAAGGGCTATTGAAGGACACCGTGGATTTTAATCAGTACAAGTCAGACAGTACGCCCCGGGCAGGGCGGAAGGACTCATTTGATGATTTAAACACGTAAAAAAAGCGCAAGTAGGTATTTACGCTGAGAGTAAGCGGCAGAGCTTTTCAAGTTGTGTAGCGCCATCTCATTCCCACAGCTGAAATACTGAAAGTCGTCATGGTAGGCCATCAGGTCACTGCTACTAGCATATATAGGTACTTAACCATAGACACAAAGCTCTAATCGATTTAGGCATAATAAACGAACCTGAATCGTTCCACCGGCCACTAACGAGCGGAATTCTTCCATTTTCTTTCAAAACCTTGTTTGCTTATTAAGAGTGAGGCCTCCACATATTTCCTTTGTACCTCTATCCTTCGTTAGATATGATTGGCAGTCAGTAACGTTGTTCCCCTGACGTTTTATATATTATGGTAGTGTTACAGGTTATTATAGACTCTTTTCATGATCGACAGCGCTTTATGGAAACCCCTCGTATAGTCTTGACAGTTTTCTCGATAAAAATAGAAGGGTAACTGAAATCCCGGGTCGACGGCGCGTCGTGTTCCACGCGCGCCTCAAAGAGCGTCTGCAAAATGACGGGGCCCCCTCACAGAGGGCTAACGGTTGCCGGGGTCGCGGGACTTATTTCCATCACCGTGACCCCGGAACATAAAGGGCTATTGAAGGACACCGTGGATTTTAGTCAGTACAAGTCTGACAGTCCCTCCCGGCCTGCCCGGGCAAGCAAAAAATATACCAAAATATATGCATAGACTTTGAAATTGTGATTTTAAACGGTCTCCGAAGTTTAAATTGTAATTGAAAGTTCCTTAGAATTTAAATTTCAATCTCAGAAGCAATTAAGATGAAATTCGTCTATCTATCTGAAAATGATACTCTGTTTCGTCAAAGTACTAAGTGGATTTTCAATGTAAGTAAGTAAATTAATATGAAATTAAATAATGATTTTCAAATTTTTCACGATGGTAAAATAAAAACATCTTTAACCAAGCAAAATTACATAAGAATTTGCATTCCATACGCCATGATTTGTTACATTATAATTACTTTGGAGTGATTCCAAAGGCGATTGCTCAAAACTGCGTCAGCATTTCAGCCCCAATAAAGGAGGAGTGGGACAAACCTTCTATAAAAACATTCAAATATCCGGTGACCAGCTTAGTTACCGAACGATAACATCAACTTGCCTTGAGGCTCGAGCCAAAATTACTACTCAGTACAAGCAGTAATTTAATAGAAAGGTCACCCGTTGTTTTTAGTGACAGCAGGTCATTTTCATTAAGTCGAGCACCTCCTGCCTACCTTTCGTCTCTCAGGGGATTTTCTTTCGTGCTGATAAAATCAATTTGCGAGTATTGTTCTACGTTCTTATCTTAATCAAAGAAAAATATTGGAAGGAAAAGAGAAATGCGATGTGATTTTTAATCAAGATTCCTTTTAATTTGGTGTTGTTTCTTTTCGGCGTATTTTTTTTTCTTTTCCGGGAAGTGGCCGTGTTCTTGGCAATCTTTGAAACGAGTATTTTTATGTTAATAATTTAATTATTAACTTTTGGGTACCGCCTTAGCAACAGATAACATTAATTTTTCATTCGGACAAAAGATGATATTTTTTCTTCTAAATGTTTTCTTGTTAATATGATCTCTTGCGTTTTTTTTTTAATTCAATAACAATACATCGTCTACCACATTGCATATACTTATTATCTAATAAACAAACCAATTTTTTCTGACGTACCGAAGTTTAATAATGAAAGATACTAGGTAGGTTCAAACCTTGACCTAAAACAAGACCTAAACAGTACAAATTACAGTTCAAATTACGCAAAGCTTTGGTATACCTATAGATATACATATAGATGTTAGAATGACTCACTAGAGAATACCTACCTACAGACAATAATAAGCTAGTTTCACTGCTCGTTAACTTCTATTATGTGAATGTAAATACCGCAGACCTATTATTACCTTTATATTTTTACTAGATTTTTCCCGCTACTTCACTCGCCTTCCACACTCATTTTTCTCCTTTTAAAAGTGTTATGCACCTTTGTGCATAAAAAGGTTTAGATAGGTTTTTATAGACGGTACTTTTACCGTCTATAAAAACCTATCTATCTCTATACATATCATCATCTGCCTGCCTTTTCCCAACTATATAGGGGTCGGCTTCTAGTCGAACCAGATGCAGCTGGATATCAGTATTTTACATGGACCTCCACAACCCAGTAACTGGGTAATACCATACCCCATGGTTAGACTGGTTGTCTAACTTAAGAGCTTCTGACTGACAGTAACGACTGTCAAAGATCTACAAATGACAGCCGGGATCAACGGCTTTACATGCTTTTCGAGTCACGGAGGAAATTCGCTATGACAGATGTTCACCCATCTACAGACCAATCTCAGCAAGCGCGGCTTAACCCGGTTAATCGGCCTGTGCGACTTTAATTATTTAGCCTCATATAATTTATCAAAATCGATCTAGAGATATACATGTTGAAGATACTAAAATTGTAAGTCTTAAGAGTTTGTCTGTTTGAACGTGCCTATCTCAGAAAGTACTGGTTCTAATTAAAAAGTTATGTTTGTGGGATTGCCCATTTTTTGAGGAACGCTATAGGTTATATGACATAACGCTACGGGCAAAAGGAGCCGAGCAGCGGGGTTGAAACACGAGGAAGAGCTAGTAAACGAATAAAACAACAAACTCTCTTTATATGTATATAAGTTAGGATTTTCTGAACTCAGTTTTACAAACCGCAGTTATATACGAGTTGTTGGCGTTGGTTTTTCTTTACTATATTAGCATACAAATTAAATCGTCCACCATTTTCCCGGGGAAACGGCCAATGGGGACCACGGTAGAGATTAAGGAATGGGTATAATCGATCTACTCTAGGAACCATAAAAATTATGTAGGCTGTAAAGGGCCTCATGGACTGCTAGAACAGTTAACCAGTGATAAATATAAATGGGGTACTCGTGGCGACTGCTTGTCAGCACCAATTGCCCGAAGCAGGTAACCATAGCCCCAGAAAGTGAAGGGCTATTGAAGGACATCGTGGATCTTAGTCAGTATAAGTCTGACAGTCCGTCCCGTCCTGTACGGGGTGGGAGGAACTATTGCATGATATTGCCACGTAAAAAAGAATTCCAAAGGCTGGTACTGAAAAAAATCCTAATGGAAAAACAAAGTAATGCTTTGCCTCACTTGGGAATTGAACCCAAAACCTCATGCTCAGCAGTCGATGACGAATGGATACATAATTTTACGGTGATTTTAGCATAATTTATGTGCGAAAATTTTTCGGTTTCTTTCTTTCCTTTGTTTAAAAGCAGTTCGCCGATGTAGCAATATGGAGGATTTTTATGAAGTTTTTACACTTCGCTTGTGTAAGGATAAAAGGTTTTTACGATCCACTTTGATAATGATATTGGTATAAAATTCTGGAAAACTGAAACTAGGACAGAATATTTCTATGAAGTGAGTCTATTTTTTGAAGTAGTACTAATTGCTATGCTGGACGAATTCAAGCTATAGTTCAGAGTTTAAGTCGGCCACACGATTGATAAAAAAAAGAATTTCATTTGTTTTCAAGGAATTGGTGGTGTAGGACAGGATTCTTTTTTTTTTGTTACGTTTCGTGTGTTTACCACGCCAAGTATGTGACTGCCAATGTGTATTTCTCAATTCATATAATATGTACTTATTCATTTTATCTTGGATATCAGCGACATCAGTGATGGTAAATATCGAAACCTGGTCTGTGGTGGTCCCAGAGGCGTCTTTGTTAACTATGATCCCTACATCTTCACACGAAAAAGAAAGTAACAGATATTCTCTGTCTTTTTTAAGTGGTAAAATCATCAAATGAATCACCCAGTTCAGGGCGGGAGTGACTGTCAGACTTGTACTGACTGAAATTAACGGTGTCCTTCAATAGCTCTTTGCGTTCCGGAGCTACGGTTACCAGATAAGATAGAACCGAAACAGACAGTCTTGGCTTTAGAAGTGGAAAAACATTCCTAAATAAATATCGGTCTCAATTAAAATAATACCTATACTTTTCGCGTATAAAATTAATTAATAAGCTAATAACATCGTACTTCTATTCATTAATAAAATTCAGGCTCAAATTTTATACAATTTACTGACACCTAAAACAATAATTAGGGCTGTAAATTAAGACGGCAAAGTATACAAGTTCTTAGTGCTTATGAATAAAATATACCTATACAATAAACTTTTATGAACTTCATTAATTAAGTCAGAAAATTTCCACTGAATAAAGATTTTGTGAAAATGTGAAATTGAATACATAACTATTCACACATTGTCATTTTTTTTAACGTTGCTCCACTCTAGGATTTGTTCTGGACTGTCGGTGCGTTTATAAACATTGAAACTCACATACACAAATTCCCAACAACTACTTGTAAATCATACAAATATTTGTCCCTGCGGGGATTGAACTTGCGACACGCTGAGCAGCAGTCGATTGCTTAGCCACTGTGCCAAACGTGCCGTCTTATTAGAGTTTCAAAGCCTAGCTTTAACAAGCTCAATTTCATAAATAGGTTTCGAACGAATTTTTGATGCCAAAAACTGTGTCAGGCAAAGACCTAGTTGGAAACAAGGGCAAAAACTGCTGAGTTCGGTGGAAACAGCTGAAAGCTTGGTTAACTTTATATGTATAATAATTATATGCCTGTCTGCCCATTACCCTTTTCCCAATTCTGTTGGGGTCGGCTTTCAATCGCATTATATCTTAGGTACTAATATTATAAATGCGAAAATTTGTGTGTACTTAAACGTGTGTATCATTTGGTTGAAATTTTGTTTATATCTTGGATAACACATGGAATAGTTTTTATCGCGGTTTTATCTTCTTGTGGGATACGAGTTGTAGCGGGCAAAGCTGCGGGCAACAGATAGTAAGTTATAGATTCGAGAAAAAAACGGAGAAATCTGGGCCTTATAGTATTAAAAATCAAAAATTTATGAGGATGGATGTATGGATGTTTGTCACTCTTTCACACAAAAACTACTGAACTGAGAGAAGATTTAATTTATTTTAATATTAGGGATGACAGTATGCAAATGGGATAGATTACCAATGCAGTTTCAATGTAATTTAATTTCATACACTATGTTTAAGATGTTAACTAACAAATTGGATTGTATTATCTGTAATAAATAAATATAATATTAATTGAAATTTGGTACACAGATAGTTTATTACCGGGATAAACACATAGGATAATTTTTTGATACTATTATAATGTTCCTGTGGCTTAATTTTCGAGTTGAAGCGGGTGAAGCCGCTGGTAACAACTATTTCAACTAGGATACTGAGTTTGCGTATGGAATAAATTAATAAACCATTTTTAAGTCATAAATACGTGAACAAAAGCGGAGAAACCTAGGACTTATACCTACTTAAAGAAACTGAAGATAATAAAACTGTTGAAAGTATGGTGAATTGTGGCTCATACATACATAAGTGATGTGTAGCTCATTCTTATATACTGGTGAAGTTTAGTAGAAATTATAGCGAAAAGAGAACCTGCTGTGACTAGATTTTAATGTTAAATATTTCAATGATTTATATGGAAGGAAGTTAAGCAGATTGTAAGAAGTTGGAAGTAAGTAATTCTTTGTAGAAGATAGTATAGAGATAGATGGGAACCTGAAGACGGTTATATGCTTATTTTTTGCATAAATTTAGGAGGGGGGCAATTTTTGATGCACTAAACTAGGTTTAATTTTTTCAATTCAATTCAATTCAATTTATTTTCGCTAAGCAATACACATTGCGTTCGAAATTATTACATGAAACATAAGAAATACAATAATAATATAGTAATAAAATTAATTCGAAAACATGAGATGAATTTAAACGTAAGACAATACTAATACAAAAAATTCAAAAAGTAATTTTAAAAATTAAAATGATAATCAACAATATGCAACTAAAGTCAATACAATTTATAATTAATATTTATAAGTAAAGGCAATACAATTTATACAACCATAATAATAATAAATAACATGTCAGTTTGTGCAGATTACATGATATTAAAGTTCTTCTAATGAGTAGAGACATTTTTCCAACAGAAACGCCTTGAGTTTAGATTTGAATGAGCTAGTGTACAGCGTGTTTTTTAACTGGAGAGGTAATTTATTAAATAATTTAACTGCTTGGTTTTTATTTAGTTATTTCAGTTTTGGTGCCATAGTCAAACTTGGTAATTCTGACGAGTACCTACCATGACTTCTGGTGAAAGTATAAGTAAACCAAAGCTGATGAAGATGCGGCACTTCTAAAATTGCCAACACGTGCTTCTGACGTCACGAACCGGACTCTCGAATTTGGATGCGTTATATATCTTTGTAAATATACATTGATTTAACATGACAAAAATACATGTTCAATAGTTAGATTTGCAACTTGTTGATGTCTGTCAACGTTCTTATTAAATTATAATTATTATAACAAACTAAACAAAACACCAATAAACTCCAGATTCCTAACATCAAAAGCTAAGTACTAAAAAGAAACCAATCGGTATATTACGATCTTCCAGCGCTTACTTTCAGTCATAAATCTCGAGGTGAATACCAAGCGAACTTTGACGATAGAGGGCGCTGCGACGATAAAATATAAATGTGCCTCGTTAATGTTAACTATGGTGGTGTGGGAAACGAATGAGGTTTGTGAAGAATAAAATTGTCTTTGAGTTAGTGTTGCCAGTTTTATACTCGAAAATTATCCCACAGTGTATTTATAGTAGGATAAATGATATCTAATTTTCTGTTATTTGTTTTGTCCTTTGTAAGTTTAATAGATATTTTTTCTTTCAGTCTATAACGTATCTTTCTTTTCTGATTAAGAAGAAGAGATGATAATGTTTTGATACGATTAAAAGTAATAAAAATCTATCTTACCCAGGGCGGGACTGAAATGAGTCCGGTCCCGTTGGATGGCGCGGTAGGCGGGACTTTGACTGACTAAAAACTAATATGTTTTTTTAGTCGCATTTTGCATTCCGAAGCTGCGTTATCCTTTTAAGATACGAAACAATAGGTCTACGCAAGGAAAGTAGAGCGTTTCATCATAATAAAACACATAACCAGTCAAATACACAGCAATTAATTTCATGACAATCGAATAGTAACTTTACTCAGTTCTCAATTAAGTTGTAATTACCTTGTTTAATCTAAAACAGTGTTATCTTGGCCCTGGGTGCCATCGAATAACACAGCGTCCTTTGAGATACCATCTGATCTATAGTAAATGTTTTTGTTTTGCTCCTTCGGGCGAATTCGGGACCTCCTTCGTATATTAGACGGGAACCGTTACAGCTATTTAGGAGCTTAGATACGTAGATATACAAATAAATAGCTAGGTTAATTGGTAGGTCGGGTTTGTTGTTGTTTTTTGTGTTGTTGTTTCCTTGAGTATCGTGGAAATAGCTACAGGAAAAGATCAATAGATGTATTAAAAACATTCCTTTGAGCCTTCTAAGCAGTGGAATTCTCGGCCGGAGTCTGTATTTCCCGATAGCTTCAACCATAGGGGTCTTTAAGACAAGAGTGAAAAAGTATGTGCCTCGTCTTGTCTAAATCATCACTTACATGAGGCGAGATAGTGCTCAAAAGTAAGCCTATCACTAAATAAAACAATGTAAAACAATAATCTGCAATAGTTTTTTCGGGTCTGGCTTTAATACTCGTAATATAGCACGCAGAACTGGGGGGGGGGTATTACAACGTCTTAAAACCAGGCTTGTTCCAGTGAGTGAACGAGATGGCGCTACACGACTTGTATACCTCTGTTACTTTCACTCGCCGGAATAAGTCTGGTTTTAAGACGTTGCAATACCCCCCCTGATGGCCGATGGGGCCGTACGGTTCTCGAATGGGTGACCACGCAGCGGCAACGTAGGACATCTACCCACAAGGTGCACATATGATCTTATGAAGACCACAGGATCACGCCGGATGTATGTCGCTTCCAACCGGTCCTATTGGCACTCTAAAGGGAAGGCCTATGTTCAGCAGTGGACGTCTTACGGCTGATATGATGATGATATGAATATATTTATCGATAACGTAGACAAGCAGTTGATTGCTCAGCGGCTGCGCCTCCATGCCGCTAATAGTACCTTATTCAAGATAATTATTAGGTAGATCAATAGAACAAGCAAGCGAGATTAATAGCTGGCCGGAAAAAAAAACTTGTTTCCGTATTTATTAAATTCCCTTCCAAGAAAATAATACAGGAAAATTTTATTGAAAAAGAAGAATAAAAAGGCTTGATAGAAATTACTTATATAGATAAAAACAGCAAGAATATTGCGTTCATTGCCCTGGATAAGGAGGATTAGAGAGCTTTATATTTCTACAACAACAAGATAGATTTTTCGGTATTTTATGCTATACCAACACAATCTTGTTGTAGCGATCAGGTTTATTACATACAATTGAATAAAATGTCACAGGCAGGAAATTAATAAATCTATCGCGGTTGCTCTTTTGATCCCGATTTTGGCTTGCAACCAATCAACGCCCGTAGCCAAACTGAGCCAAATCCTCTACTTACACACAAGGCGACGCAAGTCTCCGATACCTTAAAATCCGATATCTGATACCGTAAATGAATCTCTATGAATTTGTTTTGCGATAGTCACCTGGATACCAAAGTCGTAAGGTATTGGAGACCTGCGTCGCCTGGTGAGGAACGGGCTAATGCGTACTTTATATCTAGTATGGTAGATGCATTGGATATCATCCAATATTTATTTTGAATCTTAGCGTGTTGGTGTAGTAGTTTAACATTGCTACAAAAGTAAAAATGAAAAGAAAACGTTATACATCGGATTAAAAGATTCGACATCGCTAGCGTGATTGCAATAGTTTAGTTGCTTTATCTGTAGTACTGATCCAAGAAGACGCAGGTTTAAGTCCCGCTCCCAGTCAAATTTTCTTTTCCGTTTTTTTTTTGCGATTGTATGACTAGATCAGGATCGTAGCAGGTTGTGATCTGTAGTGTTTTTCTCCCATGGGAAGAAGGTGTTTTTATGTATGTATAGTTATAATTAAAAATGAATCGTAATCAAAAAGTATCTTTGTACAAAAAAATACAAATACAAAATAGTTTATTGTCATAATAATATACATTTACATGAGTTTTTGTATTTTTGTATCTTTGTATATTCGCCTTTTCTTTACTATAGTTCGTCTCCCCACAACACCCACCTCTTCAATCCTAATCTACGTCACGTCCTTAGCTTCAATTAATTGAAGTTCAAGTTTGTACGGATCGCTTCGCAAAGGATTCCTTCGTTTTGTTTCCCTTAGTTCAAGCTCCACGTGCGCTTGATTCCTCGACCGTTAAGGCGTCTATTAGAACAGGTATCCTGCAGCGATTTCAATAAGCGCTTTATTGCTTTACGGACAATGCGACCGGTCTTTCTTTTGCTGATAAATGATGGAGCTGATTGCTTTTCAAGACGTGCTTGTGATTTTTAATATTTTTGTCGAGAATGTTTTTAAAAAGGTTTAACAAAGTATGACTAGGTATTTATTTGTACTTTTAAATGAAACGACGTGGCGTTGCTTGCGATATAACAAACACCGATGAGAAAAACAAATTCATTGAAAAATTACACCATCAAAGTGAAGATTAATTATCATTTTATTACATACTGATGTAATTTGTAATTTACTAGCTGTTGTCAGCGTCATCAAACGCTACAACTCGAAAATTATCCCACCGGAATATAATCCAATAAATCCCAATAAATCTAAAAAATATTCCAATGTTAATCCAGGTTATGAACTACACGTTTATTCCGTTTTATCAAAATCCGTTCTGTAATCTGAAGGAGTAACAAACTTCTGTCCATCCATCCTCACAACCTTTTGCATTTATAATATTAGTAAGAATTACTCATTTTACTTCATCTAATTGGCAGCGCACGTTGGCAATACACAAATTATAAAATAAGTATTAAATTTCTACAAGTAAGTGCAAATCGTCCTCAATCAATACTTAAAAGTCATCCATCATTAAGCACTATTCATTTGAGTTGAACTTACTTGACTTTTAGCTTTTCACACTTTCAACTTTTTGCATATTAATGAAATCTATTCAATATTAAATTCGTTTTTTAAAATGACATTCTTAAATCCCAAGTTTTAAATTAAGATAAGCTTTTGAAACCACTAACGAATAAATCGTCTGAAATGTCAACTTAAAATAATGATACTCTGATCTTATTCTCAGGTGCTTTAGAGGTCAGTGACCTATGCACTTTGCAAAGTTCTCGCCACATAGCAAAAGTTATTGTCATAGATAAGCTGAACCTCGACACTTCGTATCTTAGCACTTACAGCTTCTATTTCTCCACAAACGAGAAGAAACTTCAGTGATACATAAACGCTAAGCACGTATCTGAGGCACTTGTCCCAACGTTCAGCGACGAGCGATAAGCGAGTAGAAGTAGCGGCTAGAAAATAGTTGGCGGACAATGAGTAGCGAGTGTGTACTAGTTCGCATAGTTTTGTCGTTTTGGCCATGAGTGGGCTAGCAAAGTTAACTGGCAATTATTCACTGGTATGAGTATATGCTAAGTAAGATTGTCTCAGCTAGACAATTTCCCGCGAATATTATACTTGCCAAGTGACTGTTTCGTCCGACAAGCGAGTGTTCCGTTCGGCAAGCGATTGTTTCGTCCGGCAAGAGAGTGTTCCGTCTGGAAAGAAAGTGTTCTGCTCGCCAAGTAAATGGTTCCCCCGCCAAGCGAGAGTTCCACCTGCCAAGCGATGGGTCCAAACATCAAGCGAGAGTTCCACCCGCCAAGCGATGGTTCCACCCGCTAAGCGAGAGTTCCACACGCCAAGCGAGCATTACTGAACGAGTGAGTAACGAGTCTTTGATAGCTCTTGTCACTGCTATAAACATGAATATTCTTTATATTACTTGAGCGCAAAAATAGCCGATAGCTAGTCGCTTCCTCGACGGCGGCGATGAGAAAAGTACTTAACAGCTAAAGTACTTGTACATACACTGTAAGGTAAAATGGCGTCATATAATGTTGCCAATGTGACGTTGTAAGTTTAAGTTATTGGGCCATTTGCACACCATTGCAACTGCGCCGCGGACCGCATTAATGTGGCGGTAATAGAACAGAATGAATGAAAACAGATTGCATTTGACGGTAGAACGGTTACGTTTTGAAATGCATGTTATCTGTGTTTAGAAATCTACGGGTTTATATTGAGACTTTTTCATGGTAAGTGATGAAGATATTTATTTATTCCATCTTTATATTGTGTCTATCATAAAGTTGTTTGGAAGATTACGCTTTTAGTGTGCTACAAGCGATAAGACCGCCATAATAACCATATAACTAGCAATATTATAACACAGATGTGTAACAAATTTGGTGTACAATAAAATCATGAGCAGCTTTTATTTTTGCGACTTATTTTTCTAATGATTTTAATATATTATTAATACGTTTTATGACATTGTTTTGTAGTAACCGCAGCATGCAGGCCCCCAATTCTATTAATGTACAAAATGGTTGAATGGTCTGTCGAAAACACGATTTTATATGTTTTTGACATATTGTTCAAGTGGCTTTGTTGAAAACACAATCGTGAGACCATTGAACTGTTTGTAATTTGTTGGAGTTCGGGGGTGCTTGAATCATTAAGTGTCGTCGTCTCTGTTTACTATGTATTGCCTTATATATTCTTAAGGTATAGGGTAACTTGTGGGACCGTCTAGAAAGGTAACCAGGCCCCTTAAACGGAAAGGGCTTTTAAAAGAATACGGTGAATTTTAATCAGTAGGTAAGCGTTTGATGGTTCCTTTCCCAAAGAGGAACTCATTTCGTTCAAAAATCTGACGCTATTCTCTTTTCTTCATACGGTGCGTGTCACGGCGTATTACGGCGGAAACTCATTAGTAAAACGCGACCCGATGAAACGTGATGCGTGTTGACTCCAATCAAATGTGTATGCATGGCGTCGCGTCGGATGTTCATAGTGTGAATCTGGTCTAATAGAAAACAATACATTTGATTCGACTCAACGCGTCGCGTTTTATCGGCTCGAGTCGCGTTTTAATAATGTGTAGGCGACTTTATTACTCGTCGTGTGAATCCGTTATAATACAATCATATCATAATATTAATATCAAAGCTGTTCTAATCCCTTATATCAGTTCAACTCCCATTAAACACATTAGTACAAAGATAATGAGAATATTATTCAAATGTTCCTCATTTAAACACGCTAATTATTAAACGTTAACTATGGCGTCCATTCGGCTACCGATGCGTATGATTTGCATAATTCCTAATATCAAAATACCAACAAATTATCGTTACAGCGCATCTGTTCTATGGAATACAAATAGAATTTGTGTATTTCGTGTTTAAATGTTTGGTTATTGATAAATAGTGTTGTGGAAGTGGTATTGACTAAAAGCTACTTAGGCCGAATTTCATTGATAAAACCAAATGCTTTCAGCATTTCTGAATCGCGATCAACAACTGCATTTGTCCTAATTTCTATGTAGAAGCATTCCATTGGGAATCACTGCTCTTGAATTTAATTAACAGGAAAATTTAATAAACTGAAATAAGTAGATATTTACCTACCTATTATTTTAAGTCTAGCTGTTTTTGTCTAATATTCACTGGCACGGTTGATGAAAGTTATTAAGGTTATGCAACAAGGATTTTTTAACTTTCTCTCCACTTATTGCATGGAACTTAAAAAAACATAACTGGCAAAATGTGAATGTTATGAATGGTACATTAATACCTAATTCTTTGAGGAGTATATATTTTAAGTTTCCAATTTTTTTAACGATAGTTTTCGCTTTACCACTATCAAACCTAATGGTAAGCGAAAAATGGTCGACGATCAACCACGATTGTCTAGAAGTAACCTATTCACTCTTGACTTGAAGACCACAAGATTGGCCATCAGTCAACACCGACCCCGGGTAAAAGTCCTACTAGTTCAGCTGTTCATCTGCTTATCAAATATTTTCCGGCCCTACTAACCTATGCAAGAACCCGAATAAATTTAAACAAACATAATGTCTAAATAAATGACAGACATTACCTATTAATCAATAAATTAACATTTAACTTCAATGACAAGCGTTTCCCCGAAAACTTATTAAATATAGAACGATAATCGCACGAGAGTCGAGACAGACTTGTGACTCGAATCAAATGTGCAGGCATATCGTCTCGTCGGATGTTCATAGTGTGAATCTGGTCTATAGAAAACAATAAATTTGATTCGACTCAACACGCATCGCGTTTTATCGGGTCGTGTCGCGTTTTAATAATGTGTAGCGGACTTTATTACTCGTCGTGTGAAGCCGTTATAATACAATCATATCATTATCATTGTAATTATTAATATCAAAGCTGTTCTAATCCCTTATATCTGTTCAACTCCCATTGAACACATTAGTACAAAGATAATGAGAATATTATTCAAATGTTCCTCATTTAAACACGCTAATTATTAAACGTTAACTATGGCGTCCATTCGGCTACCGATGCGTGTGATTTGCATAATTCCTAATATCAAAATACCAACAAATTATCGTTACAGCGCATCTGTTCTATGGAATACAAATAGAATTTGTGTATTTTGTGTTTAAATGTTTGGTTATTGGTATAAATAGTGTTGTGGAAGTGGTATTCACTAAAAGCTACTTAGGCCGAATTTCATTGATAAAACAAAACGCTTTCAGCATTTCTGAATTGCGATCAACAACTGCATTTGTCCTAATTTCTATGTAGAAGCATTCTATTGGGAATCACTGCTCTTGAATTTAATTAATAGGAAAATTTAATAAACTGAAATTAACAGATATTTACCTATTAATTTCAGTCTAGCTGTTTTTGTCTAATATTCACAGACACGGTTGATGAAAGTTATTAAGGTTATGCAACAAGGATTTTTTAACTTTCTCTCCACTTATTGCATGGAACTTAAAAAAACATAACTGGCAAAATGAGAGTGTTGTGAAAGGTACACCTATGCTTAATTCTTTGAGGATTTTGTTATTTTAAGTTTCCATTTTTTTTCGATAGTTTTCGCTTTACCACTGTCATGCCTGATGGTAAGAGAAAATGTGGTCGACGGTCAACCACGTTTGTCTAGAAGTAACCTATTCACCCTTGACTTGAAGACCCCAAGATTGGCCATCAGTCAACATCGACCCCGGGTAAAAGTCCTACTAGTTCAGCTGCTCATCTGCTTATCAAATATTTTCCGGTCCTACTAACCTAAGCAAGAACTCGAATTAATTTAAACAAACATAATGTCTAAATAAATGACAGACATTACCTATTCATCAATAAATTAACATTTAACTTCAATGACAAGCGTTTCCCCGAAAACTTATTAAATATAGAACGATAATCGCACGAGAGTCGAGACAGACTTGTGATAGTGAATTATTAATAAAGCGATTGGACATTGGATTTATCTATACAATAAAGTCGAATTAATTTACTAGATGTTGCGGCTGTGATCGCGTTTATTTCGAAAATTATGTAACGTTAAACCGGGATAAAAGTGTTTTATGTGTTTATGCAGGTTATAAACTATCTATGTACTAACATTAAAATTTTCTGTTTAAAATATTATATAAATAAATTTTAAGACAAAAATGCAAACTAATTCAGATATTGTATAGAGCAGAGATAGCTGTCTGTATACTAAACTTTTCAGCTGACTGTACAAACTACAAGTAATTGTAACACTTATATTGAAGTTTGGCCCCTAATTTTACCAAACTCACGTGACCTATTTTGACACAATTTCTTATAATAACTTAAATGCCAAGCGTTTATGGATGAAGTCGGAAGTGAACTTTATTTTTAGCTCACCAAAGTACCATTTTGCTTCCACATTAGTGATGTTTATCGAAATAAATTCCCTTGCCGAACTGTGTCGCGATTCCCTGCGTGTTTCGCTGGAGTAATCTTTCCCCTGGGGCTACGAAAATTCGTGGACAACTTGCCTAACTTGCCTACTGCTTCGTGTAAACGCATTCCAGACGTTCACTTGTTTGAATAAGTTCGAAGGCGAGTCGAGTAAGCCAGTGTAGTTTTGGAAGAGCGAGTGAACGAGGCTTAAGTGATATAAGATCAAAGTACATATAGATTGCTGGATATCGGTTTTGTAGTGTTTCCGAATACCATTACATATTAAAATATAAAAAAATGTCTACCTGTCTATTTGTCGGGACATAGGGTTTTATTGGTACATATTCTAGTAGAACTTTCAACATCCACAAACTGCAGTCATGGTCTTTTATAGGATAACAGCCGCATGTACGAGGCAAAATAAAACACTACTACAACTTCAGTATTCAGTAACGTTATTTACTTCGATAAAACACGAACAATGCTCGAAATTGAACGATATTGGCTTCTATTCGATTTATTGTGAAGATAAAGTTATGTTAGCAGGTATCAAGTATGAAAATAATAGTGAAAAAACATCTGGAAAACGGCTTATTCACAGGAGGACATTTCACGAAATGATTTATTTTCACGATTCGTTATTATTTCATGGAATCAATACTTTTCTGTTGTCTTTACTTTACTTGTCTGTTCGTTAAAAGGTGCGGACGGTCGATTTTCCCCGCACGGAAAGCCCCATTTCAAGCCGCATAGCTAAATCGATTGAAAAATCGACCCGCGAAAAAGCCCCATTAAATTTCGTATCTGGGCAAAGCCGAAGTACTGGCATTTATACCAAATAGACCATTAACACCTTTGAATTTCTCTAGTCATAAGGTTTAGTAACAGTGTGAAAGAGACTGCTCATAATAATGTATGTGCGGGACGGCAGTTTGCCCAGAAATATTACATACTGACCACTAGCTATTAATATAATGTTAGGGCAGCGGAATATTCATATTTTTCTCGTAAAAAAATACACTGATGGCATTTTAGGCCCTTTTAAGAGCAAATTGCTTTCTGTCGTTACAGGATAATGGGTCTGACATCCAGCCTAGTTCAATATTCTAAACTGTAGTTATTAGATCCGACAGTTAATCGCATATTATGTATTTGTAATCATAGGCTCTCTGACTATTAATCTGTAAATCGAATTATAGGAAGGCTCTAATTAGACTAACGCTAATTATCAATGGGTATAATTAGGCCTAATCATAGTATGTAAGCGTCATAATTGACTTTAACGTAACGTATGCTTAGATTAAATCGTTGTGGTGACATTGGCTCTTCAACAGATGCATCAAGACTTTGAGAATGACAGAGAACAGCAGTAGGAATTGTAAGTTCGCCACAAAATAATCCGCCACGAAAAAGTATGTATAAATTAGCTAAAGGTTTTTGCTTTTTGTTTTTGACTACCTATCTTTAATTTGCCCCATGCCTTTGCCTTCATTCCTTCGCCGCCCAAGAACAATTAATAATATTTTAATAATAATTTAATAACAAAATCAAGCATAAAACTACCGAAAACGGGGACACAATGTGGAATCTGAACAGAAAGTACAAGGAGAACATGATCACAACTTTTTTTCGTGGAGAAATGTTTTTGTAGCGAACTTATAACTACCCGAATTGATAACATTCCTGACAAATTTTATCGCTCAGCTGTTTCGTAGCTAGTTAATATTGTCATAAGAGTCATAGCGCCAGAAAAAACTGAAACCCTTGGTTAGTGTGGAAACTCTTAAAGCGGACGTCACACTTGCGGAAAATGAAATGACCTTCATTTTCACGATAATAGTCTTTAAATATTGTTATTAATTGCCATAATTACCAGCATTTCCTTTTAGTGTGGCCCTAGCATAACAGACACCGAGACGTCTCGGTTCCCCCTGATGATAACAGATAACTCAGAAAAGATTACACTTGATCCGGGGTCATAACCTCGCTCGTAAATCTTGGAATAAAGCCTTGACGTTAAACCTAAGATAGTCCCAGACAAGAGAATGTACTAACCCATTTTGACTCAATCAAGATCTTTGAAAGATTCTATTCAAAGTTACTGGCGTACAAGTGAATAGTAAAAGGGGTAGCCAGTGACTTGTCTGCGATTTGACTGATGTGAATGCGCCATTTGCCTGAGGGAAAGGGGACTGATATACTCCAGCTCAGTTTCTTTCTTGCCTGGAGGCAAAGACGTCTCGGAACGTCGTGCGTTCGTACATATACATACTTTGTTACGTGTACGGTTCTTTAATATCTGGTTACTGTATTATGGGATATAAAACACTATGTGAATTATGTATACACAGTACATTTTTATTTATTTAGTATAACTTTCGCAAATTGTGATTAATGAGTCTTGTTTTATGTTATGTTCAATTTGCAAAGATGAAAGAAAACGGATGTTAATCTTCTAGTGTAAGTAATATGACTTTTTTTGAGTAATGGTCTGTGTTTCCTCATTGTAATTGGAGCTGTATATAACATATGCGTTTGGTCGTAATTTTATTCGTGAAATAAAAGAAATGAGACAATGTTTACGAGGTAAACCTCATTACCCTGTGTACAGTGTGGGCGTAAACAAGAGGTTCATTTGTTAAAGGTAGCCTTTTATGTGAACAAATAAGTTAAAGGTCACTCGTAACGTATTCCAGTCGACCGTTTAATAACCTCAGGTTTCAATACAAGATTAATGAATCTACTGACGAGAAATAAACGATAAAGAAATATCGAGAAAATCTGTAAACATCCCCTGCGTCTTTCAACATTTGCATTCGCCGTAGATTTATAGGACAGCAAGACATCATTATTCACTTTAAAAAAACTGGAGATGACAGTAAAAAATGAAAAAGGAAAGACAGCTCTTTGTTAAAACAGTTTTATTTTCGGCTGAAAATATTGAAAACAACCCGAGGCGTATACTTTGCTCGTATAATTAAACTTTCACAAATAACCTGTCACAGAAATGGAAAAATGTATTTCAATGGTAACGTTTTAAAAATACTCCGGTTGGATTTGTTTCAACGGAATCACTTAATAATGCGGACGGGGAGAGTGGCAAGTCCGTGTTGCGCGCTAGGTAAATTCGTCGGCTACTGTCGGGTCGGTGTCCCTTCACAGCTTCATCCCGAAAAAACCGTGAGATCGCCGGATCTTTATGTACTGTTTGCGAATCCGACCGTCGATGTTTCAACCCTTCAAGGCTTCAGTACCTAATAATATAAAAAGTTATTTCGCCTTCCCTCCCGACAATTTTTCATGCTTAGGGTCGGCGGCGGAAAATACGTATTAGCCTTTACCAGCTATTTCGTATTATGTTTTTATTTTACAAGATTTCATTGGAAATCGGCACAATTCTTTGTGTTGTATAAGGTACACGTGCCGGCTTTCAGGCTTCATAATGAGAATTCCGATAGGAATGAACGTTTGAGTAGCACAAACGAATTACTTTTACTGAGACATTACGTCCAGAGATTTATTTAATGATGTAGACAAATGAGATTTTTGTCATTGATATTACGTACTCGTATGAGTTATATGTCGGACTAGTCTGAGAAAATAAATTGAAAAATAATGAAGCATTCAACTAAATTAATACGAGTGTAGGTACTGTGATAAATCAATTTGATGACCGTTGTCATCGTTAGAGACCGATAGCCAAAAGAAATTGTATGACAAACGGTGCGTAAATTGAAGAATCATCATAACTTACGTTTGGCATCGACAATTTAATTTATTGTGAAACGGCGGCTGCGTTGCTTTTGTCTCTCATAGATTGACACCATTACAAAAGGGAATAACGGTCTACGATTCCCTTTTGTAAGCAAATTCCCAAATTGAAAGGAACTCACTGTTCAATGCTGGAAATCAGAGCTTTGGTTATACGTAATCTACTCGTACTTGTATACCTGCGGGACTTACTCATAATACGTAAGCTGAATTTTGCATTAAAATCAGACAATTAAGTCGTTTATGTTGCTATTAAATTGCCTTATTTAGAGTTCGTTCACAACCACAAGTTGACCGCTGCTTTTGACAACTTGCAACTAAAATGAGCTCCATAAATCGTTGTTCAACACAAAACGCGCTCTAAACACCACGCAGACAGTTTTATCTAATGTTATTTTCACATACAAAATAAAGCAATTCACAGAGCATAGGTGTACAAAATATAGCTAAAACGTAAGGTCGGGAGGATGTGTTCCGGAATTTTCCGACAAATGATCGGTCCCGCTCTGAAAGTTTCAAATTACGGTTGGGCCAACGCTTGGCTTTAGTTCACTAAAATATTATACGCAATCACTCGTTTGAATTCTAAATTACTTTTGTAATTAAAATTTCCAGTAAAATGTCTAGAGCAGCTACTCCAATTTAAAATTGACGGATATGAGAGTTCAATTCGCAAAAGTTAAAGCAGATTGTTGAAATTGGAGAGTTGAAAAAATCCGGTTGCAGTGGGTAAAGTCTTAAATTCGCTGACGCGGCGCTCGGTGGGTTCAGCTCCACTCGGCTCGCGGACCCTGACAGCCTGATTACAAAGTTTCAACAGAATGATGCCGAGAAAGATTTTTTAATGAATATTAATTCCTTTCAAGTAAAACAAAGTTTGTTCTCGGCGCGGATCGGTAATTGCTTCGTTTTTCGTTTACGCTGAAATTCTTAATCTCCCCCGTTGTCGAAATGCTAATACAGCTGAATTGATTTTCGCACTCTGAGCCTTTGTTTTGATTGATGGAATCCGGTAACATTATATACCTGTCCGGGGTAACAATGAACCTTCCGGCGTTCAATAGCATCGATCCTCGTGAACGTAATTTACATTCTTCCGTTTTGTAAAACTTGTTTAATAAAGACAGCTCAAGTTCGTATCAGCCTATTAAAAATACAAAACAGGATACCGTAGTATAATTGAGTACGAAAAACAGGATAAAGTAACTAGCTAGAGGGCTGGGAGGATAATAGTCATGTTATTATAATGAATAGAATATTTTTTTTGGTTTATGTTTGTAAAAGGTTTTCCCAATTTGGATAAATCATTACGCGTGCCTATTCTTCTCTGGTTTTTGTGAATAATAGAAAAAACTGAATTAAATATAACATTTATTCAAAATGTAATAATTTTAAATTTTCAAATATTTAAAATTGTATGTGTACATGTGCTGGTAGGTATTCAATCCGTCGGGAGTAGAGACGTGATTGAACGAACTTTATACTTATTTTATTATTATAAATACGTAGCTGATTTTATTTTAACTACAATGTAAATGAGATATTTATAATAAAATGAAATAATAGTAAGCTTTTTTGCCGTTTTGTTTCGGTATTATTTATAATTGGTTACTGGATGTTTTCCCTAAATTTTGTGATACTAGACTTAATTCGTAGTAATTTCAACCCTTAAAACAAGGGGTTCAAACTAAAAACAAATATCTTCTGATAGCTTAGAAACAACTAAATCTATTGAAAAACAACTTTTTACTCATATCTTGGGGAAAAAACGCGCTGCAAAAATCCTTTAAAAAAAAATTCTTTTTCACGTGCCTTTGAAGTAATATTTCTTAAAATAGATGTACAACATTTTACTGAAAAATTGAAGAATAAACTTACCTGTCTCATCATCTTTCTAAAATGGTATCACAGTACCTACCAACATTTCGTCACTAACTTTTACTCAGGTAAGTGTCATTTTTTTGAAGCGTACTATATTTTTTAATGATTTAAAAAAAAAGTACTATATTTAGACAATAAAATGTTGGCAACCCTAGGTCGGCCGGATTTTTTCTTGTTGAACATAATATTTCACACTAAATTCTATAAGAATGATCAAAATCTGTGAAGACGGAAAAAAAATCTGTAACTTTAATAATAAGTAATTTAATTAAAATATTTCCGGCTAATCAAATCCACGCCGACCTAGCGAATCATGTTCCTCTAAATGTTAACTTTTATTTTCTATTAAAATTATTAGAATCTTTCAGGATTGGTGCCTCCTCACCTATAATGAGAATAAGATTGTGTATTAACTTATGCTATATACTTGGATGATAATGGATCTTGGCTTTATAAAACCACGCTGATGTAGTTGTTAGGTGTTAGGCCCTTCGTACACAAGGCGACTCGGGTATCCGACACTCTAGTCGAATACCTAATTCACGCGACTCTAGTAGCGCATGATCCGTACACAGCGGCGACTCGAGTCGTAAGACTCAAATCGTCTATTCGGCCACCATTCTATATTCAACCTTAATAATACATTGTATAAAACACAAAATGTACATCTCCTTGCATAAATAAAAATGCTGTTAATTTTAAAAATGGCGGGCGCATTCCAATTTCAATTTTTTGGAATTAAAAATTGGCGCGGAGAAAAATGTATTTTCATGCAAAAATATTGAGAAAGAATATGGTTCATAATTTCGCCGCGCGATTCTGCTACAAGGTAGCTCGATTTGTTTATGCTTTGACTTTCATGGTGGTGACCATGGGTTCAATCCCCAGGTAAACGTAGAATTATTTTTTTTCGTGTTTCACTTGTTTTTTAATTTTATTCCATTTTTTTTTCCAGCTTTTTTTTTAAAGTTTATCTTTTAAAAAAAGCTTAGGTACTCCATAGTAATGACTCTAGGGAGCCAAAGCCTGCCGGGGTCGCGGGACTTATCTCATTACATTACTGTGACCCCGGAACATAAAGGGCTATTGATTTTGGTCACTACGAGTCTGACAGTCCCTCCCGCCCTGACCGGGGTGGGAGGACTCATTTGATGATTTACCACGTAAAAAAAAAGCTTAAGTATTCCATAATATATGTATTTAGAATATTCTTTTGAATTTGACAAGCCTGTTAGTTTAGTGGTTAGTGGCCCTGACTGCTATGCCTGAGGTCGTGGGTTTGATTCCCACCCAGGACATTTAATGTTTGTGTGATGACCACGTTTTCGTTCTGTGTCTGAGAGTAATTTATCTATAATATTTATGTATTTAGAAACAAAAGTATGCTGTAGCTTTTTTTTTTTTTTTTCTTGGTAAAATCATCAAATGAGACCTCCCACCCCGGGCAGGGCGAGAGGTACTGTCAGACTTGTACTGACTAAAATCCACGGTGTCCTTCAATAGCCCTTTATGTTCCGGGGTCACGGTGATGGTATAAGACCCGCGACCAACACAAGCTCTGCTTAGCTTTGGACTAGATGACGTTGTGTGATAGTTGTGGAATATAATAAAATGATACAAACAAGGATATTTTTCTACTTCAGATACAAAGAAGTTTAATAATAAAATTTGAAATAATACTTAGATACGAATTTTTCGTCGGTTATAAATCGCGCAGACTTGGGTATCCGCGATCTTGATAAATGGAGTCGCGCGTGGTTAGAGTCGGCGACGCATCACCAAAATAAGCCTCTAAGGATTTGTATTGCGATAGTCTCATGGAAACCAAATCGTAAGGTATCGGAAACTTGCATAGCGTTGTGTACGAACCTTCGTACACAACGCGACGCAAGTTGCCGATACTATAGTTTCGTTACTACTCATGACCTGCGGAAAATTAGAGGTACTAATTTTTTTTATGCAATTTGATATAACGACATAGACACTAGCGCCGCGTCAAAGGGTCATGATGGGTGGTCACGATTATGAATTTATAAAATGACTGACACATGACTGTGACGTCAAAATATATTTTTTAGGGATCCGTAGGTTCGAAAAAAAAAACGGAATCTTTGTAAGATCAGTCGTGTGACCGTCCGCCCTTCACAGTTAATTTTCTGTGAACTTTTTTGACTGATTAAGTTGTAAACATTTATCTATTGAATACATTTAGAACAGTTAAGTAGGTAGGTATGCCATTTCCAAACATATCAGTTCCTATTGCTCAAGTGTGTTTTCTGTATTATTTCTTATCTCCGAAAATACTGAACAGGTATATTTGTAATTATGAAAAATATATAAATAATAGAAGTCCTTTGTATATAGATTACAAGAAAATTCACAGTAGACCTATGATCTTAAAACAACATAGACATCGGAGAGACAACAATGAAAAAAAAAACTGTAAACTGCATCATGTGATATTAAATGAAAATGCTTATTGTGAGGATTGTAAATATAATACTTTATTCGTTATAAATTTTATTCAATGAAATAGAAAAAACCCCTCTCTCCCAATTGCATACCAAATTAAGATTTATTACGAGGATTGAATATTGAGTGAATATTTTTTTAACATTTTAAAATAATTACTTTCCAAAAATGTTTCAAGAATATGCTATGGAACCCTTTATTGTGTGAATATAATTAATAATGGGAAATAAATTGCTCCGCCATCTTGAAAATAGCAGAAACTCAAGTAGCGGCGATGTCAACAGATAGGTAGCGCGCGATTGGCGTCGCGCGTCGCAAGCATGTGTACGAACGTATATGGATTTCTATTGCGAGAGTCGCCTGGATACTGAAGTCGTAAGGTATCGGAAACTGGAGTCGCCTAGTGAACGAAGGGCCTTAGGTAGGCACATGGATTCTGCGAGGCCTTCGGTCCATGTGTTACAGTTGGCATGGTGCCTAATGTCTGATGGCGGAATGAACATGAAAGGTACAGACCTCGTAATGGATCGTCGTTCTTGTGTTATGTAGGGGACTGTCTACGCAAATGTTTTTTAATTTATTTGCTTGAGGATATGTACTATTTTGCCAGTTCATATAAAGGCAGTGTAATTGTTTATCAGATTGAAGCAAAACGTATTGTAATATAGAAGTTTTTTGTGATAAAAAGTTAATTTTGTTAAGAGTGAATAGATTACTTCTAGGTAAGCGCTTACCATAAAGAGAGTTATTATTTTTTTAAACATTGCCCCCACACTAGGATTTTTTCCTGTATCATGGGTGCGTTTACAAACATAGAAACTCACATACACAAACACCCAACCCGGAACAACTACTTGTAGGTCATACAAATATTTGCTCCGTGCGGGAATCGAACCCACCACACGCTGCGCAGCCACTTCGCTAGTCGTGTCATCATGGGAAATGGTGGCTGAACGCGAGCATATTATATAAAATTAAAATATATATATATCTAATCAATCTCAGTCGACAACAATTATTATAAAAACACATTAACTCAGCTACCCTTAATTAGGTGCTCGGTATTTTTCTTATCATTTATAATCTCAAATGTTCTGAGATTTGTCAGTTGTCAGATAACAAAAACGGACGGATTTCAAGTGAGACTCGAGTGCGGAAAGTTTCGTAACTTGGCTGGAAAAATATTTTCCAGACTGGAAATATTATAAAATACTTAAAAAAATATACAGTTACAAAATAAATTAAACATAATTTTGTATTGTAACCAAATGGTAAATTATTTGGTTCCTGAACGTTTTTTTTGTTTTAGCGTGTTACAATCATCAAATGAGTCCTTCCACCCCAGGCAGGGCGGGAGGGACTGCCAGACTCGTACTGACTAAAATAAACGGTGTCCTTCAATAGCACTTATATGTGTCGGGGCCACGCGCGGTAATGAGATAAGTCCCACGACCCCGGCAGGATTTGGCCCTCTAGAGGCCCCGTCATCATGCTGACGCTCTTTGAAGCGAGGGTGGAACACAACGCGCCGTCGACCCGGGCATTGTCAATGGTCGGACAGCGAGTTGCCCTTTACTCGCCGCCCGCATGCCCCATTCCTAGCCCAAAAGAAATTGCCGTGATGAAGAATTTTTTTACATTTATACGTATTGAAACTTCTTTGAGTAAAATTCGGATCGGAATTAAGGTCGTGACAACGTACTACAGAATCTGAATTTGAAAGTGTCTGTTATTCCATATTAAATGTGTACCTTTAATCTTTTCATTGTACCACGGTACCCCAAAAACCGTACAAACCTATTCTACGTTTGTTCTTACAAGAATCGTAATTAAGGTATTCTTTGAAGCTCAGATAGCCAAAGGCGGAATATGTTATCTTGTATTTCAACCCGTAACAACGTTGAAAGGAAGATTTGTAGGTAAAGGTAGAAAAAAGAAACAACTAGTTACAGAGGGAACAAAGCCATTGATTTTGGCAACAAAACACCTCAAAGGGTTACCTACTACTTACTGAAAAAGGTTATACGGAATGCTATGTAGGTGTACTATAATCACATAGTGCCTTTAGTTAGGTCGGCTAGACACTAGATACGGTGGAAAAAGAACTATCGAGTGGGTTAACAAAGAAAGAGACGATTCATTAGTACATTGGAATCGGTAAAAGATTGGTTGCGTGGGATTAGCGTATTAGATAATTTGGATTGAAAGCTGTAATATTAAGTATAATCTGCTATTGCTTTAACTACTTATAATCACAAATCTTGCGTCTCAAGCGAGACGTTATAATGGTGTCACATCAATAATTTCTGTGTGAACATTTATCCGCACAGCCTTAGTACAGTGCACATCTAATGATTAATATCCAAGGCTTGTTTCTTAGGCGGTATGAAGTTTGCCGGGTAGCTGACCCGGATTAAAAAACATCTTTTACTCGTAAACCTTCCCTGGACTTCCGAAAATGATCCAAAACCAAAATTTGCCAAATCGGCCCAGCATTTCTCGAGTTTTAGCGAGAATAACGAAAAGCAATTGTTTTTTTTTATATTATAGATGTTACAATGAAACCATACAATTAAAAGAGAACTCAGACGGCATCCAATATTGAATTCTCAAAGCCAGCCAACATTAAAAAAATCTCTCCAAGATAAAAAGTGTTCATTACAGCGTCCACTAAGATTAAATCAACGTAGCGATATAAAACTTGGCGGAGATAAGATTCCTATTGTGATCGGGATGAAAGCGCGGGAGTGCTGGCCCACAATGGCGGCCATGCTGTTCCATAACCCACACAATGGAGACCACATCTCTCATTTCTGAAAACAACGGATTCAAACACTTTTATTGTGCGATAAATTGGAACAGATGGAAATACCCGACCATAATGAAGTTGACGTAAGGCTCATTTTCCGTTACATTGTCCTTTGCCGATCTGGTTTTGTGGTGTGTGAATAGACTTAAATGTATTGAATTGTGATGATAGTGATGCTGAATGTTTTGAGATAAAATGTTTTTGTTTTGAATGAGATTGTACCGGTATTGTTTTTGCGCGATGATGCAAAAATAGATGGCTGTTGCCATTTAAATCAATATCAACAAACTATTATTTATATGCGTTCATCCATTTTGGAACAATACTACGTTTTTAATCGAAATTGAAGGGCGGTTGCCTACGTGGTCGAACATCAGCGATACCGACCGATAACAACAAAATAAATGTTACTTCCGATGTGCTTCAAAAAACGTATAACTTCTGTGAGTCTTGTTTTGTATATATTTTTCACCGAAAACGTAGCCTATTCAGATATATAATTCATTGATATATATAAATAATAGTCAAAAAGGCAAACACACTCAACCACATCAACAAAACAGTCATTTTATACAACAAAAGGGGAGACTGTCATATCAAAGCGAGATGATAATAATACGCACGAAGAGGCGGACGTTACGAATCACTCGCGAATCTTAACATAATGCTCTGAGTAAAACATTTTTATCCCAATTCCAAGAGGTGAAAGGAGCCAACAAAGCCGCGTAGTAATGACAACAAACCAATCACGGAATGCATAACAAGGGATTCCCTTATATTATAGCGTAATCTACACTAATGTTCCGTGATTCTCTTCCATATTGTAGGTACACAATACCCTGTTAATGTGAACTATTTTGGGGTCCAGAATAACAGCTGTTTGACAGATTAACACTGATTTAGAAATAATTTCATAGCATTATACGGATTGACCCAAATTAGTATCATGTTACAACGGATCGGAAAGCTTTTGGAAATTGTTCGGCTTCCCAGCTCGCTATTTACCTACAGAAAAGGAAGCCCTACACAAATATTTACGTACATTTTTATTAGATCCGTGATTAGGAGTAAAGAAGAATATATAGTGCAATAAATGTTTGGTTCCGAACAAAAGCTTTCCGAGGTTATTTGAAGTTACGATAGGATGTAAAAAATAAAAGCAAACTGAGACTCGACGAAAGGCACGTGTGAAATCTTTATTTTTCTAACTCGCCGCGAATCGAAATTTGCAAAAATGCCGGCTGGCCGAAAATGGGATCTCGCCGCTTCCCACACAGCGTTTTGTAAAGGAAAAAGAAATAAAAGTGAGTGTAGCACGACTGACTCATAAAAATTGTACTAGACGTGGCCTACGGACGCCACGGGAAATGTCGAAAAATGGGGACGGTCTCCGTGATACGCCACACTAGTATGTCATTGAAATCACTCGCCGCCTTCTAATAATAAAGGGAGACAGACGATCCATAATAATTTTTGACTTACGAGAAATTGACATGGCCGTGCCGAGAAATTCACAATATTTGCTTGATTGTTTGATGTCGCTTTCTTTGAGTCTTTGAGTTAACGGTGAAATATTGTTTAAATATTTATTTTCTTGACGAGGTTATCTGAGGTAGACACAGCAGAGATATAACGGGAGTAGGCGGTTTTGTTTTTAATAATTAAGTAAACATTTTGTATTAAGTAGTTACGTCACGATTCATAGCGCTGTTCCAGAATTTGCACAAATCTGTATTTCATTAAAATGGTAGATGTGGATAGCTAGTTAATAATAAATACATTTACGTATTCCATGGTAGGGTTAGGTGGGAAGCGGATTTTGTTCTCATTCCATATATAGCGAGACGGAATAAAACTAAGATCTTGGTCACTATCTTAATTAAGTTACAACTTCAAAGGAGATAAGACCAGAGTTCCTTTATATTTAAGTTCAAAATATGTTACATTTAATCTAGAATTTGTTGCAAACATGTCACAGTAAGTTCCCGGAAGTAAGTATGTACTTCAAAAACACGAGGCGGTTCCTCATTTCCTCGACTTTTTTAATTACCCACACAAAAAGGGAATAAAAAGAAAATGGGACATCAAACGTTAGCCAGTAATTAAAATGCGTGTACCAAGATCCAAGGGCCTTAGGCGACATTAAGATGGACAAATAACTTGATTCCTATTCATAACGAAGTCAATAAATAATTAAGTTACGAAAGACAGTGACGCCTAAATTAAGTGCTGAATTGGATTATAATAAGTTTTAATGTTGCAAGTTAGAGATAAAGGCTACTTAAAGAAAATAGTACTGAAGAAAGATTTTTTGGGAAAAAAATCGATTGAGGGCAGGAAGTGTACCTGCGAACTTTTGATTTAGTACATCAAACGCCTTACCATCCAGGCCATCGCAGTCATGATCGGCAATGCAATCGAATTTTTCTTTCCACAAATTACTTTACAATTCAGGACGCAAGCATTGTGTGAAAAAATATTTATTAGTTTTGGGCGTAAAGTTATTCAAACTCTACTTTTAAATCACCATCTGTGATAATGTGATGGTTTATTAAATTCGAATATCGTGGTAATCATGCATCGCGTTATTAACTGTTCAAGAACTTTTTTTGAGTTCGCTCGCTCTATGTGGAGCGGAAGATCCTTCAGAGTTGGTCGTAGGACGGTCTAACCGTAAACCTGGGACGTAAAGGGCTATTGAAGGAACACCGTGAATTTTTGTAAGTACGACGTGTGTACGGGGCCCCCTGCAGGGGGCCATAGCCTTGCCGGGGTCGCGGGACATATGTACACCGCGACTCCGGCACACAAAAAGGCTACTGAAGGACACCGTGGATTTTAGTCAGTACAAGGTTGACAGTCCCTCCCGCCCTGCTCAAGCTCATCACACACAACACTTGTATGGTTAGGTTAGGCAGTTTCTCTTTTCAAGAGACTTCATAACGTTTAACCCATAATGATAGAGCATTCATAATAGCTAACAAATATGCCAGCTTCAAAAACCCTTTATTCATAAAACAAGACAATAATTTCGTTTGTTCTAGCGCATAAGATTTAATGAGCCTTCCGTCTTTCAGGGCCACAGAACTAAGAGAGTATGTCATCCTGTTTTGTCTGAAACGGCCTTGAAGAGAAAGGATTTTGTTTATCATGCAAATAAGCAGTTTAAACGCTTATAAGAGGATCTCTGGAGGCTTTATACGACGTTGATACAATGTACTTGCTGGCGGAAAATTAAATTGCTCATTGGAAAACAGTTTCTTACAAAGTTGCAGTTTTATTTTGTACTTTGTGGGTAAGGAAGGAAAATTGAATTCTGTTATAAATGGTGTATCTACGAGTATACGTCGTAAAAATGAATATTTACGACTATTTCCAGCTGTGGTACACCAGTATAAATAATTAAGGTTCGAAATGATCTAGATTAAGATTGTTTTTCTTACAATTATCAATGAATAACTCAACAAACCCTTAGGTGTTACGTGTGTGTGATTTGATTCATACAGTCTTTATACAATAACTGCTTCATCCTTAAAAAACAGTCGTAAAACGCCTCGAATGTAATCACAAACTTTCCCCAATTGCATCTTAATGTGTATATTAATTCCTCCAACGTGTAAACAAAGAAAAAAAAATGCTTTTAAAAGTAAAAGGAGACTGCCCTTCAGTGACTTTCACAGTCTACCAAAGCTACCGTCTTCAGCAAAACGAAAAAAGAAATGGCTTTCGCAAATGTTATTACTCACTTTCAGAAAACCGTAAGAAAATGCGGATAAATAGGTAATTACTTGCGTAATAAGATGGTTGGAGAATTAATGACGGCTCTTGACCGACGACGCGGGTTGTGGGCCATTGGTTGCCATTTCCATCAGGGTGGCAACCCCTAGATTTATAACTCTAGCCTCATTACATCCCTAATTATGTTTACGGGCTGTTCTTATTCCGAGGTCGAAGATTTGGTTGGTAATTGATGCTGGTGTTCTGGGGAAAGTGGTTTCTAAGGGTTGGTGTTTTTAAATGGGGTTTTTATTGGCTTGGAGAGTTGAGTTTGGTCTTTATATACGTATGTTGGCCTAGATTTTTTATCTGACTGCTGTAGAAGGGTTGAAAAATCAATGCAGTTGGAGGATACACATTTGCGAACTGATTATCCAATGTCATATTAGCATGATGTTGAGTACTTATTTCACATGTTTTTGGTTTTATGTGCGCAGTCGGGTTTTCTGCGCATACTGCCTTAAGTATAACTGGACAGTTGGTCATTACAACTACATCATCAGGCCTGCTATATGATGTCCTTGTAATGTTATCTCGTTAGTAACAACATTTTTTTCAATGTGTGTTCAATTTGGTAAGTTTCAATTATTAAAATGTAAATGGCTTATTGCTATATGCATAGAGTTCAAATAAACTCAACAATTACTAGATACAGCGGATAAATTCACTACTAAAGTGCTATTTTGGAGCTTTCAAAGAAGAGAGTACATCAGGAGATTAATAATGGTGCTATAAACTCCATTACCTATTCTGTAATTAAATTAAATGGATAAAATTTTGCCAAGCGTTGAGGCAAATAATTAATTTTTGGACTGAGGCATTTTATCACGGAAGTTTTTGAGTTGTGCCCTTTACACCCGTCTGCGCCAAAAGGATATTGGATAAATGTGGTGTGTGTTTTGAGACTCTCCCTTTTGTGTAGTAAAATCATCAATTGAGTCCTCCTGCCTTGGATGGAGTGGAAGGTCGGACTCTTAATGATTACTGTTCCTTCAGTTGCTCTTTACATTCCAGGGCAATGTTTGACCTATAACGATCGTGGATACCAGTACCCCTAGCACGAGTTTTTACTCTTTTACTTTACAGAATCTTTCCAGTATTTACAGAGTTTCTTGTATGAATAAATGGAACAGCGCCTCTGGTGTGCGAAGAAGGAACTAATTTTTTCCTTGAAAATTGTCAATTTGAAATAGTCAAAGTTCCAGTTTACTTTACGTCTCAAATACTGAAAACTCGTGCTGACGCTACAGATAGTACATTGCGGTAAAGGAAAATATCATGCGAAAAATGGCATGTCCTAATACCAAAAATTCGAAGACGTGTGATCTACCAGCTCTAGGCACGAGTGCCTATATCCCAGCAGTGGGAACATTAAATGCTGATAAAACTCAACTCTTGAGCTGTTAGTCAACGTAAACAAACGCGTATTTATTTCTTGGAAAGTTCCAAGAATTAAGTGAATACACGTGCCGATACCCACTTATTGCTAAAATTGGAAAAGGTATAGTCGTTGCCTGTACAAGTAAATAAATACAATTTAGGTAAAGGAGATACCTACAAAAGTACTGAAAATAATAACAAAATACCTGTAGCAAGCGACGTAGAACTTGAATATGTAGGTGTGTACTTCAGGACTTGAAGCTTAATAGGTATGTCTACTCAACTAAAATGGCCGCCATTCTTACCTGAAACAAAATGAAATTACCTTTTTAGAGTACAAAATAAAGTAAATAGATTACGGACTATATAGGGACGTATTTGTGCTAGGTAAACATTTTTCCATTTTTGTACACTAATAATATATTATATAATGTGTTAGGTTTCACCTCTAAACCTAAATAACGTGTACCCTTCTTATTGAATAGGATACTTTTATGTTGCTAAGGTATATTAAGAAAAATATTCTTTATAGTTTATGTGTTAGAAGCCGAAGTATGTACAGGGTATATTTTTCTATTGAAAACATAAATTATTATGCTTTGGTTGTTGATATATAGACGTCTTTCATCTAGGATTTTAGCTTCAATTTTTATACGTACTAGTTTTCTGCAAACGGCTTAACTATTTCACTAATAAATTCAGATATTTCTGTCAAGTTTGAAATAAATCGGAAGACATAATAAAGAAAAAGTTTTGGACAAAATTCTCCCCTCCCCGTATTACTAGTTTTATGCAGAAACAAGTACCTATATCTAACCGTCTACAGAGTTTTATCTATCTCATATCAGCAATATCGGTTCAGCAATTTAGGCGCGACACAAACAAACTCATTTACGTTTACGTAATATATTTGATGTTTAACAATTTTGTTATTCGACGTTTGTGGTTGCACTTCTACGAAACGACTCGACCCATTTTAATGTTATTTCTTTTACTATGTTTGTTAAGTTATTTTTCTTGAAAGATTTCTGCTTCACAATTTCTTGATTTTCTTATAAAAGCAGTACATTTCAGTAACCTCTATATGGCCGATATGCCCTTGTCTTGGGTGAGTAGGGTTTTTATTTATTATTTTATTCGTTCATTACTCATTTTAGTTATAAAGGTAAGGCGTAATATAGCGTATAGTATTTTTGTAAGACCTCTATTTGAAAAAGGTTTCGATGTCCTAATTGACATATTGATTGAAAGTCACTTTACATGTTTTTGCTCAGGTTAGATTTTCTGCTTGTTTTTTAACTTATTTGTGTGTTCTTGGCATGAAAAGGTAATCAGGCCTAGTTTCTATTGTTTTTACCGCTCGATTAGGATTTTTTTCATAAATTACACTAGTTTACACGGTTTTCATACCCCAGCTGAAAGTTGTTATTTTATTTTGTGTTCAGGTAGAACTATCCAGAAAAAATAATAAAAAAAATCTGTCACGTCTGGTTTAAGAAATATTTATTTTCTTATTTTCATGATTACTAGGTTCTCTCCATAGCATTGGCGAACCAAATGGAAGGTAAACTTTTTCTCCTGATGACCACTGGAGTAAGATGATTCTATTGCTTTCGCAAAACACGTGAGGCACCCACTTTTTATCTCGATTTGCAACAGGAAATCCAAAATAATGAAGATATGCAGTTTTTAACGAATCTACAATACGTCTTCTCTTTTTTGAAAATATAAACTGTCTACAAACATAACAAAAACGGTCAGAACTTTGTTTCTACTTTCTGCTAGCCATTTTAAATCAATCCAAAGCAAAGTAACTGTCGTTTGAAGCGAACGAATAAACAATAAAATATCACCACCACGTCGGGTAGTTAAAAAAAACATTTGTCTGCAAAAAAAAATCCGACGTGATAAAATATTTCTGCTAACACTTTTAGGTTTAGGGAAGGTAGATCAACATATTGACATACATTCGGTTCGGGGTATAAATAAAAAGTAAAATTTTGTAAACTAGTGTTATAGGAGAAAATTTGAGTCACATACACACAAAGCTACATCCCTGTAGGCCATACAAATATTTTTTCCGTGTGAGAATCGAGCCCGCGGCGCAAAGCGCAACATCCAATCGCTTACAAACCTACTGTGCCAAACGTGCTTGCCATCTTGCTGAAATGCCAGGCTTTTTACCACAGTAAAAAGTATTCTCGAATATAAAAACCGAGAGTAGAAGAAGAATCGCTTCTTTTAATACTTCCTATAATTTACGACACTTCTTCGCAATGTCTTAAAGTTTACTTTTTAAAAGTTCTAACTGCAGATACGAGTGGGGAGGTAAAGACTGTTGAGTAAAATTTATACCGCGGGTGTCAGACAGAGAGGCACGCCGCCATTTTTTATTTCCTTAAAACGTAAACACCGCGCCCGCGGCTTTTTGGTAAATAATTAATCTTGGCGCTTATCGCATTAGCCCCCTTGCCTCCCACGTCCGAACTATTACAAGGTGGCGTAGGTGCGTGCACAAGGGCCAGTCCACAGATTTATGCGCCACTAACATGCCCAAAAATAATTGGATCGCGACCGAAAAATAAATTGCCGCGGACCCCTCCCTACCGACCCACTAGAAATAACTCCAACAATTTGTTATTGAGGATCCCTGAATTATAAGGTATCGTGGCCCTCCTTACGATATTTAATAACGTTTTTGGATGATCAAATAAAGTATACTTCGGGTAAAGTGGATAGAAGTTTACTATAACGTCGTGATTATTAGAGAAATATGGAAGTGGAGGAGAAAGGTATTGATAAAAATATAGCCAAGTTTTTTATTAATTCAATGAGTTACTTTTGCCCTCCATCTTGTCAAGGTTCTGCTTATTAGATTCCAAACTCGCTTCGTGAATAAAATAAGATACACCAACTTTCGACGGAGCGTTCAGAAACCCGGCTTCTTAGTATTTTCGTTTCCATTGAGTTACCCGGATTTCCCAGTAAACCCCCTTCGCTCTACACCTTACAGTGATGAAAACCTACCAGGTGTGCCTAGTAATTCCTAATCCTTTTGCCAACAATTCTTGGCATCGTCCTTCGACGAAGGACCGAAGTACATGTATATACAAAATACCTTTTCTGAACAGTATTAGTGAAGCGAAATTGCCAATAAATAATTCAGATCCACGTTTGTCCTTCGATCCATTTGTCTGTCACAACGGATTACGGTTGAAAAGGACTAAGCTACCGACACACTCATATTGCTTGTTACTCAGCGATCCATCCGGTATCATTGAGGCATTAACATAATATTATCACGCCTATAATCCGCGGAATGTAAGGCAGAAACATATGAGATGGCACACTCAATCAGGCAGAGGTGCATCTAGTAAGAGTATCTAACACCTGAGTTTCACCAGTGTTATTTTTTTATTTTTAGACATCTACCAAGTGCAAATGACTCCTTGCATCTATCTGGATAGTAACTATCCAGATAAAAGAAAACCAATAATACTTTGTCCGACCTAGGAACTCAGTACCTCATACTCATCAATCGAATTTTGCGAGCACAAAAGAAACAAGGCACTCAGGTATTAAGGTAAACGTACCAATACTCGTCGGATTTCGGAAATCACTGACTTTGAAGCGCTACTGTGTGTTAAATATTTAATAGAAAATGACAATTTTAGCATGACGTGATAGAGAATTTATTCGTTATTCTAAGTAACTATTTTTTTTTAATAATTTTGATGGGTTTATGTATTTATTAAGGCAAAAGTAAAAAAAGGGCGATTTGTACCAATAGTCGTCTGATTTGTACGGATACTCGTCAAATATTCCCAGTACTCGTCAACTTTTAATGCTAATATAAACTCTCTGTTCTTGAACATAAAGTTCAAGTTATGTACATTTTTTTTGTGCTTGAATTTGTTAAGCATACTTGTGCCTTTGAAACATTAGGTAAGTAGATAGATAGAAAACCAAATCCCTATTTAGAATAGCAGGTTATAATCTGTTAGAAGAGCAGGTATTCAATAAAACAGATAGGTACATAGTTTCATTTTAATTTATATTCCTAAAATCAAACGCTTGGAATCACAAAATCAGTCTATAAAATATATGTTATATTTCTTAATCATAATAACCATGCAGTCATGTGCATATGTAGCACGAGTAAAATTATTACTATTAAAATATTTAAATTGTAAAATCAGTTCTCTTATACCTAATAAAATAATCAGTTTTAACAAAAAATAAAAGCCACATTCATTTATATAGCTTTCCGCGAAATAATTACTAACATTCATAAATATGTAGGTAAGGTTGTCATTCATCAAAACTTCTGAACTGCTTAGCTAAGTACGATTTGCAAAAATCTCTATAGAAAGTTTGAATTCAAAATCTGTTTTAAAGGTATCAAAATTATGATTACAACTAAGCGTTCAAACCCAATAATAATATATCTAATAATAATCTTAATTATTTATAATCAGTCAAACAGGTACCTAAACTAAGTGTTACTTTTGACTTATACAATAATATTACACAGTAGTTTTTAAATTGACTAGCAGTAAATCAAATAAAAGACCCTGTCCTATAAAAAACAATTAAATATTTTAACAACATGCAATTTTCAGGTGAAGCTCAACATGCAATTGTCTAACAAATTGCAAACATTTTTATGTTAAAGCTACACTTAAATATTCCAAAAATAATTATGTCTGGGCGATGCAATAGACACAATGAAATATTTTCTCTGTTGGATCTATTTCTGCACAAGTTGTATGGTACCAGATTGAACAAGTAAGACATCGTATCATATCCATTTCTGCACTTGTTTGACACAATCGACAGAACCAATCTTCGTTTTTGGCTTCTTGCACCGAAATGCTTGTTTTATTGCTTTCTTTTTTCGTTTTATTGCGTCCTGCTGTCTGCGCTCTTTTAGCTTTCCCAATTTTTCTTGTTTCGACTCTTTTCTTCTTTATCTCTTCCTTTTCGGTCTTGGCATCGATCTTTCGTTGTTCGAAGATTTGCCACCGGTCTGAGGTTATAACACTGGGCTTTTTTATTTTTGGTATGGATGTCTGTGGGGTCTGGTGTTGAGGTGGTGGCCAAAATAAAACATCTTTAAAAGGCGTTGGTATCGTAAGATTATCACAGCACATCTTAGCAGCTGGCTGTGGCTGTGATTCGGTTAAATTGCAATCTGTTCCATCGTGTTGTGTCGTGTTATTCATAATTCCCGCAACAGTTACGGGCATGGAATATGATGTAACTGTCGAAGTCACTTTTGGTTTTTTTATGGAAGGTGCAGGATATGTGATTTTGTGACATGGAATAGGCGATAATTGTCTGCGAGGCGTCAAATATATAGTTTGAGGTGGTTGTGATTGCGACATGGTTGGTGTAAAATTTGTGTCGCCATGTGGAGGTGTGGTTTCCGAAATTCCAGAAAAAGTGCTTGATATGGAAGTGGATGTTACCGTCGATGTTACATTAGTTTTAATTGTATTGCGAGGCTTTAAATAAATAGGGTTTGAACCTGTTGTCCGAATTATATCCCCTATTGGGATGACTGGAGGTGTTGTTTGGTGTAATTCAAAATTTCCAATCTGCTCTAAAAATACTGGCATTTCTGTGTTCTTTGTCACAGATGATTGAGGATTTGTATTGCGAGGCTTTAAATAAATAGGGTTTGAACCTGTTGTCCGAATTATATCCCCTATTGGGATGACTGGAGGTGTTGTTTGGTGTAATTCAAAATTTGGCATCTGCTCTAAAAATACTGGCATTTCTGTGTCGTTTGTGACAGATGATTGAGGATTTATTTGGTTAAGTGTTCCATTAACAACTTCATAAAATTCTACCTTTCCTTCAGTTTCCGATTTATTTGTGAAATTAAATTCGGGAACATCGTTTAACGAATAGTCCATTATTTCACTTAATCTAAAATCGCCAATCGTATAATTACTAAAATTATCTTCAACTCTATTACTAATAGGAAAGGTTTCTTGCATATTTGCGTTTTCGATACCTGTATTCTCCTTATCACAGTCGTCTTCAGAACTAGTGGAAAATTGAGTAACCATAGACTTCCAGACATTGAACAATCCCTCCAACGATTTTTCACCATTCCATGTTGACATTCTATTATCATGGAAAGTTTTTAGTGTCCTGGGACTGATCTGAGATTCAAAAAATTTTATGTGATTAAGTTTGTCGGACAAGGAAACTTTATCAGCTGTTTTTGTTTTCTGGGTGGACTGGCTTAACTTTTTGGTGACACATTTAGTATAATCGACGTTATTAACATCAAATGGTGACAGCCCACATTTACGAAATCCATTTACAATAGAGTTTCTGTTTAATTGTTTGAGAGTCTTGTCTAACAAGGGACAGAAATTTTCCTTTTTTAGTTTTACAAAGTGATTCTCATTGCGCCAATCATATACAGATTGTTTCCATATTCTTTTGAGAGGCCTAAATACTGCTACATCCATGGGTTGAAGAATATGTGTAGCATTTGGATAGAGCGCGATGAGTATAATTTGATTTTCTCTACAGAAATTGCTCAATGGTAGCGTGGTATGAGAGCAGTGGCCATCCAAATAAAATATTATCGGCAGCTGGATGCCACTTCTTATAACCCAAGGGTAGAACACATTTGCTATATATTCATAAAAGGCTTCGCCAGTCATCCAGCCTCTTTTTGTGTGCCCTAATCCCCAATCATTAGGTGCTGATTTCGAAATTTTGTGAGGGATTGACTTAAGTTTAAAAAGAACCATCGGCGGTGCCAATTCACCTGATGCATTAGCTGTTAGTAGAACTGTTACGCACTCTTTTTCTCCACTTGGTATTATATTGTAAACATTTTTAGACCCACGTTTCGCTAAGACTCGGTTGTCAGCGGGGGACAAGAAAAAGGCGCTCTCATCGCAGTTAAAAATTCTCCGCGGGTCTTCAGAAGTTGCCTGTAGCTGAGCAGTACAAAAATAATCCTTAACTTCTTTGAACCAGGTACGAACATCATCTTCCGTGACTAATGCTCGAGATTGTGTCAAATTTTGGGACACCCTTCGACCCACTTCAGGGTGACGCTTTATGAATGACTCGAACCAATGTCGACCTGGTCTATTGTTAGTAAATGGGTTACTACGTTTGAATTTTGTAACTAATAATTTAACGCTATCTAATAACTGATCTGATGTTACAGGAAAACCACTTTCTGCCATGAAAATTAACCAGTTCTTTAAATGTTCTTCTTCTTCCGGAGTTAAAACAGTCGTTGGTCCTTTAGAGCAGCCGACTAAACTACGCCCTTTAATCTTGTCATTTAATGTGGTCCTTGGCACTTTAAATTTTCTTGCTGCATCTGATGTTGTGGCCCCTTGATTTACAGCTTCTATGGCTTTTAAAAGGTCCTCTTGCTTGTAGTTTCTTTCAGTCATGATCTGTAATTAAAATTACGACCATGCAATCACTAGGTACATACAATCTTAAATAAAAAAATCTTACTTAAGATTACTCTTTACCCATCAATATCGAATACGACAAGCAAAGAAGTGACAGCGATGGAAGCTATGTCATCTTAGTTTTAAAACTGATTTTAATAATTTTTGCGTCAAAACTAGTTGAATGACATAATTTTTATACAGGCGCTATTAAGGCACGTTAGGGAGACGCGGTACAATACGCGTGACGACATGCAGTTATTTCGAACAAAAAGCATAGTGTAAGAACAGTCAATTTTTGCTTGCCACAAATTGTAATCAAAGCGTAGTAGAAATAAAGGCGAGTGGTAGACCTACTTGTACCCAAAGCGGTAGATATGTATCGCGTGTCCTTAATCGAATGGCGGAGGCCTACAGTGGCCAATATATACCTAAAAAAAACACTCGTAGAAAGTGCATACTTATAGAAAACAGGGGGTTTAACCATTATGAAACAAAATAATTGAATCGAATAATTATTAATGATCGAAGATCGAATAACATGACTGTGTACGTGCATCTAGAACCAGCAGAGTAAAATATACCCCTGAGCAAAAGCTTAAAAGAAACGCAGTTTTATCAACAAATGTAGTCTAAATTTTAAATATGTTTGTTCTAGAGAGTTAACAATTTTGTAAAAGTCCCGATATTAGCTATTTATTCGCATTTTGTACTGTAAAACACAAAATATCCTCATTATGACGAGTTTAGGTGCAACTTTTGAGCATGTCCCAGTAGTCGTCATAATAATTCTAAAATGACGGGTTTTGGGTCAAATGGGAGTTTTAAAGTGCCAATAGATGTCACATTAAAAAAATATATCTTCTATGTTAAAAGTATTCCAAATTGCATATTACATCGTTAGCAAATAAACTTAACTAACTCATTAAACAAAGAAACTTACCGCAGACCCCACTGGAGTTATGTAAATCAAAACACAAAACCACGTGCTGAGTTTCACTTTTGACAGCTGAACTTCACGAAAAAACGTTTTTGTTAGGGCACACACGTTTCGACTAACATATCTCCGACGCCATGACTGTTAAAACTCAGTGTTGTCATTTCAATTGTGCAATATGTTACCAACAATATGTTGCCATATAAACCGGCCCATTTTAAGTTCAGTAGAAAATAAAATTAAAGTTTTTAGATTAATTGTCGACTATTGGGGCATGACGACTTCACCCGCGTTTACCTTAATATGGATAATAGCAATCGTAAAAAGTGGTGACAGGAAAAAAGGGACGGGAGAAGTAATCCAATTAATAAATTCGTATTGCCCTTCACTGAAGCGAAGTGAGCGCTGAATAAAGCGGGGTTCGCATAAATCCTAAATTGTAATACAATTTACATGCCGCTATAATCAAGCGCTTCACAATGCATACGCTTGCAATTGGTATCACACAATCCAATTTAGCTAAAAGCTGATACTGTCCGTCAACGTTTCATAGGAGTTTCGTGTGTGGTTTTATTTATATTTGCATGGTTGCTGCCATCTATTTCAATATACTCAGTTAGTTTATTCAAAGCGACTATTTGAATGATGGGGTTAAGTGCGGCTACGGCTTTTTATGTGTTTCCTAACATTTTCATTCACATTTATTTGTGGGTGACAGACATGCCGATTTTTAGAAGTCAATCAAAGAAACAATTTCTTCACCCCACCCCGAATTACAATATAAATTCAAGAGCAACATCGCCCACACGTCCCGTATGCAAATAATCAGTTAATTCATCGAGCCGCTTTTATGACGTCATATCGGACGTTATTCAAGGGTCGCTCCGTAGTCCACAGCTTTATGGATCATACGGAGGAGGAAATTTATTACATCGTCATTCGACTAAATTCCTCCCACAATGTTGCAAGCTAAAAGGAAATGAGGGTTGGCAGATGTTGCTCAATATATAAAAAAAAACCTTGAATATTAGCTCGTAAAGATGACAGTTATTAAATCTATAGCCGTCTACGGCAAAAATTCTAACAAATACTTATGAAGGCGAAAGATAATATTGATCAAGCTCGGTCGGTGTTGGGAATTCGAGCTCAGGATTGAAATGGAATCCCTAAGGTAAGCGATTCAAATAGTCCGGACTCCGTAGTATGACTGCGGCCGGGAAAATTGGTCTCAATGCAGTGGATCGTGCAATCACTTACAGTTGGTAGGTCTCTGCTCCTGTCTGTTTCGAATTGAATCGATTTGACAACGGTAGGCTGTTCCAAATTCTGTAGCGAATACTTCGCCAGAATTTATACGAATACGTTTTTGGTTAAAATTGTACTTGGATTTATTTTAATGGCCATATCGTCGCTTTTGGTCCACGTTTTTGAGTGTTATCGTGTAATAAAAAAGTATTTTATTGTGTTCACAATAAAAGCCCTTGACGCTGGCTTTTCTATGCTTTATTGTGATCTAGATTGTTCCTAACTATTATAACACTATATGAAAGGAAACTTGTTTCAAGTTCCATGTCAAGTGTTCAAACAAAAAGTCTGGGTATAAAAGCGTGTAACTCCGTATCGACTACGTAGTGTTGTCAGGGAAACAGATAAGCATCATTCAGCGCCAATTTATCGTCGTGTTCATTTCACTTGCGAATTCAATCGAACTAAATTTGAATAGTTCCGATATCGAGTGGGACGGATTCGATAGTGTGAATGCTCTATTGTTTCTCGCCTTAGGATTTTTATCGAATGGAAAATTGGTATCGAGTTCATCACAACATTATTGTTTCAAGTAGCATTGATTTAGAAGAAGATCGTTATAATTAAGTTTGTTATGTTTCTGTGATATTTATGCATAATGCAGCATGCTGTTTAACATAAAAATTAATTCCATCTCAGAAAAAGTTTTGAAACAATCCGTCTATGAAAAAACAGATTTCTTGTGCCAAAGCAAACGGAAGGAGTTTACTCTAAGCCGGTGGACGTTTCAGAGGTTCCCAATGAAGGGAGGGTGTTAAAATTAAGTTGGACAGATATGCGACATGGTGACAAGGGTCGACTGGGGCAAAGGGACACTGTCTTCGTAACCCAACGTCCCCAACCCTGCCATAGCTTATATTGTGAAAACATTTTTACATGTAGATATATCACTTTATTTTGCTGCGTTGAACTTATTAAACCTGATAAAAATGAAATGTAGACTTATTTCTGTTAACAAAACTGCCTCAATTTTCTAAGCAGAGGCTTTTTTTTATCGTGGTAAAATCATCAAATGAGTCCTCCCATCCCGGGCAGGGCGGGAGGGACTGTCAGACTTGTACTGACTAAGATCCACGGTGTCCTTCAATAGCCCTTTATGCTCCGGGGTCACGGTAAAGAAATGAATTCCGCGACCAGACCGCGACGAAGCAGAGGCTAGGCATCGTTTTCAAATCTCTACTATTCACACATAATGACATAAAGTACTAGTATTTGTTTTGATATTCTTTGCAATCTTAATGCCTTCAGTTTATTTTGGTGTAACATCGAAATTCTCGAAGGTACGGCATAAACCCAAAAAAAACAAATAATAATTTGTAGCTAGTCCTTCCAGAGCAATCTCCCGATACACTCGCGCTCATCAATAATGAAAATATTTCCTCCGAAGGATATTGACTCTGATTGCGAACATCTGAAGATATTTCTCGAACCTTCGTATATCTACTAATACAGTACGAGACAGAATTTGTCCTCATCAATTTAGAATACTCATACACGACCCACATATATCAAATGTATTCGATCCGAATTCGTTCGGAACACTTCGTCAAATGGAATATAAATCAGAGTAAGAAAATATTTAACGACAAGGGTGTTAGAGGGTATGAATCTGATTTACCGGATCAGGAAACCGTGAAGCAAGTTTTAAACGGATAAGTACAGTCACAGTACGTGTACTCTTAAAAGGGTTTTTCAAAAGAAAAGGTTTGAAGAAATAACAAAAGTTTGCGGCTTATTCCGCCAAATTCGTCGAGGTTTAGGTTCAGCCCCTTGTTATGGCTCAGCGATATAAGCATAGTCTAACTGCGACGAACTCCCGGGCTTCAAAGAGATTCTTCAAATCAACCGTGAGCCTGTCGTGTTTATCGAATAATAAAAAGGTAAGGAAATCCATTAGGCTCCAAACTAATAAAAACTTTACGTGACGGGAGACTTTATAAGCCGAGCACTATTATGTGTACTAACACGTTTGATTTTATGAGCTGAACCCATAATAGCTATTGCCACGAGAAAATGAAGTGGTTCAATATTTTAAAGCCGGGTTACGCCTGCCTCTGTTTGCCTTTATTGTTTTTTACACGAAACATTGTATTGTTTGCGACTCATTTCTTTCTCCAGAGGTCCCGAAAAGTAAAGAAGGAGAGGCGTAACGGCAGGATTACTGACGATAAAGTGCGCTACATTACGCGCGCGTTAGGGGCAAAAGTCACACGATATAGATGAGAAATGGGTAATATGCCATACCACACTTTAGGTACGTATGTTACGCCGCGCGCTGGGCGCGGAGGTTTGCTCCGCCAACACACACGCGCTATTACTTATTCGTTTATTCTCTTGTTCGCTTTGATGTTCAAGAGCAACATAAAAGATACCGCGACAATCTGTCCGCCTCTTACAGAATCCTTTAATACATTAATGTGTGTCTTAATATATGTATGTGTGCTAATCGGTTTTGTGTTTAAACATTCTCATATTAAGTACAAAAATATCATGTCCCTGTGACTCAGTCCAGTAGATTTACATGTCACTCACAAGTTCACCCTCGTTGTGCATTTGAGGGTTTGTTGGCCGCGGAGAAAATTAACTGCCTAAAAGGTTTCCCTTTTTTAAACATTTATTCATGAAGGCTATTTATTAAAGCAACAGCAGTTACATGTTAAACAGTAGATAGGGGGTGGGAGACCATGTGGCGGACAGTAAATATATCAGTCTGACAAGGGCATCCATCTTGAGGATGGAGAACGCCCAACCTTTAAACGATTTACGAGGGGCAATGGGCGCTGCTGGTAAACACCAATGGATCGAGTTCAGACCTATAAATAACAGCACTCCTCTAATCGGTGCTGCGCGCTTCTCCTTTTAAAGTTGCATAATGTTCACGTGCTTTGTGAATAAATGCAACATACATGGTGAAGACATGCAAATGGCCGTCCAGAGTACCGGTTTCAAAATGTAAATTGAATGGTCAAACTCAGCAAAGATTCATGAATTAAGCATCCCCTTAAAATTCCACATTTAAGAGGGTACATAAACAGGATCGGCTGGATGTTCTAATTTAATTTGCAATCTGACGAGCCGACCTTTGTTGTCAAGTGACGAACGGATAATGACGTTCGGGCCGCACTCGTGGGTTTTCAATGTGAGATCCTTTGTTTAAACATTGTAAATTAGACGTTATTAATGACGTCGTACAGAAAGGTTTCCTATGTCGTTTAATTCGGGTAATAAATTGTGGAGCGCAATTGTTTCGACCGCAGCACATTCAAAGAAAATCGGCAGTATGTGGGCGGAATGTCGTCTGAAAGCTGTTTATATTAACTATTCCCGTTTCATTTGTATGTAAATGTGGAACGTTGTTATTTTTCAATCTAGTATTGGAGATTGGATAAGGCAAAAGACTGGTCATTGTTATTCGGATGAAATATGAGTGGAGTCGCTATTCGGTGGGTATTGTCTGCTGGGACAAAGCGGACGGCGGGACATCCACGAGAGGGCGAACTTCTTCCGAGATACAAAATTTAATTTCTATGATTTCGAGCTCATTTCTTTCTTGAGCGGGACGCCTTTGTCGTCGATGCCCTTTATGTGCTTCAAGTTGGATTCCAGTCAATGGAGACGCGATATTGTGCAGCGTTTGTGTGAAATGACTAGCACATTTGCACTGGTTGTGAACAGTCGCGGCCTCAAGTGAAATAACGTGAATTTGTTGTGGCAAAATGTGCAATATTGTGCGTTCTATTTGTCTGTTCGCGTTAGAACAAGCCATTGTTCTGACAGCGAACGGCCTGTCCTAGTTGCCCTTTACTTTCTTTTGTTGTGTTCTCAATTGCTTTTGAAATTTCGTTGCTATTAAATTCCTTTACAAAGAATTTTATATCCTACATTTATGAAAGCTTTTATAACCCTAACTACATTCCGGTTTATGTGTGTAAAACAAATGAATATCGTGAAAACGGATATTTAAATTATAAAAGGGTCTTTGTTTCTTTCGTCCTGAAGGCAATCGAGCTTACACGAACTAATTAAACTCACACAAAAGGGTTTGATCGGTACGTACATTTTAATCTCATTTGCAATCAATATCTCTCTATTGGAGGGTTGGGGAATGACATTGACGGCCCACTCGAGTCTCCGTTCTGTCGATGGAGGCAAATCTTCGTGAGCTAATATTTTCGAAAGCCTTTCAATGTGAACAATAGCCTTTGGACAATTGAATGTTGGATATTCCAATATCCTTTCTGAATCGTAAGGTTTTTCATTTTATGTGGCCATTAAAAGAGTTTTACGTTTTCCTTACCTGGACAATTTAGTTTATTTACGAGTTCGGAATTGAGGTCTATTTTTAGTTCTGAAGTTAGTACTTTACATAATCTTAACTTTATATGTTACTGTACATTTCTTGGAACAACCACTTCGTTTAACGGTGTTCTGTTTGAGACTCATGAGAGCTTTAACAAGCTCGCTTTTAACAAGAATGGGAAGTTCTGAAACTTTGTAACATGTTTCAGAAAACAAATATAAAATTCTTAAATAACTCCTGATACTATGCTAGACATATTAAGAAGAGTAATAAGCTTTGAGATATTTTGAGACTTTGTAAAGAAAACTTTTTGGTCTTTATTATACCCACGCTAGTGCTGGAAATAGTCCAATTTGTTCTGTTTAGGAACTTTGGACTCTAAGGCCAAATAATAAACTACATTCAGGTGTGAGCTCTCTTCTAAGATTCTGTTTTATCTCTTGAACATACCTGCTAACTTAGAAAATCCATTTCTGAACGTGAATTTTGTAGGTGTTTCTGATGGTGACATAAATCACGATTCTTTTTAGTTGAACCATGTAGACCCTCTAAAATTCTTCAAGTATCATCTGTCTTTACAATTCGATCAAAAAAATAAGATTTTATACCGCAAATCTAAAATAACTTCAAAAATGCCCCTCAAATTTCATTTATGGTTACAAAATAACGCCACAATTCACCCGATGCAATAAATATGCGACATGCAAACTAGGTTGACTCCGCTTAATACAGCGGAGCAGTGCGCTGCTATTTCCTATTGAAACAATTCTATTTACTTGTATAGAGCCAGCGCGTCTTGAGTCCCAAGCGCTGCAGCGCCCCAGCTCGCAAATGCACCGAATTGAATTTAAGTTGACATAGGATTCGGTGCATACAATTTATTGCATCGATGGCAATGTTAAATCAAATGTTAGGTGGTCAGAATTTGGATTTGAATTGAATAAAGTTTTAAAAAACGATCACATATGAAGTTTATGTTATGGAATGCTCGAATCTATAATATTCCAAATTCAAGCTTTACATAAATGAGGGAGGAAAATCGAGCATTACAGGGGGCACTTTGTAATTATACAATGTATAACAGCCTGATACTTTTAACATCAACGCGCTCCACTTGTAATTAAATGTGTAGAGCGGGCCGCATACGTTACATTACACGCGAATGCGTGGTGAGGTGTATAAAAGATGTGAGCAGTGGTGGCCCAGTGGTATCGGTCCCGACTTACGAGTTTGTAGGTCGTGGGTTCAAACCCAGCTTGGCGTATTGCTTTGTGTAATTTATTTCATCACCACTGCTCTCAAAACGGTGAAGGAAAACATCGTGAGGAAACCGGCATGTCCTAGAACCATAAAATTCGAAGACATGTGACATCTGCCATTCCGCACTGGGCCCGCGTGGTGGATTATGGCCCACTTCCTCTCACAAGAGAGGAGGTCTGTGTCCCAGCAGTGGGAACGTTATAGGCTGGTGATGATGATAAAAGATGTGGCCAGCGACTTCGTACGCGTTGAACTCGATAATTATCCCAAGGGAAAGTAGTACCGAATTTTAGATACGAGACTGAATGAGAAACATCCATGCATCCAAACTTTCGCATTTTATAATAATAATAGTAAGTTTTACTTTATTATAACTTGATTATTTGATCGTTTCATCAAACAGAGACCTTTTACATGTTTTGGAGAGCATGAAAAGGCATTAATCCTGGTTGACATGAAAACCTGTTGTAGGTAAGATCGATCTCATGTTGTTCTTAAAACTATTGGATGTAGAATGTAGGCAAAGCCTCCAAAACATTACGTTACGTTTTAGCTGTATTATAAATATGAGCTATTTCTCACGGTTTTGCCCTCAATATACGGTTTCTATTGGCCGTAGCATAATGCCATACAATTTATTAAAAAAAAACTATTTTCATAAACATGACATATACGTCAGTTAGATAGAAGAATAGAATAGAATAGAAAAACATTTATTCGGTATTGGACACACACACAGATAATAATAATAATAAAAAATAAATTAAAAATACAATAATAATTTTGCTGAGCATGTCCACACCAAAAGGGTTACCAACTCAGCATTTGCTGGGTGAAAGACACCCAGCGCTCGTTGGCACCACGCAGTGACACACGGACGAGGGTAGGCAAATAAAATCAATATAAAAAATGGTTAAAAACAAATAAACAACGAGAAATGTGTGTAGGGAAAAGTGAAGTGCATTTAATACATTAAATAAAATCATATCCATAATTATCACACTATAAAAAAACGTGTGCGATAAAATAAATTACATAAAAGTATTTTTAATAACACACGCCTAGAATGACGCCACCAATGGCGCGGCAGCCAGATGTCCCCAGTTGATTCACATCTTTGTCACATCACGCGCTGCGATCGGTTTGATAGTCCCTACCAACAACTTTGCACATAGCATGTAGGTAGCGTTGAAAAGCATCCACCAGAGTTGCCAGCTCGCAATTTAATTTGAACTCAGTTACTGGCCAGACAGGCACATTAAAGTACAGCACATAGCTTAGGTAGGCTTAAAATCCCGCCCAAAATACGTAAAACTAAAAACTTGTGTCATTAGTCCGTGTTGTGACCGTTAACAGGTATTTTAATTACTTTGAAACATCGCTGTTAATTTATATTATAACTATTCGAATTTGATGCTTTAAGTTTTGATGGCGGCTCCGGTTTATTAACTTGTTTAATATCATGAATAATAATAATAGTTTAGGTTCAAAGGTATCATGTAACAGTGTTGACTTAGTAAAATTAGTGGTTTAGTTGTAATTGCCGCGGCTCAAGAGTTGTGTTTGAACTCAGGCTTTTTTTTTAAAAAAAAAAAACATTAATAATACTTTCACCACTATCACACAACGTCATCTAGTCCCAAGCTAAGCAGAGCTTGTGTTATGGGTACTACTACTAGACAACTGATAAACATACTTGTATATTTCTAAATACATACATATTACAGATAATATTATAGATATTTTTGTAATTTATTTCATCGCTCGTGGCTAATACTTACAGCCACATAGCCCGATCTTGCGGGTTAAGCCGCGCTTGCCAAGGTTAGTCTGTGAATGAGTGACCATCTGTGATAGCGAGTTTCTTCCGTGCCATGGAAAGCATGTAAAGCCGTTGGCTCCGAATACCATTTGTAGGTCTTTGATAGTCAGTAGCTCTGAAGTGTGACAACCAGTCTTACCATGGGGTATCGTATTACCCAGTTACTTACTGGGTTGTGGACGTCCGATAGGCAGTCGCTCCGTGTAAAATATTGATATATAGCTGCATCCAGTTTGACTGGAAGCCTACCCCAAGATAGTTGGGAAAAGGTCAGGCAGATGATGATTTCATCACCACTGGGTGGATATGGAACGTAAGAGTCGCTCAAATAAATGACCCGTAAGATTTGATTAAAATAAATATTAATATCCATAAAGGTAATGGAACATATTGAAAGAGATCCAGCAAATTCTTAGAGAAAAATGTGATAGATTGTCAGGAGTACGAAATCAGTAGCTTCGGCCGAAGTTTTGCACTTTTCATATTCTTTATCACTCAGGGCCATAGTTTAGTAACTAACTAAACATTGTTGGCAAAACGATTGCACAGTTGTCCCTGCCTACATTTTTGACTTAGTTTCGGACGGCCTCAACTTTAAGCATAACACAGATGAACAAAAAATAATTACATATAATATAATATCTATTTAACATTGCTTGTCACATTAACTACTTGCAAAACGGCTAAGTTGTATTTGACAGTTCCTTAAAAAGAAAAGTTGAAGGAAAAATAAATTGAATTCACCAAAACAGGAAGGAATTATAAGCTTTAAAAGTCTTTTTCAAGTTACCCTTCCGTCTTTGTTCCGCTAAAGAGGATTTGTGTGAGTTTTATAGAATTTTGTATTGTATCCTCATTGCCTTATAACCGAGTCTTATGATTTGTGGTATACTGTGCTCTGTTTTTGTACATGGATTTTGCGACGCCTAGCCATAGTATTTTTTTTTCTTTTCAAAAACGTTGCCCCATAATAGGAATTTCTCCGGTGCCGCGGGTGCGCTTACAAACATAGAAACTCACAAGACCATATTTACCAGACCCGAAACAACTATTTGTAGGACATACAAATATTTATTATGTGTGTGAATAAAACCGGAGATACGCTGCACAGCAGTCCAATCGCTTAGCCACTGCGCTAACCGTGCCGTCATAATTGGAACTATAGTGTGGCTGGAAGTGCAGTACAGAGTAACGTTCTTTATGTGAAGCAAAACGCGAGGGTGGGCCACTGCACTTCCTTTTGACACCATCGACATTCGCAGCAGTAACACTGGACAGTTTACGTCTTAGCAATACGAGATGAAATACCCAAAAATGAGTCGCACTTTTTGAACGAGCGATACAGAACTTGGGGTCACACTATAGCCATTTTGTTATTTCAATACAATATTAAGGTGTTTTACTTGTTTTGTTTTCGAAACATAAAGTCCTTTTCACATAGGATAATAAATACTGAATTCTAAGCTTGAAAAACTAGTCCGGGCACTGGAAACTGATAACAGTTTCCTTGTATTAATGCCATTCAAGTGGCAATATATGCAGCACTTGTCAGGTAGCTTGATGTTTCTGATCGGGAAAACACATAGCTGAATCCGTTTAGAGATTTGTAATATTCACAAAGAAATTAATACAAAAGTTTGTTATAAAAAAATATTTCGTCCAAAATAATAATTATTATATTGGTATCAACCACAACATTGCTAGCTTGCACAATGTCGCAGTGTTTCATCGTTTTAGTACCGGACACATTTAAAAAAGCCGGAAATTATTTTTTATTTTTCTAAAACACCAACAATTTAAATAGCTCCGCTATATAAAAGTGTGCTTTGTGAACAAAAGGCCGACGTGCGATATATCACCTGTTATTTAAACGTTTTATGTTAGAGTCAATTGTGATGTATGGATCACCATACCGTAACTATGAGATATAGCAGTAAAAAATACATATTCAGTGTATTTATTTGAAGTTAAAAACTAAAGATTGTGTTGGTAACCAGAAGATTTTTTTTTTTTTTTTTTAGCTGTTGCCAGCGGCTCCGTAGCTGCAACTTCAAAATCGTCCCACAAGAAAATTAATTCGGTATAAAAATCTATCTATCTAGCTATCATATGTTTAAATCCAGATTAGTAAACTATTTTTATACAATATTTCTTTCTGTTTAGAGTTTTTACGTGAATGAGTAAAAAACTTGTATACTCACAAACCTTCACATTCATACTATTTACTCTTTTAATCATATAGCACGAGCATAGTGTACGTGGAGACATTCTAATAAAAACAAAAAAGACAAGCTTTCGCATTTTCGTGGACATGGCGAAATGTCTTTGCAAGAATCATAGCAAAAAAACACAGAATACACAATACACCTCGTCCCCGTAGTGGGAAAATTAAATAACTCTGATTTTGTAGTTCTGAGATAAACGCGATTTAGTGTTTTTGTTTTAGTCAATGTAAAAAAAAATTCAACAACTCATGTTATTTAGTTTATTTGACATTCAACGTATCATTGACCACAGTTATTGATTTATTTACTGAGTTATTTATTTTTCCTTTAAAAGATATTGTTTGTTTGAAGATATTAATTATTCCATCTGTTCGACAAAAATGCTTATATTTTTGGAACGGAATAAGATACGAAAACGCCTGTAAGGCTTAAATGTGCGGCATGTTTTAGGTGTTTTGAAAATAGAGTTTCCACCTACGGGGACGACCTGTGTTCTATGTTTTTTGTCATCTCTATGGGATAAAGGCTACGGAAAAAAAGATAATAATATATGTATCGATTTATTTAAAGTCTGAATCCTTTTATTAAAGTTCCACGATTGTTAATATGTTCTGAAGAGATCTGGCTAACTCTCTTCGTTCAATAAGTTGAACTCCATACTAAAATACGATGGTAAATAATTAGTTGACGCAGGCTGGGCGATCAACTGCTTTTTGGCGTGTCTCGGCTTCAATCCCCACACGCAACAAATAATAATATAATAATAATAATATTCCACAACTATCACACAACGCCATCTAGTCCCAAGCTAAGCAGAGCTTGTGTTATGGGTACTAGATAACTGATAAACATACTTATATATTTTTAAATACATACATATTATAGATAAATAACACCCAGACACAGAACTAATGATCATGCTCATCACACAAACATTTGTCCTGGGTGGGAATCGAACCCACGACCCCTGGCATAGCAGTCAGGGTCACTAACCACTAGACCAACAGGCCAGTCAAATATTTGTATGACTTATAAGTAGTGTTTTATCTGGGTGTTTGTATGTTAGTTTTTATGTTTAAACGCACAACAACAAAGGAGAAATTCCTAAGATGGGACAAAGTATTTAAAAAAACAGCACACAATACCTAAATCTGAATTCAACGGCGAACTAAATGCTACATAGCAAACTACGTATCCTCATTTAATTTGCAGAAATGGGAAAAGGGTGGATTGAGAGTCCCTAAATGTTTTCGACGTCCCTATCTATTTACAAGTCACTATTTACCGGAGCCTTACGACATTCCCCGCTATTCGTATTCAATTTACCGTCAAAATGGACGTTAGGCCTCATTTGGTATTGTATTCCGAGTTCTATCTCTCCCTATATAACAATACAGTCACATTTCCAAGTTTTAGACGTGCGATCGAAGAAAATAGAAAATAGTTTGCCTGTCCATGACTCATTTCGACGGCTACGAATTTTCGTAGCAGTTCGTAGCAATGGCGTAGCAAATGTGCTACAATAGTTTTAATTGAAGTCAATTATGGCTAAAGTGAAACTTTCTGTTTGTTATCAATATTTTAGTAGTGTTTTGAGTACTTTTAACTACCGTCACAGTCGATTGATACATTAAAATAAAGAATCGTATATTTTAAAAAAGTTTTTCTTTATGAAGCCATTTTATACGTATCTTTTCTCTACCGTATCTAAAGGTATTCGGTAATCACTATCGCGGTGAATGTTTTATTTCCTGGTTTTGGTCCGAGCTCTGATAACAGACCCTTGGTGTGATAGCATCGCATTTAAGTCACGCAATACGGCTTCACACAGTGGCCCATTCTAGCGCCAACGTTGATTACAATGGAGGTTCAGAGATCGTGAACATGGATTTGGTAATCTGTATTTAAACTTTAAGCTGGTTTGACACTATTATACGTCACATCTCATCATGTAACCGTGACCTGGAATGTAAAGGGCTAACTGAACGATCACCCTGGATTTTAGTCAATACAAGTCTGACAGGCCCTTTAAGCTGGTCCCACACTATAATAAGTCACATCTCATCATGTAACCGTGATCTGGAATGTAAAGGGCTAACTGAACGATCACCCTGGATTTTAGTCAATACAAGTCTGACAGGCCCTTTAAGCTGGTTCCACACTATAATAAGTCACATCTCATCATGTAACCGTGACCTGGAATATAAAGGGCTATTGCAAGATCACCGTGGATTTTAGTTAATACAAGTCTGACCGGCCCTATCGTCGCGCCCTGTGTGGGAGGACTCATCAAACTAGATACATTGTATAAGACGTACGTTGGATCCAATATTGGGCCAAGAAGGCATGTATATTTATTGTGTACGTATATAAATATACCCAACGTTCTTTATTCATTGAGAACGTCTGAAAATCTAAGCTGTTACCACAAACAAGCTACGGCGCTCATACATATTAATGTTTTATCTACATTGCCTAACACGCTGGGGAGTGATACTCGCTTTAATGTGTTCGAGGGAGATTCGTTTTACCTGTCCAAATTGTGACATTCTCGTGTTCGTTGCGTGGGAAAATTTATATAATTCTTTCAGTATTTTTCCATGGCTGGACACTGGTCGATAAGCGGGTCGAGAGCTCTATAATTATTTTTGTAATCAAAGGTTTTAATTCGAAATGGAAAAATAATTTTGGGGAGCGCGTCACCGCACGTCGCGTCACCGCACCGTTGTCGCATCGTGTGGCATCGCCCTAAAACAGTGTAACAAACGAAATCGGTATAGAAAAAAATTTAATCATGTTTATCTCTACTTGACATTTGTAAAGCTTTGTTAGTTTTAAATAATTTACCACATCATAATATCTGACTATGTTAATTAGTAACAAATGTACTACGAAACTGTTTCATACATTTATGAGACGAATCTATAAATATTTCAAATGTATTTTATTGGTTTTGAGTGTCTTTAGTCTGTCAATAAACCACATATCTGACTAGTAAAATGAGTGTAGTAAATGCGTTTCATAAAGTTACTAGAAGTATCTGTACCTAAATATTTCAAATACATAAAGCATCAGTGTTTTTACAAGCTTTTTTATACTCATCGTAAGTTGTCTAAATGAAAAATTTCAACGAACTAAAATACTTAGTTTTGCGCTGCGGCATAAAAATACGTGTTATGAAACCCATCACAACAGAATTTTCTTTTAAAAAGAAAAAGATTTTTGATAAAACAATTTTTAAATAAAATATATTAAAATTCGGGATAAAACAAAACATTTTGGCATTGTTATCAAGTCTTTTGAAGTTTTTTTTTTGTATCAGAGACGCTTTTTTTCATCGTCAGACAGAGCTATTGTTTTAAAGGTTTTCAGACCGCTAGCATTGAGCGGCTTTGATGAATATTTTTAGTTCAAAAAACAAATGATTTGTAAAAATAAGTACGCCAGAATAATTTGAAAAATAAATAAAAATTTCAAACTGTGGCTTCTGAAATGATGAGTTTTAGACTCGCTTGTTAAGAATTGAAGCCTATTCATTTAAAATTCATAAGTTTCCAACTGGATGATTTGATTATGAAATAAAATATCTTCTAAAGCAAAAAGCTTTCTCAATTATGTTACGAACTGAAATGGTGAACCCAGATTTTCTTAGACACACAAGAATTATCAAATTCGGTGCAGTCATTCAGAACTTATGCGCCGCATACAAACATTTCGACGATCCATTTTTATTTAAGCATATCGATAGATAGATGTTCAAATTATTTAAGTAATATATCGCCTGAGGTATTCTTTTTTATATGGACTTCTTGAACGCTCGATAGGTTCTAGAAATTTTTTATTTAAATATCATTCTTGTCAAATTTTCTAACTGGCTTAGTACTTTTAAGATCTTTCCAGAGTTTTGACGGTTCAACGAATTTCGAGCCCGCATGTAAAGCCCTGAAAATATTTAGTTAGATGTATTCAGCTTCGTTCACACACAAAGAAGTTATTTCTTACTCATCCACATTAGATGTTCAAGCAATTTCGTTGAGAACTTATTGTGTATCACAAAAAATATTTTGATGTTAAAAGGAGTCTTAAAATATCTACCTTGTAGGGTGTCGTTCGAATAATTTGCTTCGTAGCACTCTTGTCATTTTAGATTAACAAGTTATGAATAATTTCAACGAAAAGTTATTATTTTAAGCAAATATTTTGGATAAGTTTCGGTGAATTGGACTTCTAATTTTGGTAACCTCTATTATACAGAAGAAAGATTAAGAAAGTTTATTGGTAATAATATTACAGATACAGTAAACTTTGAAATAACACAAGTTTGAAATAACACGACTATGACGACCTCTGGGCTATGGCTGAAGTGTAGCACCCCGGCCGGTCACTAGACGGTCTCAAAAACGTACGACGACCATGAACGCAAAGGGCCATAAGAAGGAACATGATGGTTTTTAGTCAGTTATAGTCTGCTGAAAGTGCCTCCATTCCATTTGGGGCTCATTCCGACTCGATCACGCAGAGACTCTGTACAACGCCCTCTCCATAGCTTGCTGGGCCATAGAGATTCCAATTTTTAATTAAGAGACCAGAGAATAATTCATATTTATCAGTCTAAATACGACACAAAAACGACCACCTAATCGTAAACTAGAACACCTAAGGACTGTCCACACTTGGGGCTTATCTACAGGGTGTAGACAATGTGTGCGACAATCAGGCACTAGTCGACAAACAAGCAGGCGCGGCGCCAATGCAAACATCACGCTACCCGGACAATTAACCAGCTCGCCAAGCAAAGCGCGTTGCACCCGGGAACGTTCTCAGACGACCAACGGTGCAGTTTTTCAAACACCCTTTAAAGTAGTAAGTAAGTTAAGTACTACTTAACCTATTAAAATTATATTTCTTTTTATTAGAAACTATTCCTTTTATCTTTCTTTAAAGATGTAATGTCAAACAGGAGGCCGATTCTCGGTTTTAGAGATGGTGTCGTTTTTCATTTTTTCGACAAATTTTACTGAACTCTAACGATAGCCTTCGAAAAATGGGCAATTTGACATATCAACTTTTAAAATTTGTCGAAAAAATGACGTCATTAGAAATTTTTGTCGAGTTCGACACCATCTCTAAAGCCGAGAATCGGCCCCCTGGTACCCACAGATTCAGATACCTATGTATTAGCAAAAAAAAAACATGCAAAAATCGGTATAATTTTTGAGTCATATTAAAAAATGTGAGAACATAAATTATTTTTGTGTAAAATTTTATGTTTTTGTATGTGTTTTGACTCATTTTACTTATGATTTAGATTTATTTTCTTGGCAGCCAGTTTGTGTATGTAAATAGTCATTTGCATGTATCTTGGATTCAGAGATAGGTTACATTTTATTGCGATTGTTAAAAAATAGAATGGTCGCCGTTAGCAGGATGTGTGTCGATAGAAATAAGTATACAAATAATATTCCTTTAAAATATCGGTAACCGGAATTCAAACACACTGTATATTATACACACATACATTATACGTTATACTTAATTATATAATCATATAAAATATTATCTGAAAACCCCATCAAACACACCGCTTTACCGCAAACTCCAATGTTTAATATAACTATTTATTTTGGGAATCAACTGGTCGACAGACGGTAATGGAGATCCTGTAGGTCAAAGCTCTATCTCCCACTATATAGCCAGCCAAAGGGTGACACTGTTTTAACAAGGTGTTTGTTCTGGCTACTAGCTTTTTAGGGTTTCACGTCAAACACGGCAGGTGCGGCGTCAAAGCAAACAATGCCGTGCCCGCTCAATTAACGGACTGGTCGAGTAAAGCGCATTGCACTTAGAAATGTCCTGAGACGTTGACTGTTTGACCACGACGTACACGATCACGCGACACGTATCGCGTGTCAGCGGCGACTGCGGAGAAAACAATAATGAAAAAAGTAGTTTAAAGCATGCAACGAGTCACCGTTTGACTATTGGCATCAATTTCTTTTTTTCGTGCTTGAATCATCAAATGAGTCCTCTTACCCAGGGCAGGGCAGGGGGGTCTGTCAGAATTGTACTGACTAAAATCCACGGTGTCCTTCAATAGCCCTTTACGTTCCGGGGTTACGGTAATTTGTTAGTCCCGTGACCGTGCAGGCTTTGATTAGTGATTGATAGTGATTTAATGTGAAATACGTCATTGCGACGGTAATGACGCGAAGGAAACAAGTGAAGCATACGCGTGTCATTTGATGCGTCGCATCGCCTGAGGTCGTTGACGAGGTGTTACCAACAAAATGCTATTTTTAGTTATTTTTTTGCGATTTTCATGTTTGGTTTTTTTGTTACAGCTCGCTTCTTTTCTTATCGTCTTTACATAGCCTTTTCAGCAAGAAATTCCTGCCAACAGTTCAGTGTTTTTCTCTGGGAAGTTTAATTTTTTTTCAAGAAAAAATAAACGAGACGCGTAGACGCTGTGTAAGGCACATGCCTTGCTTGTCTTCGTTTTTTTCTAGCTGTCAGACATTCTTGAATGCAAAGAAAAATAGCAACATTTTTGTAAGGATCTTTTTGCATTTGATAGCTTTTTTGTGCCAGTCTGGTTTGTCCCACACCCGGCATGATCATAATGAGTTCTCCTGCGTTTCTTAGGCTTACCTTGGACATCTACATCCGTGCCATTCTCTAAAGACTCAGTGACGCGGTAGTGCCGAAATTGCGATTTCCTTTAGTGCATTTTCAACTTTATGTTCTAGACTACAGAAAATCTTTTTCAAGTTCGTCTACGAGCTCGGTGACGAACTCGTCGAAGTCTTTTAGGGAATACCATAGTTGGTTAGATGGCAATCTCCGTCCACTGATTGAATATTTATGCTTTTAAATAGTTACTTGGAAAAATGTGTTTTATATTAATACCAGTAATTACAAGCCCCGCGTAGTCAAAGAAGCAAGACCTGAATAGGATTCTACGAAGAAATATTATGTGAAAAGTAATTAGACGTTCTAGCACGTCTTTTTAGCACTAAAACTCTTTTAATTAAAGTATAAGTACTTATATTTATTTACTACCTCCCTGGTATTATATCGGTCACAAGCGTGAATCGTCATGAGCCTATATATATTCCCAATGCTGGGACACAGGCCTTATCTCTGTAAGAGGGAGTGGACCGTAATCCACTAGGGTCTATACCATGGCTAATTTAAACAGGTCAAAATTTCTAGTTGAATATAATATAATATTCCACAACTACATCTAGTCCCAAGCTAAGCAGAGCTTGTGTTATAGGCTCGAACTCCGGCATAGCAGTAAGTGTCACTAACCACTAGGCCAACAGGCCTGTCAACTGAATAACTTAAAACAAAAAAAAAAAAATACTGACGATCAATTCACGAAGCCCCATTTCAAAAGTGGTTTTTATATTATAAAGTTGAATGAATGCAAACTAGTTTAAAACTAGGTGGCGTATCCCCGGTGCCTAATTGAATTAAATCTGGATTCTGTATAGTGCTCCCAAAACTTTAAAACTTGGCAAGGTTACCCGCCAGGTACACACGGCTACACATCAAGCGTTGCAAAACCAGTTTGTCTTGGTCTCGCTTTGTACGATTTTTACCCACAATAAACGGTCAGCTAATACTGGTTTTGTATAGCTTGATGTGTAGCCGTGTGTACAATACATATGAGAGAACACTTCCAAAAATGTTTGCAAACTAATACTGTAATGCAAGTTTCGCCATGACACCCAATAAAACATGAATATTTTCTACGAATTTTACTGCAAAATTATTTCACGAATTTTCGTGCAAAATGATTTCACGAAATTTTGGTGCAAAATGCATCATTATTCAACTGCTATTTGGGTAATAGTTTCAAGCTAAATACGGTAATACTACAAGCTGTGCTACAAGTGTCATGTTTATTAGGCTATTTGTGAATAATTCCACGAATACAGACCTACACCTACACTCTCTCATTTTCCCATGAACATTTGTGTAAAGGCCCTCCCTCACCGCGGGCATTCACCTGTAATGTAACGTTACAGATTCGAACATTTCATCAGTGAGGAACAAACGAGCATCACAATGCGTACCTTGTATTAAATCTATACTTAATGTACGCGAATGCTCGTCAGTTAGGGGGGTATTGTAATGTAATGCTTAAAGTCGAATCTATAATGTTACAATACACGCAAATGCTCCCGGTAAGGGAGCGCCTTTAGAGCGAGGCCCCATTAGTGCGTTGTAGCTTTAGCTATGTATCTCTTACTAAGACGGAACGCAACGCAACGCACTAATGGGGCCTCGCCCTATCTCTTACTAAGACGCAACGCAACGCAGCGCAACGCACTAATGGGGCCTCGCCCTTAGACAGCGTCATTCTCGCGGCGCACGCTGTTTTTAGACAATGTTAATTTAAAGCACACGAGCATCACAGCGGGCATAACTAGTATAAGATAATAAACAGACTAGTAAAGGCGTTGGCAGGTCTAAACTCACCAGAAAACCACTCCTCATATTTTCCACCTATTACAATTACATAATTCTCGATAAATTTCCTCGTCCTCAACTCTCAAGCAAACACAAATCCAGTAGGAACCTAAACTAGTGGTGTTGACATTTCTCGAATCAGACTCGAACGCATTCGGAGCAAAAAGAGATTGTTTGCCGACTCTCCCGGTTTAAGTAATTTCCCCTCACGACTCAAGAGTCGTTTCCGTTAGTTACTCCCGTTTTGTTGGTCGAGTGTTATTTTAGTGATTTACCAAAAAATCCGCAGAGGAAATTGTCCTTTAGTAGAAATATCAATAAGTATGGGAACGGCATGCAGGGAATTTGGCGTTCATTGAAGGTTTTCTTGTTTTCTTGTCAATAAGTGGGGACAAGGAAGGAAACATTTACAGATATTTGTGGCAATCATGCTTAAATGTGTGTGTTTTATTTTGCTTGTTTTTTTTCCTTTTTTTTGATAGTTGTAAGGGTTCAATTTGTTTGGACAGGAAAGCATCGTGTACCCACTTAGTTTTGATCTGTGAAGTTTTCCTTTGTAAAGCTTGCTAGGTCTCGTATATACTTCTGTTTTGCTAGAGCTTAACACTTCGCCATTCCTGCACGAAGTTGTGAGTTGAAACAGGGGCGAGTAATGGGTGACTAGCCATGCGATCGTGGACCATGCCGGGGTTGTGTTTCAAACCCGCCTAGCTGTCTAAAAACTGACGTAACCTCCATAGAGGGCCACACGCCTATCGGGGTCGCGGGACTATCTTATGAGTTAACCGTGACCCTGGAACGTAAAAGAGTATTGAAGGAAGACCGTTTGTTTGAGTCAGTATGAGTCGCTCCCCCTGAAAGAGGACTCATTTGTTGATTAATCCCAGAAAAAAAGCATATGCCAAACTCTTACTCAAATTCCAAATCAACTCAATTGAGATTGCCTTACACGTGCTAAAAATACAATTAAATTCCGTTTTCGCATTAAATTATAAACAAACAACATCTTCGTAATAAACACCATTACTTATTAATTAAACCTGTACGACCAAGCCATAATAAACTAAGTTTTACATGAGAATCTAGAAATAATTGCTTGAGCAATTAAAAGTCTTTCGTGGATAATGAAGCTATAAATTATTTTGTAGAAATCAATTGCTCGTATGCTCTACTTATTTTACCATTAATGTTTTGAAAGTTTGAAATCATATAGTTAATGGTTTCAGAAACAATTTAGAAATTTTTTTTTGTTATTGTAATGCATCTAGGGCCCGTGGTCCAACTACGTAGACCAACTAGACTAAGGGTCTTTAGTGTACGGTGCAAGACTGCCCAGCTTGGGCAGAGCACCGACGTGTCATCACGGCGGCGATAGGCGGAGACCTCTCGCACCCGGCATTGGTTGCGGCCATGCTGCGGGGCGAGACGGAGTGGGAAGCGGTCGCCACCTTCTGCGAAGCAGTAGTGCTCGTGATGGAGGTGGCGGGCGTCTTGCGACGTAATGGCGGGGTAACTGGCGTAATGACGGGGCTCCCTCTCAGAGGGCCAAAGCCAGCCGGGGTCGCGGGACTTATTCCATCACCGTGACCCCGGTACATAAAGGGCTATTGAAGGACACCGTGGATTTTAGTCAGTACAAGTCTGACAGTCCCTCCTGCCCGGGGTGGGAGGACTCATTTGATGATTTTGAAACGCTAAAAAAAAGGGTCTTTAGTAGGGGCAGTGGACAGTGGCTTGGTTAGGTGCCGTTGTCCATCTAAAAATTATGATTGGAGAGATGACCCGTGGTCCAACTAGTCGGACAATGAAGTTGAACCACGGTCCCTAAATGGAAATAAGTACATGATAAGTAGCAACGTAATGAAAATCACCACTATTCAGCCAATAACGTGCCCTGTTAAATCATTACCTATTTTTGGGCGCAAGACCGTCTTAAAATAGAGCCGAGGCCTTGGTACTCAAAGGGCGACTGTCGGTGTCAATCATCAAAGTCTTCCGTACCAACTAAAAAAATGGCCGTACGAATTGGTTTTTATTTTTCCAGTTTTCCAATTTAAATACATAATTATTCTGTCATATTATTATGTAATTTTACATCTACATACAGTATGTTTTAAGAATTTATTAGCGAGAGCAGCGACTACTCATGAAGTGAAGTACCGCAATAACCATTTCGTTTCTAATGCAACGTGCCTAGAAAGCTAAACAGCTGATAATAATGATCTGTATTTATTAAATTCGTATTCTCATGAGCTGAATAAGGGCTACGAAGCTGGCTTTATAAACACAATAGAAAAAACGTCGACAAAAGAAAAAAAAAATGACGTAATTCATAAACAACTCCCCATTTCTATAGCGCTCAATAAAAGCGACTCAAAACTCGCATTACTAAGCATTTTGACTCCAGAATGTTCCATTCATAAGACGTCAACAATTTGAAAAATAGGGTAACAAGTCGACATAAAGTACGCCCCTACTTCCACGTGGGCGGAGCCGAGGGTCAAAGCTAGTTACGTAATAACAGTATCAAGACGTATAATACGCTTCAGTATTTTCCCTAAACACTTTTATGGACGTGGACCCGTATACTGGATTCCGGTCGATTGTTTCGTAAAGGTGCTGAAAACCAGAGGCGAGTTTCCTCATAAGCCGTGCATTCACTTGTAATGAGCATTGTAGCGAATGTTACACTATAAAATAAACAAATGAGAGCGTTTTGGCGAGCATTCTAACGAGCGTTCTAGTTACCCGAGCCGGTTGTCAAGTCTAACAATATTATGAAGAAAAAAAAATTGAGGTTCATCCTCTAGAGTGTTCCCTACAAAGATTGTGAAAATGTTCGTAGCGATTTTGATTCTATGCTTGGCTCTGTACGTTGCCCAGTTCGACAGAATTTGAAAATGACGAATGTTCTGTTACAAGTGAATGCTCACTCAAGTCTTTCAGCACCTGAAATATGCATGAACATGAATAGCTCCAAATAAGGTGGGTGTGTAATTACTTACTATTTGTATGGAAATCAGCAATCGACTTAACTGTCGGGCATTTTTCCCTCGTAATGCCATACTTAAGAATAATGAATGAAGGGCACGAGCTCAACACTAACCTTAATGAAGGTGAGAGGGCCCCCTCGAAGGAGTTACGTAATGGCGACGATGATAGCTATATAAAATCTAATAGAGACCTTTAACAGTGGTACATTTCACTCGGGCCCGCGGACGAATTAGTGAACTGCGGATGGCAAAGGGTGTATTTCATATGTGACCCTGCGCGCCAAAGGGTCGCGTCATAACACCCAAACCCCGTATAATGTACATTACATGGTCGCGACATCTCAAGTTACAGAGTTGTGTAAAGTAAATTGTAATTTATGAAAGGCCATATAGAAGTGGGGGGGCGTGCACGATTGCTCTACAGGAGTATAGTCGGAGTATGTACTCCAGTCACAATCAAGTAATATGAATTCGTCACTCGTCTTTTATTTAGACGTCTTTTGACGGGTTCACTACACTTACTTCTACGTTTATTACATGGGCCAACTAATGTGGAAATATCTCGTCAAAGCACTCGCCGGTCGTAGAAATAAAATTAAAAGAAAAATATCTTGCGCGTGCTGTTGTTGGCAACGCCTTTAGCGAAGTTTAATGAAAAACAAGTACCTCTAACGTCTCGGTGTGCATACTGCAGAATTCCTCTAATCTAATTACGAGCACAGCTGGTGCCCATTGTTTTCGTTTAAAAATAAAAACTGAAGAAAACACGTCTGTTTTCTGGCTGCAGCTTAATTGACATTAAGACTTCAGGTAAACGACCAACAAGAGTATAGCCATTACACGTAATAGAATATCCGAAACTGTATAATCCACGTGATTAACACATAATAGCGTATTCTCGCTGTGACGATATAACGAGCGATCATTGACCTTCCCGTACCGTTCGAACCCCGACCGCAAAATCCAGCGGATGTTATTCAAAACAAACAATATAGCGAATTTGCATGAGTAAAACAACCTCTATGTAGAAGGCAGACGCAGCGGTCACGATATTATGCTGTGCTAGTAAAATTGTCGCAATAAATTTTCCGTGTTGCTGATAGAAAAAGTTTTTCTAGCATAGATGGGGGACGCTCTCTTGCCAAGTCCCCCGTCCTTGTTTCTACGTCTCCGGTACGCATTACTTATAGCGAGTTGGCTTCGATTACAGCACTGCATCGAGATGGGATTAACGGAACATAATATTCCTCCTTCGTAGAAATGGCCGAATTGTATTAAAATCCATGTATCCATTACTTATATAGAACTACCACCACGTCTTATAATCGATAGCCATTGGACCCTGGAACAAGAGACTATAAATAAGAGAGTATTGAAAACTTAAATTCAAGGTTTTATGGTTCATAACTTATAATAAATTCTACATGAATGTCGGTGATAAACATTAAGTAGAGCTATAACATACGCATTATGCACTACTTGCTGGTCGTATGTAGGTCGTTAATAGGAAAAGTTTTGCGCAATGCCGACCTACTACAGCATTTTATTTGTATTTTGTCGTTTAAACGCGGATGCATTGTTTATGCTCCGTTGAATTTGCACAATTTATGTGCTTTGTCAGATTTGGCAGAGATAATCTGGCGGGCCAGTGTTCGCACTGCGTGAAATTGTTATGAGAATTCGCCATGTGGTTTTAATTTCAATTCGGCTATTCCGTTTTCGAGTGTTAGAGATTACAAACTGCCTGTATTTATAGTCCAATAAAGTCTATTGTCGTGTCATGGGAACCAATATGAATTAATGAATGAAGGATCGTAATGATGTGTAGTATATACTTTACTTGATTATGATTAATATCCAAACCCAGTTTAATGTTCTATTTTCTAACGGTTATAAATCATAATTCTCAGTTCGTACAACGTGCCATATAAACGTGAAAGAAAATAGGAAAACCTTTGGGATTTTCCGTGTGATTTCATTTGCAAGGCCGATTCGCCAGGCCGGGGCTCGTGTGGTCTATTTTGCGCTACACAAAGCACATCGGTAGTTTGGCACGTCCGCGCTCCCGGCCTGCCAAAACGTCAGATCTCCATTGTTATAGAAAAGTTAACAGTTTTCACTTGTCGGGAAATTCGAAAGCGAAGAATCGAATGAAGAAATCAATTAAGCGCTGCTTTTATTTCAACAAAGGATAGTGGAAGTTCGGCGTGGAGGGCGGTTGTATTGTCTCAACTGAGATAACGCAGGAGAAAGACAAAGACATCGATCAAACTGAAAGGTCGGTGACATCGACCGGTTCTCTATATAAAAGCATTATAAATCATATCTACGGTACTGTATAGGGTTACGTTCGGTTGACAGCAGATTTCATGCTACGAATATTGTTTTAGCTTTCATTGTAGATTTAAGGAGCTTTTTGTTTCAATAATACTTACGTCTTTTAGTACAGTCTGTAGAGTACGTAATACAGCGAAAATAGGAGTGCGCACAATGTGTAATAAGTTTTTATCATGTGCCTACCTGGTAGAGTGAAAGGAATTTTTATTTCAATATCATACACACGTTAGGCAATGTTGGTAGAAATACTTATAGATATGCGAATGGGGCTTAATTTGGGTACACACCTAAATCCTTTACGGATATCTGACGTGATGGAACAGACTGAATTTGTGAGTAATCTCATTGGCAAGGCGTAAATATATTGGAATTTCTATACGTATGTACGGCAGGTTTCGTGGAAATAAGTCATTCAAAGTATACAAATAACATGACGTATGTCGGTCGAAGTCTCTCTCTTTAATATTGAAAACATTTTCATTCAGTGCGAGAGTTGCAATGAATGAATGTTATCATTTTACGTCGGAGAAATGTATTTTATACATTCAAATGTATTTTATACATTACAAATGTATTTTGTACATTTCACGTTTGACGTCAAAACGTTTTCTAATGTTTTGAGATGCTTTAAAAGTGTATTTGTGTTTACGTCAACAATTTTTATAGCATTCAAATAGTGGAATGAATTTATTGGAGACGTATCTAAATATAAGGGGTAGTTTGTCAGTAATGAAGAGGGGTGCAAGGTTGATCTTTGCACCCCTCTCATGGGAGTGGTTTGGTCAACAATGGGTCAATAAAGGGCAAATAAAAATTCTTATGACTTTTACTTATTTTGTTGGTTTGTTTCTACTTGAACATAAAACTTTACTTATGTTGAATAATTCAGAAACAACGGAATATTTCCTGTTTTAATACAGTATAGGAATAAAAGATGATATTTTATAAAAAAAATAATATCTTCATATATAGATGAATACTTTTTTTTGTAAGCACTAGCACTATGTATGAAGATATTATTTTTTTAATTCAATAGATGATTTTCATCTATTGAGAATTGTCTGCCAAACCTGAGAAACCAAAAGGACTGTTAAAGCTATAAAAAAAAGAGATATGCGTGGCTTCATTCATCAACAAACTCTCATTACGGTAACTATAACCACCAAAAACGAACTATTCCCCAAAAAAAACAAAACAAAAATCATACCTTTCTCAACACAACGACAACGCAGATCATTTTCCCTGAAACTGAAACGAAACTATACCCCGAAGGAATCTTGCGTCAATACCGTCATCCGAGCCGACGCGACGTCAACGGCAGGAAGACGTCAGGTCATCAATCATAGAGCACAAAAAGAACCGTGTTGATAGGGCACGGGTGGAACTCTTTGCGTCGCACTTTGTTTGTGGTATGATGACACCTTTTAGTGGCGTGTTTTTGTTTTCGGATTGTGCGTTTGTTTTAGGGCAAACGTGTTTTTTTTTGTTTTAGAATTTGATTGGTTATGTTTTCGAGTTTGCGAATTAATTGATAGGCAAATAGTTAATTAGACACACGGCTACACATCAAGCTATACAAAACCAATATAACCTGATCGTTAAATATACAGAAAGACCATACAAGTGAGACCACGATAAATTGGTTTTATATAGCTTATTGTGTAGCCTTGTGGACATAAAAGAACCGTTTTGATAGGACAGGGAAATCTTTGTGTCGCACTTTAATTATGGTATAGACGTCTATGTGACACCTTTTAGTGTTTTTGTTTTCTGATAATGTGTCCATTTTTTTACATTTTTTTTGGCGGGCTATTGATTAATTAATTTGAATTTTTTTGTCAAATAACCCATTTGCGTGTTGAACAAAAAAACAAAAAAGTCCCTCTATGTCTTTTCTCACGCTCGAAACTATCTGTGTACCAAATTTCATTTAAATCGGTTCAGTAGTTTTAGCAGGAAAGCGTATTTATAATATTAGTATGGATGACGGATAAAGGTTTTTTATTTGTTTAAATTATATATATAAAACGAAATCTATTGTCACATGTAACGTAAAACTACTAAGTAATTCTGTTTCGGTGGGATAAAGAGATTATGCTCATTTTTGAGGTTAAATGTTGCTGTTTGTGTAAATCCGGCTCACCGGCCAAATTGTGCGGTTTTTAATGATATCAGTATTTATGTTTGGAGTGAAATTTCACTCTAATATTAATTAAGCATTACGCAAATGAATTATGTTTGCAGAATATTGTATTTCTATTTAATTGTTATGTTATTGCTTGTGTTTTATGTTATGCAGTGCTTTTATTACTGAAAAATAGGGGACGTTCTCATTTCAACTCGTATATTATTCTTGTCGCGAGGTGTAAGTCATTTTTTTACCTTTTGAGGTTGGCTTCCATTTTATTTAGCTACATACCAATATACAATATGGAGCGACTGCTTATCGGACCTATACTTAGTGTAACTGGTTGTCAGACTTTCAGGCCTCAGGTTGGTTGTTAGACTACGTGTAACTACTGTCAAAAATGTTTAATGACGACTGTAACGTGACGACAGCTGAGAACAACCGCCTCAACTGCCTTTAAGACACGGCTGAAATTGAGCATGCCTACTAACCCCGACAAATGCGGCTTCATTTTGAAGATCTACCCATGTGGCTTTTAAAAATTGAGTCAAGAGCTAATAAAACGACCACATTACGAATAGTAGTCGAATCGAACCATTATTCGAATCGAACCATTATTCAAATCAAACCATTATTCGAATCAAACCATTATTCAAATCAAATAATTATTCGAATCAAACCATTATTCGAATCAAACCATTATTCGAATCTGACTTCTATTTTCAAATAAAACATTGAGACCTTGAAATATACTACAGGGAATAAATCATCTCGAACAGACAAGAATAAGATAAGGCTTGTACACTTTTAATGTATTTTCTTTTCAGCTTCCGTTGTCAAAGAAACTTGAAGAGTTTCCTTTGATAGTCTTGCGGTTTAAACTTTAATACTCTTGAGCTTATTTAAAGGATTATTAGCGTCTGTTTTACTGTCCTGAACAGTTCAGGACATTTTAATTGTGCTGTAAAATCGAAATATTATTGTTAAGGAATTTTCAGAGTATGATGTGTGAACGGATTAATATGAAAACCAGCAATCAATCGATGTATTCTTTGAAAGACGATATAGTTAGAAATCTTAGTATTTGGAAGAAATATAGAGGGTACTGCATTTTGTTATAAGTTTAATGGGAATGCTGACAACCAGTTTTCAAAATTGTAAAGATAATTATGTTTATTTTTTATAATAACCAATGTATCATGGTCATTATCAAATAATTGATTATCCGTTAGTTATCACTTCCAAATCTGCTTGAAATCAATAAAAGTGCAATAAAGGAATACAAAAATGTCTGTCTAGCAAGATGTAGCAGAATAACAGTCCCTACAATTCACAGCGAGTCAACTCCTGAACTCAATTACTGCTGAAAATTGAATTACTGATATCCTAACATTCAGTTGATAAGTTTATGCACAAGCAGAACTGTTGCCAGGTTAGGCCTTGCGCATATAGCAAGTAAATGATTCCTTATCGACATCTAAAATTTAATTATAATTACTGAAAATCTGTACTTCAATCAAACAAACAAATCAATACCATGGAGGCTGTTTCATTTTAATTGGTCTGTACCATATCCAATATGATCACACCATTCTGGTACATACTGTATACATCGTAATAAGCTAACTTCACGCTACTAATTAAGTGTGAAGGTAAGTCATTGAACTTGATAATCAACAAGCTAACTATGTAAACAGGTATATAACACATAATACGGCGTCAACTCCACTGGGCGTAATTATTGCGTTCTACATAAGTAAGCACCTAATAAACGCCGTTATCACGATGTAACAAGACACATTTTCTTAAATTGACATCCATTTATCGAAGGTCAATTGTCAAACAACGGTCCTTTCCGTACTTTATGTTTGTCTTTCCCTGTTATAGAAAATATGGAAATATACCGAAGGGTCCTTTCTATTTTAAGAAGGATTGGTTATACATCTCAAAGGTGGGTGTACACTCGCTGCGACATGGCGAGTGTGAGTGTATACAGAGTGTACCAAAAAGGTGTGGTCACATTTAAGAGTGCGGCACAGACCAGAAAAATATTCTGCTACAGATAATATTATTATTATACCTATTAATTGTTAACAACTTAATCATGTCCGATGAGTAGGTATTCACGCCTTTTTTTGCAATTAGGATGTTCGCTTCTGAGAAAAATGTTCTGTTTGATGGTCTACATTGTGGTTCAATCATGGCCACATTTTATGGTCTAGTAGCCTAAGTATTATCCGTTCGCTCTTCGTCCCGCTTAAAAAAAAGTATTTAATATTTTTTTGTGATTACGATGTTGGTCCTATAAAAGAAGAAGTTGTTCATTTCAATAGTCTAAATTGTGATTCATCTCTTAACGATGACTACACTTTTATGGTACACGCTAAAGAGTAGTACCTACTCACCAAGCCTTGACATGCCTCTCTCGCTCTCCATCCCATGGTCTTTTCCGAGACGTCTCACAAGAGACATAATAAAAAGAGGTCTCTCAGTCGAGAGTGTACAACCACCTTAAAAGGGTCTTAGGTATGTCAGTGTTCGTTGTTCGTATAAGCAAACGCAGATATTTGATCATATCGGGCGAGGGGTCGAGATGACCCGGAATTTCATCTCCGTGAGAGGTTCCAACTATTCGCCATTTATTTTAGTTTGTTCGATTTCTTATAGCTGAGAAATTGACTCGAATTTGTGCTGGGAATATATTGAGTAGAATAATGTACGGCTTTTATTGTTGTGGTGTGAGTAAGTCGTATACTTTTTTAAAATGGCCGCGATATTGTTTTGTAAATGAACTTGCGTTCGTGTGTAAAGCACGTTAATATTTAAGATTTCACTTTCTATGTGAAGCTTGCTTTGGAAACACAAAAACAAATACGGTTGTTTTTGGGTTACACAGTTTTTTTTTGAGAACACAGATACAAGTTATTGTAAACGTAAGTACCCTATGATTTTGTTACACGTCCTTAAACTGAGCATAATTACATTATATGTAAAAAAAACATGGACCGTTAACTGTTTATAGTTTTAATGAAAACTGTATTTTATTGATATAATAAACACAGACTGTTTTTATTATTTCAATAAGTAATTAAATCCAGTCTATCACTAACCGCAGCAAATAATCACTTTGCACTGTAATCATTATCTGTTTTAAGCATTTATTGAGTAAAATATAGAGGATGTTTTACATCTGCCAAACATAACCTCACCCACATTTAACCTCACCCACATTTTATATCCAAAATTATTTCTATGTAATGATTTTATATTTCGTGTTAGTCAACTTTGTACTTATCCATAAGCCCTATAATGGCGACCTCATCACCCCAAATTATCTCGAAGTGTTCCTTCCATATGAGAGATCGATCGTAAAACTACAGGTTCCTACATACTTTCATGTTCTAGATCGCCCCAGCGTCTATAAAGTGAGATTGGAAAATTCCAATGCGTCAGGTGGACATAACTCACATGCAGGACCGCCGGGAATGAATAATTTACTAAGTTACCAACTTTACTGATACCAAGTATCAGCAACTACCCAATTCCTCTCCCCAAAGAGAAGTTAAAGCAAACACTCCAAATTCATTAATATTGTAATCTAATAAAACGGAAATGTAGACAGACACTAATTTGTTTAACTACTACACCCAAAGTCAGAACATTTTTGCAAGTAAACTCGACCAAAACACCCCGCTACTAGGGTTGTGATGTCAGAAAATTATGTAGGAACGTCAAAGTAGAAACCTCGGCGAGGTAAATATTTGCATGTTCCACAAACGGCCCGGCTTAGACAAAGCGGATGTAGTTCTCACAAGAAACAAAAGACAAAACATTGCAAATGGAAACACCAAGATGGAACGCCAAGGGGTTCGCTGGTTTTAGAACACGCTGTATAGTTCGCCGAACGTTATGAATATTTAGATAATGAGCGAAGTAAGCTTCCCGTAATTCGCCTTTTACGGCTAAAAAGCTTTTTGTTTGGAGTGCGTAGGTAATTTATTTTTATGTGTACGAACTCCTGGTGTATGATACTTTACTTTTATATTCTATAGTTGTACAAGACCCAAATTTGTATAGACTCAGTTTAGTATACGTTTCTAAGCACTTAAAATCGTCTGGTATTCCGTACGCTCGAGCATTAGTCGACGAAGAATGTATAAAATATATTTGGGGCGCCAAGATCGGATGTCGTAAATCGATTGACTATTCAACTAAATTCCCGGCCTTTGGACAAACTATAGCTTAACTGCGTAAATCGAAAGTTCCGCGCACCCTAATCTAGAGCCCCTCACATATTGGTAGAACATTTAGATAATAAACAAAGGGAGTTTGCAAGGCCCTTATTTAAAATGTTCTTGAACGAGTTCGGTAATACGTTTTTACTCGGCCTTGGAGGGTGTTACTTGATTGATTGATCAGAAAAATTAGTTAACGTTTTAATACCATCTCATGACCAGAGATTGGTATAGGAAGAGTTTGTCTGCCTAAATTTCAAGGAAGTAGGGCACACGCACCGTAATAGACACGGTGTGAAACGGTCACTACAGATGCCTTAACATTTTGGAACGAAAATATTCATGTCATTTGACAGCTGTCATTCTTCTGGATTTATCTGTGGTTTATCAGTGCTGCCAACCACCAGATGATAAATGCGTATTCCATTTCCCCGGATATCTGCTTTAAGAATTTTCTTTGTCCATTATTCTACGTAAAGAGTCCTCACATCGTTCCGTATAAAAACTATGTTCGCTGGATCAATACCGATTAGGAAATAGCGAAGAAGAGAGGTTATTATTATGCTGTCATCCACAGACCGCGCCCTGGGCGTCCGCAAATATTTTAAGCTTTATGTTACTTGGGATGAAACAATAGTGAGCGGGAAAAGGGAATTGATTTGTAACCATAAACAAATATTTGAACATAAGTTTTGGCGCGCGGTCAGAATGGCGAATGCTTTGTTGTTGCTGTTTCGCTTTGATCTTTCTTACTTCTTGCTTGACCGACGTTACGTCAATTTAATTGTTGAACTACTATGAAGAATGGAATTGATACAGCATTGTTTTTGTTTAAAAAAAATCCAGGCTAGGATAGGCCTTTTATATCAATAAATATAAATCAAGTAGAAAAATAAGAAATATTTAGAAACAAAATTATAACAAAAGAACTTAGGATAATGTGTTTACCTGTTGTTATTTCTTTTGCCTTTGACAATAATGCATAACACAATATTACAATTTACCTCGGATAACTTTATAAACAAGCTCAAATGAAGTCGATTGTAAGGTGACCCATTTATCAACCCGCTGTGAATTTAATTTACCCTTCCCATCACATTGTTACTCCTAAACGCATTTCAGTTTCCTCTCGGAACAAAAACGAGATTTGCATTTTTTCCGCTTGAAAATTAACAAGGAGAAGAACCGGGTACCCGGTTACAAATACCCGTTATTAATTCGGGTAGCAAAAACTAAAATCAAAAAACAAAAGTAAGTGAGCCAATTTGTCCTAATCTCCCCTAACCGTGAATGCACAAAAAAGACAAATGCCGAGAAATTAGCTGGGTGTTTCAAAATTCGCGGTAGGTAATCCAGCGAGGTCATGTCTCCCCGACATACAGTTTTTGTTATACGGAGCGAGCTTTGTATTCCTGAATAAATTTACATCTTAACAAATGCCCGCTTGGATGCAAGGCCTTTTTGCTATAACAGGGACCCTAATAAGTTCTTAATGGGGAAATGGAACTAAAACAATCACGTTGTGCCCGAACTGAGTTTGGGCACTGTATTTTGGTTAATGTTTCCCATTTATATTTAAGGCTTTTGAGGTAATTTTGTTTATCTTTTAGTCTTTTCTAAGACAGGTTTATATTCATTAGTTGCGAAACTGTTTTATAGATTCACTGAGGTCTTAGAAAGTAAATGGTAGGTGGAAGGAACAAGGTGAGTTTTGAGAGGGCTCATTTGATGATTATACCACGATAAAAAAAAACCGTGTTTCTCTGATAGAAAGTAAAAATAATATTACGGTTGAAAAATTAGCCCTGGCGTAATAAACCGAATTCATGAAAAACTTTATTCGGACTGGTCGAAAAGAACATTATTTTTCGCTTAGTAACTATTAAAGCAGAACAAATTATTATGGTCATTTCCGCAGAGTGAAAATTTACCTTTTGGCAATGCACCAGATTACTCGGCAACGAGAATGTTTTCGCGGCCAATTCTTTTACGTTAAGTCAAAAGGTTTCATAAGTAAATCCTTACTTATTTGTTTGAGCAAACATTTTGAGGAATAGGGGGAAAAATTACGCACTTACTATGCCAAATATATGTAAATCGGATACTTTTGACTATCTGCACTAATGGTAAATGAAGTAATGTTGTAAAGTTTTTAGTTATTGGTCGTTTTTATTAATTGAATGTTTTTTTTTGTAACCTACGGCATATAAATATTCGCTTTTTGCACTTCTTTACATTAACTTTAAATGTTTGACATACTCCGTCCCGTTAATTTCGTAAAAAGGAGTAAGTACAAAGTTTTCCCGTCACGTCACTTTGTGACATATAGATTTTAACTATTAAAATAGAAAGAATTGAGGTTATGGGTGTGTTTCGCAACTAACCCATTTGTTTGGCACAACTCTTTTCGTGAGCATGCAGGCGGCGAGTAAAGGGCACCTCGCTGTCCGACAATGGACCATGCCCGGGTCGACGGCGCGTCGTGTTCCACGCGCGCCTCAAAGAGCGTCAGCATAATGACGGGGCCTCCTCTCAGAGTGCCAAAGCCTGCCGGGGTCGCAGGACTCATTCCATCATCGTGACCCCGGAACATTAAGGGCTATTGAAGGCCATCGTGGATTTTAGTCAGTACAAGTCTGACAGTCCCTCCCGCCCTGCCCGGGGTGGGAGGAATCATTTGATGATTTTACCACGTAAAAGAAAAAAAAAACCAAACTCTTTTGCTTTGCATACAACATACATACAGCAAATAGTATACAGGAAAGCCCGTTCGAAAATTGCCGTTAAGGTTACAGGCGCATTATTTTGTTTCTTTTATAACCACTGCTCTCAAAACGGTGAGGAAACTGGCATGTCTTAGAACGAAAAATTCGAAGACATGTGGCATCTGCCAACTCACACTGGGCCCGCGTAGAATATTTATAGCTCACTCCCTCTTACAGAGAGGAGGCCTGTGTCCCAATAGCGGGAACTTTATAAACTGCTGATGATACCCAATTATTTTACTGACTGTACTTCCTCAGATAAGCTCAACCAATCTCGAAATTACATTATTACAATTTATGTGATACAGACAGAAGCCCGATACATGCTTTGAGTATATGTAAGCTAATTGATATTATAGCATAAACAGTTTCAATTTAATTCATATCAAATATCAAACAAGGAGCAACTCAATATTGTAGCAAATTAACCTTGCCATACATTACTGTGTATAAAGGTGGGAGGGTAAAGTCGAAGACGCGCACGTGTTTACATTACAAACAAAGGGTCTGGCCCAAAGTTGTTCCGTCGTTATTATGTGTAAAGGAACACTGAATTTTATCGATATTATTTGTAGTAATTAAATCTTTGAAATCGAAAAGAAATCTGTACGTCTGTCTGTTTACTTTAAACACTAAAACGACTGCACAGATTTCGATGAAATATGGCACATGGGATACAATTTATCCTGGTGGTATTTCCACGTTGCAAAGCCTGTGCCAAAAAGTATTTTCTTATCAAACTTATTATTATTACTTAAATATTTCGATAGTATTGAAAATGATTTAATGGTGATGACAATTTTTTTTGATAATTTATTGTACTGGAATTTGTCGTTTTTAGTAAGCACAGGATGAAAAATACAACGAAACTGGAAATATTATAGCAGTTATGAAAATCTTTGAACCGAAATGGTGCTGCATAAGCTAATTAAAAAAATACTGACCAAAAATAACATCGCGAAAAAATACGAGATAATTGGCAGAGCTATGCCGAGGGCTAGTATCAATCAATTTAAATGTGTCGAGAAATAGTAACGTTCATAAAATGTGGAAAATTTTAGTTTTTCTTTTTATTAAAAATTTCGATATGATCCCGATTAAATTATTGGTATAGTTAAATCACTTCATGCAACAATAAATCGCAAACGCTGAAAATGATCAATTTGTCGTAAATACTGAACTAATAGTAATTTAAATGACTAGTGATCAACGTCACCTAGAATTCATATTTCTATTCCAATTTATTTCATCAAGGAATAGTAGATTACGCACCAAGGGAGTAAAGCATTCCTTACGTCACGGGCGTATTGAATTCCGAAGCGACACTAAGGATTCTGGGGGTGAACCTCCGTAGCGCAGCGAGGGCGCGATTCTTTACTTAATTCCCTCGTTTCACTCGGGATTCAAGTTAGCCCAAGACAAGGCAGCTTTACTGCCGATGAGCGTACTCTGCTTTTCACACCAGGAAATAAATTCGATTTTTGAAATTTGATGTGGTACGACAACCATCGAACGTGAAGTTGGCACCACTACAAGCGATCAGCTGTTGCAGCCAGCGGCCGCCATTACTGATACAACTTCTTGGTGAAAGTTTTCATACTGTTTTACTTGATGTTCCAAATTCAAATCACATTATTCCCACGGAAATTTATTAAATAGTTATGATTAGGAAAAAAATCTTTCACCAGTCCTACTTTCAAAATAACCTACATTTCTAACGTAACGTTTTATTATTTAATTAATTCCTACCACAAACCTTTATTTAGCAAACAAAATATTATCTAAAATTTAATTAACTATAACACAAAATCAAAACCCTTATCACATCTCTCTTATTTATGGCGTCACGAAAGGAAAATCATCTAAATCCACTAAGCTATAATCATAATCTTTGATCTGTCCATCCACTTGAAGACTAGTCTGCATAGTCAAGATCTATGTCCGTCACAATAACGGAAAAACCGTTATTAAATCGAAGGACATTTATACAACGTGTAACGTTAAAAGCGCAAAACCTCTCGTGGGGTAACTCAGCCTATGTTACTGAACAATGTTTGTTCTAAAACTTTTAGAAAATCGAAAAAAAAAAAATGGTTTTTCATACAAAATGAGAAATTGATCGAGCCGATCAGTATGAATTTTTTTTACACGTAGTTTTTACATTAGTTACACGTTGTATAAACATTAAAAGACTATTACCGCTAAAATCATCGGGAAATGCCGTTAGTGTGGCCCGGCTGTAACAGGTAACCTTCTAGCCGTGACCACAGCAATGTTTAAGGGTTAACCAAATTATGAGTTGATTACACCTTAATAAATATATTGACATTTTCACTTACGATAAAGAAATTAGAGTAGTGGTTGTGATACGGGAGACAGGTACGATCAGTGGTTTCCTCTCAAGTGATAATTGAGATGTAGATTATTAAAGATTCGTCGATGACAGCTGCTGTTTCATTGGCGGGATAAGCAATGGTTAGGGCTCCAAACATGTCGAAAAAATATTTGCATTTAGTCATTTCCTCCCAACTGAAAACTTTGTGATTAAAGCTCACTAAATATAACGATGAAAAAAACACAAACAGGTGATTATATCATGGCGGTAAACACGTCTATAACTAGTCTCTGGAACGTGATATTTGGTAAGCTTGAGAGAAAATTGGTTAAGTAAATCTTGCATTAGCTCCCCTGCTATTGGTGCATACGGTATTAAAAAAAATGCAATTATTTCAAAACTTTTGACAATTAATTTATTTTATTTTAGACATTTTAGATGAATTTGCTCTAGACATGATCTGGGGTGACAGAGATAAAGTCGACGATAGAGCAAGCTTACCCAAAAGAAAGAAGAACTGTTCTTTGTAACTTGGAAGATATTAGGATTACAATTATGCGTTCGGAAATACAGACAAAGGTAGAGATTTCTACTCCTCTGTTGAGATAGTATTAAAAACTTTTGGAAATTGCAATTGGTGGAATAGCAAAAAGAGAGGGATAACATACAGTGCGTCTAGAAATGTTCTTGAGTTATTACGTATTTTCTTTTGTTTTTTGATAGTTTTATTACAAGTTCATGTTAGATTTACTTGAGCATTCGTTGCGAGTGAGTTATAATAAAGAAATTGTAATATAATAACTTTACCATAATAATTTATTTACAAAATAAGTGGAGTTATTTTTACTAGAACTACACAAACACATGCCATTATGCTTTTAAAAGAACACTGGAGTGCCTCCATTATTAATAATGGCTGCCAATTACTTATTTATATGTTGAATTTATAAAATGTAGGTCACCGATACGAAAGAAATACTCCGACATCGTGTTGGATTTTTCTTCATTCAATAAACTTCTTAGTGAAACGTATTATCTAATCAATCTTTGTATACATGTTGTTACGGTAAATAGAATTAATATGGTTATTATTAATTATAAACAGTACGGTAAATATTAATGCTTACTTCAGGATTTAGTAAATATGACGAAAACTGTGAAATTTATCACTTTTACTAGTTTTTATTGATAATTCGCTCCTCCCACCGAATAATATCGTAATCGAAAAATTCAAATTTTACAGGAAAAATAAAACAGTGGTTTTTTATGATTATTGTAAAGATTGTCCAACCTAAGAGAATGATTTATATAACAAATGAAAGGTAATTTTTTATAGAATCATTCTGAATAAACGTATTTATTTTTTATTATATCAGGACCAAGTTATTAAAGAAAATATATTTTACTGGATACGTTAGAAAAACATTTTTTCGTAACAAAACATTACGATATTATTCGCGTAAAAACAAAAATATAGCGTGCACAATAATAGTGTACTACAATGTTATTCGTTGAACAAAGACATCCAAACATAAACGCTAATTGACTGTAACTGGGATTTTCGCCGATATAATATGTATTCCATTTTGAATTATTGTTCTAATACTATTTTATTCTTCAATTGCCTGTTAAGTAATATCCATTATTAGAAATTTAACTTTCAATAAAACTATGGGTTTCTCATAAAAGAAAACCCATCATCATCATCAGCTGGAAGACGTCCACTGTTGAACATAGATCTCCCCCTTCGACTGCTACGCCGAACGACAATTCGCCACTTGGGATCCATCGGTTGCCAGTTCTACGAGCGATGTGGCCTGTCCATTGCCACTTCAACTTGTAAATTTTAAGAGCTATGTCGGTGACTCTGGTTCTTCGCCGAATATCCGTGTTCCGAATTTTATACCGCAAAGAAACTTCAAGCATAGCTCTTTCCATTGCTCGTTGAGTAACTCTTAGTCTCTGTAAAAGGCCAGCAGTCAAAGACCACGTTTCAGAGCCATATGTAATCATTGGCAACACACACTGGTCAAACACCCTCGTCTTGAGACACTGTGGGATTCTCGATGAGAAGATATCACGTAGCTTCCCAAACGCTGCCCATCCAAGTTGTATTGTTCAGGCGACCTCTTTATCGAAGTTGGACCTACCTGTCTGAACAATCTGTCCAGATAGGTAGGTCATTGGTAATTATACTGGTCTACAACTTCGAGCCCCAACCGATACGGGTGTCACATTCGACGTGACTTTCGTCTTGTTCATGTTCATTTTAAGGCCGACCCGTTGGGAAACGATACTGAGGTCGCTGAGCATTGCGTTGAGGTGATCCAACAATTCTGTCATGATGAAGGTGAGTGATGTATAATGTATTCCGTTCCATTCCAAGAGCTTGAAAACGTCCTCCAACGCGTTCATGAACAGTTTCGGAGAAATAACGTCTCCCTGTCTCACGCCTTTCTGCAATAGGGTTGTTTTCGTGTGGACATTTTTTTTTTTTTTTTTTTTTTTTTTTTTTTTTTTTTTTTTTTTTTTTTTTTTTTTTTTTTTTTGGTGGTAAAATCATCAAATGAGTCCTCCCGCCCTGGGTGGGGCCGAAGGGACTGTCAGACTCTTACTGACTGAAATCCACCCGTGTTCCTTCGGATGCCCTGTACGTTCCGGGGCCGCGGTAACCTGGGTTAAGAAAAAACCCGCGACCCCAGCAGGCATTTGGCGCGAAACACGACGCGCCACCAACCCGGGCTTGGTCCTCGGTCGGACGGCGAGCCACCCATTACTCACCGTCCGCAAGCCCGCTCCGCCGCTGTGCCCTCTGCTGATCAGAGGGACACGCGTTGGAGCGTCCACACGACAGGCTATTCGCATACGGGCAAAGAGACTCCTTAAAGAAGAGTTTTTGCCCGCATCCCAGGGTGCACCGGCCCGAAAAACTGGTCTTCCCCCCGGACGTATCCGAGAGGGAACTCCAGTCCACGGGCGCACGTGGAGGTTTCCTGCCTTAGCACCCCGGATGGACATGGTGGCGTTTCTATACAAACACTTTAACTTCGATATACCTATAGTCGATAATTATGACATCTTTGGAGGGACTGCAATACTGCCCAGGTTTTGATTGAAAGGAAGGCTATTTCATATTCCACAAAAGCTAAATATAATGGCCGAATATACTCATCTGTCTACTGTATAACCTGGCGTAGCGTGTGTATGTGGTCTATGGTACTAAAACCATTTCGGAAACCGGCTCGTTCGGGAGGCTGGAAGTCATCAAACCAGCGTTCGAGACGGTTCGTAATGACTTTTGAGAACAGCTTGCATACAAAAAAAACCTCTCAATCTGTCTCAGGATCTCCGGTTTCGTCGAAATGATGCTGCCGTCGTTAATCTTCAGCTTTGTCATTTGGCTTTGCCCAATAGACGAATTCTTCGCGAAGACTTTTGAGCCCTGGTTCCGCTCGATTGCCTCTTTGATCCGTGACATACTATAGACATGCAGGTCACGTCGTCGCATTGATTTAGAGATTCGACTATTGTTAATCCCGTCCACAGTTTTGCATTCGGTCAGGCACTGGAAGCCATTGTGCGGTTCGAGTTGAAAGACGTCTTCGGGGTTCTGGATGTGGGCAGAACCAGGTCGAAGCGTGGACTTTACCAGGCGAGACCTTTCAGCACCTTTCAAGATCGCTATAGGTTTTTACATTGGCGATCACAGAGACATCACTGAATATTCGCTTCTTGGTCGTCATGATGAAGTTGATCTCATTTCTGGTAGTACCATCGGGGCTCATTCACCTCCTGGATGGCCCCTTCTGGAAGTAGGACTTCATGAAGTTAAAAATAAGTTGTTCTTGAAGTTCTTCTTTTGCCAAGAAGTCGAGCAGTCGCTGACCCCTATGGTTTCGCTGCCCATACCCAAATGCCAACCACTCACAACTCATTGCCATTCGGTGAGCACATCTTCGCGTTGAAGTCCCCCATAACATCGGTGAAGTATGATTCGGAGGTATGTATGGCCTCGAATATCGTCTCATACAATGCCTCTACTACATCATCAGAATTTGTCGAGATCGGCATCTACCTGTATGACCATCAACGGATATCGGTTGATTATTCTGAGAATAAGGTATGCTACCCTGCTCGAAACACGGTCGACTTTCATAAAGTTGTTGATGAGGGACCTGCGGACGAGAAATCCAACACCAACCTGGTATTTACGGTAGAAGAGCATGTTGCCGAAATCTAGAACTATCATATCTTGACCCTCTCTTCGGATTTCAGATAATCCCAAGATATCCCAGCGCATTTTGATCAATTCTTCCTCCAGCTCGATAATCTTATCATCGGTCCTCAGTGTCCGGATGTTGTGTTATGCCAGGGCCAAAGTCCTATGGGGTGGTATGCCACATACTCGGCTTTCTTTATCATAAGAAAAAAAGAAAGCGATGCGAATGCTTGTGGCTCGTGTTAATAGTTAATACAGCAATCGTAGATTGAGTGTAGATATCACCTCGGTATACTATTGCAAAAGTAATTGCATTTTTTTTTTAAATACATAATTATATAGTAACCAGTATTAACCATAGTTTCGAAATAAAATCTCTACAGGAATAGTATTGTTTAAAAACTTTACTATAAAACGAGTTTGCTGTTCTTACTCGAATAATATCGTTATCGTAACATACTGAAATTCTTATTAAGAGTGCTATCCGTAATCAATAGAAGCGAGGTTATTCGCGTAAATAAGTACAATAAAAATGTAACGGAATATTAGGGCTATGGTTAATAAAAAAATACTAATTTGGAATGTACTCTAAGAAAAAATGTGAAAAAAATTGACAATGTGTAAGAGGGTACGTACATGATGAATATGCAATAAAACGCAAAGTATCGTTATATCACATTACGATATTATTCGGTGGGAGGAGCGAATTGACCATGTGGTGTAGGTAGTGGTATTAAAACAAAAAAGAAACAATCTATGTTGATCAATCCTGGCTCTGAATACACTTCTTCCATTACACCTACTAAGGTAGCCAAAATAGTTAGACGAAGCCCCGTGTCGCGGGGCTCCATTTTCTGCGTGCAAGGTTAAAAAGAACCTAACAAGAAGGGGACGACGTGGTCTTTCATTCTTATCCCATTTCAACCTAATCTATCTGTGTTCGGGTGCCCCAAGTTCCGAGCTCGGTTGGCTCGCTTTTGTATCCTTAAGTCAAATTACTGATTTCCATCAATCAACAGAGCTCAAATTATTAATAATAACCGGTAAAAGTCAAAATAATTAAAATAAGAATATTTTTTTGTAATAATTTTTCATTAATCACACTTACCGTAACATAATATGATGTACTTGAACACGTAACTATACGTGCATACACGCGCGTGAAGCGATAGACGCGTGCCACTATATAATTACTATGCAAATAGCAAACTTGCATTCTATACCTTTGATTTGTGAAAAAATTAAAGGCATGCAAATCTTTTGCATACATTGATCAAATAAAAGTAAGAACAAACGGTAATACCAACTACAGGCACAGAAGTATGCAAGCATTTATGATTGCACCACAAAAATCTTTAGTTGAAGATATCTTGGATGCCATGCTAGCAATTGGCATACTACAATGCAAGTTACTGGCAAGTTTATTCCCGGCTTAGATTCCCCTTGAGTTAAGATCCTTTCATAATATTCTCGAATAATATGAAATAGGATTGCGTAGCTAAGTATTGTCTGCGGAGCGTCAAAAGAAGGGTGCCTCATAAATATTCAATTCAGTTTCAAGCCTGAAAAGTCATCGTTAAGTCTATTTCCGATAAAACGCTGAAGCGCTTTCACCTCTAATGGTGATTCCATTTTGGCCCACCTGACTCGTGAAAAAAATATTAAAAGTTATTTCGGAACTTTGTAGAAAGGCCGACTTAGTTCTTTTTTTACGATGTCAAAATGATAGAATAAAAATTATAGTGGAAATTGGCGTTTTCAGATTCAGTTAAAATATACTTTTTCGTTAATGGCAGTAATATATTTTCAAATAAACTGTAATACATCCATAAAATCTATGATTAGGGCGATTATAACACAACGATAAATCAGAAACCATAGGTAAATACAATAAATATTTAGTTAACATGGTAAATTTTCCCATTTGAAGTTCTAAAGATAGTGTAACCGTATGGTTACACTTTGAAAAATTGCCACTAAAATCTGCCTTCACTAAGCTAAAATATGTGTCATCCACACTCTGTCTACACATTTATGCTACTTACTTGTCACCCACCAAATTCAACTGTTACTCGTTATACCATTTCCCCGTCCTTTCAAAAGACCATTACATACAATCCACCCCAAAATGTCCTTCATAACTTGTCATTTCTGAACCACCACGTGCGACATGTTCATTTAATTTTTATCAACGGTCACGGGGATAACTAATCAACCGAGTAGTATTACTCCATTCTCCCCTTGCGGATTGTGAAATTATTTAGTTACAAGGGAGCGGGAACAACGGATTTTGATACTAAGGGTCGCCCAAGGGACCATATGATATCCAACCGTGTGTAAATATTACAAGATTTTGAAATATAGACATGTATTTTCATGAAGGAAACTAGCGCCATTACGGTTGGATTGGAATTATTTAATTTTATATCTGTATTGTGTGTTTTATTTCGCTGCCTTTCTTTTACGCCAGGAAGATTTTAAAGGTAAGAGAAAATATTATATTATATTTGTGTATATTATTTATTATTTTGTTATTGCGTATGATACCATTTTAGCTCATTAAAGAATGTTATTGTTGGTTATTTTTCTATTCAAACCGATTATTGTATGAACTAATGATTGATGAATAAAGTATGAGTTACTACTGACCTACATACAAGGTCGATACAGTCTAATTTTACTTGAAGTAGGCCGGGTTTTCATTCGACAGAAAAAATACACTGAGAAGTTTTCGTGCTGAAAACCTAAAACGCAATTAAAACAAGGCAAAGTAATAAATCACTCATAAAATAGACTTTATTAGACGCTTTTACGCGTCAATTTAAATAAATTATCGACTAACGACGTTTTGGTAATGGCAGTTAACGAGTTGACGAGCTGTTGTAAGTACCTAATGGTATTATGTATACCACTGATTTAATAACGCTTCACGTGTATACTTTGTGTGTATAAAATGTATTTCTAGAGCACATTTTCGACACAGATATACCTTTAGATTTTATTTGGGCACGATTCAGTATAGAAAACGTTCTGAAAAAGAAATGTTCATACACAAATGTTTTAGTTAGATTTTTACAGGTAATCTTGTGAATATTTCATCAACATGCGGTCCCCATTTACTTTATGTCTTGAAAACGTCAAATACGTGATAAGGTCTCAGGATCAATTTACGTATTTCAGTGTTATTGACAAGAAACAACGTATTTCATAGTTTTTCTAGGTCATAAGAAAATATAAGTATTTTAAGACAAAGGCAGTCGGCAGTAGGGCTATTACACCAAATATCCTGCCTGTATAACTAATAGTGCTGATCAGCGAATTGCTTCATTTGACCTGATGATATTAATAAAATAAATTCAAAATCCTTACAATTAAACATTCCAAATTAAACTAAACAAAAGCCAACAACAAACGTTGCTCTAAACAAGCAGGATAATACACTAAAACCGACAAATATATTTTACTTAGAGGATGTAATTATTCCAACGAACGTTCGCTCCAGGGTAGCTACATTGTTTGCTCTTCAACACATAAAAGGAACGTTCCTTTAGTGTCAATCATTACAGTCAGCTCCCTAAACAGACGTATATTACATTTAGAAGGAACCTTTCGTTTGATATTGTGTGCTAAGAGATTGTTTAGGTACAGAATTATAAAGTGGTTAAGACATGGCATAGAATGGTGATGAATGAGGGGGATAACCAAAGTGAGAACGTTTGTATGCCGCGTTCATTTAGTTTGGTGATCGCGAATGCGTGGTTAAATCGACAGAGCTCGTCTTCAGTTTTTCGAACAAGAGTGACATTATTGACAGGCCTGTTGGTCTTGTGGTTAGTGAACCCGACTGCTATTCCGGAGATCGTGGGTTCGATTCCCACCCAGGAAATGTTTGTGTAATGAGCACGTTCATTTATTCTATGTCTGAGTGTAATTTTATCTATAATATTTATGTATTTAGAAATATATAAGTATGTTTATCAGTTGTCTAGTACCTATAACACAAGCTCTGCTTAGCTTGGGACTAGATGGCGTTGTGTGATAGTTCTGGAATATTATTATTGGTCAATGATTTAGGTACGTATCAATGTGTTCAGTTGAGTTTCGAATACAATAGAAAATTTAGTTTTCTACCAGTTTTCAGAAAAAAATTAGTTATACAAACGTGACTATTCGCAAAATCGTTTGCTTTAGTTAGGACCTAGGTTTGAAAAAATGTTCGTAAAAGAATACAAATGAAAAAACATCACCGATGACAGACGGCTGTATTGTGGAAACTTATAAAAGAACAAAAGTGTGAAGTATCATTTATTAAACAAATTGATAGGTACGAACAGTAAAAAGCTACTGAATATTAATCGTTTGAAGCGCGACCATTGGTTTTTTTAATAACAACCTTACAGAAATAAGAATAAGGATCGAATTGATTTGCTTAAGAGGTTCGTGATCTGAGAGTTTTGGCTCAGGAAACATACCGGGGTATGTAGGTCAACAACTTGAAGGGAGAGGCAGTGGGTAATTGGAACGTAAGCCATGTGAACCTTCGATTTTCCGTAAAATCAGTCGAATCGGTATTGATGTTGTAACGCCTTCGCTCCTTAGCCCTCAAAGGGAACAGTAAACTTTGCACAAGTATGCAAAATATAAATAATAATGATGTGTTCGAATGAGGTGAGATAGGCAGTCGCCACATATAAAAGTATTCAGTAACATCCGGCCATAATGGAATCCGACCCTAACATAGTTGGGAAAAGGCTAGGTAAATAATGTGATTTATTCGTAGTGTAGAGTGTATCGAAGTAATGAGCTTCAACAGTGATCCTATTCCATATTCCAGTTTTTTTGCCAAGAGCATGAACCCGTAGTAACACGATCTCTATATCCTGGAGTTTTTTCCTTCTATTATCAGTTCGGGGTTCAAAAATCGACCCTGATTCACTAATGTGATGAACTTTTTCCGATGTAAGCCTTAATTGAAGGTTCGAGGTTGATAGGAAAAGGAGATAATATTACGGATTTTCTCTCGGCACTGATTTTCTGGCCAATCCTGAATTCTCTTAATAAAGCAATTTATTTTCCCCTTTTAAAGAGTAAAGAGATTAGAAATTAGCTGCTAATTTTCTTAAAAGACTAATTCAATCTGAAGACTGTATTTTCTTGTGAGTTTGAGAGCTAATTTTTAACTTAACTATCTTGCTTATTTCATAATTTGTGTGGAAATAAAAAATTATAGTCAGCAAGCGAGCAAGATAACGAAGCGTGGAACGTGGCTCGTGGCTCAGGTGCTCGTTTTAAGCATAATTAGAGGCTCCGCGAAGTGGAAGTTTTCGACAGCATTTTCAGCTACATTTCCCATTATGAGTTCATGAATATCAATTAAAGTTTACGACTTTAATTGGCTTTCTACCGATATTTTAATGCTATTTGCATGTTGTGGGAACATTAAATTATTCGACTACTAACCGTACGTAATTGGGTTTTGTGCGTTTTCCAATGCCGGAATTACTTTGCGTTTTATTGAAAAATGTTTGTAGTTTTCGTTGTTCGATGAGTTTATGGAATAGCGTGTGTTTCAGTGTTTGTTTGCAGCCCGACCCTATTATTATGATGTTATGGTTGGTATTCTAAGGGCCTATAAAAGAGAGTAACAATTTGTGATGTCATGCGGACTCATACACTACTATGTTTGTCTAGTTTATTTTTTGGTCGTCAATTCTTCTTATATAACCTTACAGCTAAAATGAGTGAAAAATGTTATTTTTTTCCTGATGTAGAATTAAATAAGTATCATTTGCAGAATTTCCATGAATAGGTATAAAATAACATATTTAAACGAAAGGAATAAGTATTTGTCTGTTATACAAATGGTTGTGTATGAATGTGAGTTTACATTTTTATAAATGCATCCAACACGGGGGTACTTTTAGTGTGGGAAGATATTTAAATCAAAATGACAAACAAAAAAACAGAGCATCATTATCCGTAGTTCACGAACCGCAGTTTTTATTCTGCAATAATTTGTCTTCAGTATCTAAAGCAAAAGTATTACTATCGACTCCTTACACTATATTCCAATTCCTCCACCTAAATAGCATTGTTAATCAATTAAAAACCGATTTTACCTACATTTAAATAAAGCCTACATTGGAAGTAAACAACGACCCGCTCACTAATTGAAGTTGCCAACAAAATTAAGTCAATTTAACTTCATTACGGTGTCATAGTATTTCGTTAGTCATTAATAATGCATCGTGCAATTATAGTCAAGTTCGTAAACTATTTAGGAGTTTCGCGTAGTTCAAGTTATTTGTAATGGAATTTTCGGTAGGTAATGTGTTTGTTCGTAAGACTTTGAACGTACATAGCCTTGTGTAGTTCGAAATTCGATGTTATTTATTCAATTTGGGCTTAGAATTTGTTGTTTTTGAAGGTCAAAATTAAGACTTGAGAAAGTTAACTTGTCAATCTTCAGTTATGTGGATTGTTGTTCAAAATTAACTAAATATTGATGAATTAAATACTTAACAATACTATATATTTACTAGCTGACCCGGCAAACGTTGTTTTGCCATATAAATTATTTTAACACTTAGGGGTATGAAAAATAGATGTTGGCCGATTCTCATAGATACCGGATAAGCACAAAAAATTTCATCAAAATCGGTCGAGCCGTTTCGGAGGAGGATGGCAACGAAAACTGTGACACGAGAATTTTATATACTAGATATTATTATTGTTTTAACAATATTTTTATATTCGCTTCTTGGTAAGTTTCCAGAGTTGAATGACATTAAAAATCGGACGTACCTCCTTTTCAATACCCCGTATCAATAAATTTTAATATTCACCTTTCTTCTATATTCTTTCCAATTTCTTCCTAAAAATTTAATCGTTTTCTAGAAACTCATCAATCTTTCATTCACCACTATAATATTACCTTACATTCCTATAAAATATGAGACGATCTAGGGTAGGAACGCTCTGACCTAGTCCCTGCTTTAGAACTCGCTTATCAAATAGCTCGAATACCTATTGATTCCTCGACAGCGTTGTTGGCTAGTTCAGAACTTTATATACTTGAGTACCTACATAAGTATTATGTACATAATCAATAGTAGGTCACGGTATAAAATGCTTTGAATTGATGCTTTATGAAAGAAATAAGGCAAGGCTAAGTGACAGGTGACGTTCTGTAGTTTCTAGCTTTGGGAAAAGGGCGTGAGTTTACCTATGTCATGATGTATCGGGCATGCGGGCGGTGAGTAATGACTGGTGAGTAATCGACTCGCTGTCCGACTATGGACCATGCCACGGGTCGACGCGCGCCTCAAAGAGTGCCAGCATTGTGACGGGCCTTTTAGAATTTCTAAATAAAATTTAGAAATCTTATTTCTCAATAAATCCCGTAATCTAAAAAGCCTGCCGGGGTCGCGACACTCACGAAATACTCTGACCCCGGAACGTAAAGGGCTATTGAAGGACACAGTGGATTTCAGTCAGTACGAGTCTGACCGTCTCTCCTGCTCTGCCCTGGGTCACGGACTCATCAAATGGATGATTCTATCACGCAAAAAAAAGGTCATGTATGTATATTAAAATTACTCTACTTTGGCTTTGGCTTAGCGCCTCAATTCAATCAGCTTATAAGCATAAGCTGGATATAGGCAGCTTTCAAGTTGTGCCTTAACCAGTTTTCCGCTTTCCACGACTGGTTTTCATTCGCCACGAAAAGTGTGTTGCGAACTGGCAACATCAATGAGAGCGGTTTGGCAACGTTGTTCTAAAAATAAAAGATATTTTTGATAAATGTTAACAAAGTCTCAAATATGTTTTTTTCTTTTTCTGAAAACTAATTTTCCTTCTACAAAAGTGAGCACTACGTCATATTTTTTCGAACATTCATGTTATGAATTGGAGAGTGGTATTTAAATCAATTTGACGAAGAGAAATCCCTTTATTCACAAAAATTTTGCTGATATAGCTGTTTTTATTAATCATTAAGCGAGTTTCATTAAGTCAACAATTAATTAAAAGTCTAATTTACCTTTTCTCTGTTCATTGAAACGCGTGATTTGAATTAAAATATCTTGAAAAGCGATGTTTTTCGGTAGATCGTAACAGAAGTTTCTAAATAATTAAATAACATCAAACAGAATAATTATTTCCTTGAGTTTGATGTGTGAAAGTATTGTAAAGATATTTTTTTGAAGTTTGTGTATTTTTAGGTCTTCACACCAATTAATAAGACGACGTCGTCGACGGACGTCGCAAGACGATCTCTGGCAACCGTAGGCGTGGGCATGCAGGCGGCGAGTAAAGGGCAACTCGTTGTCCGACCATGGACTATGCCCGGGTCGACGGCGCGTCGTGTTCCACGCGCGCCTCAAACAGCGTCAGCATAATGACGGGGCCGGGTCTCACAGGGGCAAAGCCTGCCGGGGTAGCGGGACTTATTCCATTACCGTGACCCCGGAACATAAAGGGCTATTGAAGGACACCGTGGATTTTAGTCAGTACAAGTCTGACAGTCCCTCCCGCCCTGCCCGGGGAGGGAGGACTCATTTGAGGATTTTACCACGCAAAAAAAAAAGTTATAAGTTTTAATACGCAACGAAAGATTAAGATAAAAATTTAACTGCTACTGTTACTCGTCAACAGGGTACCTTACGGTGTAACAGGGGCCTATTACGTAATCTATTTTGTCTTCGCAAACGGTGGATCTGGGACTTTTAAAGGCGAACGCCCCTTATTTAGACAGGAAAGAGGGAGAATATTTTTAGCGAACTCGTACGGAATAAGGACGTTTTTTATATTATGTTCATGCAGAAACGAGAGATTTGGATTTAAGATGTAATTTCACGTATATTTAGATGTTTGTTAAGATTAGGTAAGAAACGGCGTTGATTTATGGTGATTTATTTAGGTGTGTTGATTTGAGAATAAGGAAAATGTGGAGTTTGACAAAAAAGATAATTTCATTGCGAAGCACAGAATGTAGCAGTTGATTAACCATCAGAGAAGCTGCACATAATTCAAGAGCTAAGCGAAAGAAGCACCTATGAAATTATCATCTTGGAAAAAATGATCTTAAAATATCAGCTGATTCTACTATTTATCGAAAATAAACGTATAATTATAATCCTCCTGATAAAATAATGATACCAGATAGAAAATTAAAACTATAGTTTTGAAAACAATATCATAACAATACCTAAGCTTCACATACACTATTTAAACACTAATTAATAGTTAAGGTAGACACAGATGTTAGGCCTAAGTAAACAGTCCCTAGCAACGCACATCCCTATGTCTCAAATAGCTACACATTACATTAATCCCAGGCAGTACGTTCCCAGTCCCCTAACACAACGTTAGCTACGTTTTGCTCATCATTTATCTGGCTTTCAGTAAACAATCCGAAGCCAGGCCTTTAGTCCCGGTAATTGAAGGATCTCTTATTTGTAACAATAAAACACAATTGGGTACTATGTTTTATACATGTCAGAATCTGCCGTTCTTCTTTATCAAGAAATATTGTCGCTTTATTATATAAAACTAACGTTATATTTTTATACCTCTTATAAGAACACAGTTTTATACTTAAACACGGTATTCGCTTTGTTATACCTTTCATTTACATGAAGGAAATAAAAGCTAAAATAAAAAACATCCAATCGTATTTTTGTGAGGGAAGAGAGACGTAAGTAAGAACGGTTTTAGACGTGAATAATTATTATTTCTAGGAGGGGGTTTCTTGCTTCGAAATCCGGGGGTTTTGCTATCAATAAAGCCTGTGAGAGCAAGCCAGAGTGCCGCCAAACGCTCCATCTTCGGGATTAGAGCGCGACAAGGATTCTTGCGGCGTTTAAATTGAGATGCCGATCTTTACTATAATCGCTGCTCAGTCGACGCGTTTATACGGAGATTTAGGTCGCGTTCACAATAAACTAATACTCAACTGTAGACATATGATTGTCAAGTTTTGAATATATTGAAGTACAATTTCGAAAGCTATCGCAGTGACAAAGTTGCCCAATTGGTGTGGCAGGCTGCAGCAATATGACGTTAAGGGCAAGCGGAACGCAAATGGTAACAGTTTAGGGCTCCTGCACACGATGCCGCCACCGCGCCGTCGCCGCACCGACGCCGCACAACTACACTGTACATACGAGTCGCGCGAAGACCGCCACCGCGCCGCCGCCGCGCAGCCACTGCGCGCGTTCCCAGTTATTTCGTTATCCTGATTCATTCCATTGCCGGTCGCGTATGAACATGCACGTGCATAACTTTTCAAGAAATTATCATGAAAAGTTTTGATTACGAAACGTTTATAAGTTTAGTGGAGGACAGAGAAGTTTTATGATAATTTCTTAAAAAGTTATGCAAGTGCATGTTCATACGCGGCCGGCAATGGAATGAATCAGGATAATGAAATAACTGGGAACGCGCGCGGTGGCGGAGCGGCGGCGGCGCGGCGTCGGCGCGGTGGCGGCGCGGTGGCGGTCTTCGCGCGACTCGTATGTACAGTGTAGATGTGCGGCGTCGGCGCGGTGGCGGCATCGTGTGCAGGAGCGCTAAGAACAGGGTAGATTTTTTGTCATTAAGAGTCTGACAGTCACTACACTCCACCCAGGGCGGGGGGGACTCATTTGTTGTTCACATGAGTTTAACACTTCTTACAAAAGAAAAACTGCAGCATTTCTAAAAATAGGTTCGTCGATGACGTTGTAGTTTTAATAGAAAGAGTTAATGCACACATTGAAAGCATGGCGGCCCAGGAATTATTCGTATTAATAGTGATGAGTGATGATCTGTGCCCCTAGCACGAGTTTTCACTATTTTACTTTCCAGTATTAACAGCGTTTCTTGTATGGAAAAATGGAACAGCGCCTCTGGTGCGCGAAGAAGGAACTATTTTTTTCCTTGAAAATTGTCAAAGTTCCAGTTTACTTTACGTCTCAAATACTGAAAACTCGGGTACTAAGGGTACTGTTGTGATCTGTGTTACTTCTGTCTCATATTTTCATACACACTTAATCTCGTAGTGATTGCATTACTGTTGTGAACGCAGCTTTACAAAATTATTTAAGCTGTCACTTCTCTCGTACACTTCGGTACATTTGTTAATCATTGGTTTATGCGATTAACACAGTTTTGCATTGATAAGCAATCTTAAATAGGGTTTGGACCATTAAACCATTTATCGAGGACAATTCGATGGGTCATTTAGTACGTGACTGAACTTTCGATCGAGTGGCCCAAGGAAACACCAAAATGTGTTAAGGACCTTTGGCAAAGAAGAAACGTGTTGAATCTATGGATTTAGTTATGTAATTGTGTAGGTATTATACATAAAGATGAACTCAATTGACAGATTACAAACTGTGAAAAGCCTTCTTTTTTTGTCTAGCCTCTTCTAAACCAATGCTGAAATAAAGAGTCGAAAGAAAAAAACTGAAAAAATGTCCTTTTAACGGCCATTTCCAATATTCAATATAACTTAAGTTTAGCCTTACTAGAGATAAGAATAGTGTCTTTTTAAGTAAGTCAAAAGAAGACAGAAATAGTTTTTATTCTGCTCCAATTGAAACCAGCCCCAGCGTGACGTACATAATTACACGCCAAACTGAAACTTATAATTGTGATGGTTTAATTCGCTTAAAATATACACCATTTCCAACAAAATGCTTTCCTGAATCCTGGCACACAAACTCAAACTCAACCTCGCATACATCTTCATTTTAACAAAGCATCAACTCAAACGTTAGGTGAAGTTTTGAAATTGCGTTTTCAAATATCGAATCTACGGATTACGGCGCGGGGCTTTTGTGAATCGTATAACTTTGTAGGTACATCCACTTGTATAATAGTGGAACATCACTAGTCCTGTTATGACGTCCGTATACTCTGAATTATACACTTGTCTGAGTTAGAATTGTTATTGAAACGGGAACTTATTGTGTATGGGGTATTGTGTTGTTTGAAGGGGGTTTCTAACTATAATTAGGTAAAAGGAAAGGAAATATGAGGCACATAAGTTATTACCTAGCACAACAACAAGTTTTTCCTAGCTTTTAATCACTGTAATTTTAGAAGTAATAGTTTGATAGAGGCTTACCTAAATCACTCTAAACACCAATTACTAATATTACTACTTTAAATCGCACTGTAAAAAAATTGAATTAAGTCTTGATCTAATTTAACTATTTTTTTCTTAATTTCGATAACGTAGCGCTGGGATACAATTCGCAGGACAAGGGTGGACTTAAAATCAGTGAGATCCACCCAAGGCGGAAGAACACATTTCATGATTTTAGATTTTCCCACCCATAACAAAGCAGCTCAACAAAGCTTAAAACAAAATATATCTGCATCAAGTCACTTCCCGCGGCCTCCTATTAATTTTCGTTTTATACACTGACACACAGTCAACTGTCCCTCCGTAATCCTTAGATTATGCGGTCACGGACCGTACGGATGAGCCCCGTGGGCCGCGTCGCAATCAATAAGCCGGCGCTGATCCTCCGTCAGCTTGAGCCCAACTTAATGAAGTCCCCCAGAAGTCAGCACTGCTTGCTTCCAGAACTTTCCATTACTCAAGTAAGCTTTATCGATCGCTGCAGTTTGTTGTGACTTACATGTGAGCCTATCAAACGAGGCTTTGCCAAACAGTGAGCTCAGCGTGACGCGACGCTAGCTACGGAAATACGCCGACGTCACGCCAAGTTTCGGTGCTATCGTGACGTGTGTATATTTCTATTGTCAGAAAGCACGCCCAGGATACGCCACGCTAGCGTCGCCGTCCCGCCATCGCCACGCCGAGCTTGTTGTTTAGCAAAACCTTTTTACTTATAGGGCTTTGGACGAGCGTATTGGTACCGTATGTTGTGACGTCACACAGCCGAGATTGGCTGTGTGACGTCACAACATACGCTACTGTTTTGTCATGCAAAACAGAAAATGACCAGTTTTTGTGAACTACCTCGTTAATTTTCTCGATCAATCAGACTCCGTAAACTCATCTGTACTGTGAATAACATACTCCATTTCATTCGCCTTTTGCAATACCGGTTCTTAGGTATAATCTTCATCGTTGGCTATAAATTCTAGAACAGTCATTAAAAGTAATTGATTTTGACTCATTTGTTGTTCACATGAGTTTAACACTTCTTACAAAAGAAAAACTGCAGCATTTCTAAAAATAGGTTCGTCGATGACGTTGTAGTTTTAATAGAAAGAGTTAATGCACACATTGAAAGCATGGCGGCCCAGGAATTATTCGTATTAATAGTGATGAGTGATGATCTGTGCCCCTAGCACGAGTTTTCACTATTTTACTTTCCAGTATTAACAGCGTTTCTTGTATGGAAAAATGGAACAGCGCCTCTGGTGCGCGAAGAAGGAACTATTTTTTTCCTTGAAAATTGTCAAAGTTCCAGTTTACTTTACGTCTCAAATACTGAAAACTCGGGTACTAAGGGTACTGTTGTGATCTGTGTTACTTCTGTCTCATATTTTCATACACACTTAATCTCGTAGTGATTGCATTACTGTTGTGAACGCAGCTTTACAAAATTACTTAAGCTGTCACTTCTCTCGTACACTTCGGTACATTTGTTAATCATTGGTTTATGCGATTAACACAGTTTTGCATTGATAAGCAATCTTAAATAGGGTTTGGACCATTAAACCATTTATCGAGGACAATTCGATGGGTCATTTAGTACGTGACTGAACTTTCGATCGAGTGGCCCAAGGAAACACCAAAATGTGTTAAGGACCTTTGGCAAAGAAGAAACGTGTTGAATCTATGGATTTAGTTATGTAATTGTGTAGGTATTATACATAAAGATGAACTCAATTGACAGATTACAAACTGTGAAAAGCCTTCTTTTTTTGTCTAGCCTCTTCTAAACCAATGCTGAAATAAAGAGTCGAAAGAAAAAAACTGAAAAAATGTCCTTTTAACGGCCATTTCCAATATTCAATATAACTTAAGTTTAGCCTTACTAGAGATAAGAATAGTGTCTTTTTAAGTAAGTCAAAAGAAGACAGAAATAGTTTTTATTCTGCTCCAATTGAAACCAGCCCCAGCGTGACGTACATAATTACACGCCAAACTGAAACTTATAATTGTGATGGTTTAATTCGCTTAAAATATACACCATTTCCAACAAAATGCTTTCCTGAATCCTGGCACACAAACTCAAACTCAACCCCGCATACATCTTCATTTTAACAAAGCATCAACTCAAACGTTAGGTGAAGTTTTGAAATTGCGTTTTCAAATATCGAATCTACGGATTACGGCGCGGGGCTTTTGTGAATCGTATAACTTTGTAGGTACATCCACTTGTATAATAGTGGAACATCACTAGTCCTGTTATGACGTCCGTATACTCTGAATTATACACTTGTCTGAGTTAGAATTGTTATTGAAACGGGAACTTATTGTGTATGGGGTATTGTGTTGTTTGAAGGGGGTTTCTAACTATAATTAGGTAAAAGGAAAGGAAATATGAGGCACATAAGTTATTACCTAGCACAACAACAAGTTTTTCCTAGCTTTTAATCACTGTAATTTTAGAAGTAATAGTTTGATAGAGGCTTACCTAAATCACTCTAAACACCAATTACTAATATTACTACTTTAAATCGCACTGTAAAAAAATTGAATTAAGTCTTGATCTAATTTAACTATTTTTTTCTTAATTTCGATAACGTAGCGCTGGGATACAATTCGCAGGACAAGGGTGGACTTAAAATCAGTGAGATCCACCCAAGGCGGAAGAACACATTTCATGATTTTAGATTTTCCCACCCATAACAAAGCAGCTCAACAAAGCTTAAAACAAAATATATCTGCATCAAGTCACTTCCCGCGGCCTCCTATTAATTTTCGTTTTATACACTGACACACAGTCAACTGTCCCTCCGTAATCCTTAGATTATGCGGTCACGGACCGTACGGATGAGCCCCGTGGGCCGCGTCGCAATCAATAAGCCGGCGCTGATCCTCCGTCAGCTTGAGCCCAACTTAATGAAGTCCCCCAGAAGTCAGCACTGCTTGCTTCCAGAACTTTCCATTACTCAAGTAAGCTTTATCGATCGCTGCAGTTTGTTGTGACTTACATGTGAGCCTATCAAACGAGGCTTTGCCAAACAGTGAGCTCAGCGTGACGCGACGCTAGCTACGGAAATACGCCGACGTCACGCCAAGTTTCGGTGCTATCGTGACGTGTGTATATTTCTATTGTCAGAAAGCACGCCCAGGATACGCCACGCTAGCGTCGCCGTCCCGCCATCGCCACGCCGAGCTTGTTGTTTAGCAAAACCTTTTTACTTATAGGGCTTTGGACGAGCGTATTGGTACCGTATGTTGTGACGTCACACAGCCGAGATTGGCTGTGTGACGTCACAACATACGCTACTGTTTTGTCATGCAAAACAGAAAATGACCAGTTTTTGTGAACTACCTCGTTAATTTTCTCGATCAATCAGACTCCGTAAACTCATCTGTACTGTGAATAACATACTCCATTTCATTCGCCTTTTGCAATACCGGTTCTTAGGTATAATCTTCATCGTTGGCTATAAATTCTAGAACAGTCATTAAAAGTAATTGATTTTGACTCATTTGTTGTTCACATGAGTTTAACACTTCTTACAAAAGAAAAACTGCAGCATTTCTAAAAATAGGTTCGTCGATGACGTTGTAGTTTTAATAGAAAGAGTTAATGCACACATTGAAAGCATGGCGGCCCAGGAATTATTCGTATTAATAGTGATGAGTGATGATCTGTGCCCCTAGCACGAGTTTTCACTATTTTACTTTCCAGTATTAACAGCGTTTCTTGTATGGAAAAATGGAACAGCGCCTCTGGTGCGCGAAGAAGGAACTATTTTTTTCCTTGAAAATTGTCAAAGTTCCAGTTTACTTTACGTCTCAAATACTGAAAACTCGGGTACTAAGGGTACTGTTGTGATCTGTGTTACTTCTGTCTCATATTTTCATACACACTTAATCTCGTAGTGATTGCATTACTGTTGTGAACGCAGCTTTACAAAATTATTTAAGCTGTCACTTCTCTCGTACACTTCGGTACATTTGTTAATCATTGGTTTATGCGATTAACACAGTTTTGCATTGATAAGCAATCTTAAATAGGGTTTGGACCATTAAACCATTTATCGAGGACAATTCGATGGGTCATTTAGTACGTGACTGAACTTTCGATCGAGTGGCCCAAGGAAACACCAAAATGTGTTAAGGACCTTTGGCAAAGAAGAAACGTGTTGAATCTATGGATTTAGTTATGTAATTGTGTAGGTATTATACATAAAGATGAACTCAATTGACAGATTACAAACTGTGAAAAGCCTTCTTTTTTTGTCTAGCCTCTTCTAAACCAATGCTGAAATAAAGAGTCGAAAGAAAAAAACTGAAAAAATGTCCTTTTAACGGCCATTTCCAATATTCAATATAACTTAAGTTTAGCCTTACTAGAGATAAGAATAGTGTCTTTTTAAGTAAGTCAAAAGAAGACAGAAATAGTTTTTATTCTGCTCCAATTGAAACCAGCCCCAGCGTGACGTACATAATTACACGCCAAACTGAAACTTATAATTGTGATGGTTTAATTCGCTTAAAATATACACCATTTCCAACAAAATGCTTTCCTGAATCCTGGCACACAAACTCAAACTCAACCCCGCATACATCTTCATTTTAACAAAGCATCAACTCAAACGTTAGGTGAAGTTTTGAAATTGCGTTTTCAAATATCGAATCTACGGATTACGGCGCGGGGCTTTTGTGAATCGTATAACTTTGTAGGTACATCCACTTGTATAATAGTGGAACATCACTAGTCCTGTTATGACGTCCGTATACTCTGAATTATACACTTGTCTGAGTTAGAATTGTTATTGAAACGGGAACTTATTGTGTATGGGGTATTGTGTTGTTTGAAGGGGGTTTCTAACTATAATTAGGTAAAAGGAAAGGAAATATGAGGCACATAAGTTATTACCTAGCACAACAACAAGTTTTTCCTAGCTTTTAATCACTGTAATTTTAGAAGTAATAGTTTGATAGAGGCTTACCTAAATCACTCTAAACACCAATTACTAATATTACTACTTTAAATCGCACTGTAAAAAAATTGAATTAAGTCTTGATCTAATTTAACTATTTTTTTCTTAATTTCGATAACGTAGCGCTGGGATACAATTCGCAGGACAAGGGTGGACTTAAAATCAGTGAGATCCACCCAAGGCGGAAGAACACATTTCATGATTTTAGATTTTCCCACCCATAACAAAGCAGCTCAACAAAGCTTAAAACAAAATATATCTGCATCAAGTCACTTCCCGCGGCCTCCTATTAATTTTCGTTTTATACACTGACACACAGTCAACTGTCCCTCCGTAATCCTTAGATTATGCGGTCACGGACCGTACGGATGAGCCCCGTGGGCCGCGTCGCAATCAATAAGCCGGCGCTGATCCTCCGTCAGCTTGAGCCCAACTTAATGAAGTCCCCCAGAAGTCAGCACTGCTTGCTTCCAGAACTTTCCATTACTCAAGTAAGCTTTATCGATCGCTGCAGTTTGTTGTGACTTACATGTGAGCCTATCAAACGAGGCTTTGCCAAACAGTGAGCTCAGCGTGACGCGACGCTAGCTACGGAAATACGCCGACGTCACGCCAAGTTTCGGTGCTATCGTGACGTGTGTATATTTCTATTGTCAGAAAGCACGCCCAGGATACGCCACGCTAGCGTCGCCGTCCCGCCATCGCCACGCCGAGCTTGTTGTTTAGCAAAACCTTTTTACTTATAGGGCTTTGGACGAGCGTATTGGTACCGTATGTTGTGACGTCACACAGCCGAGATTGGCTGTGTGACGTCACAACATACGCTACTGTTTTGTCATGCAAAACAGAAAATGACCAGTTTTTGTGAACTACCTCGTTAATTTTCTCGATCAATCAGACTCCGTAAACTCATCTGTACTGTGAATAACATACTCCATTTCATTCGCCTTTTGCAATACCGGTTCTTAGGTATAATCTTCATCGTTGGCTATACATTCTAGAACAGTCATTAAAAGTAATTGATTTTTTAGCGCGTGAAACGTTTTCCATATTAATGAAATACGACGAAGACTGTAGCGTTCCGATAAGAACACTTAAATGAAATTCATTAAGTTATTTTATACTTTTTCTTTAAACTAATTCGTTATTGTAATTTTAAGAAAGAAATGACACAGAAAGTTCTTTAGATCTGTAGGTAAAATACTCAACGGCTTTGTCCAATGAAAAGCATTTGAAAACGTTAACTCTTCAGATGTAAATGGAGCAGCATTGTGGTCGCCGCAAACCTTTAAGAAGTTAATACTCGAGAGGTTCGAAAGTCGAGCGCACGGTGTATGGCTGACATTTAACAAGAAATGCACAACTTAGCAGTTGCAAATGCAATTTATCCGTATTTTGCGACGCTGCGAGTTCGTTTTGAGACCACAACAAACACATTTGGGCGATTCCGTTCGCTTGTAGAGGAGCGGCGATAAACTTTGTTGACAATGACTGATGCGGCGAGTGGCGATCCGGCCCTGGTCGGTACATCCGCTCCAAATGTGCAATTTTCGAACGTGCCACTGAAAAGGACTAAAGTTTCCCCTTTCTCGGTATTGTAACTCAATTTTGAGACAGTGACACAATGTTGAGCGCGACCCACTTTAACTTGGGATCTATTTTGATACGAGTTACAAACTCCGAAGATTCTTCATTGTGACGTTTTTCTATTTTTCTTTACATACACTATAGTTTTTGCTTCGGCACCTAAACAGTAAATATACTGACCTTATTTACTGTCATTCCATGTGAAACAGTTCTAATATTTAATGTTTGTTGAGCAGAAGAAATGCTTGTTTTTACCTGAAACAACAAAGAAATATTTGATTAGGGTTAGTCAGATCAAAACATGTCAACTAATTTTTGACAGACACATTATTTTATCTCAGAACTTAGGTATTGTGTATATTCTATTATTCTAGTAAATTCTATTACAATTTTGATGCGACAGTACCGTCAAATGTAGCAACTGCTATAGCTTAAAAACATAAATGTGCAGCTGAGCCATTCAAGAGATTATCTGTAGTCTAGCTAGATAGCAGCAAAATAAGCCTTTCAGAATCGCATTACGCGAGGCTCATTCTAACCCAGTTGGTAAGTAGTTACAGCAACTCGCCACTCTTGACAATGCTAGGAATCTTAAACTTAAATATAATGTGGGTAGTTTGTACATTAGGGTTGGCAACCTCGTTACGTGGTTTTAACAGCTTACAGCAGTAATCGTAAACATTTTGACAGCCCTGATGGTTAGAAAGTTGAGGAAGGCTGGACCTCTAATTGCAGGGGATGGGTCCCTGAAGACAGATAAGTTAATACTTCCGTATTATTTCTCGAGAATGTTTATGTTTATGGAGATGTTAGAAGTTTTAATGGAAGGTATATTGACTGAACCTTTTCTTATACAGGCATGTGGTTTTTGCCCAGTGATATAATCATAATCAGCCTACAAAATATGTTTTTCCTGTTGAAAAAGTTCTGTTCTACCCATTGAAAAAGGGTGTCGACCACGTGGTTCAATTTGTTGGAATTACTTATTACTAATTACTGTCAGTAAATGGGTCTTCTCTACGTTTAAGATGCATTTTATATTGATTTTTTTTTGTCTGTCCATTGCTGTGCACTGTTTAATTAATTGGCCTATCTAAACCAGTTATCTTTTTTTTAAAGAAAGAAATAAGTAAACAAAACCAAGTAACTTGTCCACCGTATAAATTATCTACATCACCTCCTTAACAAAAATTATCTTCGACCGTCACAAGTCTTAAAACAGTGTAATATCAGAAAGGAAAAACACTCGAACAAATAGGATTAGATGAACTAGAACCTCACTATATCCCTTTTTGCTTAATCCAATATTCGGTCGAAAAGGGAAGCAAGTAAAATATCGTAAAAATGTAGCTCAATATATCTTTTCTGGACAGGAAATCTCGGGTCTTAACTGTGGAGCGAACAGAATTCCTTTCTGGCAAAGGGACTTAGGGGAATAAACAGGTCACCTGCTTCCTTTATGTTGATTTTTTTAAAGAAATAAAGCTTCCCAGTTATTTTGGAAAGTAACAATCGCATTTTTATTCATTTCCGCGGCTGAGACGAATTGTTGTCTGTTGGGACACAAAACCCGCGCTGTTATTAAGACTCGTGACTTTATTTTGTTGATATTTATAATAAATATATAAAGCTTTTGGATGGTTAAAATAGCAACAATGAACGTGACTTCGACAAATGGGTGACTAGGATACAAAACTATAACGTTACATGTGTCTGCAAAAACAGTAGTACATCTTACATCCGAACAAATTGAGAACAAAAGACTGCTCCAAAAACAGAGATACACAACCTAAAAATATCACAGCAAATCGAAAATAAAACATCGGAAAAGAACACAAGAACCAATGTTACATCAGCCGTTTACAAAACGTTTCAGACTTCAGCAAGTTTCGCGACAATAACAAGAAACGATAAATAGCGAGATAGTGTTACACAGTAAAGTTTAGAACCCCTTCCTTGGTACGTGTGTATGATAAAGTTATGGATGGTACTTGCAGAGCGATAAAAACATGAATGATGCATAAACCCTGACCCTGAGGATAGTAAATTGTTGTGTATCTGAGTATAAATATATATATTTTATGGATGGCCCACCTTCCAAGGTTACAAATATTTTTTATATACCATCCAATCAGATAATAGTGGAAAATGAGAGGTGGAAGGATGTTTGTTACTCAATAATGATAAAAGGGCTGGAACCGATCAGGATGTAATTTGGCACAGAGATAGATCCATGCGGGCGAAGCTGCTGATCATAAGTCAGCTTATTAAAGTTTTGAAATTTTTTAGCCAGATGTGGTCCAGAATGAATGTTAAAAGTGTTTTGCGATTAGACAATTAAAGTTATGTCACTAAAACGATGGTTTGGAGTGTTTATGGTTTAGTTCCCAAAATGCTTATAAAAATCGTGAATTAGAAAATAAGATGGCATCCAACCAAAGCTAAGCTTTCCTCCACTAGGCATATGCTAAACATCTAACCTAACTTCTAATTCTAACTCGTAACGAATACTAAACTATGAGGTGCTCTGTAATCCTTGTTTTGGCGCACAAGTCACCTAAAAGACCTATGTAATGACTCGCGCGCATACGATGTCTACAGGGAGGGACTTCACTAAACTTGCTTGGCAATGCGCCTTGGCACAGCTGCCTGTTTTATTGTGACTCGGCGCCAACAAGCGGGAGATTTACCCCATCTGTAATAGCTTGCCTCGTTTATTAATAGCAACCAATGTTGTGGTCGTATAATGTTTCTGGTGCTTAATGGGCGAATCATGATTTTGATAAATCTGAAATCATTTTGGCTTAACCGGGGTTAGTAATGGTTGCTGCGAATGTAAGCTATTATTTTCATGTTTGTGGAGTGAAATGATGCATTTTGGTTTATATATGTTCGTTGTTTATTATTTTTTACGAGACGGCGGCGGCGGTTAACGGTTTTATTGGACAGAAGTGTTTTAAGAATGTGTGTTGCTTTTTCTCTTAATTATTTAGAGTTATTCAATGTTGCTGGGATTGCGAGACCATCATAACAAGATATCACAGCCCTGGGTTCTCCTTTCTAAGTCCATCAACTAAGATACGGGCCCGTCAGAAACTAACTCGTATCTTTTGAATGAACCCTTCTTCTTATTATTTTACAATTTATAAGTTTTGACAATATATCGGGAATTGGGATTGGGACAACTGTGAAATCGTGTTGCCACTAATTTCTTAGTATGCGCCCCTAACAAATATTGTGACTGTAAGTCAGTCAAAAAGCGGAGTATAAAGCGCCCGAAACTTTGATCGAAACTACGGGTTTCGTGTTTAGAGAGTAGTAACTCTGGAAGGCAAAGGGGTGCCGAATTCACTGGGTGGTTTTAAGTTAGTTCGCGTATGATGGTTCCTTCCACTCGATTTTCAATCCCTAAAAAAAGCTGCTCTATGCTCGGGAATTCTTTTGGTTATTTTAGATTCTCTCTGTATATTTTTGGCTGTATTACCTACAGCTGTAATCACAAAAACCCTTATTTTACTAAAGGATTTTATTCCAATGGTGTGGTTGTTGGAATGAGTTCTCATTGTTTTCTCAGGATCACCTTTATGTGTACCTTTTTATGTATTATTTTTGCACGCTATATGAAACAAGTCGTGGTCCAGCAGTCTATGTGTGATTCGTGTCATTGAACCATGCAATATCTGTGGGTAATATATTATAATAATATTGTTTCAGGGTACTGCTTAATGCAATAGTAAGTATCTGGAATTAATTTATTCGCTTACCTACTGGGAGACCAAATCTAGTCCAATGGTCTAGAAAACCATTATTCCTAAAGTTCAAAATAATACACGGATAACAGAGACAGCAATTAAGATTTAAAAAAATATTATTGATTGAATTTGGATTTTTGTAAATTTAAATCAAATTGACGTCGTATGTTTTTGCCGATAGAATTTCGAACAGGCACGGCTTGTAATTACTAAATAATAACAAAAAAAACCTTTGAATCCGTGTTGAAAACTTTTATAATGTAGCTTGCAGAAATATGATCACTTCACATACCAAAGGCACTTGTGAGTGAAGAGCCACTTTTCGCTAGCATAACGAGTTTAAATCCAGCCATCCATGTACTGATGACGTCATGAAACCATGCACCCGTGCGAAGTGTTCCATGGACCGTGTTTTTGATCCCCTATGTAAGATCATGATAGTAGGAAGGTAATGCAGAAGGTAACATAATCAATGAAGGGATGAGTAGATCTTATGGATAATGTGTTGTCAGGAGAAATGAAAGTAAAGTCGTGTAAACCCAAGTAACAATGACTGAAGGTAGACTTCGTTCCTTAGAAGAAGAAAATACAAAACATACAGCAAGTTCAGGGGTCTACTTTTTCAGTCTGTGAACAGATACCTCTCATAGGCGCCCATTACACGGTCATGCAAGCGTCAATGATTTTCATCAATCATGAATGAAGGTTGAATGACGAATTTTTATCGCCTACAATTTTCGTAATGCAAACGTCAATCATCGCATTAGACCAGGGTTTTTCAACCTTTTTCATGGCACGACCCCTTTAGGATGAAAAAATATTTCGCGACCCCCCCATTTACCGGTTGCTGTTTTCAAGCATTCAATTTGACGGTACGGTTAGCGATGTTGCACTGCTATGCTGCGTGTTATGGGGTCGATTCCTGCACTGAGCAAATATTTTTATGATCTACAGTGGCGTATTTTAAAATTCAGCGCCTTCTAAAAGAAACACTTAAAAAACCCTCATTTTGTACTACAAATATAAGTTTTTAATGGTTTGTAAACGGTGAGAGTACGCTAGCTGCGTAGCGAGTTTGCTGCGTAGTTTATTTTTCAATAGGAGTTTCCACAAAAGTATTATTGAAAAATAAACTATAAAAATCGAGGTCATTCATCGAAACTTAAAACATATTTACAGGAGCGAGCGCAGCGAGCTCGAAAATTTTTACGTTTCGGGGCTACGAAAAGCCATATCTACATAGAAGAGTGAACGCAGTGAACTCTAAAAGTTTCCGTACTACGACAAAAAAAGTTTTAATCTAAAAGCGGGAAAAAAAATTTAAAGACTTGAAGAGCGAGCGCGGCGTGCACTGTAAATCTACTATTTCTGCACCAACATAAGACAAGATTTCATTGAAAAGTGACCTGAAATCGTTGACTTTTTTTTGACGTTGCCAAGCACACCCTTCATTAATGGGCGAGCGTAGCGAGCCGGGAAAATTTTTGGGGTTTTTTTTTCCTAATAAATCTTTTGTAAAACTATGTTTTTTTACTGCAGTAGCTTTCCCAACGTTCTAGAGAAGGTTCGCGACCCCCCTGAAGAGGCTTCGCGACCCCCCAGGGGGTCGCGACCCACAGGTTGAAAAACCCTGCATTAGACGATAGGTTTTCCGTCACTCAAAATCTCTGCCAAGGTTTTGCCATGGCAAAACCTACCTAACTAACCTACTAATGGGCACCATACAAAGGTAACTCAAAACTGTCCAATCATATTGTCATCAATTTTGGTTTTTTTTTTATTTTGGCTTGGTAAAATCATCAAAGGAGTCCTCCCACCCCGGGCAGGGTGGGAGGGGCTGTCAGACTTGTACTGACTAAAATCCACGGTGTCCTTCAATAGCCCTTTATGTTCCGGGGTCACGTTGATAAAAAGAAGTCCCGCGACCCCAGCAGGCTTTGGCCCTCTGTGAGGGGGCCCCGTCATTTTGCTGACAGCTCTTTGAGGCGGGCGTGGAACACGACGCGTCGTCGACCCAGGCATGGTCCATGGTCGGACAGCGAGTTGCCCTTTACTGGCTGTCCGCATGCCCGCGCCTACGGTGGCCGGAGATCATCTGCCGACGTCCGACGCCGTGGGATCAATTTTGGGTTAGTAACACTAACTAATCTTATGTCCGTAACTATCGATTTCGTGCTTAGGTTGTAGTAAGTATCCCAGACACGCTGGTAATCAAATTATTTGGTGTCAAAGGTAAACCTTAGGTTTAGTGTGGGTAGAATTCGCATTCCTCCGTTATATCTAAATATTGATTTACACATAGATCCGTATTATAATTATGTAGTTTGAGATCTATTTTCAAGCTTGTGTGTAATTAACCCTTGTTTAGACCTGTCCTTTTGAATCTGGTAACTTATCAATGGATTTTGTGAACATAGCATGTTCTAGAGTGATAGTGCAGTGTGGCTTTATTGATGGCAAAGTAGGTCATATCGATGACTCGTGCATTTCTGTTCGTAAATCTGAGAATGGTGATGACATGTTCCATATTTATGCTGATGGCGAGGTATGTAATACTGGTGTTCTTCGCAAAGTCAATGTTTTGTCATTATGGAAGTTTGGGGGGTAGGAAGAGCAGAGTGCGATTTCCGTCGCTGCATAGATGGTCCGAGTGTACTTTTTGCTTTACGATTATGTCTGCTACAGAAGAATAATACCTCCTGCACGTACTCAGAAAAGGACAAAATAATACTGACATCATGTGATGTAATGTAGATAGGTACTTTATGGGTTTAAACTAATTGAATTTGATAGCTACTTCAGTGATTTTAATGTTTTTACTCTCAATCCTAAAAAATCTGGCCATATTCAACGATGTTTCATAACTCAAACTGAGAAGATCGTCAGTAACAAAACGAAGAAATCAAAGTTTAATAAATTTTCGGGAAAGACGGAGTAATTGTTGAAACAAATTAGGAATAAGTTATTGAATTTCTTGGCAGTACAATTAAATTAAAAGTAGCCACTTAAATCAACGTAAAGTTAGTTAATTCTAGAAGGAAAACTTTCCCTTCTGTTTAATATTACAGTACTGATACAGCTGGAACTTACAGAAACATAATTATTATAAATGCCGCTCAGAAATCTAATTATGGACAAGGTTATTGATTTAGGAAAAAAAAAACGAGTTTAAATGTATCATTATGTGTTCAAAAGCCGGGAAAGAATCGATGTGTCTTTTTTTAGGTATGTTGACATACTAATGAAGGAAAACATAGTGAAAAACTTGGACTTATTAAATTAAAATAAGTCATGTCAGAGGCATGTAGGATTCTCAGAGGGGATTTAACTAATTCTGACACTATAGAGGGTGGCCACAATTTCAGACAAAAAAAAATGATTTATCAAGTTACTCTGTCATCCCTAATTTAGTACTGGGTTATACATAATACAATACCAACACAGCGATACATCTGTTGATATTTTATCTGTAGATTATTTACAAAACATACTATAATCAAACATTATAAACAAACAGTAATAGGTAGAATGTTTACAAATAATCTGTAGGTACCTCCTACCGAGATAAGTCAAATAATACCGCCATTTGTCATAAGCGGATCAGGAAGGGAGAATGACAACGTTTCAAATATAGAACTGTAGGCACGGATACAGCTATCCCCCCCTTTTTGGCGTTTGTTTTGTTTATCTTTCTCCTTGCTTTAGTTTAGAGAAAACATAATCAGCGTATAATGTTCCCGCTGCTGAGACACAGGCCTCTTCTCTGTGGTCTGTAACCACCTCGCGGGCCTAGGTTTTGGGCTATTGGTAAATGTCACATGTCTTCTTCTGTTTGGTTCTGAGATATGCCAATTTATGATGGAGGCCCCCTTTTAAAGGGCCATAGCCTTGCCGGGGTTGCGGGACATACGTATACCGCAACTCAGGTACACAAAGAGCTACCGAAGGACATCGTGGATTTTAGCCAGTCAAGTCTGACAGTCCCTCCCGCCCTGGGGGGGGGGGGGCATTTGATGATATTACCAGGTAAAAAAAAAGATATGCCAGTTTCCACGAAATGTTTTCTTTCACAGTTTTGAGAAAAGTTGTAATTAAATAAATAAGTAAACTTGGGCTGGTCACCACAGCTTTCCTAAAGGTATAAATTAATTATTCTCTACTAAAAATAATGAGGTTTGTATTCAAAATGTCTTTACCAAAAACCTAGAGGGTAAAAGATGCTAAATATAGGAGGAAAACCAAACCGGGAACCATTATGTGGCTTAACTGCTCCAAGTCTGGCGCGGACGAAACCGGGGAAGAAATAGATCTCCTTATTTATTTGCGAGTCGAGTATCCTGAACTTTTAGCTCGTTATCTGCACTATTTCAACGGAGCTAGCGTTTCATTAGTTGAAACTCGGTCGAACAGTAATTCCGTGTGTTTGGCCATTATTCAAAATTTCCAACGAGTGTTAGCTTTTCTAGTGCACATAACTGTTGTTTAAATCCCCGGTTATTGTTTGCCGTTTTTATTTTTAACACACTCATTTCCCCTTTTTTGTGTTTGCTTTAAACCTAAATAAAACTCTACGGGCCGAATATCTATTTGTGTTTTTTTACTATTTGATTTTAAATTCTAATTTTATTTACTGGCTGGATTATATGAATGATTTCCTTCGTAATAACAGTCACTGCCGAAGCTTTGATCAACTTATTATCAACAGCTCCTATTTTAAGTGTTATAGAACTATTCATAATTCGATCAATTTTTCAAATCATCAAATTGAGGCATGCTCAAAAACCGTTGGTGTTGTGACCTGGACTCCTTTTTAAAAGAATGCCCGATATAAGGCAAAATTGAAGGATATAAGGCGTCCACAACGCCTTTGCCCAGCAACGTGACAGAAAAGTATCTTGTTTGCTAATTCTAAGTTTTTCATTATACAAGTTGTAAATTGCATATAACTTGAACAAACCTGTATACTAGCTACAAGTAAGTAGTTTAAACTTGCCCATTTTCTTTCATGTAACTGTCAATTTACTCAGTTAGGAACTATGCAAGTAAAACCTGCATGCAATTTGCACACACTCAAAAACATGTTTCGAATTCAAGCTACTTGTATACGACGGTGACATGATACCAGTCTGCAAGATTTACCCAATGGAAACAAGCCTTAAACTTCGTGTCCACGTAAATCAGGCATATAAATTCATGTTAACATTAACCTCGATATAACATTCATAAGACAGAGTTAGTCCATTTCCAAAGACGCACAAATCCTACAATTCAGGCCTCTGGTATCCCCAAGTTCATAATTCATAGTAGTTTACGTAAATTTGATAAGAAACTACGTCTTAGTACGTAATTACTAAGTTAGTACGGTCTGTATGTGTTACCTACATGCTCTTTTCCCTACGGGTATCAAACTTATGTCTTCTAATACATGAGCATCGATCAAAGTGGTGATACTGGGGATTATTGCGTTAATTCCTCGGTGATCGGGGGATTAAAGATGGTATTTGTGCATAAGTGATGACTGGTAACCTGCCAATTGTCTCAGCTTATTGATTACTGATTGCTGTTAACTCCTGAGCTGAGCTTATGGCTGGCTTGAGGAGTACCTAGTTGATGGTATTGTATTTGCGATAGTTTAAGCGATAATACAGCCATTTATAAACAATCATAACCATAATGTGGTTACCCCTATCAGATTTAGAGTCACTGAAGTCTCAAATCTGGAGATATAAAAAAAACCGTGCTTTGTCTCCATCTGTCTTATTCTTTCCATTATTCATTTCTCATGCTCTTGCATTATATTTATCTTTATCGCCTTCTTTATCTCCGTATTCACGTTCATGTCGATGTTAAAATGAAAATAAACGTCATTTTTTCCCACAACACAACTGAGCCCCCGCATAATTATGTAGCGAACGACACATCCGGGATTACTGTGTCTCGTTTTATCGTTCCATACATCATTTGTCAGAATTTTGTCGTTTGACAGGATTCCTAATGTCATTTTTCCGCCGGGGCGTTTCTATTTGTTCAGAACGTGAATTTATGGCATTTGGAAATAGCACTGCTAGTTCAAAATTCCGCACGAAATTGGAATTCAGAAGGAATATTTGTGATTTAGAATGATTGAATGATGAACGGCGATGAAATGGGTTTGTGTTTCGCCTGAAGCATACTTCAAATGGTTTGCATACTCTGTTTAAAATTAATGAGAATAATTTGGATGATATTACAACTGGAATTTGTTTGGAGAACTTCCTGTAAATAATAGATAACAATCCCAATGGACAGTTCAAGGTAAAGCCGCGTTTGTATAGGTTCCTCAGTTCTCGGAAAGTACATTAAGCTGTTGAGCTGTTAATCTTTGATTCTAGTTAAATATAATCAGTCTCAATAACCTGGCAACCAGTTTTTTGCAGACAGTTGGTCCATGTAAAATACTGGTGTTCAGCTGCATCAGACTAGATTTGAATTCGATCCAAATAAACTTAGGAGAAGTCCAGGTACGAGGAAGGAGGACGCACAGTTTCGTGAAAGGTGGAAAGAGTGGAGGGAGGCCTTTACCCCGGAGTGGTACAGAGCATGCTAGAAAAAAAACTGGGCAGATGAGATAATGATTAACATGGTGCCACAAAACAAAAAACAAGTAATATATTAGAACCCTCCAAACTTAAGTGAAAAGAAAAATGTTTCGAACAACACCATAAAGTAGGTGTATGGGATAGTGAATTAACTTTCAAGTTACTTGTTGGATAAAAATGTTGCGAGCCGAGCAGGAAAACTTCCGAAGTTTTGTATGAGGCAAAATATCTCAGTAGGTTCTTCGTTCACAATGCTCGCTTCACCAACCTTGTCTTTCGTGAAGTTAGCAATTGAATATATTTTGTTCAAGTCCCCACTATTGTGTTCAACACAAAAGGAACTACGATTCCAAGTATTGATAAAGTCGAAGAAAGATTTCTTTGTTCTCTGTATTTATTTAATAGTCAGATTTTGTACTTGATTGTGAATTAATGAAGTCTAAATAGCTATTTTTACGATGGATCTTTTTCATGAATTACATTTTCAATTCTTTGTTTAATTAATTTAATGTTCGTTCTTTTTATAAGTGAGGTACTTTGTAATTGTAGGAGGAAAAAAAAGCTACATTTTAATAATATTTTCTCATTCTGAGATATAGAAAATATATTTGAGTTTAATTTAAATTCATATTTTTATTTGCTTTATTAAAGATTTTTGTATAAAATTTTATATTTGCAGTCAGGGTGGGATGATAACATTGCATTTTTACTGTGGATAATAAAACAATAAAAGTTTGGTAAGTTTCTTGATTATTTTACATAAATTATTATACAATCCTTTAGCAATTCTAAATTAAAGCTGGTATAGAAATTAATATTTATTAGCTTGGTAACTTAAAAGTTGTTACAGGCAGACTCTAATTAGGGCCTGCTAATTAACAATCTTAATTTGTTTACGGCCGCCGTTTCTAAGAAAATTTTATTTTGCTTTTGATTTCATTTTCAACAAGCCCACTTATTTTCAGCTGGTTTCCTTAGACGATTCTATTTGTACATTTTAATATTTCAAGCAAAGTTGAAGTAATTTAATTTATTACTTCTGTTTGCTTATTTTGATGAAATCCTTTTCAGAGTTATTTATTATTTAAACTAGTGCAATGAACCCTGGCTTCGCATTCATGAAATTCAGTTTTGTAAACTGTTTTAGCTCATTATCATATCAAAATATTCTTGTAAACCAATTTTTGAGAAAGACTAAAAACAGCATTTGATTGTACATACATGTACATATTATGTCCTTTACATTTATAAAACTGGGAAAACAAAACGGTTACCTTTTTAACCATGACGTCATGTTTTTATACAGGGTGGTGATGACAATACGACAATAAATGAAAACACACATTATACTAGTTCATAGGAATAATTCTACACTGTCAAAAAAATCCCAAAATCGAAATTGAAAAAAAAAAAATTTCAAACAAACTAAATGACATAAAACTGAATACGAAATAGAACACCATTTATAATATTGGTTCACTAACCTAGGTAAGAGCGGCAACCACGCAGTCCTGTAGCGACTTGACCTTTTAGCTAATGTTCAGTAAAACAATTACACTAAAATCACAGACTATTCACCAAACAATCAGGCACCTCTCATCAGCTGGTAATTTTTTAAATTAAATTATTAATCACTATCTGGATCACTGTTCAATTACTTAGATAAGTACGTCTGATGTAGGAATGTCGACCGGCCCAAACTAGACGTTGGGTTGCGTTCAAAATAATTTAAAATTCGTTCCTCAAGGGTCACTCTCACACGTGGAGTAGCACTACCCACATGCGGGATTAAGGATCGATTTTCACGCATCCTCTGGACAGCTGGAACAATCGTGCGCCCGTTAGATAAACTCGACTGTTCCCATACCTCTCTCAGTACGTCCGTATAGCCAAAGCGGCATTTCTGTGACACTCCCCGTAAATTAAAACCATGTCGGTGTATTCCAAAGCTGTGTAGGATTAACGAGGCATGATTGACACAATGAAAACTAAGAGTCTTATCTTGCCCAATTCACTAAACGCTGATACCTATTAAAATGTTACGTGTCCTGGCACTAAAATAATAAAGCGTCCAATTTCGCACTTAAGATAAAGAACTAATCACAAACACAAACTCGGGCGCCGGTTACTTCAAAGTAGGCGCGGCAAGGTGGCCAAAGAAAGTACATCCTGCGGTACTCGTGCGCTTGCGAACCGATGACGCGTTGATCGTCACAGGATCATAGCGACACACTGACCTAAATTCGTATTTCGTAGTTTCAAGTTACGACAAAAAATGAAGTACAAACAAATCAAATTACATCTTTATTTATCTCTTTCGCACTTACTAAATTTTCTATTAATCAACCTCCGCATGCGTTATCTTCTTGTGTAACTCTTAAGGATACCCTTTGTGAATCTTATTGGCCTGGATTAAGGTCTAATTTGCAAAAAAATAATTTAGCGTAAGTTTTTAAATAGCGAGTTGGCAACGTGTCTTTAATGTTTTGATGTTTTACCGATGCGGGGGTCGTTAACCTGTTAGTGCTTCCTTAAAATCAGATACATCATGTAGCAAATGTTGAAAATGAAAAATAATTTCCTGTGACTAAACTACTTGATATTTTCAAATGATTTTTTGTAGGTATATTGGGAACGTCATAAGGTACACGAAGTTTAATTTATTGTCGTATTGTCATCACCACCCTGTATAATTACTACTACTGCTACGTCTGAAAGCTAGAATTAACAATAGCGACCACCAGAAAAGCGATGAGGCCAATATTCTACGAAGTTCCTACAATGGAATGACCTGTCGTGGCAGCACATATCATTATGAGCATAGAGATTCAATGATGACTTTACTCGTAGTGTATACAGTGCTGTTCTACGAATTATGAGATAAGGATTTTAATAACATAAATCCCATGTATCTTGTCGATTCATCACTACAATAATTTTCGTGACTTTCGTTATTTTCGTGACTGACGAGAATAAAGTTAGAAAGAAAGAAGAAAGAAAATTGTGTTTATTGGCACAAACTTAAAACTAAACAATACAAAAAAAAAAGTTATAAAGAGAGAGTACATTGTAAAAACAAAGGATATAACAAAAAAAACTTAACAATTTAATGCCAAAGGGCCTCAGCTCAGCATATGCCAGATGGCAGCGCAAAGTTTGCCACCTGACGCTGATTTTCAGCTACAGCCCAAGTTCTTTAAACCTAATAACTGTCAAATATGCAATGGCTATTTGACAGTTATTGTAAATGGCAATTGGCTGGTTCTATCTTTGTCTATATTTTAAGAAGAAGCTTTTATAGTTTGGTCTATAGGTAATAAAATTACTTCGAAACTTTTTTTTTTCAAAACTTAGGGTATTTTAGGTTATTTGTATAATAGTTAAAGTTTATTGCTAAGAATATACTACAGGTTACTCAATAAGCGTGCGTCAAAACCAATAAACTGCAAGCTTAGGCCCTTAAGTGCGATTGAAACAATGTAATCTCAGGAGTAAACCCTATTCTACCAATACTGTGATAAGTACTGAACACTTAATCAGTTACAATTGCTAGAAATACTCCTTTCTTGTCTTACGGAATTAGTGTCGATATCTTTTAGGAGTTTCATCGTCTCCTCACGGGACAGGTATCCGAAAATACATTACTTACTTACATTTATATGTTCAGAATGTCTAAGTCTAAGCACGTAAGTTCGACTACCTAAGACCTTAATAATTCGCCGACACACACGTACCATTCGTCCAGGTCTCAAAATAGGTTACTTCCACTATGAGAACAAAGCCATTCGTTCAATATCAAATTATAAAATGGGAAAGGAGATCTGGATGAGCAAATTCAATAATACTTTTAGTCTATTGGATTTACTCGTTCAAATAATCAAGTTTGTATGAGGTAGTAGTTTTCCTCATTAGATTCCGTCGTGTTTCAAGTCTTCGTTTTAGAATTTACTCATGAATATGAAATGTAGTCGGAGTATTCACTTAGATACGGTCGGTGAAGTATTTATTCTCTAGTGCAGTAATACTGACCAACTCTAGGGACTGTTTCTCTGTGTGTTGTGTATGTATGGGATATACTTGTGTACATTGGTTAACTTGTTGACGTGTCCTCCCTGTTTGTATCACCCCCTCACTAATAGGGAGTAAGCAAATTGTGTGGCCAGGAGCGTCTTACCGTCTGCACACCGTAATGTCGTCTTAGACTAGAAATTCAATGAATTCCAAGAATAAGAGCTTCCATGGAAACTGCTAGAGAAAGATAAAGCTAATTAATTATGATCCGAATCGGTTCAACGCTGATCACAAACTAACCGTTCGAGTAATAACATTATTAGACGCCACTTGAGCAAACTTTATTAGCTTTTAAATAACGAAGTTGCTGTTATCTGCATAGAAGTTGGAAGGGGAACTTTTTCCACAGCAGAACAAACACATTAAAGGATCGCGCGTCCACGTCCTGGGGCGAGGCTCGAAGGCGCGATAAACTTGCTGTGCTGACGTTGATTTATGTCTCCGTTTGTTTGTCCTGGAGACAGCCGGCTCCCAAGTCCCGGTTCATCCCGGAATACCGGTTAAGATAAGACGCCTCTAATGCATACTACAAATTACTGGACGAAATTGCTGTTTACGCATATACGGGGGACGCAGAGCGCTTGCTAATTCGTCTGGGGGACTATCTTACCTTATATGCGGAGTTGATTATCCGATCCCGCTGCGATGCGATAATCATCTCTAACTGCAAGCGTTAAAGTTTTCATTTGTATGAATGAGCGTAATGGAAACGAGGAAGCAAATTCGCCGGCAAGATGACTTGAACTTTCGAAGTACAATGAAATACATTTTGGGGGAAACACCATATATTTATATTTAGGCTGTTTATAATATTGGTATTATGACAAATTGGCTCCCGAAGCAGAAAAGTATGCGGGGAACAGAGGAAATTTTGGTAAGGAAAAAGCAAGCATTTTGTTCTTAATGGAACATAAAGAAGTTTAGATCAAAATTCTAATCATAAAGAAGTTATTAGAGTCATTTTATCATAATCTTAACTAGGTTTAAAGTTCATCTATTCACTCTGACCTCTATTTTGCAATTGAGTGAAGGTTTAGAGAATAACCTAAGAAGTACTTTTGACCAGGATAACTTTGCGAACCTTTAAAAAACAGCAAATGGCAAGAAAAACACTATAGTTTATCCAAGAGGAGAGTTCTTGTACATTTATAGGAAAAATCGGACACTGTAGACAAATTAGTACACAGGAAGACCTCAAAATAAAGACTTAATTCTGATTAATTGATCACGAATAATCCTTACTTTATTATAAAGTGAAATCGAGTAATAACCAAACAAAAACCCCGCACACACGAACCTATAAATAACCGCTATGCAAATCGGACACGAGTTAATGAAACATAAAAAGTTGTCATCGCCGGTGACACGGCAGTGCATGTCGGGTCGCAGTGTGTCCACAGCTCAGTAGACACTTCAACCGAGATCTGCTCGCCATGTTTTTGTTGTTCGGGACATTTTTGGTTATTGTGTTGTATGTATCCTTTTCAGCAAAACGCAGAGTGGAACTGTGTGTGTTTTAATATTTTAATGTAAATATTATGGTCAGGTTTATTGAGTTTATCAAGGGACGTTCTTAGTGGCAAGAAAATATAATCAGTTTTAATAGATGGGATTAGTAACTATAAGTTAAAAGGGTGTATCGATTTTTTTAGAATGATATGTGAGTTAGATGAGTTTTGTCACAATGAACAGGCCAATAGTTGTCATCGCCGGTGACACGGCAGTGCATGCCCGGACGCAGTGTGTCCACAGCTCAGTAGACACTTCAACCGAGATCTGCTCGCCATGATTTTGTTGTTCGGGACATTATTTGGTTATTGTGTTGTATGTATCCTTTTATCTTAACGTAGAGAGGAACTGCGTGTTTTTCATAATTTCTTCGAAATAGAGATTTAATTGAAAACTAAGCTTCGACATTTTTGATCTTTTAAGCATTGAGACTTCCCATAAAATATGACTAATCGACTTATTTTATGTTTGGGAATAATAGAATAATGTTGTGTCAGCTTTTTCATAATTTAATGTGTAGATATCCATCTCGGGCAAAATGTTAATTGGAATTTTTGACTGCTGACTAGTGTATTTTTTCTTTTTACGAGGCAATTCATCTACCAACTTGGGTGAATCGAAGCCACTGTCCGACTTGTACTGATTAAAATCCGCGGCGATCCTTCAATAGCTCTTTACGTTCCAGGGTCACGCAACCTGACAAGACAGTCCCGCGATTCTGAGTAGGGTCTGAATGCATCTCTGGTTGATACTCGTAGCAATGGGCGCGCCCACTATACATAGACTTGAGAGTTCAAGATAAATCTTCCAATGCATTGTCGTCGCGCACTTGTTATTAAAAAAAGAAGTAATTCCTAATATTTCTTCCATTATTTTTAACATGGGTATTAAAAAAGACGACATTTTGATTACATAAGCCATTTGTAAAGATAATCAGTAATTTCAGTACAATAAAACAATAGGTTCTGAAAAAAAATACGTAAGGACTAAGCACGCAAGTCATGGTTATGGTAATTAGGTGTTATGATACCTTTCATCAGCCTAAATAAGGGAGTGCCAGAAAATAAAAGGTAGAATATGCTTTTAGTAGTAATTAATATATGTTTTGTTTTTGTAAACGTGTCTTCTTTGAATTTTATGATGCATTTTGAACTTTTCTTGATGCGGTTTTTTGCCTACATTTAGACCACAGTCTGTAGACGGACAGACGCTAGATGGAGCAGACATGTGCTAGATTGGAGACCGCCAATGGTAAAACACAGTATAGGACGCCCTGCGGCAAGATGGGTCGAAGGTTTCAAGAAAGTGGCTGGCAGCGGATGGATGTGGACTACCCAGGACCGGGAGGGATGGTGTTCTATGAGGGAGTGTTTACGTTCAGCAGTGGACGGCAGTAGGCTGATAATATAATTTAAAGTAAACTCGATGTTTACTGAATGGATTAAAAAAATGCAAAATAGGGGTTGTGTGGTAAGTAAATTATAATTTAAAAAACATTCTACATCCAAGCCTACATATTCTACACACAGCCTGATTTTTTGTTAGCAAAACTAATTTATTTTACGTATACAGTACAATTCCGTACGACATTGCTCGTTGCACGTTTATCTTCAAAACAAAAACAACTCTTGAAAAATGTATTGCGCTTTCCTACGTGAAGTTAAATGGTTGAGTGTAGTTTAAAACACACCTATATGGACATAGACTTTTTGCTAAAAGGAACAACATAATATTGCGTTTGATATTTATTCTTCAAGCGACAAAGATACGGTCGCGGGACTTATTTCATTACCGTGACGCTGGAACGTAAAGGGCTATTAAAGGACACCGTGGATTTTCGTAAGTATGAGTCTCACAGTCCCTCCCGCCCTAAGTGGCCGGACTAATTTGATGATTTTACCACGATAAAAAAGACACATTTTTTTCTCTAAATGACTTCCGTCCCGCCCTGGGTGGGAGGACGATTTGATGATTTTACCACCATAAAAAAAATGATATTTATAATTTGTTTATGGACGTAAACGCCAGTATCTCAGGAGCTTTGTCTAAGCGATTATCGACTCAACTATCTGCAATACAAAGATTTTCAATATTTAAATCCTTGGGATTTAGCTTATTTTTTTCCGTGCTTTTCAGATAGACCCACACATTCGCTGCTTGATGTCTGGAAAAAGTAGGGTAACAGTACTTTATTTACACATAAAAACTCTTTCACAAAGCGCCTGTCATCCACCAAAAACTGTTTGTGTATTTGAGTTAAACACAAGGGTACTACAACAAAAAAACACCAGCCTAACGTACCAAAAAGCCCAACAAAACAAAAAATAAATAAATGCGTGTATGTAAATCGCTGGAAGGGACGTCCAGCTTAAATTGGCAGATAGTCTTGTTAAGCTACATAAATTGTGGTTACATTCGTTCTCAGTTAAACACTGGCGAGCATTTTAAATGGCCCAGCCAAATATTTACAAGGATGAAATTATTACTACGTCGAACGCTGCCGGGCGGTCCGTTATTGAAAATATTTCAATAACTCGTTATTACCCGCTGTTGTTATTCGCTGATGCGAACGTTTTAATTTAATTTCTATAATGTCTCTGTAATATTCATTCATTTTATCTGTGCCTCCTATTTTAGGATGAAAAAATGCAATGACCAGTACCCCTAGCACGAGTTTTCTCTATTTTACTTTACAGAGTTTTTCCAGTATTTACAGCGTTTATTGTATTGTATGAAAACATGGTACAGCGCCTCTGGTGTGCGAAGAAGGAACCAATTTTTCCCTTGAAAATTGTCAATTTGAAGTCGTCAAAGTTCCAGTTTACTTTACGTCTCCAATACTGAAAACTCGTGCTGACGGTACTGTTGCTAATTTTTAACTTATGAAGTAAACCTTATTCAAGCAGCAATAGTATGAGAAGAAGTATGTAATTGGTAGATAGCACAGGGATCCGTTAGTTAACAGTAGTTCTTAAATCTAGTCAAGTTGGCACCCCTGATATAGGAGATATAAGAACGCCACTTTAACAATGCAATTATCTACTTTTCTACTTGAGCAATAAAATAGAATATTTCACGAACTTCATCGAAAAGCATGTTATGATGATACTAAAGTGGCCTTTTAACACCAGCAGATTGAATAGAAAACTTATACTTTTTTAAATTCTGAATTGTCGATGTATACAAGAAGTCATTATGCATAAAAATAATTATTTTGCTAAAGAGGTTTCCAAATTACTTACGATTTCAACTAAAACTTGGTTTTCGAAGTAAACCAAAAAATTAACAATATTAATGACACTAATGTATGCAACTATCAACATTACCACATTATACATAACGTTTCTTTAATAAACAATTTTAACTGTTTAATCGCTTCTTTCCGTTCGACCACGCGATCTCATAAATTACTCAGGAACCTTACATATAAATGAATTTCTTGAAAAGGTCGTAGAAATTAGAAGTTCACGTCGGTGTCCGGTCACGCGAACCCGAAACTCTTTGTACATATTTACCTGTTGTATTATTTAACAACGGTGGTTATAACCGTTGTAATTCACTACTCGCTCCCTAAATAATAACTACCTAAGTTATACGGAACCACCCATATAAGTGCCGGGGACTGAAACTTTTATGACAGAAATAGGGACAAACACGCGCTATTTTGAGTGTCTAGCTGTGTACTGGTTGCTTAATAGTTGCAGTTTGTTTCAGAGGGACATTAAATACTTACCCTTCGTTTTATCAGTGAATGAAAATGTTCATTTTGTAGAACCTGAATATTTTGGTCGTAAACTCTACGGAGGCTTTCTACTCGCCAACATTTACTCTCATTTCATTAGGTCAAACATCCCTTTATTCTATAAAACTGAATTAGGTGCAGCCTTGAGAAAAACCTCACGTAGAAAAACACATTTATCTCGAAACAGGAAGAGGGTTTAAAAGATTAACTCGGGAAGCAACTCTCCTCGGTTTAAAAAAGAAAAAAAAACGTTCTGAAGTCTTGTGTTGTGAAATGGAACACGTGAAAGTGGCAGTCCGTAGCTTGTAATTAACAAACGAGTGACAGGGAACATGAAAATCGAATGTCAGAAAAAACCCGGGGATCATCGAATGTGGACCTCTCATAAATCGGCATCGGCGGGCGTGGAATAAAATAATCGAGTGACAAAGCGCTCGCACTGAGCGACTCGATCCCTGATATTCCATGCATAAGCAATATAAAATGTTATTCTGTTCTGGTGAATAATTTATTCTCGATTGTCACCCTTGTCGACATCGAAACCAAACTTTGTTCACCTGGTGTTCGAGCAAACAATTACACATGTTTCAGATTACAAGGATTATCTAGACTTTTTATTTTGCGTAGCATTTTTAATGCGACTTTCAAGGATAGTTGATTAAAAGTGACATTATGTTAAGGCCAACCATGTTTGAATTTTTTGCACAGCATGGCTTTGTTGAATTCATCTGTGATGCAAAGCAATTACCCATGTAATTTATTTTCAAGAAAAGTCTGTTTAACGAGGTACAAGTCTAAAAACAAAACCAAAATGCTTTAATGCCATGAATTGATGAATAGCGTACGCGTTACGAACAAAGATCATTATAATTCATTCCATTTCTTGCTCGCTAGTTCCCCGAAACTCGTGGTATTAATCAAATCTTAAGAAAGTTAATATTTAAAGTGATACAGGCTGAAAGTTTGTAAACAAAAACGGCGCGGACGCTTCGACGGAACCAAACGAAAAACTTGCCCGGTTGACATTGATTGATGTGGCCGGCAAACGCGCTAACGCCGCCGACCATTTTACTGGAGGCACCTCCTGAATACCTATACTTATTTGTAATTCGGTAACAGTAGGAATTTACTCAGCGGTAATTTAATTTACAAGACGTATGCTTAAGGTTTTATTACTTACCAAAGCTTTTTGGAAACAAAGATGAGGATGGAATAATACAGTAAAATCTTTAATAGAAGTCCCTTTTGTAAATGTCATGTACGCATGTACGCATGCTCGCGAGTGTACCTCTTGATAGCTTATTTGCATTTCGGGAATGACGTAACTCAGGATTTCGTTAAGCTGACGTGTAAAATGGCGTTAATCTCTTATTTAAATACTTGGTAATATCCCATCCATTGTATTTGCTCGATTGTACCGGATTAAGGAGCATACGAATAGATGTAACGTCGTCAGGGTAAAATCAAATATTTGACGCTTTTAGGGGTAGTTAATCTTGTTATTTAGACAAGTAATGATCTTATTATTTAGATAATTACTTGTCTAAAAATCTATCTAACCCCACCTTTACCATCAGGTAAAGGTGGGGTTAGATAGATTTTTCAAACTCAAGTACGTTTATTTCACTGCTCCTAAGATAATGAAGGAAATCGGTAAGTTTAAGAATCAAAAATTTAAAGACTGATTTTGAGAAGAGGCTTTGATTTTCAAACCTGTAACTTTAACCCTAACTACTGCTAGACGATGACATCCCATGACAGAGAGGATGCCTGTTTCTCAGCATTTAGAACTCTTTTTTATTTAAAAGGTTGCCTCACACTAGGAATTATTCCCATATCGAGGGTGGTTTTTTAATCGAATTTAAAAAGGGGCGCTTTTAACTCTTGTAGTTCACAAGCACACAACACAGATGCAGGTTAATCATGCAAAATGATAATAGCTATTATAAAAAGTGTTCTAACTGTCTAACCAAATTTAAATGCTAACTATGTATGTATCAAATTTTATTCCGTGTATTTATATAGATACCGGGATAATGTATCGTAGTCTATTTCTGAGCCAAATTTCATTAGGGTTCTGGTGTAATTTAGATAGATATCAAGTAATATACTTTTAAAGCATGATATAATGATATATATATTTACCAGTTTTTTTTTACATACAAAAAGCAGGCAACAGTAACGATCAAAAGAAAACTCCGAATTGAGGAAAACAATAAGTTTATATCTTATTCGGAGCAAGATATTTACGTAAATGTAGGCAACTAAGTAATGGTGGTGAAATATATATTAAACAATGATCTCCAGGGTTTTAAATTGATTCGTAACGTGAGTGGACAAAACAAGAGGACTTAATAAGAAGACTTTATTATTATCCTAACAATTATTAGCTCGATGCAAGTGCCATGGGACTTCTTTTTTTTACGTGGTAAAATCATCAGATGAGTACTCCCACCCTTACTGTCAGACTTGTACTGACTAAAATCCACGGTGTCCTTCAATAGCCCTTTATGTTCCGGGGTTACGGTGATGGTATAAGTCCCGCGACCCAGTGCCATGGGACATAGAAGCGAATTATAAAAAGAAAACATCGATATTAAGTTTACTAACACAATGAGTCATTGCTAGTAAAATAAATAATTCGTAAAAACTAACATGAACACAAAAAATAACACATAAATGTAATGAATGTCTGTAATCTAATTAGAAATTATAAATACCGCATATAAAAACTTATTTCTGGTACAAATAGTTCAGCATTTACAAGATATTCGACACTAACTAAAAATTTGAGATCCATTCCACAGTCTTCAATTTAGGTTTTGGTTAATGTAATTTCTTTTTTGCCAATTGATACCACATTTAAATAATTTGTGGTTCGAATTCGTTGCTAGTATTTTTCACGGGCACAAGGCGAAACCAGTATCTCGATTTACAGCAATTTTCTCTACTTTGTTCAACTCGTAATTACGGTCTACAGCTTCTAATCTAAAGGCGATCGACTTTAAGTTGACTTGTTTTACCTCTTATTTTAGTAGCCAACCATACATCTTCCCGTGACCTTTTATTTGACATTCAATTACTTTATCCTCACTGCAAGTTGTAGTAAAGCGATTTAATCAAACTACATCCCTGTGACTGGAATTGTAAATGAAAACTAGCAGAAGAAATAGTCGTGAATGAAGAAATCTTTTCGTTCCAAGCTACTCAATTTTATCTGGGGCTGTGTTTACGATAAATATTTAATGCTTTAAAACATTGGGACAGTAAAATCACACGATTCATGTTCCTGAATAATACATGACAAGTTTTTTTTCTTCAAAGGGTTTGAGAATGTCAAAAGTGTATTTTGTATTATTTTGCTTCTCCTTGTTAAGGAGTGTAAAATTAACATCACAAGGCATTTTATGTGAATGTCATTCGTTTATCCTGCCCTTGAAAGTGTCATCACGATCCTGTTTCATTCACTTCATTAAATAAACCGGATCAGTTGATGAATAAATTAAAAGCTCGATTACGATGTAAGATTTTTTTAATAAATGCAGAGGTATTAACTGGTTTTGTATTTAGTCCAGTCATCATCTCAGAGCCATTATTTTATTGGAGTAAATTTCTAAATTGTGTTCATGTATCGCAGACAATTTAAATATTGATGTTATCTATTTGTTTTATAAAATGCTAAAAATAAAAGTCAGCTACGAGTTCTAGCGTCCTTTTAAATAATTATGTAGAACCGTCTTCTTGGTATTGCAAACAATATGTATTTCCATTCTTCTTTTCTAAGGATCACTTTTCATAAACACACGCAAACATAACTATTGTTGAGACTTTCTTGTTTTTATTTACAAATCACGCAAACTTTTGTGGCGGAGTCTTGCAAAGTCATTTGTGTACTCCACCCAGTCCCCTGACATTCCATTCAACGCTTCACGCAGAATATATTCAACGGAGAGAGGAGCGATTACTTTGATTACACTTTCCGTTTACAATACCCCAGTCGAAGCACGCTTACATTGTTCTCTAACAGGCATTAAGAGGTTTTCAAAAATAACCATTTTATTTAGATGAGATCCATACAACATCCAACACAATGAAATTCTCAGTAGAAATAGCTGCCAGGGTTCATTAAACTCTTCAGAGTACCTACTAAATGTTAAGGGAACCGCAAATTTATTTGTTTAAAGTGCTTCTGTGTATTCAGGATCATTCGAGGGTATACAGCAGTCTACTATATTATTATACAATACAGGAATAATTTGTTATGTTTGCCTGAAATTTACATCACTCCAATCCCAGTTGGCAGCAACGCCAACGAAATCAAGTTTGATAAATGTAATATCATTTTGCAGTTGGTTAGTGAATCGGTGAAGGTATAATGCACAAGGTTGAAACATTCATGATGATTACGTCCATAAATTTCCCGGTTACCTGCGCGTAAATGGTTGATTTATAACACTCGTACAGAAGTTATGTGTCGCAATGTTTCGGGTCACCAATTATATTTGCATGTTCGTGCAAATACATTAGTCGTGAGTACGTGATAAATGACAGGAGCGACGAAATAAAATTACATCATTTATTCTCCATTGGAATAACGATTTTTGGTTTCTTTTTTGTTGTTCCTGATTTTATCTTTCCAATGAGATCAGAGGATAACTAGATTATTTTCGTCGATGAATTAATTCTGTATCGTGGGGCTTTTAATTGAGTGATAATACTAATATAAATAACCTTTTTTGGGAGCAGTAGAGTTAAAAGGAGAAAAAAACCAAACCAACTTAGTGTTCATAATATAACAACTTAGTGTGCGTATCAATCCGTTTGGTCACTTTGTCAGTCGTCTAATTTGATTTGCACGATTCCAGTTTGCCTTAGATTTAGGATCTCGAACTTGAATGAACGGCTACCCAAAATTCGGCGTAGATTGATAAATTGATAATTTTACATCAGAACAGCAGAAAACTTTTTCTAGGCTCATGTGCTTTGCTTTCGACTACATCATCGTTCACCATCAGGTGACAAATTGATCAAACCCAAGACTATCACTAAATTTAAAAAAAACGACTATCATTTTTGATAATTAGAGCCATAAAATAATAAATAATAAAATAAAAGAAATGAAGAGACTTTCAGATAAGGAGACACATCCACACGATGATCCACTTAGAGCTTTGACGATTGAAATTGTATGAGAATCTTAAAATTCTTATAGGAAAGAGAAATAATGTCCATCTACATTGGTAATAACATTAATTTCTAGGTGATGAGACCTTTGATTTCTGTTTTGAAAGTCAGTATCAAGCTTAGTAGTTTTTCCGAACTCATAGGAACGCAGTTTGATATGAATTTCTTAGAATTATTTCTTTGATACGTACATATTTGGACAAGTCGCAAATCGTATAATATTATCGCAGTCGTAATCGTAACAATAATGGTAATAGCTCCCTTTACCTTGTCTTAGCACATGAACGTTTTATATTAAAGACAAATGGGATAAAAAAAAAGTCCGTCTGTCTCACAAAGTCTTTGCAGCAATTGTGGACTGGCAAGTAAGGCTACATCTTCCATTCTAATTAGCATATCAATGCAATAGAACGGGCGCTCCGATTCTTTTCTAGCAAGTTTCCACTCCAATGGCTTAGTTAGATGAAGTTGCCAGTCATTATTAAGAGTTCAATAACGATTCGGAAATCCAAAAGCAGTCTATACTTTGATCATTAAGTAGCCCAAAATACCATCTACCATAACGTATTGAAATAAAAAGTTGATTAATCTCTTAATTGATATCGATGACTCTCGGACACTTTTGATTAATTCGTAAAGATAAAAAAGGAAACTGCTACCTCCACATTATTCGTTTACCGTAAAATTGTAATTAAGGAAGGAAGTGATGAAAGTACGAAAAGAGGATTCGTTTATTATTCCTGTTAATTCTTTATTGAAAATGTTTCACTGGTTGTTCGCACAATTTTCGAGGACGAATAATTGGACATCTGACTGAAAAAGATATTTATTATGTATAAGGATTTTGCAGGTTTATTAACGAAAAATAAAATAAATTAAGCAATAACACTTAAAGAAATGTTCGGGATCTACGAAAGCGGAACTAGGGCGACGTCCTTACCTTATGTATGGGAGTACCCCAAAAGTCGTTGAGGAAAATGTTAGATATTGGAGTCTGTGGTCTCAAGTCTCTGTTCTCTTTTATGGCACTTATGTCATCGAAGACGAAACCGCAGTACAAACAGTTGTGGTAGACGAGAATGCAGGCGAGAACCAGAATAGCACCTAGACCACGGCGCGGGGGCTCGGGCAAATCCTCAGGCATCTGATTCTGACCCGTCAGGCGCCGTTTACTACGACCAGTTCTGGTTCTTACTGCCGACATCACTCCTCCGAACCTACACACGCCACTCACGCGGTCCATCATGTATGTATCACATCGGCAAACAATTATTATTTACTAATCAACACGAAACACTATTTAGAACAGTTCCTAGTAAGTACAGTCATTTACGTAAAAGCAAAACCGAGCCGCCAGAAATGTTTAGGAGCTAGCGAAAACACAATCACGAATAGAGCCGGGGTAATAAATTTTGCTACACAAAATCAGAGATTAAAAACGACTAATACGTTGAATAACACTACCGAACACTATAAACAGAACGTTATTGTTAATGTTTAGGTTATAACGAAGCACATGTCACTATGTTTTTTCGAAATAATATCATTTGACATTTATGTGATAGTTTCGTTCCGACGCGCGTGGACACGCCCGTTCACCGGGCAGATTCGCCGACAACTGCCGAAGAGCGACGAGCGAATGCCGCGTCAAGTCACGTGACCCGTCGTTTTACTGCGGGTCGTTTTGAACTGGCGCATGCGCCCCTGTGTGCTCGTGGGCTGGCGGCAAAACATTTTGTGTTTATAAGTGTTTATTATAATACAGTAAACACGTAAAAAAAAAAATTCAAATCAATTTTTCAATCATTTCTTTTTTCATTTTAATTTGCAAATATAAATAAAAAAACTAACTAATTTACGTGCACTTGAGTGCACAATTTCTTCATTTATTCAAAGAAATTAGACGTCAACACCAATAAGACCTTATTTCTACCGCAGATGATACAAGTGCAGTGGCATATTATCGCAATTTGATTACCCTACGGTATTATGGGCGCATGCCCGGAGGTTGGCAGCGAACGGGAGGGGTAAATGTTGATGACGACATTTGGTCGGGTTCGGGAGACCGAGATGAGAGCGCTCACGGATCGGAATACGCGCCTCTCTATTATCCGAAATCCAAATTTCGAATATTAGACGCTCACTCTCCGAATTTTCGATACCGAGATTATTTTTAAATATTACAAACGAATCAACGTTTTATTTCTGCAACACATTATTTCCTTACTTGTACATTTTTGTGCGAACATGTTGAAGCTGTTTGTCACTCGTTTTTATTTCTTTTGCATCAACTGTACCGAATGATGAACTGTGTTAATAAATAAAAGGTTTTTCATGTCGCGGAGTTTTGTCGCATTTTAAGAGTAAAGTTAGGCAATCTCTCCGTGACTTTTTTGAAATGGAAATAAGAAACGGAATAATATTTTTGTCATAAATCAATGAACCGCGTGGAATATTGTAGAAATATAAGTCTTTTTGTTGATTCTGAGTTTGTGAAAATTCACAAGGGAAGCTGAAAAGAGACTTGGGGGCGGAAACTTGAGCATTTAGGTACTGACTCTGAATAAAATGCTATCTACTTTGTGCCTCATTATATTATTTATAGAATAGATACGTAGGCCTAATATATTACTATTTATACAGTACTTATTTTTGTTTAGTTTATCATTGTTTATAATACAATTATTCAGATTACTTTGATCTTACGACTCAGAACTTTAAAATTTAAATATTCCAGTATTTTAGTTCGATTTTTTTTTGGATGGCAGTTGAATTAGTTTCTGAACTAATTCAGAAATGTCAGAGTTCTCTGCTATTTATTTTCAAACTTTTACCATTGTAACTCGATTATCTAAATAAGTACGCGTGGCATAAACCAATTCTATCTCTGCTCTACCGAGAATAGACAAAGCTATTTTTATAAAATATAGTATTTATGTTTTGCCTGACTGGCACCACCTGTAACCATACCATGAGTTGTCATTACTGATCTGACAGTATTACGTTTATTTTGACAACATTTGACAATGACATTTGATCTACTATATAAACTTGAGCATTTACTGACTCTGAATAAAATGCTAAAATATAGCATTTTATTCAGAGTCAGTAAATGCTCAAGTTTATATAGTAGATATTATCTACTTTGTGCCTCATTATATTATTTATTGAATAGATACGTAGGCCTAATATATTACTATTTATACAGTACTTATTTTTGTTTAGTTTATTATTGTTTATAATACAATAAATTATTCAGATTACTTTGATCTTACGACTCAGAACTTTAAAATTTAAATATTCTAGTATTTTAGTTCGATTTTTTTGCTGGGATGTGCAGTTGAATTTGTTTCTGAAACAATTCAGAAATGTCAGAGTTCTCTGCTATTTATTTTCAAACTTTTACCATTGTAACTCGATTATCTAAATAAGTACGCGTGGCATAAACCAATTCTATCTCTGCTCTACCGAGAATAGACAAAGCTATTTTTATAAAATACGAGCACTCCGCCCGCGACTTCGTCCGCGTGTTTATCGAACTTTGCTTTTGTGAATTTTTCCTCCCAGCCACCCTCTAAAAGGGATACTTTTCGAAAATCTAAATCAATATTCAAGAAAATGTCTATCTACTCGCAGTATCCCGTCTTGGGTGGTACCTACGTTCTTAAAATAACCCCAATGAATACATTGGGATTTCTTTGCTAACAACCCCAAAACTACTCTTAAGGGGTTAAATTTCGCAAGATCCTCTCTTAGTGATAAACTTTGTCTAAAGTAGAACCTCCTGTAAAATTTGAGACCTCTAACTATCAATACATCAATCCCGTTTAAACTATCACTTACGTCTTGAGACTCTTAGCACTTGTAGTAACAAAGTTTCATACAAACTATCAACCCCAAAAACAACCCCTTGGGGGTTGAATTTCACAAAATCCCGTCTTTAGTATCACTTACGTCCAAAAAAGAATCCATATGTCAAAAATTCAGTCTCAAAACGATTAACCCCAAAAACAACCCCTTAGGGGTCGAGTTTCACAAAATTTCTAACTTTTTGAGTATTTAAGTCTTAAAAAGAGCCGGCATGCAAGATTTGAGACGCCTATCACTTGTAGTAACAAAGTTTCGTACAAACTATCGACCCCAAAAACAAACCCCTCAGAGGTCGGATTTCGCAAAATCTCATCATAGTAAGCATCTGCGTTCTAAAAAGACACCCCATGCAAAATTTGGAATTCCTAGCACCTGGAGTAGCGAAGTTTCATACAAACTATCAACCCCAAAAACAACCCCTTAGGGGCCGAATTTCGCAAAATCCGTTCTTAGTGCTCACCTACGTGGTATAAGGAGGGCTTATGCTAAATTTCAAGATTCTAGGCCTAGCGGTTTGGGCTGTGCGTTGTCAGATCAGTCAGTCAGTTTTGAATTTTATATATATAGAAATAGTATTTATGTTTTGCCTGACTGGCACCACCTGTAACCATACCATGAGTTGTCATTACTGATCTGACAGTATTACGTTTATTTTGACAACATTTGACATGACATTTGATTGACGTTTAGAAACTGGCGTAAAGATCGAAAAAAACATTTTTGATCTCAAGAATCTTGGGTTTCGATAAAAATAATCGTACCTACAGGATATTTTAAAATAAATGCAATCATTACAAACTGCGAAAAACATGAATTATATCTCAAGAAAATCTGCAAACGTCACTGCATAGAAATGTCAAGTTGTCAAACGTAATAAGTAAACGTCAAATAGTACTGTCATGGCCGCCCTATAATGGGGTTATCTTGCTAAAAACGGCCATAATTATCATTTTTTAACAGCTAAACCCGTCCTTAAATGATTATTTCAGTATTTTTATGAAATTCCCCTATTTTTTTCCTATTTATTGATATGGTGTATATAGACTGAGCCCAGAATGAAACATCTCCTTTGTTTCTTTTGCTTGGATAAGAAATAATATTCAACAAAAGATAACTCTAGGGACATTCCGGTAAAGACGTTGCTCTCTCTGACCCTCGACATTAGCATTGAGTATGTAAAAAGTTAAAACACATGGGTAATGTTTTCCCTATTTTTTTTTACCCTCAATTGAATCTATTTCCCTGAAGATACAATATTCAATTACTAAGATAGTATTGACGGCGGCAAAACAATGGGATAATAGCGTAAGGGCTGATTTTCCAATAGTCAGAAAACTTTTATCAGGGGAATAAAAATAGCGATTTGACATATTTTCTATAGATAAGCTGTCAACCAAAGATAAAAGTTATCTGAATATTGAAAAATCAACCCTTAAACGAAAGGTTTGATCTTATTGGATGGGCTTTGTAGACCAAACTTCAGGTAGGTAAGGAGAGCCGCCTCTGGGAAAACCACAGGCCTCTGACATGGTTTTAGACTTATACATTTTATAGATAAAGGTCTCCTCACGGTGTTTTCCATCACTAGTGTCAATTTTTGGTAGTTTAACAATATTATTGCTTTAATCACTTTACTAAGATGAACTTTTAGTACATTAAATTCTTCCGTAGAACAGTGGCATATATTTTTTATCGTGGTAAAATAATCAAAGGGGTCCTCGCACCCAGGGCAGAGCGTCAGGCTCGTACTGACTAAAATCCACAGGTCATTCAATAGCCTTTTACGTTCCAGGGTCACAGCATATCGTGAGTCTCGCGATCCCGGCAGGTTTTGGTACTGTATGCTCCACCATGTCCTCCGGGCGATCCTCGAAGTGGTGACACCCAGACGTTTCTTTCTTCCTCATCCGACACAGGTACCTCCCGAAACATGCGTGTCCGGTGAAGACCTGTTTCATGCGGAAGGTCCTGACCTTCCGCATGAAACAGGTCTTCAGGCGTCACGGTGACCTGTCACCGTGACGCCTTTCCAGCCATTCCTTAAAGACGGGTCTTACCGTCGCGATTGCGGCGTACCCTAGAACAGTGGCATGATAAATAATTAATATTTACGACGTTTTTAGTTTGCAGTATTTTTGCCGCCTGTACTTTTGAATTTACCTTTAACCCATTGAAGATAAATTATACTATATTAGATACCTTTATAAATAAATAAAACAAAATTTATTTATTTCAGGCGAGATGCATATACCAGTAAATTAAATAATAAAATAGAATTATTAATTAGTGATAGATGTAAGTGACTGTCCTCTTTTTCAAAAGCTATGAAAGGGTAAATACAACACAAAGTAGAATATCCAGAATGTTTATTAAAATAGATTTTAAACATGTTTAATTAAATATCATTGTGCGATCATTTAAGGCTTTCATAAAGGGTGGGGACGTGTCCTGGCTCACAATGGCTTGTAATGAAAATGTTGCAAATAAATGGCTCAGGCTTTTCTACGTTGAACACGGCTATAGTGGGAAACTGTTATTTATTCGTTTACATTTTTACTACCGTTGTTGGAAATGTGACACTTCAGTCATTAAATATGTAGGTAGGTATGTAGGTGTTTTTTTTTTCTAACGAACGTACCCACATTTTTTGATTTATTCCCGTTGGATTCCACTTTTGAATCCTACCTTTACTATTGCATATAAAAGTGCATGCAATAGACAAAAGAAGGATTAAAAGTGCGTGCCCCCTTTTTTATTCTTGGTAAAATCATCAAATGAGTCCTCCCACCCCGGGCAGAGCGGGAGGGACTGTCAGACTAGTACTGACTAAAATCCACGGCGTCCTTCAAAAGCCCTTTATGTTCCGGGGCCACGGTGATGGAAATAAGTCCCGCGAAAGTGGGTTCCCCTTGGATTCCACTTTTATTTTTGCATATAAAAGTGCATTGAATAGTAACAGAGGGTTTCAAAATTGGGATCCAACGGGAATAAATCCATTTTTTTTTGCAATAAGTGAATAAATCCTGTCATTTTCGTTTTTTTTTTGTTTTTGACGTTTCTAGAGCTTTTTATTTATCACAAGCATTTTACTCACGGCCCTTGTAGTTAAAAAAAGTAACCTCTAACTGTCTCAAGGGTCCTATCTGGCTCTGTAACTGAATTCAAGCATGTAAGTATAAAACAAACTCGCAATTAAACATAACTACGAGTAGCTAGCCCGTGGAATATATGAGTTAAATAATATTTAACTTAAAACAAATGACTCCTCCCACCCAGGACACTGGGACACCCAGGGACTGTCAGACTCGCACTGACTAAAATCCACGGTGTCCGTCAATAGCCTTTTACGAATAACTTTAATAGGCTTTGGCCAGTGGGAGCCGTCATCATGCTGACACTGAATGAGGCGCGCGTGGAACACCACGCGCCGGGGAACAGAACTTAGTAAAATGTATACTATGTCTTATACAATGTATAATAAGTGAACGTAGTATTATGCATTCGAGTATGTGTATGTGACGTATTGTCTATTTTAAAAGCGTCGCATCATCTCTAATTTAGATTTTAATTTTTATATGAGAGATCCCCTTTTATAGTGAAGCCTAGACCAGCATTATACGAGGATTTTTAAAATACCCACCAAAAATTGTCTAATGGGAAATGGGAGTTTGTATAGGAATCCATCATTTAAGCATGTGTTTTTTACCAATGGGAATACTAGGGCGGCTTACGGCTTTTAAAATGTTTTATCATATTCATATATCCCGATGATATTGTTTGCTTGTTTGTATAATTATTTTGTCTAACGACCCTTGTTTTACTGAAATAAAGAGGGATTAATTTATATACATTTCTATATTTCTATACTAATATTATAAAGAGGAAACTTACTCATTACAAGGGACCAATTAAAAAAAGCCTTTATATTAAGCTACGTTATCCTGTATATTAACCTGTGCTATAATTATGTATTTTTGTTGTCATGAGAAGTCCCAGAAAAATGAAGAGGAGCAGAGGGATTATTTATTTATTTAAGTTTCCGAATAAATAAATATGATTTTAGTCTTTAACTGTTTTTTTTCTCAAACGTTCTATGGACGCAAAACAGCATGAGTCAAGCTCAGGTCTGCCATTCCTTATATTTATTGAACTGCGAGCACTATACTCAGTTCGAACGCGAACAATGTCCACTTCCCCTAACTTCAATCTTTTTCAATTACAGTAACGATTCACCGGACCTTTTAGGCCCTTTGTGGTATTCTCGCCGCTGAGAACTTTCATTCAATCATGTTAATTATTTTCTTAGGGGCATTTTCGAAGGGGAGTTTTAGGGGACTAGAACTTTTCTATACAGGTATTGTTGAGAGGGCTTTTGAAATTGTTAAGTAACCTCGCGACAAGATTAAAATGGCCACTTCAATTGTGTACGACGGAAAATGAATACGAATTTGGAAGAGTGTCGCCGAGGATGGGGATTCGTTGACTCTGAATTAGTTTAGTGAACTTCGAAATACGAACGGGAGATTTTCTCTTCGTGCAAGTTCGTGATTTCTCGGATTAGGTGGGTGACGTGAAACGTCAACTGTAACCAACTAAAATGTTTTGTTATAATAATTACTTTGAATTAAGTTGGTTGAATGTTTTTCACTGTGTTCTGAAACTTTGAATTAGGATTCTTGCAATTCATTTTAAAGCCTCGAAAGTTTATTTCGAAAGTATATCTTGAAGTAAAAGAGCTCCAGGCTAAATTAGAACAGCCGCCTACGTCGATTTTCAAGGTTAAATTGAGCTTGCCGTAGTTATTATGTGGATGGATGGTCTATCATAGCGAGTTTCATGCATCTAACTTTGAGGTTTACGATTTTAATCACTTGCCAAGCTAAGTCTTATATAAAATGTATTCTATTATCAAGTGATTCAATGTCAAGAGTTTCAATTTTCGTAATAGGTCATGACTTTCCTCCATTATTGGTTTTGGATAGATGCTGTTAGAAAAAAAAACTCAAAATTTCAATCAACGAAACCAAATTATTGATACGAAAACAAGCTCCATTGCCGCCGCCATTTTGGATTAAAATGGGCACACGTATACCGCAACTAGTCCAAAAGTTAAAAGTCGCCAAGTGAACTGTGGAAAGAGCTTTCCTTAAAGTTAGTTTACGATCGAATATGAAATGAGGTAAGCTTGGAACTAGTAAAGGTGATGAAGTTCTTGATGTTGGCCAACTGAATATGTTATGAATTGACCTAACACGTTTCATATTTTTATTCATTTCAAAAAGGTTTGCTCTTGGTCTTTATCTAGCCAAGAAGCAAATATAAGGAGAACCAAACGCCTCGGTCGCGGGAGTGTCTAAAAGCTAACCGTAACAAGGCCTTAAAAGAACGCCCTGAATTTAGGCCTAAGATGAATCGAGCTCACCAAAAAGGAACTGAAACTCCTGCATGCCGCCGAAATTCATAAAAACTCGAGAAATAACATCCCTGGTGGAAGACACTTGCTAGTTCGACGACACGGTTGACGCAATATAATTATGAATGACTTACAAAAACAATGTTGTCTGGTTGTTTTTTATGTGAGTTTCAGTTTCATTCAGGAGAAAATCCTAGTATGAGACAACACAAAGTAAAGAAATATATGCTGACCAGGTTAACTCTTTGATTCCCTGCTACAGAAGAAAACTTCACTATTTATCTAATACCAAGTAGGTAGTATACAGACATGACTGATCACATTGAAAACTAGTCAGATACTGAAAACTCAACAATAACATAATAGACATGCTAATTATTGGATTCATAGATAAAAATCCACTTTAATCCTTGTATGAGGACAGAAATAATGACCTTAGGACTGATAGCTCAATACCGTAATAAGAGCAATTAAAACATGTAATGTCGGGAAGTAAGAAGCGAAATAATCATACAAAAATGTGGCCGATACGGGCCATATCGTGAACTCCTATAATTATTGAGATAATTACATTGCTGTTACATACAGATAGTGGTTCAGAAAAGTATTTAAACATATTCTCGGGAAAGAACTTCACATTACATTTTCTGTCACAGAAAAGAAATGGACAAGTTTACTTTATATATCATTTTATTTATTGCCTTTTGTGGCCAAGGTATATATTTTTTTAATTATAAAGCTGTAGTTCTTTTTGTTGAATTGGAAACTGAAAACCTCTCAAAACAATTTCAATAAATTTTTAAATGAGAATTAAGCTTGATATTTTCAATTTTGTTTTTTTTTTCAGATGTCTTATGTAAAAGACGTGGTCACAAAAAAGAGGGGAAGGATGGTGGTAAGATTGTTGGCGGCAATGAAACTACTATACAAACGTATCCTTACCAGGCATACTTGTTGCTAAATAATGGCACCGTTGACTTCCAATGTGGTGGTTCTATTATCAATGAAAACTACATCGTTACTGCTGCTCATTGTCTCACTGAGTAAGTAATCGCAGCTCTAGAATAAATTCGCCAAAGGGTCTAAAAGGTCACTTTAGCAAAATCATAATATGTATTGCGATAAGTCTCATAAAATGGAATATTCTATTCGATCACCCAAGCAATTGATTGAACGCAATCATTGATAAAGAACAATTTTTCAAAAATGCTAAAGGGGCGTTTTTAGAACTTTTCATTAATCAGTCAGCCAGCTTTCAGTCAGCAGATTTCAATCAAAGGAGCATAATTTATGTAATTTCTTTTTCATTTGTCTCGCCTTTCAGTATAGTATCAATTCGCATACGAATCGGCAGTACTAGGGCTATGAGTGGGGGATTGGAGTACGTCGCATCTAGTTTCTCATCTCATCCGTTTTACAATGCCGATACCAGTGACTACGATGTTGGAATCATCAGAGTTAGAGGTGGTATGACTTTAGATGGTACTAATGCCAGAGCAATCACTATGGTCGCGACGGGGAATGACGTCGCTGATGGTGAAGATGTTACAGTTACTGGATGGGGAGCTACTAGCGTAAGTAATATCAAACATTTATCTCCCCTTACATGTTTTGTGTGTGAAAAGTGAGTGAAACAATCTAATTTTGTCTAAAATATTGTTTATAGAATTTATTGACCAAATCTGTATTAAAGATCGCAGTCGCTGGCCAAACTTTTTTTTACAATTATTGCATATAACCAGAAAGTTTCAAAAACTAATCTAAGACGATTCCTCATCCGGGTCGATGGCGCGTCGTGTTCCACGCGCGCCTCAAAGAGCGGCAGCATAATGACGAGGCCCCTCCCAGAGGGCTAAAGCCTGCCGGGGTCGCGGTACTTACACCATCACCGTGACCCCGGAACATAAAGGGTTATTGAAGGACAGCGTGGATTTTAGTCAGTACAAGTCTGACAGTCCCTCCCACCTCCCTCCCTCATCTGATGATTTTACCACGTAAAAAAAAAGACGATTCCTCATACCTAATATAATAACAATTTATTTTGTAGGAAGGTGGATTCACGACTGATATACTGAATGTTGTAACGGTACCAGCTGTCAACAGAACAGGGTGTAATCAACTCCTTGGGGGTGGTATCACCACTAGAATGTTCTGTGCCGGCCTTCCCGAAGGTGGCAAGGATTCCTGTCAGGTAAATATCAGACTATTTGAAAGCTACGTAGATACTGATTTAAGAAGGAGCAAAAACCAATAATGGATTGGAACCAGATGGAAAGATAGGACGTGGAGAGAAATTAGCGTGGCCTGTCCTTGGCTTGCTTATTATTTTTATTTATTGTACACACAATATAATTAAAATAACATTTCACAAAAGGGTAATTAATATACAAAGGCGACCCAGAATTGGTTGAATTGCTTACTTTAATGTATGTTGCTGTAAAAGCTCGATCTACTGTAAATCCTAAGATTTTCTGGAAAAACCTTTACCTATTCTGAATAGTTCCAAAAAGATTTGCGGTTACAACTTATACCATCATTCACTTGGTAAATCTTAGGATTCAAATGAGAGGTACGGAAAATGTTGATAAAAGTCATGATGGGGCATCGGATAAACGGAGCCTCGCTGAGCGGGGCTCCTATTTCCAAGAGCTAGGTTTAAAGGAACATAACCAAGACGATCTTCGGGGTGCCCAAGAGTTGTTAGTGCCTTTGAAAACAGCGTTCTAAGGCACCAACAGCTGTTACACAGAGCTTGCTGTTTGTCAAACTCTTTGCTCCTTTTTAAAAGTAAAATAAGCTGGTATTATTAATTTTATAGGGAGATTCTGGTGGTCCTGCAGTAGTTGATAACCTGCTAGCCGGTGTTGTGTCCTTCGGTTTCGGCTGCGCTCGACCTAATGCACCAGGAGTCTACTCTCGCGTCGGGGAGTACTTAATCCGATTTTACATAAGACTTATAACTGGCATGTAAGTCACAAATACTAGAAAAGAGAGAAGGGTGTTGGCGTTTGAGTTTTTTTTTTATTTATTTTTTATTGTTCTATTTAATTATTTTTAGTTTTCCCTTAAACATACTTATCACAATAAATTAAAAACCAACTTGTTAAAGCTAAAAAAAAACATTTAAAATATAATACATGACTGTGTACTTGTCTAGCCCGTCGGTATCGGGTACCTCAAGGGTCCATGTGGTTTAGATTTCAGTAAGAGGAATCTTACTATGCAAATTGTGTTTAGAAGCTTTCTGACCTAGCGAGAGCTCCATCTAAAATGTTTTTATTTATTTCATTTACAAAACTACATCATAATATAACACATAGAACTATGCAGTGGCTGATTATACTGTGTATTAGATTAATTTAGAAAATGTAATTAACCCATATTGTTATTTAATTTTATAATAAAGACACTGTTTACTATAATAAACGCCTACTTATTTCTGTCTTAAGCCCTTACACGTGCGCTTCAACCCTAGGTCTTCTTATAGAAGCACTTTGTTAGATTTTCACACTTTATAGAATTCGTTTTTGTATTTGACAAGAACAACCTACATGGGGGATAACCCTAAGGCAGGATTAAAATGAAACAGATGGAGAAAATATTGAAACTAGTGAATTAATTGAGTGTGGGTGTTTTTGCGTCTGCGACTTGTTACAATACAGAATACACCCACGTTTTTAGGAAAAATACTAGCATTTCTTGTGTTAAGTCGTGTAGGTTGCTCGGGGCAAGATTACCTTTGACATCACGTGTAGGATTTTTATATGCGAGAATTCTTGGCAAAAGGTTTCCTAAAATACTTCGCACTGCCTGCATAAAGTGGGGCCAAGATATACGGCTTGCTTGTGGAAAGCAGTCAATGTAGCCTATGAACGCCTGCCACACCAGTGGTGACGTGTGACGCATGGAGCCAACGACGATATATTAATAGACTCCTAATAACAGGCGACCGATGACCGTCAACACATTAGGCAAAAAAGTCTTATATTCGTCTTATTTCGACCAGTCCTGTGTGCCGTAAACATACCTTGAGACAGAACAGACCTTAAGTTAGCCAATCAGAACGCAGTACCCCGTCCACCTCGCTTACGAAGTACCTCAGCGAGTTGACAGATAGTTATTGTTCCTTAGATCGTGCATGCGGATTCTACTAAAATATCGTCGTTGCATGGAGCTGTTTTACTTTTAAAAGAGAAGACGAAAGAAAAACAGCCCTGATCGCGTGGGAGTTCAATATATTAATTAAATAATTTACTCAAGGCTAGATTAAGCTGTTGACTGGGTTAGGTAATATAATTTTATTAACCAAGTCAGCTAATGAAAACATGATAAATTAATTTATATAAGGCTTAATAAAGATTTTGGAGTTTGTGGGATCCACCTAGCGTTCTATTCTAGGTAATGGCATCACAGGCTATCGGTGACCTTCGGTGAGGCCTACCATTGCTACTCTTACTCCGCCTGGCTAGCGGCCACCATACCCATTCCGCCGGAGTCCGGCGCCAAACAGGATTTACTGAGTTCCGTCCGTGCGCAAAAGTTATAGTTCCATCGGGGTTAGCTCGTTACATCTTTGCATCTATTTTATATTGAGGTCATGAGCAAATCTATAAAAAATGCAATGTCTATAGAGCTAAACGTCGATGGAAAGATTTTGGTCTGGCATAGTACAAAGTTTCAGCGGAATGGAAGGCCAGCCTATACTGGTTGTGCTATCAAGGATTTCTCTATACAACCTGACACCTTGAGTACATCGAGAGTTCATTATTATCATCAGTCTATAAACACATAGGGACATAGGCCTGCTCTCTGTGTGAGCGAGTGGCTCCTAATACATTTTACGTATCTTCGAATTTTTAGTTCTAGGGCACACCGGTTTCTGACGAGAGTTAGTGGTGGTTAGATTATTATTATTACAGAAATAAGAAAAATACCGAATCAGTAGGTTTCCGAAACAGATCTACGAGTATAATTATAAAAAATATTGTTTTAACGGGCCTTACCATGTTTATTTCATTTTCATAAAATTATATTTCAGAAAACGGGTTCATTCAGTTTATTTAATCCAAAAATCTTATCATCTAATTACAATAGAATATTATAGCGCAATATTTAACTGAAATACAGCGGTACCCAAAAAGGGTAGACAATTAATTTTGGTGTCTTTTAAAAGAGGTGAACTTAGGGGTTATGTTTCGTTAATGCGCGCCGCTTCCGGCAAGGTCCGGACCCAAATAAGTTTAACAGAGTTATTAAATAGACAATTATGTAATCCTTATTACCTTTATAGGTTACTTCCGGTTGATAATTACCGATATTTTGGTTTTTAATTATTTTGTAATAACTACGGGTTTAATTAGTGTGTAATTATACAATACCTACTATTTACTGGTATTTATGGCTTTACAGAAATCGGTAGCTGTTCGGGCGTCTTCGGCAATCATCGGCTGCGCCGACTCCAGCTGCGGTGAGGGGAACGACGAGCCAACACTTCGCAACCGACCTCCACCGACGGCACGCGCGCGCACTCCTTAGTTCCCAACGTACAATGGTCATCGAGCCTCTTATAAGTCGCGGATAATATTTAATTTCGTCGGCTACTGGCTTTCTACTCGACGTTGGCGCACTTTGGACGACTACAATATTTGAATTCGCTGCGTCACCGGAGCAACGGTCTTCTATCGAAGTCGCTGGAAGAAAATAAAAGGAGAACAAGAACTGGGCCACACTGTACTTCATCAAGTCTTGATAACGACGCCGGCGCTTACTACATCGACTGGATTCGACTATTAACGGCAGTCATCGCTTGGATTGGAAGAATTTATTGGACAGGTTTCTTGTGGACAAAGGATCGGTATTTTGTGAGTTTGTTCCAATTATTTCCTTTTATACCTTTTAGTTTTCTTTTCAAACAGATTTAAGTGTTTTTTCTTCCGTTAAATTCAAATTATTTTTCCGTTTTTCACGTTCATATTTGAGTCAATACGTGTAAACATTATAGTTGTCTCTTTCACTTCTGCATTGCTTACGCTGGCGCACTGCTTTAGCCGCCAACCTATATACCGTTATTTGAATCATCTGTGCGCTTGTCAGCTGATCGGGCGTTGACCGGTGTCGTTCGCCGGCTCCCGTGACATTCATCAAGGTCAAGCGTCATTCAAATTTAACTGCCAATTTTTTTTTTCTCTTTTCACCTTCTTACATCTTTGCTACGCATAAGAAATAAGTGATTATTTTGAAGTTAGCCTTTACTGTTCCATTTATTTTGTGCTATGGCCTCTTTAGACTTATTGTTAAGAAAGCGAAGCGCGATTAAAGCAAAGCTTACCAATTTCACCAACTATATAAATGTGCTTCGTAGTTGTAAGCTTATTTCCGACGTTCAACGCTTAGAGCTGGAGAGTCGCTTTAAAAAATTTGAAGCTATATACGACGATTTCGACAGTTTACAGATGGACATCGAGGTGCTTTCGGATGATCCTGATGAGGCATATGCGGAGCGAGCAAAGTTTGAGGACCGTTACCACGCACTCGCAGCGCAGGCGCAAGGCCTGCTTGCTAGTAGCGAGAGCGGTGATGGCGGGTCTGTGGCAGGGTCGGTGAACAAATACTCAGGTGAATCGTTCCAACAACGTAACTTTATTCGCTTACCTCAAATTGATTTGCCTAATTTTGATGGTGGTTATCAGTACTGGCTAGAGTATAGAGATACATATTTGTCACTAATTCACAATAGTAGTTGTATAGATGCAATTAGTAAATTCCACTACCTGCGTGCGTCGCTGAAAGGTGATGCTTTAGAAATAATAAAGAATATAGATTTTAAAGGAGATAATTATGAAATGGCGTGGAAGTTACTATGCGAACGCTTTGATAATAGTAGGCTTTTAGTAGACAACCATGTCAAGGCCTTGTTCAATGTTGATTGTATTAGACAAGAGTCATCAACTTCTTTGCGTCGTTTGGTTGATACAATTAATCAAAATATTAGAGCTCTTAATACATTGAACGAGCCCACGGACAGTTGGGATACTTTGATTATTTATATAATGGCAAGTAAATTAGATCCTGTCACCAGCAGGGAATGGGAAGCTTATCGTAGTACCATACCAGCAAAGCCAACAGTTTCACAATTTTGTTCTGTTATTAGTAAAAAAGCTGATTTATTAGATACAGTAGAACATAATACAATGACACTTAATATAGAAAATAATACTAACAAAAATAACAGTAAAGTAGAAAGTAAACATAAATCATTAATAATAGCAACTAATCAAACAAATCATTCCAATCAAAAATATAAAACAAAATGTCCCTTATGCAGTCAAAATCATCTATTATACGCTTGTGAAGGGTTCAGAAAATTAAATGTAGAACAACGTATTTTAAAAGTTAAGGAATTTAGAGTTTGTTTTAATTGCTTGCGTAGTGGTCATGTAACTAAGCGCTGTAGATTAGCTCGTTGTAAGTATTGTAAAGGTAGTCATAATACCCTCTTACACGTAGAACAAGAAACTCCTTTCCAAGATCCAATGCCCAGTAGTGTAGCATTGCCCACTGATGTGTCTGAAAGTGCCGCTTCACGTGGGATACCTACGCCTGTGCGAAAGTTTTTTGTTCGATTTTTATTTTATCGAACTCGTTATGTCGAATATTCAGTTGTACGATGTTTTATTACATCGATGTTTTATTAGTGCGATGTAACGTTTGTGCGAAAAATCTTTTTGCGAAGAACTTTACAGCGATTGCTCATTTGTTCGATAGTTTATTAGTTCGATGGTATGTTGATTCGAAAGATTAGCAAAAATAAAACAAAATTAGAACTCTAATGTAGGTAACTTATTTCTTTGATTTTTAACTTTGTCACATATTAATCGGAGGGATCACGTTATCATTATGTTTTATTTTTAAATTGGTACAGGCGTCATCGAGAAACATTGGTATTTTACATTTACCATTCATATTTTCTAATTTTTTGTAATGTTGTTGTATGATTTTTTATTAAAATAAAACATTTATGTGAGTATTTTACGTGTTGTTAATTCATTTTAGGTGCCTGGTCTGAGAATTAAAAAAATATCTTACGAGCACACCAGTTACTTTCTTTTTGTCTTTTAGTATTTTTAGGGTATCAGGCGATTGGGCAACCATTTGGTGGACTGGTATTGTCTACGTTATGTTTGACCCTGTGGTTTGACCCATGCCACAATTAGGCATCGGTTTCACTGAGGCGGAGTGGAGCGGTGCTGTGCCGCATTCACCAATCACAATGGCTGATGCACATAGCTGACCAGGCACATGCGGTTTTCAAGCCATGTGATTGGTGATTCAGTGGAACTGAAGTCTTAAACGTGGTGAATTTGTTATTTGTCTTTGTCATTTTAGGAAAATGTACGTACGTGAAGATATTTATGGTATTCATGTAGGTATTTCATCATCGTTTATAAAGCATTATAGATAGGCGTTTCGAATTAACATACCATCGAACTAATAAACTACCGAACAAATGAGCAATCGCTGTAAAGTTCTTCGCAAAAAGATTTTTCGCACAAACGTTACATCGCACTAATAAAACATCGATATAATAAAACATCGTACAACTGAATATTCGACATAACGAGTTCGATAAAATAAAAATCGAACAAAAAACTTTCGCACAGGCGTAGGTATCCCCTTCACGTAATGGCACCTCAGAAAATATCTCTTTGTCAAGTGACACTCGGTCGCAACATACTACTTCTCATATTTTCCTGTCCACAGCGTTGGTGAGAGTGGTGAACAACCGAGGCATCAAGGTCGACGCCAGACTTCTGCTGGATAATGGTAGCACAGCTAATTTTATTACGCAGAAACTAAGTGATAAGCTAGGACTTCCTCGACGTAGCGCAAGCTCCACGGTGACAGGTATAAACAGTCATACTACATTAAGTACATGGTCTTGCAACCTAACCATTGAATCGTGCAACGGCAGCTATAAGACGGATCTAAATTGTTTTATATTACCCACAATTACCAAATTAATGCCGTCTACTTTAGTTGATATCAGTAGTATTCCCATACCATTAAATTTGAATCTGGCCGATCCGTCTTTCAATGTTCCATCAGAGATTGACATACTAGTTGGTGCTGACGAATTTTGGAACATTTTAGGTAGTGCATCTATTAATTTAGGCAAACGTCAGCCCAAGTTACAAGAGACAAAGCTAGGATGGATAGTATCAGGTTCCGTAGCTCTTCCAAAACGTCCATCCAAAAATATTAATTCTCATTTTTGTAATGTTTCCATGAACGACTTAAATGATAGCCTCAATAAGTTTTGGGAACTCGACTCTGTTTCTTCTAAGCATTCTTTGTCAAAGGAAGAACGAGCTTGCGAAGAAAGTTTCAATGCAAACACTGTGCGTGATCAGAACGGGCATTTCGTAGTAACAATGCCTCTTAAAAATGATCCCAGTGTGTTGGGCGAGTCTTACGAAATGGCTAAACGTCGTTTTTTATCTTTGGAACGTCGTTTCCAACGTGATCCTGCTTTTACGGATAAATATGTAGCATTCATCGAAGAGTACATAGGCTTAGGGCACATGACTGAAGATAACTCACAAATGAAACCTCATTCATGTAAAAATATTGAGTATTTTTTGCCACATCATGGAGTCATTAGAGAATCTAGTACCACAACTAAGCTCAGAGTAGTCTTCGATGCATCAGCAGTAACCACTTCTGGATTGTCGTTTAATGACATCCAAATGGTAGGGCCCACTGTTCAGGATGACCTCTTTTCTATATTGCTGCGCTTCCGTCAGCACAAGTTTGTCATTTCTGGTGACATAGAAAAGATGTACAGGGCCATTCAAGTGACGCCATCACAGCGTTCATTACAGAAAATTATTTTTCGTGCTGACCCCAAACTACCACTTAAAAAGTACAGTCTTAATACTGTGACTTACGGTACAGCATCCGCCCCTTATTTAGCAACTAAGTGCTTAGTTAGTCTAGCAAACACCGCCTCTAATGACAACGTAAAATCGTCCATTGAAAGAGATTTTTACGTCGACGATTATTTAAGTGGGGGTGACTCAGTTTCTGAGGTGGTCCAGATGGGCAAGGACGTTGCATCGATTTTAGCGTCAGCCAACTTCCATTTAAGAAAGTGGCAATCAAATAATTTGGACATTTTAACAGAAGTAGCTGGATTGCCAGGGCATTCTGATAGATTGAACTTGTCGGAGGATAGAAACGTGTCATGTAAAACGTTAGGCCTATATTGGTCATGTAAATCGGATTCTCTCGAATTTTCAATATCTATCGATGCTAAACAAAAAATCACAAAGCGTCACATATTATCTGTTATTAGTCAGATATTTGACCCGTTAGGTCTGGTAGGTCCTTGTATTATCGAGGCTAAAATTATTATCCAAAGTCTGTGGATGGCAAAGTGTGACTGGGACGAGCAAGTACCAGAAAACATACGTACTCTCTGGTTAACGTTTGTTAATAGCCTACCATGTTTAAATACCCTTAAAATACCCCGGTGGGTTTCATGTGACCGTTCTACAATAAATGAGATTCATGTTTTCACAGATGCATCCGAAAAGGCCTACGGTGCATGTATTTATATTAGGTCTAGGACTAAGGATGGATTGGTAAAAGTACAGCTGTTAGTGTCTAAAAGTCGTGTAGCACCAATCAAGCCAACCACCATCCCTAGGCTCGAGTTATGCGGAGCTTTGTTAGGAGCAAGACTGTGTCTTAATGTACGGAATTCCTTCACCAAACCCATTAGTAAATGTTACTTGTGGTGCGATTCGACTATCGTGTTAAGTTGGCTTTCCATGGCACCTACTTCATTAAAACCGTTTGTTCGTAATCGCATCAACGAAATTCAAGAGTGCACTATGGGGCACACGTGGAGCTACGTGCCGTCGAAGGAAAATCCGGCGGATCTTGTTTCTCGCGGGCTGAAGGCTGACCTTATCAGCGAGAGTTCTTTATGGTGGTCAGGTCCTCAGTTTTTATTAAATGATAAAAATAATTGGCCAAAAATGCCCAATGAGAACTTGAAACAAGATCTACCTGAAGTTGTATCATCTCACTTCACTGAACACTCATCTCACCATCAATCATATAATCATTTGTCACATCATGAAAATAATAATTTATTCATCAAATCACTTCTACACAAATATTCAAGTTACAATCACTTACAGAGAGTGGTCGCTTATATACTAAGATTTGTTTACAATTTAAAACATAAACATAATAAATTCCTTGGTTCCCTTTCCTGTGAAGAAGTCACATATTCAACAAATTTTATATTACGTCACGCACAAATGGACATGTTTCACAACGAATACAGTTTATTACAATCAGGAAAGTCTTTACCTAAGAAAAATAGGCTTAATTCTTTGACTCCATTTATAGATTCGAACGGGCTCATACGCGTGGGAGGGAGACTTGACAATTCACCTTATGATTACAATGTCAAGCACCCGATATTATTATGTGGTAAGCACCATGTAACTAAAATCATATTTCATAAATATCATCTTGATTGCTTACACGCCGGCCCTCAGCTACTATTGGCAAATATACGCCAAATGTATTGGCCTCTTGGTGGTAGAAACCTATCAAAGGGCATTGTTAAAAATTGCATAAAATGTTTTAAACACAAGTGTCAAATCGTGCAACCTACAATGGGTCAGTTGCCCTCTTCAAGGACACATTTAGAACACCCATTTTTAAATAGTAGTGTCGATTATGCTGGGCCAGTTCTGATAGCTGATCGCAAAGGGCGAGGGTGTAGGCTTATAAAGTCGTACCTGTGTATTTTTGTTTGCCTCGCTGTTAAGGCTGTTCACATCGAACTTGTTACAGACCTGACAAAAGAAGCCTACATGGCTGCTTTGAACCGTTTTGTGGCTCGCCGTGGTAAACCCGAAAGTATCTTGTCTGATAACGGGACAAACTTCGTAGGTACTTGCAATGAGCTACGTAGGTTTTTACAAGACTCGAATCTCGTGTCTGAAGTCGTTCAACAAGGCATCAAATTTTCTTTTGCACCTCCATACTCTCCCCACTTCAATGGCATTGCTGAAGCTGCCGTTAAATCCACCAAGCATCACCTAAAGAGACTTTTAGGATTAACGCACTTCACATATGAAGAAATGGTCACGTGTTTGACTCAAATAGAGGCCGTATTGAATTCCCGTCCTCTTACCCCTCTTTCCACTGATCCTCTAGATTTTTCCGTACTCACTCCTGGCCATTTTATAATTGGACGACCACTAATATCTGTTCCGCATCCACAGGTTACTGATTTCAACATCGGACAACTGGAGCGCTACCAAAGAGTGGAGCAAATCAAGCAACATTTCTGGAACCGATTTCATTTAGAATATGTTTCTCTGCTCCAGTTAAAAACTAAATGGACAGCATCAACAGGTCAGCTTGCAGCCGGGTCACTAGTTCTCATCAAAGAGAAAAGTCAACCGCCCTTGGTTTGGCCACTGGGCCGTGTCACCAAGGTTTTCCCTGGCAGCGACGGCATCACACGGGTAATGGAGTTGAAGACGAAGAGAGGAACGGTACTGCGGGCTTTCAACAACGTCTGTCCACTTCCTCTCACTTGAATTCTTCAACCCGGGGAGGATGTTCGGGCGTCTTCGGCAATCATCGGCTGCGCCGACTCCAGCTGCGGTGAGGGGAACGACGAGCCAACACTTCGCAACCGACCTCCACCACGCACGCGCGCGCACTCCTTAGTTCCCAACGTCAGTTATTGTAAACCTAGTTGGAATATATAATTATTGTAATAACAGTCCACTGCTTTAATTTAAGTCCTAGATAGGTCCCAAACAGTAGCCAAACCGATTTAGAAGGCTTTTAATTCTAGAAAAAAAATCAGATCATTTTTATACCGTTTTTTTGTATCTTAAAAGACTTTCAGAAATGGAAATATGCTATTTGAAAAAAGGAAAGTTGGAATTTTATCAAGATCCGTATCATTTTCACCTGGAATTATTAATTGTCGAAATCACTGTTTTGAAAGAAATATTTTTTTAGTAAATTATTAATAGTTAAAAAAGTACAGTTGCAGCCGCCATCTTCAGATTCAAATACATTTCTGTTTATGCGTGTTCATGGTGCTTGCAACAGAGCACAATTTGGTATCTGAACAAATAATAATTACCATAGTAAACCTCGTTTTAATAACTAATGATAGTGTTACTGAAAGTGTCAGTTAAAAATCATGTAATTTAATTATTCAAAACAGTCTTCTGTGAAACGTAAATCCTACAAAAGTTAATTTAAGTACAGTGACATTCAGATTTTCGATTGCTCGTTTACTTAACAAAGTTAGAGAAGTTTAAAAAACGCAGTGTTTCTTAATTCAATTGAAACTTAAACTTGGAATCTTTAAACCTTTTTTTTTAGCAAAAGCTTAAATAGCTACAGCCTTCGAATTTACAAAACATTAAGAAACCTTTTCAGAGTCCACATCGATACGCCACAAATGCGTACTAAGCGAATAAAAATACCCTTATGTTTCAACTACCCAGAAGTAACGTAACGTAAACATCTTAAAATATAAAAAGATATAGACGTAAAAGGTAAAGCAAAACCCTTAAAAGAAAAACACGTTAATTCATATCCCAATGGCCAACCCACAAGTTTTTCCGTAGGCACGTCGGGGCTCGTCGGGGGATGTCGGGGGACGTCGGCTGCAAGTCCATACCAGTCCTTACCCCTCTGGGAGCTATGGCCCCTAAAAACTGGCCTCCCAGTGATTGATGGAGAGTCGTGTGTAAGCACCGAATAAACACACCCCACGTCCTCTGCAATCGCCCTCAGGTGCTCTTGTTTTTTTTTTATCCAACCGTTTTTTGTTTTTACTTGGAGGGTAGTTAGGGATGTGATATGTTTTGACTTATCTTTGGGAAATTGGGTTCCTTTTAAGCTGGCGAAGTTATATTAATGTATTGCTTTTTGGAAGTGGTTTCACACGTAACATTCTGTGCGGCGATGTGTTATAATTATAAGGATGGTGTGCTCAAAAACTGCATTTTGCGCGGATCTTTGAAAAAAAGATTGGATACATGAGCCACATGCGAGCACACGAACGGCAACTACAACGAAGCATCATCATCATTCTGTTCATGTAGGTAAGTTATTTAAACCAACCTACTCGGGTAGTATATAAATTGTGTCACAAAACTCGATTGGAATATTAATCTTCCTTATATAGAAAAATATCAAGTAATAATCATGCCAAACTCTTATTTAAGCTTCTGATACTAATACACTCGTTTAATCTTTCGATAACACAGAAATTGCTTATATGAATACTTAATTTGATTAAAAGCTTCTAAGAAAGTGTGACCGCAACTTGATCCTTAAGGTAAGGACTATAAATCACAACTTTGCCATTAAAACAAATGTGGGACCGCGACACATCGAGATCAACTATCCTAAGTTCACTTCTTGAACTAAGTTTATTGTTTGAAAGTTTTATGACTCAACCCTTGCCGTGCGTTACTTGTTGTGGTAGTACTTTACTTGACCTGAGTGTTTCATCGCATTATGCCTTCTTCGCATTATGACTACTTTCTGATACTTTCAAGTAAGTAATCGGTAGCACAAACCAACATTTTGAAAACAGTATACATTTAAATTGCATTGTGTCTCCTCTTTGAACCAATTTTGTCGTAGTTTGTCGCCTCTAAGAAATATTCAATCTGTATTATGACTGTTTTTGTAGTCCTACAATAATGAATTGGAATAAGAAAACTTTTAAAAAATGTAACCGACTTCATCGCACCTAGTCATTGAAACCGGACTAGAAACCTCGAAGTAATCGCTGTAGACAATTATGATAAATGTGCAGCTTTTATTGATTCTTCAAAAATCGCTAGTCCTAGTTCGATAATATTTTCATGGAAACCTTTCCAACAAATCGGTTTGTAAGCGACGGAGTTATTGATAACCTCTGCCTTTTAAAAAAATGCGTATTTACTATAAGTACTTTTCTCTAGTGCCCAAAGATGAAGGATACCTACCGCTGTACATGTTTAGATCTGAAATTTTTCTTTTTTTTCATATTATACGTGTTTACAATTTCGACTAATACTATGTTAAGGTCAATAAATTCCACATTTACGGATTCCTTTACGACGCCCACAAGGCAGAAACGATAGTCTATTTTTATCAAAGAACCGTTTTATAAAAGATTTTCCGTGTACTTGAAATCAGTCTTGAGTATCATTATGCTAAACCTTCTCTATTTTGGATTTCTTGAAGTGAAGAATTATTTTTCAACGTGGGCAGCTTTTCATACTCCATTTCGTTATAATATCTCATTTTAGACCTCCTACGTGCTATAATTGTTTCTCTCAACGATAATGAAAACTGTAAACTATTTTTAATGATTTTAACTTTCAAAATTGTTGTATGCACGATATTTTTTTCCCTATTTACAACTGACCTATGTTTTTATTAGTTACTTTACGCCATAATAAATCTCTACACACATTAAAACCGTCGAAAATATTTGCCAACTTATTATAGATTAGGACTTTTAGCACTTTTCATGATAGATGTACCTTTTAGTGAGCAAAGAATACAAACACAGTTGGAGATAGTTCGTATTTTCCACTGAATTATATCTAGTAATGATTTTGAAATGCGTAATTAAACTCTGCGGTAAACTGCGTAGATAGATACTTCAAAAAGCGGTATTTTAGATAATGATAGCTAGCCAAGTATTATCTGCCATTACCACTAATAGCTAACTATCACAAGTGTGTCCTAACTACAATACAAGAGTATTAATTTGGTCTACTTGTAAACGTTCTCATGAAACAAGTGTTTGAAATTGCTTCAAGTTTGATGTATTTGCGCCGCTCCTCTAGAGATAAATTTGTTCGAAAACTTGCTGAATGTGAAAAGTTTGAAGCTCACTTCAATCCATTACACGAGTGAAATATTTCTTTGTTTTCTGACTCCAGTGTGGGTGGAGGCGACCTTACAAATCAGAAGTTTACCATTACGACGGCGGCGGCGGGATAACCTCGGGATCCCCTAAATACGTTCTTAACACATTCATCACTTTAATTGTAATGGTTTTATAACGTTTGATTAATGGCTGCGGATTTCCAGGATTCTCTTTGGGAATAGGGCTGGCTGTTTAATTTCTTGCGGGAAGCGTTCTTCAGTTGTCAAGGTCGGAAGTTTTGTTCCTGTCTTCATAAACGGAGGGCGATCAATCTTGCCTGAAGGAACCGATATGTTTGAAATGTAATATCGGTGCGGTTTATTTAATATACCGTCCATCAATCACGGGCAGACGGTGTGTATCTAGTAGGTCGGAGACAGATCGGCGAGCAACATGTGATATGAGTCAGCTTCGGCCGAGTCTCTGTGAAACTGTTTGCCTTATTAAATGTCTTTGCTTCGTCACTGATGTTTATTGAATGTGTTATCATAACATGATGATAAAATAGAATAACCTAGTTGCTAAAATATGAGTTGACAACCAGAAGGAAATATTTTGTTATTTGTATAGGCTTCTACTCGCGGCATTGCCTGCTGAATATCTCTCGGATACTTCTAATCTTCATTCACTAAAATAAAATCGAGTTCTCTTGGCCAAAACACTTCTTAGAATAGAAACTGCCTCGTGTATGGGATACACGAGGCATTTTCACTGTGAGTATTTTTTTAAAATATATTATATCGACGGCTAAACTAGGTTTTCTTGTTCTATTTGTGATTATTTGTATAGGACGATAAGGAAACTGTATCTATTACTTGAAAAAATATGAGATAGGTACGCTATTACGAGTGAGCAAATTATACAATTCAAATGACATTATCAAGGGAACAGACATGTAGGATAATTCTAACGATTTAAATATAAATGTATCAGTAAAACACACTGCTGATGATGATGATAATTTGACGTGGGTGGCAGAAATCAGGGACCAAAACGGCGGTGGTAAGCCCAACATTCAAACCTAACCTGAGGCCTTATCACAATTCAATTCAGGTTGTGGAAAGCGACAGAGCTACACAAGTCGTCTAGCGCCATCTCTTTCCCACAGCCTAAACTGGATCGCGTTAAGAGCTCGTGGCAAGGCCTCTGTTCGAGTCGAGGGCCTCCAAGTCCCGAGCTCGTTTTGCTTGCTCTTGCATCGTCAAATTACTAAATTATTTACACCTAGTAAGGTAGACAGACGGAGCCCCGGTAGCCTTGGCGGAGTTCCTATTCCTGTGTGCAACGTTTAAAGTAACCTAACACGAAAGGGACGGGGTTTTAAAAAGAGGAGGGGGGGGAGTTCCAAAGAGGTTTCAGCCTAAGACCCGTAATACACCAAAGCGGAGAGGATGGGAAATGTGTTTGAATACCCAATCAGATGTCCACATCTCCTCTCCGCTTAGCTTCAGTTGACTTGCGTTGACATCTGATTGGTTTGGTGGATACCGGGCCTTATATACCTTATACAATAGCAATACTTGGATAATATAAAAATATGTCAAATAATGCATTTGTATGACATATTGCTTATGAGCCATACGAGCCATGGAGCCTGCCCACAGAGCTATATCGGTGCAAAAGCTAATCAGAAGCTGTTTAAAAACAAAGTGTCGAAGTAAACTTAGAAGAAAGCTTAAACATGAATATTACAACGAAGAACTTGCAACAAGTAACACGCATCGAGTCTGAATCAGTGTGAAAGTTGTGCAGTCGCTGAGTCCTGAGATCTATACAACTTTATAGACTCAAGAAATACGTTTTACATAGAAACAAATGTACAATAGAAAGTACAGGTTGGAGTATTGTACTCGAGTTACTATAGTATTTTTCTTACAGGTGAATAGGTTTGTTTGTGTACGCTGTAGTAATCTGGTTCCGAATTTTCTGTTTTTGAACGAGCTGAGTAAAAAAGGATTCGGAACTCGCGCATAGTAAAATCTGATTAACGCCAGACTCCGACAGGCTGGTGATAGCGGCCGTGATGAAGCCTTACTCCGCTTGTCTATGGTATCGCTCAGCCATCACTATAGATAACAGGTGTGTGGTGCCGTTGCCAGAGATGGAGCGCTAGGAGGTGGAATTCCAAATTCTTGTGATCATCTAGTGATATTCATGATTTCATAACATTATATGCAGTTGTAATAATCAACCAGATTACAAAGATACCGTTGGCGTTGCGGCTGAGCAATCGGACTACTACTGCGTGTCGCGGGTTAGATTATCGCACGTTTTTTTTTTGTAAATCTCATTATATCAATGTATAAACTACAAGTAAGTGATCGAGATTTGGGCGTTTGAGTATGTGAGTTTATATGTGTGTGAATGCACTCACGACTCAGCAAAAATGTCTAGTATGGGGCAACGATTCTTATAAAAAACAAATACTTTCGGTTGGTTTATTACCGAAATCTACAATTCATGCCAAACATCCATCAAAAACTTTCATCATCATCATCATCAGCCTATAACGTTCCCACTGCTGGGACACAGGCCTCCTCTCTTGTGAGAGGGAATGGGCCATAATCCACCACGCGGGCCCAGTGCGGATTGGCAGATGTCACATGTCTTCGAATTTGGTGGTTCTAGGACATGCCGGTTTCCTCACGATGTTTTCCTTCACCGTTTTGAGAGCAGTGGTGATGAAATAAATTACACAAAGTAATGCGCCAAGCTGGGTTCGAACCCTCGACCTACAACTCGTAAGTCGGGACCGATACCACTGGGCCACCACTGCTTCAAAAACTTTACTTCAAATGAAACCAATTTAACTTTAATTAATATTCCGTTATATATTTTACACCAATGAATTTCCTTGTATAATGAAGCCATTAATTTTAACCCCGGTAATTATTTTTAATTTTACCATTTTCCATTAGTGTGAGCACCTATCTATCTGTCATTACTTACAGTAGTAGTCATAACACATTTATTATGGCTACAGCACACTGTCGTAAGGCTGGTTTACCAACACAGTTGCGTGAGGTAGCTAGGCGATGCGGATATCTTTAGTCGCGGTTTGAAACTGTGCAATGGTTTCCACCAAAGCTGTGTGAAGATCACGTTTGTTGAGGATATAGGAAAAAAGGCAAGGCTTGGCTGTAAAGCTTTTTTTGGGGTTTTAAATTCATCAAATTAGCATTTCCAAATTGGGTGGAGTGGAAGGAAATCAGACTCTTGTTAACTGTCATGATTAGAAAGTCTCAGGACTTTCAGTTCCGTTTAGGTGATCTCGTCCTTCTTAGGTGTCGTCTTTGCTTTTGGGCTACATAGTAGTAGCCAATAGCATATAATCATCATCTGCCTAGCCTTTTCCCAACTATATTGGGTTTGACTTCCAATCAAACCAGATGCAGATATCAGTATTTTACATGGAGCGACTGCCTATCGGACCTCCACAACCCAGTATCTGGGTAATAGCATACCCCATGGTAAGACTGGGTTGTCAGACTTCAAGAGCTTCTGACTTACAGTAAAGACTGTCAAAGATCTACAAATGACAATCGAGACCAACAGCTTTATGTGTTTTCCGAGGCACGGAGGAAAAACTCGGTATGACAGAGGGTAGCCAATATAAATTTTAAACAAAAAGAAAATACATTTTTTCTAGCTAGATCATCCTTTTCACCAACACTGCACTTTATTAAATTTCAAAGCTCCGTCATTCATGGAAACCCCGCCCTATAACATCCATAGCAGACGACCGTAATGTTCAATGGCGGATGGTTATCAGCTGATACGAGATTTTAATCAATTGATTGATTGCCTCCATCACTCATTACGGAGCGTTGTGCTCATTGAAATAAACTTGGAAGTTACGACTCGTTATCGGTAAATTGACTTGTGTTCCCATAGCTTACTAATTGTTTAATTAATGGGTTATTTTTATTGAATGTTTTTAGTATGGGGAGACGATTTTGCCAAGAAATGGGACGGTGCAAGTAAAGAAGTAACAGTTGTAAGAACGGTTTAATCGAATCTGATCCCCTGCTGTATATTATTAAGGTTTAAATTCTGTCTGATCCAGTATATATTTTATCACTATGGTTTAATTCCGTTACTCTTTTTGACAGATAAGTACGAACAGAGGCCTTATCATGAATTTACAGGACTGGAACTGGAACATGACATTAATTTTAATTTCAAGAAAAAAATAAGTTCCTTCTTCGCATACTAGAGGCGCTGTGCCATTTTTCCATACAATAAACGCAGAAAATACTTCAAGTACACTGTAAATAAAATACTGAAATCTTGCGATAAGGCCTCATTCAATGAGAAACAGTCTATTGCAGGCAAAAAAGTTTTCATGCAGGCCGTTTTAAAAGATTTTCTTTCAAGGTTGAGGGGTGAAGCCAGGAAGTCAAAAACTATCTCACGGATATGAACACCGACAGTAGTGCCGGTTGGTTTAGTAAGTAATCATGTTCCGTATGTGTGCCATAATTATCTAAATTAATACAGCCGTTTAATTCATTCAAATTTACATCCCAACGGACAAACCTACTCAATTTATTAAAAGTTACTTACGTATATTTATGGTATTAGTAAGGATGTATTTATATATTCTCACTGGCTATATTTACATTAAACTAATTAAGTCGTACTCAATCAGAAGCGGTTTATATGCGTGTTAAATAGTAGTTAGTAGGTGAAGCAATTAATTTGGCGGCTGACTGATTTACGGCACCTCCGAAACTTTGAGACCACGCCAAACCGGGTCCGAGTGACGTCACTCGCTCTTGTCGGGTCAATGGACCAAGAAAAAAACTAGAAGAAAAGACACGGAACGTGGAACCGACTGAGATCTATAAAATTTTCTTTTCATGTCTGTAGGTTACCTGTCTCTATCTAACTAAATGTGGGTGATAGAGACGGGAACTTGATTGCTAAAGTCGAAGCTTGATATAAGGAACGTTTAAAGACCTCAGCTTCAGTCACAGATTTTTACATCTACTTTTTATCACAAAGCCTAAAATAATATCATGTTAGACGAAAGTAAAGCTGTCATCAATAAAACTTACTTAACTGTTCATTATTATAAGTTCTAAGAAGAAATAGCCCGGCAGTCACCTCTAAATGTCATTCGCTAATGACGCGTGACCACGAAAGGAATCCTGTCTGCGACACAACTATTAATTGACGAAGGGTTTCGTTATGTGTGCGACATTTATTAATAGCCCCCCGTCACGGCCAGGAAACCATGATAGTGTACCTATTAGTTACACGACTTATTGCTCCAACCCAATTTATCCCATCCCTCGATTTATTGTAGAATAGAACTTTCTACTTAATCATATTGCTTAGTTTCGGCTACAGTCTCGAATCTAGATTAGGTAATCGAATCTAACTTTGACAAATAGCTGCTGTCTAATGTTCTATTCCGACTAAGTTATTCGCTCAGGTCAGAACTATTCCAACAAATATTAGCTCATGTTTGGAAAATGTTTCCAACTCAATTTCTATCGGACGTAGGAATAACAATAAGAAGTAATTAAAGAGCAATTTGCTTCCGTAAACGACTTTGTGAGTCCGGACTTTCGTATCATGTATCATCTAAGGTAATATCAAGATAAAATATTACCCGAAACTTCTCCGGAAGCAATTCTCATCGTCTTGTTCTTCAAAGAGTTTGTATGGAAAACGGACAATTCGGTAAGCCCACCCATACCCGAACGTATTCACTCGAACTAGTCGAGGAGCGACCCCCTAACGGGAAAGTTTTGATTTAGTGCTTATAGCTGTCCCAGTCGGAGAGCCCTCTTTAAAGTTTTAGTCGTGTAATAGAATAAAACTGTTGGAACAATGCTCGTGCTCAAGCATTCATACCGGGTTCGGTAAAGCATTATAGAAATGTACGGAGCTGCGGACTCAATTGCTAGAGCGCTCTGCGACATAAAATCTAATGTGACTATCGAATGAATATTATAAACTTTGCGGTGGAACTGAATCAGCTATATCTGGTGTTATATCTTTTGTTTTCTTTGGTTTTGAGAATCCAACAATTTTATAGATGGAGCATTTTGATATAGTACTTCTAGATGCGTTTGAAAACTATTCTGTAATAAATAATAGCACTAGGTATCTAATATTTTATATTTCTATTTCACAAGATGAGATATAACTTCCTAGTTTTACTCGTATCTTTTGCTTGGAATTGAGAATCTTGCCAAATTCAGCTTTCATATGTTTGGGGAAAACGGTTGGTATCATTGCCAACACTATCCATCATGTGTGACCTTTGACCTTCAATCTTCTGTCGGTTAAATGAAAATACAGACGAAGTATAAAGATAGAAATATATTTGGGTTAGTTTTCAAGAATAGATCGTATCTCTTGTCACTTATATAAATAATTTAGTGGCTAGTGTTGACCTATAAACAAAATTAAGAAGTCTTTTCTGTGGGCAACGTTCAAATGTGAATACTATTTGAATTTCAAATATTAAGTTGATATACTTCTATTATAAATGCTTTCTCATTTATTAACTGACTTCAAAACTTTTAACTTTGTTGTACTTCAAACGTTACGGTTGTAATAGTAGTTTTCTGATCCTGTATTGTTTCGACTATGTAGAGGGAGAAGATATATTCCAAAAATTATGAAATGGGTTAATTCATTACGATATACCTTTTATCCTGCATAATTAATATACGATACCGTGACGTAATTATCGACTCTAGCGCTGGCTAGACCGCAAGTTAATTCTAAACTAGACACTACCAAATTAACGGTCTTTATAGATGGGAACCAAATGAGTCGTTTTCAAGTGTGTTTCCATGTTCCATCACAAAATAAAGATAATCCGCAACGAACCTAAACAGTTAAAGAACTTTCCAGAAAAACCCAGTGAGAACTACAAAAAAGTGTCACTTGATAGATGCCACTACTCACGTAAGTACAACTCCACTTCAACCCGCAAACAAATATGTAGTTACAAAGTCCCAGAAACTTCTGTTTAGTTCCACTTTATTATTAACTTTTATTTCCGCCAAAAGTGCAAAGAGAGAACAAGAACAAATGGGATCAGCTTGAAAAATGTGTAACAATAACAAAATGGGAAAACTTGAAAGTGACACCGGGCCATTAGGCAGTGCGGGGTTGACGCTCGCGCACTCTCGCGATAATGAATCAAAAGTTTGTCGCGCGTAAATGGAATACGGAAGTTTTTGGATCGAGAACAGTCATCAGTAACAGGTACTCTTTTTGTTTTATAAATACTTCTAGAACCGTCTGGAAACGAGACGGATTTAGTTGTAATTCATGCAAATTATAAGCTCCTTATTAAATATTGGTATTCAAATGCATCCGATTAGACTGGAAGCCATGTCCAACATCATCATCATCTGCCTAGCCTTTTCCCAATTATATTGGGGTCGGCTTTCAGTCAAACCAGATTCAGCTGGATATCAGTATTTTACATGGAGCGACTGCCTGTTGGACCTCCACAACCCAGTAACTGGGTAATACCATACCCCATGGTAAGACTGGTTGTCAGACTTAAGAGCTTCTTCTGAAGCCATGTCCAACATAGTTGAGAAATTTTTAGACAGACATGGAAGGCTATACGTTTTTGATTAATTTTGTTGTTGAATCCAAATCAGTTGAATTTATTCTCTGAGATTACGTCTAACTTCATTGAGGACCGCCACTAATGATTCTGGAGTTGTAAATATTTGGGTGTAGTGTTGTAGGATTGTCCCCAAAATGATAACGACAACTATGAATTTCCCTGTGTATCAGTAAGGTAAAAAGGGGGTTAGTAAGATCAGAAGATATAACAAGATTTGGGAGTAAATTCCCATATTTTGTAGTTCCATCTCTCAAGTTTTGGACACATTGCAGCTACGGATAAGTTTTAACGAGATCCTATTGACTTGGCGCTTGTCGTAGAGCTACCAACTTATAGAGCTTTATTTAAACTACAAAACTTTTGGCAATATTGTGAAAGCGATTTTCTCTTGCGAAGTTTTTATCTCACTCCGGTGCAGACTGCGAATACTACTGGCTATTTAAAATACAATTAACTAAGTACTTAAAACTGGGTACTAGAGCTGAAAGTTGGTTGTGCTGAGACTTGTTCTATACGATTTTCTGTATAATTATAAGTATTTAAATCGTCTTTGGTTAGCTCTTGTTTAATATTATAATGAGGTAAGAATTTCGTTTTACAGCGGTCATTCGAAGATGTTTCATTTTTACTGTCTAATAACTACGTACTAGAGCTGAAACTTCGTTGTGCTGAGACTTGTATAAGTATTTGAATAGTATCTGTACCTGTTCAATTAGAAGGCGATAATTTTGACTTACAGTGGTTATTCAAATTCGACAAGAACACTATTCGGAGTAGAGTTAAACACATAACTAGAATTGGCATAAAGACAGTCATCTTTCAGGCGACATCAAGAAAGTCATATGACGTCAATCAACCTGCGTGCCTATAGTGCAGCACGGATCAAAGAGGCGATCGAGCGGAACCAGGGCTCAAAAGTCTTCGCAAAGAATTCGTCTATTGGGCAAAGCCAAATGACAAGGCTGAAGATTAACGACGGCAGCATCATTTCGACGAAACCGGAGATCCTAAGAGAGCTTGAGAGGTTTTACGGACAGTTATACACATCTACACGACAACCCAGTGTCGGTACAGCTCGAGACGCAAGAGCTAAACTGACTCGGCACTACACTGAGGATATCCCGGACATCAGCCTGTACGAGATTAGAATGGCTCTTAAACAGCTCAAAAATAACAAGGCGCCGGGCGATGACGGAATCACAACAGAACTTCTGAGAGCGGGTGGAAAACCGGTACTTCTAGTCCTCCAAAAGTTATTTAATTCCGTCATACTCGAAGGCACTACGCCAGAAGCATGGCACAGGAGTGTGGTTGTTCTTTTCTTCAAAAAGGGTGACAACACCTTGTTGAAGAACTACAGGCCAATCTCACTTCTGAGCCATGTTTACAAGCTGTTCTCAAGAGTCATTACGAACCGTCTCGAACGCAGGTTTGATGACTTCCAGCCTCCCGAACAAGCCGGTTTCCGAAAAGGTTTTAGCACCATAGACCACATACACACGCTCCGGCAGATTATACAGAAGACAGAGGAGTATAATCGGCCATTATGTTTAGCTTTTGTGGACTATGAAAAAGCCTTCGATTCAATCGAAACCTGGGCAGTATTGCAGTCCCTCCAACGATGTCATATCGACTATAGGTATATCGAAGTATTGAAGTGTTTGTATAGTAACGCCACCATGTCCATCCGACTTCAGGAAGAGAGCACGAAACCAATCCAATTGCAGAAAGGCGTGAGACAGGGAGACGTTATTTCTCCGAAACTGTTCACGAACGCGTTGGAGGACGTTTTCAAGCTCTTGGAATGGGACGGACTCGGCATCAACATCAATGGCGAATACATCACTCACCTTCGTTTTGCCGATGATATAGTCATCATGGCAGAATCGTTGGAGCACCTCAATGCTATGCTCAGCGACCTCAGTATCGTTTCCCAACGGGTCGGCCTTAAAATGAACATGGACAAGACGAAAGTCATGTCGAATGTCCATGTGGCGCCCGTACCGGTTGTTGTTGGGAATGATACTCTCGAAGTTGTAGACCATTATAATTACCTTGGACAGATTGTTCAGTTAGGTAGGTCCAACTTCGAGAAAGAGGTCGCCCGAAGAATCCAACTAGGATGGGCAGCGTTTGGGAAGCTACGTGATATCTTCTCATCGAAAATCCCGCAGTGTCTCAAAACAAGGGTGTTTAACCAGTGTGTGTTGCCAGTGATTACATATGGCTCTGAAACGTGGTCTTTGACTGCTGGCCTTTTAGAGAAACTAAGAGTCACTCAACGAGCAATGGAAAGAGCTATGCTCGGAGTTTCTTTGCGGGATAAAATCCGGAACACGGATATTCGGCGAAGAACCAGAGTCACCGACATAGCTCGTAAAATTTGCAAGTTGAAGTGGCAATGGGCAGGCCACATCGCTCTTAGAACTGACAACCGATGGGGAAGAAAGGTTCTCGAGTGGCGACCACGGACCGGAAAACGCAGCGTAGGTAGGCCTCCCACTAGGTGGACCGACGACATCGTGAGAGTCGCGGGCAACCGATGGATGCAAGTGGCGAATTGTCGTTCGGCGTGGCGGTCTAAGGGGGAGGCCTATGTTCAGCAGTGGACGTCTTCCGGCTGATGCTGATGATGATGTGATGTGGCTGTACTTTTCTAATAAATAAATAAGTACTCCCCTCCTAGGACAGGGCGGGAGGGACTGTCAGACTCGTACTGACAAAAATTTACGGTGTCCTTCAATCAGGGTCACGTTAATTTGATAAGTCCCGCGACCCCGGCAGGCTTTGGCCGTCTAGAGGGGGCCCCGTTATTCTGATACTCTTTGAGGCGCGCGTGAAAAACAACGCACCGTCGACCCGGGCATGGTCCAGGATCAGACAGCGAGTCTCCCATTACTCGCCGCCCGCATGCCCGCGCACCTGTAGGATATTTGCGGATCCTTGCACGAATTTTCCCAAAGTAACTCCATAGTTTGGAGCCAGTACATAATTATATAGACAATCACTGCGAACTTGATTGTTTTGGCATAGGTACTGAATCCGGCACATGATGTAATGAAGGGCTTTGTCTGTCATCTGGTATTAGATCCAGACTGCGTTAATCTATTACTAGATTCGCTGACTACACTCGGTACGGCTACATCCCGTCTTATCACTTTCCCGTTGTATAACTAAATGTTGTATAACTAAATAAAAGTGAAACATATTGAAAAGCAATTGGAAAACATTTAATTTTCTATTTGTTGTATCATTGAATAATTGGCAACACTGTTTTCGTTTGAAAAAACGAAGTGTCTCTGAATTTGCTTTGTGTTATCCGTGCAAGGAATAAAGCTCCGTAGTTTTAAAGCGGACACCTTTCCTTCAATGTTTTTATTATTCTTCAAATATTCTGTCCCATTTCATCACTGTTTTAGAAATGCTGCCAAAGAAAATAAGATCTCACACAATATTAATTCTGCTACGTTTTACTCGTATTAGTTCTCCTTTGCCCTAACTGTGCTCACCGAACAAAATTTTACGAATTGGCCATTTTAAGAATAGGGTATTTACAAATTAGCCATTTTAAGAAAAAGTTAATTTTCAATAACTTAAAATGTCACGGGATATCTTCCGTGATTCTTTATTTGTTTGAGTTCCCGATATTTCGATTTATTTTAAGAATTGGGCATTTCCCGACGAAGCCAAAAAAAGGTGTAAAAACGGCAATTAAAAAAAGTGATGAATCTAGACTCAATGTACGAAAATAGTGTTAAACGGCACTTTGTGATGTGTAAGTGATGAAACGGAATGCAGCCATAAATACCTAGGTTCATGTTTGCCTGACAATTACTCAGAAACATAATGCCTCTTCTAATTGGCTCCAGCAGTTTGTCTAAATGATGTCTGAGACTGATCTGAGATAATATACGTTGGCAAATCTAAGGTGCAACGTTAACGACTTGGGAATCAAGCGATTTCATCGCTTACTAAGCTATTAAAACTGTGAATGGTTTCGGTTGGGAAGATTTTAATGCTGTTTTCGCACTACGGAATCAGATATTTGACAACTATTATTTGATTTTTGAGGAAAGACGTTATTCAGCTGTGAGTGGGCCTCGAACCCGTGGCTACTGGATAAATACATCAGGCGCTTTACAAATTGGACCATCGCAACATTGACTTGACTGGTTTGTAGGTCTAGAAGTTGCTGGGTTCGGCATTTAGGTCGTGTGTTATTGGGTTTTTTCATTAGGAATGTCTCAGTAGCATCCCCGTTTGATGGCGATCAAGGTTCGTTTCCTATTAAATGGATCTTTTAATAAGTTACACAATATGTTTTTGAGACAAACATTGTGTGTAAAACACCTCAGTACTGCCGATGCGGGAGACGTCGATGGCAACGGACTTCGCAAGGCGATTTCCACCCCGTAGGCGCATATATGACCAGTAATGGGTGACTTGCCGTTCAATCATGAACAACCTGACAGGCTCCCCATAGCTCTCCTCCCAAGGTGGAAAGACCTATTGGATCATATAACAATGTAAAAAAAATTTCAACACAAAGTCGTATTGCTGTAAAAAAGCATTTATTTCGTCATTTCAGTTTGCCGCAAAACAACAATAACCCATTATGAATAAACATTTATATAAAATCCACTCTCAGTTAATGCTTAAGGCATATTTGTAGCAAATACAACAGTTTTCTGTGAAACGTGATTCTGCTTATTAAATGAAGGGTTGCAAAATATCCATCAACATTTCCTAGAATATAGAACCAAGATTAATGGTATTAATAACTTGTTAATTTACTAGGAAAATGCAAATAAACAATTAGTGGAAACGTTACTTCAGTAGAATTCTGCTAATTAGCTTTTCTAACAAATTGTTGTAACAAAATAATATTTAAAAAGTAGGTAAACCCTTATCCGCCATATTACAAAAAGAGAAAAAAATTAACAAAATTGAAGTTATCGACGTCAAATGCTGTTTTGCAGTTAACAGCTTTTTTAGATAATCGTCATAGTTTTTGAAACCTTGATGTGCCTGTAGATACATTCAATAATTTATTTGACGATCGGAGCGAGGCTTCTCTTACGTACGATTTATTTTCAGGGTAGGTGGCATCCACCTCTTGGCGATCCACACTGGTTTACGGCACAACAAGCTACATGTAACTTACGGTGATGGTTCCCACTGCCGGTGATAGTCCTCACCACAGCCGCACGGCTCACTACCATGATCCTGGCGGTCGGCAAAATGTAGGTCCATCAGTGCGCAGGCGTCCCAGTTAATTCTGGTTGAGCCCCTGAAATATGGAGATATTCGATCTCATCTAAGCTTATTATACTTCTAGCCGTTAGATTTATTCAAATTTTATCATTTATTCCGAACTTAGTTCTAATGCCCTGGCTACACGAGGCTAGTTTTTCAAAGTAGGATAGCAAGCTAGTGTCAGTAAGCTAGCATGCATGTATCGATAGTAGGGAAGACGAAGCATAGCACACATCCATAGAACGCAGCCATAGCACGCATCTTTCCATATAAAAAAACACACTTAGTTGAATCCGATTCCACCAGTGCTGTGCTATGTTAAACAATGAATATGATTGGTGGATATCAAACGCATCCGCAGCAATGTAGCATAGCGCATCTCTGGTTTTCATTGATTTTTGAATTCAAATTATTTATACCAAATGTCACTTTTAGAATAACTTAAAACTTTTAAGCCATATGTTACCATAATAAACTTCAATCACCAACAAGGATATTATCAGAATTCATCCTCTACACTTCTCAAGTTAGAAAAAAGTATGTCTCGTGGAAGTTAACTCGGTTCACTTGAGTTCGGGATGTGGGGGTGAAGTGTTAGGGCGATTAAGGGTTCTTGAGGAAAAGGGGACGTACGTTATATGTGTTCCTGTTCCGTTGTATAGGTACTAGTTTTAATGGTGTCTGGAGAGGAATCGAGTAGAGTTGGGATTCAATTGAATGATGTAATTGAGCATTTTGTGTTTTACTTTAGGTTTTTACTGGGTAAATAATAGGAATACATGTTTTAAAGGCCTATTGTTGTTATTCAATAAAACATTTGACTGATATTAATGATTATTCAATATCCTAGAAAAAATAATATATCTCGTGATAATTTCCGAGGCGGTCTCACCACTAGTTGGAACGACGACGTAAAGAGAGTCGCGGTCAAGCGACCGATGCAAGCAGATAATTTTTGTTCGGCTTGTCTGTCTAAGGTGGAGGGTTCAGCAGTGGACGTCTTCTGGCTGATCTGTTCTGTCTGATGATGATCGGTTAATTACCAGGTAGGATATTTACTTTTCTATTGGAAACTTAGTGGAACTTTTACGTAACTTAATTTATACCGGATTTGATGGCAGAATCGGATAATAGGAGATACGGACTCTCGGTTTACTAGATCCGCCGGACTGGATTATAATCCTTAGTTCGGATCCTGCAATAGTGTAGGTATAGTGACCGCACAGAAATCGAAGGGAACAAATGAAAGGTTTTTATTTATAAGTGGTAATATCATCAAATGACTCGTACCTACTAATATTCACGGTGTTCCTTTAGTTACATTTTAGCAATCAGAGCTGGAATTTTAGCACTTCCAGATTGCTGTCATCTCTATGAGGCATACATGGAACAAGACGAGCCGTCTCGAGAAGGACATGGTCCCTGATCCAATTATTTGACGCCCGCGCATGCCCATGCCAAATCAAAAGACTCTGGGAACTATAATTTCACTTCCACATATTTTTAAGCCAGCTATGCAATGGATTTTATTTCGGGTTCTGAGCGCGCCAATCAACGACCGAATCAATCTCAAACTCAACTTATTTTTGTTTATTACAGAAGTGCACCACAACATTTTCAAATAAATTATATTCTCATTTAATATTTGCGGTTGGTATTAACTTTCTTCTTCTTTATTGATTGCTATGCAATAGCTTTACCGCGGCAGTACGCGAGTGCCAAAAGTATTAAAAAAAATACCGTTTCAATTCATGGTATTCTTGTCACATCATTCCATCTCCATCTCGCAACATATTTCATATTAAATCTAAAAGACAGACAAACACCTCCAGTATGCCTCCGATGCATGAAAGAAGGAAAAAAGATAAATAACATAACGGAAGATCGCTCTATGATTACATCACTGTCCCGGCGGAATAAAATGGAACGCCGTGATTTTGATATGTATGGAAGCCGGTTACAATACTCTCGAGTTCCCAGTGGGTTCTGTGTGTTTGTATCGATTAAGTTTGCTGGATTTTGAAGGTGTTATGAGTTTCCTGGATATTTTGAACTTATAACTATACAGTTTACAAAAAAAAAAATACAGAGTTTGTAAGAATTATATAGTTAAAATTTTGGAATTGAGCTACAATGATTGCAATGCAAACTAATTAATTAAAAAAAAAATGACTAAATTAATAGGTATCCTTTTCCTTCTTATTTGTGGGAGGATATGTTGGCATTATGATACCACAAGGAGGAAATGTATAATTAATCTCATAAGTATTAGATCTAGGGCGTATCGTAGTTACATGGAGGAAAATGTAAAACTGTTATGAAATCGAATAATTTTATTTAGCAAAAATAAGTAAAAATAACATTCCACCGCGAGGTATATAAAATGTTAATCAAGTAACAACAACTTTTATACAAATGAAATGATTAAAATTTTCTATAATTTATTTTTTATTATTATTTTTTTTTTTATTAATCTAGTTTTAAAAGGACGCATAAAAATGTTTGAAACTAACTTTCATACACGAATCATTTCAGCGCAAGCAACTGTCACCCCTGTCAGACATCACGTCATCATTTACTCCAAAAAAATAAACCTCACAACTCAATAAAGTTCCATTTTACAGCGTCTAACGACAGAGCCACCCTGAAAAGTTATAAGATTGCATACCGTTGTAACGGACAAAATATCGTGTGACCCGCGAAGCTGTCTCCTGGGAACTTTCCCAGCTGCCTTCAGAATAATAGTTTTCATTTTGATTTAGGAATGAAGGAGAAATATGAAATGTCTGTTAGGTACTTAGTTGTAAGAGGTAAGTTAGTGTGTATGAAATCTTATGAAGTGCTTTAAGGCTCATATTATGTGCAACTATGAAAAGTGACCCCAATGAGAAGTTGCCCAAGTGAGAAGTATCCCAAATCAGAAGTAGCCAAAATGAGAAGTGGCCATAATGAGAAGTAGTCCATTAAGGAGTCAGTTGCCAAAATGAGAATTAGCCTTAATGCGCCTAAAACCTTTTTTTGTGTGGTTACAGATAAGGCTACATTTCAGAAAATATTGGAGGTTACATGTAAAAGAAAAGTCATCGTCAGCTTATTATGATGCCAAAATTTGGATACAGGCCTCCTGTAAGATGGATTGGGCCATGATCTACCACACAGCCTTGTGTAAGTTGGTAGATGTCACAGTCATGTCTTCGAATTTTTAGTACTAGGACAGGACGGTTTTCTCACAATATTTTCCTTCACCGTTTTGAGAGCTTTGGTGATGAAATAATTACGTAAAATAATGCACCTGACTGAATTCTAACCTACGCCTGGGTTTCAACTCATTAAGTCTTGGCTGATACTACTGGACTGTATAGATAGTGCCAAACTAGTTAAATGAGGTCAACTGCATATCAGGTACCTATCTGCCTACTCTATCGAGGATTATAAGCGTGATGATATGTTACTTTGTAAAACCAATATCTATTCATACTCTCAACATTTCTTCAGTGATGTTTATTGTGTATTTTGGGAATTAGGATACTTACTTAATTAGGCATCATAACAGAATTCAAAGGCATTCTTTATTACTAGAGGGCCAAAGAAAATGTTCAATATTCACTCTTCGCTCTGCCTAAAAAAAGATCAACGCCATACCAGTTAAAAAACTCACAAAAAATTGTTCAAGTTTAAATATGCACGAAACATGAACGTGATTTGAAATACGTAATGAATTCTGCGAACACTAAAAATGATGCACCAAAAATAACGTGGTTTTAATAAAAATTGTTTCATATTCATGGATAAAATTTACCGTTACTAGAAATAGAATGTTATTTGAACATTTTGTTTTTACAGAAAACTTTTTAACTAAATTGAGTTCAAATTCTTTATAACTGAACGCGATCTGCTCATCTGAAACGAGTTCGGAATCATATCATTGCTGATGTTTATTGACAATTTAATTGGTGGACTTTTCCCTGATGTATTATTAACGTTCAATTAACATTCTAATATTATAAAGATATGACGAATACTTATAATTTTTGTATTTAATAAATAAATAAATAAATATTCCACATCTATCACACAACGCCATCTAGTCCCAAGCTAAGCAGAGCTTGTATTATGGGTACTAGACAACTGATAAACATACTTATATATTTCTAAATACATACATATTATAGATATCTTACACCCAGACACAGAACAAATGGTCATGCTCATCACACAAACATTTGTCCTGGGTGGGAATCGAACCCACGACCCCCGGCATAGCAGTCAGGGTCACTAACCACTAGACCAACAGGCCAGTCAATCAGTCAATTTGAAAAGAAGTAGAATGTCTTTATTTGGAATATTAAGCTGGCTTGATCTCAATGTATTTTTTTTTTGTGAGCAATGCCGTACAGCACTTGAACAGCATTGCTTCACAAGATCCAAATGTACCATAGAATTTTCTGTTTATTCTGATAGAATTTTCTGTTTGATCCCGAAAAGCTACTAGGGACTTTCAAGTTTTCTATAACTGTCGCTCTTGCGTAGTAATTTTATTCTGTTATATTCAACCTATAAGTTATCCATAGTTGAGCAATTTGAGAGAAAACAAAGCCTTTTTATGCGATTTTACCGAAGCATGCAATCCAAAAAAGGGACAGCGGTAAGCCAAAGTTACGACGGGATTCACTGGACACCACTTTTGACCACATAAACAACACAGCGTAAGACTACTAGCCGGTGAATGTACCTACAATATAACCGTTGAATTTATTGTCAGCTCACTCCGATGTCATAGTATTAGGTACTACATTATTTGATATTACTGCTTGCCGTCGCGGGTCGCTCCCTGCATTTTATTACCATCCCGATAGACACGTCTACGCGACTCATAAAATATATGAAGTATTACCAACTAGCTCCATTCATGACGTTTGAATTTATGACGCTCCTAATCTTAAATTTGCTGATATTGCCAATATCTGACTTTATATTCGTAGTTCGATGTTATTACCTCCGAAGTCGGCCATCGCACCTGTCTAAGCACGTTTTTTATTTGAATTAATCGTGAGTTGTAGCGATGCTTCATTAAATAAAAGCGCTCTTAATAGAATTTAACAAATTATGTCGTTACGAAGGCTAATTGCGCCATATCTCAAACAGCAGTCGGGTCTATATTTTGTTTAATGCCGCTAGGTGGCGGTAGTTGTGCCTTGGGGTTTGTACACACGGCTGGAGTCGAATCGAGACATTGTGTACCGCATGCTCCGTAAATTGTATTTTATTTTCGTGTCTGCAACATTCTTTATATCCGTACACTCGCGACACATGTGTCAGAGCGTGTAGCGACTATTTTTCGCGTGTTCCGTGGACACTCCTTGCAACATCTTGCTCGCTCGGCTGCTTATAAATTGGTATCTACTTTATTCACTTCGAATAAATTCCTTATCGTTAGCTACTTACGGCGCGATAAGAATCCGCACCTTTTGTGGTTGTAGTCGAGTCATATTATTCAGAATGAAAACAACGTTAAATAATACTCACTGTTATCCAGCTTCACTACAAAATCTGGTATTAATCTTAGGAAAGTTTAAGTGTTTGGATCGAGGTATAGATTTATGTTTGTTACTCAATCACGACAATACGGCTAAATGGATAAAATGAATTTGATTGTTTAGCCATCATAGCCTGGAATAAAAGGATACTTATGTAAACAGATAGGATATGGATACACATAGGATACAGCTTTGTTTAAAAAAATATAAAAAAAAAACGAGACACACGCGGGCAAAGCCACTGGCAACATCTAATGCTTTATAGTAGGCCTAGTAGATACCTAGTACTATTGCTAACGTTATTTTATCCACGAAGAGCTAATAATTTATTAAAATTTATCCACGTACCTACAAAAACAGGCGTTCATCCTAGCTCGGTATTTTTCCTAAAATGGAAGGGTTTAATACCTAATTATTGTATACATAAGTGCTTATATAAAAATATCGCATTATTGAACAAAAAAATGCTTCTTAAAAAAATTATTTTGATTACTTTTTGCAAGTTTTTTTTAAATTTCCGTTTATTATTTGTGACAAGAACTAGTTTTCATCTCAATTAGTTCAACTTAAGGATTTATAAACACTGGAAATAAACTGAAGATAAATTCTGAAGTGGAAATAATTATCCTAACCTTTACAAAATGAATACAACCTTTAGTTTTTGTTTTAAATACCCTTAGCCTTTTCAGGGGTCATTGTACGCATAATTATGAACAACTTTAAAGCTTCGGTCACAAACAGCGATTAATCACTGCGAATGCCTACTCGCCGCGAGTGTTCGCTTTATGTGACAAGCTATTCCCTGCGAATAGATTCCTCGCCGAGAGTTGCATTCGCCGTGGTATGATTTGAGCATGGTCAATTTTATCGCAGCGATTAGTGCGCGTGTGGTAGAAGCTTTATTATTATGGGTGTTTTCTGAGATAGAAAAAAAAACGTTAATTGCTACATTTTGACCATTAGGTACATATTTGAATAAAAATATTATAATAGGGCAACTGATATTTTTTTCCTATTGTCAAGTCAATCCTGATATTGGTATGGTACATAATTGTATTGGTTTAGGGTAAATTTTTTTAATTTCATAATATTCACATTTTTTATATCCTAAAAACGGCGTGAAACAAATCAATATTTTATCAAAATAAAGAAAAACTATTACGTTATAATCTTTTATATAATAAATGAAATTTCATTTGCGTAAACCAAAATTGAAAATTAAAAGCAGACGCAGCCGCAATCAAAACACATTTGCTTATACAGGTAAGGTAAATTAAATCTCGCCCGTTTTCGAGTACATCGTAAAATAGCAAGGTAAGTAGCCGTCGAACATTTTAATAACATTAAAATGGCCGCTGAAAATGTTCTGACGTTGTATTTAATTAAGCCCAGTCCCTTTGTTAAGCCCTTTATGTTGGGTGTATGCCCCAAAGAGTTTTATTGCATGTTATTATTTTCAGACATTTTGTTGGAAATTGCGGGAAGATGAGGTCTTCAGTTAAATTTTATTGGTTTTTGTGTTAGTGAAATTTATTATGACTGTTAGTAGCGTAGTATATATAGCAGTATAAGTGCAAATCCCTTTTAAGTACTCAAAAATATTGTATCGGTTTACTTTATGCGGTATGTTGTTATTTAATTGAAAAGATAAATTATTTGAGTTTTAAGGGATGTGGACCATGACCAATCGACGGCGACGGCGCGTCGTGTTCCACGCGCGCTAAAAGAGCGTCAGCAAAATGACGGGGTCACATCACAGAGGGCCAAAACCTGCCGGGGTCGCGGGACTTACTTCCATCACCGTGACCCCGGAACACAAAGGGCTATTGAAGGACACCGTGAATTTTAGTAAGTACAAGTCTGACAGTCCTCCCACCCCGGGCAGGGCGGGAGGACTCATTTGATGACTATACCACTCAAAAAAAAAAGGAAAAACATTTGCACTACTATTTTTAACGCACGCGCGTTAAAAACAGTAGGGCGTTTTCCATAACTGGCATAACATCACCTCGCTTGAAACCCAGGCAAGTTTATCACGTCATAATTTTATTATGTATTTCCTATATTTATTTTGAACATGACTAACATTGGAACTATGATGGAAAACATCAAAAGCCAAGCAGAGGGTGATCATTGGAATTCTACAGACACGAAAAAAAAAAACATGGCATTATCATGTCACATACATAAAAAAATTACAATTATCTGCGGTATAAAAACTGAAGATCCCTAATTTTGTGTCAGCTAATATAATATTCAAATTAAAGTATTAATTCACAAAAAGGCCTTAAGGAACCAAAGTATAACCGGGTTTATTATTTAGACTTTGATAAAGGTATAAAGTTTCATTAGGTAGGCAAAGAAAAAATTCTATTCAGCCTGAAGGGAGAAATACAAAAGAAAAGGAGGTAATAACTAACCTTTTAAAACAAAATAGGTTCGTTTTGAGAAATCTTTATTAAGTTTGTAGGTCTACGCCATTTTTGGTACGGCACCTACAAATTTTAATTAAATCTTTGGGCACTGCAAAATATCCCTGTTACAGAATTATTAAAGGATTCCTGGTTTAGTGTGCTTGTTTTAGAATATTTTGTGAAACAAGTGCTATTTATGTAATTAATTGCTTTTGTTAAAATGAAGTCTTTTTTACTCCGTGTTTTTATTTGATTATGAATTCAACTCAATTATATTGTGCATAAAGGGCAAACAATCTTACTACATTGTCCCAAACTTTTTTTGTCATAGTAAAATAATCAAATGAGTCCCTCCCACCCCGGGCAGGGCGGGAGGGACTGTCAGACTTGAACTGACTAAAATCCACGGTGTCCTTCGGTGGCCCTTGGTGTACCGTAGTCGCGGTATACGTGTGTCCCGCAACACCGGCAGGCTTTGGCCCTCTGAGAGGGGGCCACGTCATTTTGCTGACGCTCTTTGAGGCACCCGTGGGACACCACGCGCCGTCGACCCGGGCATGGTCCATGGTCGGACAGCAAGTTGCCCTTTACTCGCTGTCCTCATGCCTACGGTGGTCGTACATTGCCCCACACTAGGAATTCCCTCAAAGCTACAATTAAAATGTTAAATTTCCTCTAACGTGATTGTTACTAAAACAAGGGTAAATTATACAAGCACATCCTATCTACGTACATTACACACGAAATATTTAATCAATGGTTTCCCAATACAGGACCAACATTTACAAAGGCAAGCGATTGAAAACCTGTATACAGGTTGATTTAAATTGATGGAAGAACTTGTTAATGTAACAGGGTTCGGGAATTCTCGCGTTGAGTTCATAATTATTACGTAATATCTCGAAATCCCGTACAGTATGTCGCAATTCCAACTGTGAACTAAGAAGTGAGAGTTCTCGGAAATCATACGAATTGAAGTAAATAAACTTTTGAGTCTTCTGTTTTGACGACTTTGAAGTCTGAATCCAATCTGGATTTGGAGTAACGTTGTGTAAAGCTCATTACTATAAATAGTTTTCTAGTTCTAGTAGTAGAACATAAGTTGTCGCTAACGTGTATCTCTGTTTTATTGCCATAGACACACATTAAATCATACCCTATATTATATGGCCTTACCTATATCGCACGTTGCGCTAATTTTCGAAAATCACAAAAGGATTTTTCTTTTAATTTGATTGTGTCATTTGTTTGTTATGGTACTTTTTCTATGACTATTCAAATATCAAAATATAGTTGCCCATTCCAAAGTGTAGATATTCATGTAGAAACCTGGACTTGAAACTTTATGGACACTCTTGAACCGAAACATTGTTATAAAATATTGATTTAGTTACTTTTTACCTTCTACATTAGATTATTTATGTATTATCAATTGAACTTAAAACAGGATGCTTACCATATTTCATATTTATTACCCTGTTTCAACCACTAATGACAGTTTTTGTGACTGTGTCAGTTTAAAAATGTACGTTATATTTTTCAAATAATTTGAAATGGTAGTCAAAATCGTTGCTCTCTCGCAAATAAAACAACACCCGCTATAGTCGATCACAGTCTCCGAGATACTCAAAGTAATGGCTCACTTGATACAGTACAAGAAGAGCGGATTGAGACGGAATGCAATTATATCGGGTCCGGGACTCAGGGCCCTGCCTAAATATTTGGAAATCAATGGCGGTTATCTTCAACTCCTTAAGTGTTATAGAGATCAATATGTTTGGGAAATCGTTCCCAGGTGGCCTCAGCGACCTTCAAAGAAAAAAAGCTTTTGGCAGATTGGAGTGTTTAGACGGTTTGTGGTTTATTTACGGCACATTTTTCTTTGGTAAGCACTTAGAAGATTTACGCAGATTTTTTTGCATGATTTATGAAGTAGCTGATTTATCAACGTAGCAATTTATTATGTTTGTATGATTCAGTTCCATCTGTGCTTGTGAGCAAAAATAAAAGATAGCGTGCATACATAAATATTTTAACAAACGGCAGAATTACAATAAATGTTAGAAAACAACGAACTCAAATAATTATCACAAGCACAGTATTGCATAAAATTTTAGACAAAATAACAGCCGTGTAGACGCTACACCCGTGTGCTTGACAACTCGCGTGGAACAATTTAATTGTACGTCAGCAAAGTACGATAAAAAAACAGTGCGAAATACAAAACTCCTCAGAAGTAACGGGAAAATGTTTTAGTTTCCGATGGAAATATTTCCAAAAGACAGAATATTTATTGTACAGTTGGACTTTTCCCTAATTGTGTATCTTTCGCTGGGATTGTTTCAATTGTTTGTCTTGCGAAGGATTGTCAAATTTGAATAATCAGTCTGAATCCTTTTCGAGTTTCAAGAGTTTGTGACGGGCTTTTGCTTACTTTTCTTACTAAAAAAGTTCTCGAGATAAAGCTGCGATGATTGTCTAGAATTCTAGATTAGTTGATACCGGATCTTGATGGTAAATAAAAGGTTGTTTGAAAAAGGAAACTTTTGATGAGTCTGCTGTTAAACGGGTTCTTACGAAGTTTGATGAACGAAAATGAATAATAGACAATGTGTTTTGGCTGTGTTGCAAAATTTTCTGCATATTTTTTATTAAAATAAGTGTTTAAAACGACTTAATATCTTATGTTAAACAGTAAGTTCTAAGTGGACGAAAAATATATACGTTGTCAATAATTTTCGAGCAGTGACTGTTACTTGAGACACACATCTCTACAGCAGCTTTTACAATGTGCCACCCTACCAATTATAGCTGTATGGAAAAATACTTAATATATTAAAGATCAAAATTATTAACATTATCAGACTACAATTCGAAACTATATTTTTAAAGTAATGCATTTTTTAACTTTACGTTTGCTTTTCCTAATCTACCAAACTGCTTAAACCAAGTTTGCCAATTTATCCCATTTACTTGAAAACCGTCGTTTATCCCTTATCTCTGCACTGGATGAATCACGCCATTATAAACCAATAATAGCGTCCACATCCATTGCAGATGGTAATGTGGGCAATGCTAAAGGGTATAGCACAGTAATTACAGCCTTATTGTCCGCCTCGTTGTGTGTATGTCCATCAACTAGATTCACCGTCACTTGCGGCACAGAAACACAGCAAGGGATATTGAACAATTTCCTTGGGTGAACATAATTGCTTTAATTTCTTGCATAGGTACAGGTTCATTATAACTAAGGCGAGGCAAATACGCTTCTGATTCGATTGCAATGGGTTCGATTCAAACCCCTTGATTGGATTGCGTTTCCTGCTATTCTTAAGTACAGCTTATGAGTTTCCCTGAATTGCTCTGCAAGTAGCAATCATGTAGATTGACTATTACTTCACCAAGTCGCATTTTCGTCAAACGAAATTCTTCCACATTTGGCGAAAATTTTATTTCGAGCTCAATTCTTGTGAGAAATATATTCCGGCGTACATTGAAGATTCTCGCAGATTTTTTTTGTCTTATTTGGCTTTACAATAAAAGGGAGGAAGCCAAACTTCCCGGGAAATGTTTTCATTGAGTATTCATTAAATTATTTATGAGACTTACCTACAATCACGGCGCATTGTTCCCTGAATTCGAAAAAATATTTTTTATACTTTACTCAAACGCAGTTTCTCCATTGTTATGTTGTTTGTCAATAAAGCTGATATGTTATACATGAAGCTCATATAATAACATAATGGTTATGTATATATGTACACCAGTATTGCATGTTCAGGATCTATTACTAATCTCTGATAAGTCTAAACGCTGACATTAATATTCAATTAGGTACGAACCGAAAATCTAATTGATTAATTAATCAATTATGAACGAATTGGTAATCCGGTTAACGTTAATTGGCACCTATAAATAAAGTGGACAATAATGGATAATTTTATGGGGGATGTTTTAATTTAATTGGCTTTTGGAATTTTTTACAATATTCTGAAGACGTGTACGTAGCTTACAGAATCTTTTTTTTATAATTATTAATTTCCATAATTAATTTGACAACCCAGTAACTTGGTTATCAGTCTCCTTTTAGAGTTATAGATGGTTTACTTCATTATGATGTTGTTGAAAGACATTACCCATTATCGTCTAAAGAAAGAACAGCAGCACAAAAAAACATATACAAGTGTCTATAAAATTGGTCAAAACCACAGAAATCTTAAAAAAACAATAAAAATCTTAACTCAGCTCAATCGAAGACCATTCCGAAGAAATACAATCCTATTCCACACAACTTCGAATCCTACAATTTAGAAATTAGCAATGCATATACCGGATAATGATAGCAAGCCGTTGCCATCTGAATTGATGGAGAGGAAGGCAGGTTACATACACTGAGGCTGGGCAAGGTGCCAAATAGAGGTCCCGGAGTATAGCCTCGAAACTTATTACTTAGGTACTATGTACGGGAAGCTTGTCTTATTAAATGCATTATTACGATGGTAGTGAAATATTGCATGTGTTTAGAACGAGGTTCAGTTGTGAGGGACTGTAATGTTATGGTAATGAGAATTATGGAATTTAGAGAAACATTGTGAGCTTGGGTCTGGAGGTGATCTTCTACATTTTAATTTGTAGGTATGTGTAATAATATTACCATTAGTTTTTAAGGATTGCGTTTTCCGACAGGTGTTTAAAAGGAAAAAAAAATAACCGCCTTCAAAACCTACCACAAAAAAGGGTAAAATAACCTACAAAATTAATTTTCTTTCGGAAATAGGAATTAACCTTCATATTTTATCTTTTGCACTACTGTTCTGGTAACTATTATCCACTTTTTTTATCGAGATAAAATCATCGTATGAGTCCACCCCGGGCAGGGCGGAAGGGACTGTCAGACTTGTACTGACTAAAATCCACGGTGTCCTTCAATAGCCCTTTATTTGTTCCGGGGTCACGGTGGAAATAAGTCCCGCAGACTGAAGACTGAAGAAGACCCCGGCAGGCTTTGGCCCTCTGTGAGAGGCCCGTCATTTTGCTGACGCTCTTTGAGGCGCGCGTAGAATACGATGCGCCGTCGACTCGCAAGGTCCATAGTCGGACAGCGAGCTGCCCTTTACTCTCTGTCCGCATGCCCGCGCCTACGGTGGGCGGAGGTCGTCTGCCGACATCAGCTGACGCTGAACTATTACCCACTAAGCGAAACACGAATAGATGTTTTTCATTTCCGTGCAAACTCACTACCATATCCTTCTTCGCTACAGTCGGTTAAAATAAACGCGCTTACAGCAAATAAGCGAAGTCGTATCGTAGACGTTGATCCTAAACCTAATGCTGTATTGAACCGATTCGCCTTGATTGAGATTTATAACCAGCGCCTTTCAAACTAATGAAGTTCTATTGGTTCTCTCCTATTTCCACTGAGTTTAGTTCACAATAAATAACGATTTTACTTCGCTTTTATTTGGTTTCTGTTTTAGAGTTGCGAGTGATGTTATTAAATATGTAAAAGTTTTGTTTTGTTGTTGGATTTTAGTCTGTTGTTTCGATGTACCTAATATTGTCGATCGATGTAGCAACAAAACTGAGGTATTTCTTCAGTGCAATCGTATTTTCAAAACTTTCACAACTCTATCATTAAAATAACAACTTACAAAAGGGCCTGTAAAGAGGTTCTGGTACTGTCCAGAAAAAAAATAGTTCATGGTAAAATCACATGATAGTCATCACTTGAAACTTTCACAGCAAAAAGATGTGCTTTCCCAAAGCTATGTAAGTATATGACTTATGTCATCTGCGAAATGAAATACTGATACGTTTTGTTGCGTTATTGAATATCTATAGATAGCGCGGACTTAAGTTGTATGGATTCAGACGTGCCTATGGAGAATGAGCAAAACCTAACACTCGTATCACACGGTTCGTATTACTATACAAGCGTGCTCGTGCGTCCGATGTTTGTATGAAATAATATACGTGATATCACGCGCCGTATGCGCAAGCAAAAGGCACTGTTAGTTAAACAATTCTAACAAACAATAAGACTTAAAACTTCCAAACTAATTAATTCTAAACAAAGAATATTATTTAACAACTTATTTGACGAACAGACGAACTCTTAAGACTGAAACGAATAATCATTATTCAAATTAATATTTTAACAGGAATCGTGAGAAAAGGTCACAAGATTTACTTCGAAGTTTGCAAAACAGTACTTCTTAGAAGGTTTGAAGTAAATTGAGATTTGTGTATTCCAACATCTGTGACCACTACAAGTTTTTGGGTTCTAGGTACGTTACAGAATTGAAAGTGTAACTAATTAAAGTTGGGACTGCTAGATCAATAAAGTATTTCAATAGAACTTAAAAGTAATTATAGCTGGGACGGAATTCGTTACAGAATTTTCTTGCTTTTTTTGTGTTTTCTCTGGAAATTAATAATTAGTTTACATAATAGAAAAACACTTTTCACGGAAACACCAGTCATAAAAATACTGTGAAAACACTAGCGCACAATTCCTGGTAGTAATGAAAATGTATTATTTCCCCAGTTTTGTTATATCGCTGCAATTCATAATATTATTTTTTTGTGAACTGTAAAATATCTACGTCTCCTAACAATAAATTACTTATTTAAATAAAACAAAACAAAAACTCCGCACCATCAAGTTTCCGCATCAATCAATACGGTCCTTAAAGACTAACTTTGCTATTAAGGGTGGTTGTTTGCCCCATATATACGAACGTGCAGGGTCCCTCCCATAAGTCTATTACCAAAGCTTTGCCCGCAAACCCGCCGTTTCACGCCGTATTCGATTGGCCTAATTGATCTCCACTTAGGAAACTAACTCCCAGGCGATTACGGAACTCCCGGCTAATAGTGATTTAAATGCGTGTTTAGGATTACTTACGTATTGGGAGGTTTTTATTTTCTGTTTCATAGCATGTACCCTTAAATATTTTGCTTTATTTTTTGGGCAGCAAATATGGAATATTATTTTTAAAAAGTCAATCGAAAAATCAAGCGGTAGGTATCTATATCTACCATGTATTTTTTTCGCTTTGATGCCTTTTGATAGTGTTAACACAGTGTTTGAGCAATCGCGTTGCAGGTTCGATTCCTGCACGTAACAAATATTTTTATGACCAAAACGCGTGTTGCTCTTTAACAACATTTGTTTGAGGTGATCTCATACTGCAGTTACATAACATCATAAAACATTGTGGAGCATGATATCATGAAAAAAAAGTTTGACAAAAAAATATGCAACATTCTCTAATTTAATACATACTCGTATAAATTACTGGTTAGTAAAGGTACTCTCACACAACAAATTTTAACTCAAAAACCTTTAACTCAAAAACAAGTTATTGCCCAGCAACTGTTGCAACATTGTTATACTTTGTTTAAATCCATTAAAACAAGTTAATTACGTGTTTCAGTGCTAATAATCAAACTAGTAAAACAGAATAATATTCTCTCCTTTAGTTTTAGAACCAAGTTGAAATGCAATAAAATCGCAACGAACTAATTGTTTGTCTTCCCGTTCAACTGAGTCGAGGAAATTAATTACTGCCGCTCATAGTCGACAAGTTACTCTATTATGATATTCTTTATTATTCCCGTTTAGATCTCTTCTTCACTAATTTTATTCACACTGTTTTTCTTTGAAATCAGTGCCAAAATTTTACATTACTAATATATTATATCCTAGTCCTTCACATAAGTCAAATAACTCCATGAAAAAATAAAGTATTGCCTACTTAAAAACACGTAAAAAAATGACCAAAAACAAGAAAACCAAAACACGTATTTTACAAATAATTCTCACGAAAAAATCCCAAAGCTATAATTTGATTCCGTTTAAAAGGTTTCTCTCGTAGAAGGGTAAATTTATTTCCCATAATGCCGGGTTTCCATCATTCCCTAGTATTTACATAGTAGGCCACTTGGCAATCCTTAGATCATTCAGTACCGGATATTGGTACTAGTGGATTGCGGGCTGAGCATTCGATGTTCCAAGCTAATTGGATGGAGCATTTGGTTTTATATGAGACCACTTCATGGCGTACGAACCAATAAAATGGAAGCCGACCGAGTATTCAATAAGAAATCTTTTTCTCGTTACGTTTTGATAGGCCCTGAATTTAGTTGAGCTGATTAGTTTTCTAAAAATAATCTTTATTTTGTGATAGGATATATAAGTAATGAGAATTTGGGAATCTCTGAAATAGGGTAGGTACCTACTTTATGATCATGAAAATGTACGTAAGTTCAACGTCACAATTCTGTGGCGTCATCTTTCATTTTATAAAAAAAAAGGAATATTAGTTGGCAAAAAAGAAAAATATACAAATAAGCGATCGCTTTTCCCTCTTCCTCATAAACGCTTACACGTTATAAGTTACAAAGGCTGAAATAAAACTAAAGGAAATGTTATTAATAACAAATCTAATGACAGCCGGTGACAGGCAGCGCCTGCCGTTATTACGGATATGAGCAACCGGTGCAATACGGATGCATCTAGTAATTATGATCGTCGCCGTTCCAATAAGCTTTCCTATGATAAACTGGCATGTTGATGTTGCAAATTAGACTTTATTGACAGATCCAGTGAACAATATTGATGAAAATCATATTTTGTGTGGCAAGATGTAAATGGGTGATATTGATTCAATGGACAGTGATAGTACTGAATACTGATAGTGAATTTAAATTGTATGTAAATTGAATCATCTTTATAAACCCCATATCAAAATATCATTAAATGTGAACATAGAACTTCATATGGCTTGTTTAGTTAAAATAACTTTTAAGACTCATCAGTCTTAAAAGTTATTTTAACTAAACAAGCCATATGAAGTTCTATGTTACGAGCAGCAAAATAAGTTGAAACGACATCTCGTTTCAACTTATTGTGCTGCTCGTAACTTTGCCAAATTAATAAGAAAACCGGTTCAGCATTTTTGCATGCATTTGTTTTTAATTTTTATTCTGTCACATACTATATTATCTCAACTAAAAAAACGATTGTTCTGCAGAATAAGATGAGCAAGGTTACTTATATAAATATCAACGTTTTGCTGTCCGACGATTTACTATGAGAAATAGAAATTTAAGGCGGTTCACCATTTTCTACTGGATAAATTCCTAACAGAAAGTACGTAGAAAATGGTAATCTGTTTAACCGAAGTATTAATTTCAATGGACGGGTCCGCGGTGGCTTTGAATTCGTTTCTTCAGAATTTGCAAAATCGTTCGTAATACGAATCCGATTAGTTTGAATAAAATCTGCGAATCAATTCCTAGTCGGAGTCCCGGGTCGAGGTGTAATGTATTCCGAAAGTTTATGGTCTTCCATTTTCAAGTTTACTTTTCTGATAGAACGATCGGATTGAGTTCCTTCAACTGTAATCTTTCTTTTTTTAAGGCGCTCAATTTATATACTTACACAACCACCATGATTTAAAATTGATATAGCGAAGAGTAAATCACAAAGAAACTAAGTAACTCAAATCATGATTAGGTTAACAAGTGTGACAGCAAGTTTCATACAAAGCTTTACTAAACCCAGATACAATCACTCCTAACATTTTATTCTCTTTGTAGACAGAAATATAATTTAATTTAGTTCTCGCGTTCAGCGTAGATTACTCGTAAAGCGAATATCAGCAACCATTTGTTACAAAGTTGGCGGCTAGCAAACAATTAGGCGAAGTTACGCTGAGGGCTCAGGGGTGGGATCTGTTTGCACTAAGTCCATGTTTGTTGACTATAAACATTCCTCACCGGATATTAGCCCTTGTCCGAATGTGTGGAAGAATGTGCTCGATTCAATATCTATTAGTTCTTTGACACACTTCTGCGAGGTTCAGCTGGATCAAATACGGGTTGCCAGCGTTTGAGGAAACTATTTTACTAGTCAGCATCAAGTTGGTTGTAAAAATAGTTATAGAGATGTTGGTTTGTGCATGTCAAAATGTTGACTGGTCAAAACTAAACCTTATTTGAGTTTTAAAGTCAGGATGATGCAGTATTAAGTAGAAAACAAAGAGCCATACATAAAGTTCTTACATACATTTTACAAAACCCCAAAATATCGGTATCAGTATTATGTTACAAACGATGCAAAACACAGATTAATTTTAATTATATTAAATTCGGACACTTCCCCTGATCGTCCCAATTCATAATTATGTTTTTAATTCTTTTATACCCTCATTAAAGCAAAGTCCTGAACGCAGGAAAGGTTTAATCTTCATTAGCCATGTGTCAGAAGTACATTACATTTTAACTGGACAGTGTCACAAAATGTAACATGAGCTCATACAGGAAAGTCATACGAGACATTTTATTACTTCATTTGATACAGATTTGCGTGATAAAGTCGCAGGAATGTAATTCTCGTCAGATATTGACATTTCCTTCAATAAGAAACCTATCAAACGTCGAAGGATCATAACTTATTACAGTAACAAATGAACCGATAACAGAACAGTCTTATTAATATTATATATGTTTCTTAACAAACACGTCAATTTTAACTAGAGCTTTGAAAACGGCGATGACTTTCCTTTGTAGTCTGCAAATCTTCATAGAGGGGAGGGTGGAGCAGACTCAGTTATGTTGGCTGCTGTACATTATGATGTTGCTGGAGAATTCATATAAGCTACGGGTGCCTTCCGCCGCGACGTTCGTTGTTATGGTGAGGAAATGGACCCCAGTCTCAAACGGAAAAGTGAGAATGCCGTGTTTCCTAGCGGTTGTGTAAACAACGAGCAGACAAATGATCATTACGATTAAGACGGGTATTTTTATATCGCCTTTATGTTATTACTCCATTTCCAAAACCGTTTTCTGTGCCAAGTATTGGTAAGAAAAAGTTTGCGTGCAACTCTCATTCAAAACCGATTTGGCTCAAGTTACCTAGGATCCGACGATTTTCAATATTCATCACTTTGCGGTGGTAGCTTATTTTGGAGATTGCTGTATCTTAGTTTCAGTATCTTAGTACTTTTATCTTGATGAATTAGGTTCCCCATTAGCTCAAGATTAAGAAGCTCGAGCTAACGACGAAGCTTTAAACGTTAGGATGAAACTCGTGACTGTAATATAACAGTGTAACTAATGTTCTACTGACCTCTGACTTTTTGTTTTCTTGGTTTGTGTATTAAGGGCGTGTTGAAAAAGTGATCGTGCATTTGTCTGTTTGTGCAATATCATCACGTTGTTTACACGGTGGAAACAGTCAGCGGTAAATGTGTTTGTTCTTGGAAACACGGTAAAATGTTTTGTAATTTCGCTGTCTTTCGAACTTCTGTTTTTACGAGCGATTCCGAATTTTTGCTAACTCGAAATTTATAGACATCCTGAGTGCTGTCGGAGAATTGTTCATTTTCTTCACCGATTTCGTTTTATATTATTCGGGATTTTTAAGTTTTGGCAGTATCCTTTTTATTTATCGACATTAACTTTTGTGCGTCTTGACTTCATTTTATGAGATGAACTAAAAAGTTTTTTATTTGTATTTTAAAGGCAAAAAGTGTTTTACATTCCTATATAAATGGCTAAACTGGATCTTTTAAAATAAATAGCGAAAATATATTCTCAATTTAAGTTTTGTATCCAAGCCAAATAATAAGCTAAACCGGATTTTGCTTATTTTGTCTAGTATAAAATTTATTTTTGCGACATTTCTTAAACAAAGAAATGCCATCTTCGTAGAATATTGTTTACCAGAAGACTGCAAAATTTTCACTTTTGTCAACCTTTTCACGTGAATATCTCGAAAAGTACTTTCGGAAGTCGTAGTTGTAGAATACAGTGCGAGAATGCTTAAAATTTATATCATTGCAAGTGCAAGATTTACGGTGAACGTTCCGTGCGTGGGGGTTTTCTAAAACGTAGTAGATCTTCCTTATTTATGTTTACAGCTTATACCGGCCGCTTCCATTTCGTATATAGTTTGAATCCGTTTATCGGATTTCGAACACGTTCCGGTCGAATCCCATATCGGTGGACTTGATATATAAGCGTGGCCGGGTACCCTTATAAAATTACCGCTGAGGAAAGAATCGCTACGAATAAGGATACAATAAGAATATTCAAATGGCCGAGATCGTTCTCTCATATGAATATAGAAAGACGCTTATTTATTCGAGAGAAAAAAAATGTCTATTCATCTACTAGATTTTGACTACATATTGCCTCTTGAGAGAAAATTGAAGCTGCAGATGGAAAAAAGAACGGTGGATCTTATGATGTGCTATGACTACAAAGTACAAATTTGCTTAGCCCACTGACAATGACGAACGCTTGCGTGCCCAACAATACAGGTGTGGCAATTCATACCGTATTATCTTTTCGTACGTTTTTATCTTAGCAAACATAGATAACCTAGCTAGCGTTTATCTGGTCTGATAAGTTAGTAGTTGCGATTCGATCGAGACAGTGAATGGTCAACACTGTTTTAGTGTTTCGATTTAAATTTGTTTGTGGTGTTGAGTGTTTTTGAAGTGCCATGGCCGGAGCTGGTAGGGGTGAGGGCAAGGGCCCAGTGGTGGGAAAGCTCGAGTCCCAGATCTATTGTATCAAGTACACATTGTTTTGCTTCAACGTCGTGTTGTGGGTGAGTATTACGCAAATTGAAAACGTTTGAATTTCCGCTTCATTATCTAGTGCTTGGAGTCAATTTTTGGATGTTATTTTAATATTTGTTTAGAATTATACATAGGTACTAGTGGAAAATTGATATTTTATTTCGTATGAAATCACATTTGTTTAGTGAGTGAGCCTGCTATATTATATTCATATGACTCATAGTATGAATGCGCTATCCAAGTTCAAATTCGGAGAATTTTCTATTCAAATCTGCTGTGAAATTATTGTGTCTGATCTAACAAAGCCTGAAACAACTAATTAGAGAAATTAATCTGTATTTTGTGGTATTAAATTCTATATTTGGATATCATTCAATTATGAATGTGTGATGGGTTAACACGCAAGCTACTCGTTCAGCGTATTGCCACTTTTGTGACATTCTTCATGCCTCGTTTAGTAGTAACGTGTAAACGAGGCTTTATGACTCATGTACTTACGAGTGGTTCAGGGCTTCACGCGATAATTTTTAATTATGAACACGGTCATTTGTTTTTAATAATTTATGGATGACACAGTTTAAAAGCTGGTTAGTAAACTATTATATGGTACAATGTACCTGCAATGTATGTTTGTGCTTACAATGAAAAATGAGTTATGAATTGATGGACATAGAGCACTGTTTTGTGTTCTAGTAATTGTGAATTCTTACTCAGAAACTATTTGGGTATTAAGAGACCTATTTATCAAATCCTCAATTGATTAATAGCTAAATTGACTTTCAACTAATGAAACTAAGATTGATCCAAAGGTTATCGTAATAATTGTCTTACTTTAATACGTTTCTAACACAGAGAGTATTTTTGTTCTCGCATTTTCAAGATCTTTAGTATTCTGATCAGTGATAACGTATCAAATGTTATCAAGGTCCATAGACACGAATTTTCTGTATCTATCTCAATAACAAAATGGAGAAAGGCCCTATCGGTAACAATGAATTTAATACAGATTAGTGACACAAAAACGCCATAATTATTTTACTTCTGAGAATAACAAAAATGGTTTTATTTTCAGCTGTAGCGTCCTTGCTACACTGATAGGTATTTCTTATAATATCTGTAGTTATCTGACCAATATTGAAATTTCAAAATAAATGGCTTTATACGTAGAGTTCTGTAAGTTATTGATAATCTATATGATATATTTTTTAAAAATGTATTATAATAAAAATATAAATCTATATTAAATAATAGTTCTGTTTGTCAAGAAGATTTAAGGTTGTCCTATATCACTTTATGACTGGATCTAGTTGAGTAATTTATATCGTTAAGCACATAATTATTTTCAGAATATTCTTCCTTTATTTTGCACTCGTAGTTAAATTAAATCATATTTTGCAATGATATCTCATTACATTTAGGTACATATCAAATATCATGATAAATTCCATAACATTATCGTGTAAAAAAGCAATATTTCGAAAAATAATACTGATGATAAAATAAAATAAAAACTGGCGCTGAATTCAGTTTTTCATGTCCCAAATGCACGAAAATGTTTAATTCATTTGATATTGATTACAACGTGCTATCAGCACCTAACCTAAAATAAAGGGCCTATACAAAGAATGCGTTATCAGCGCCTGATAAGCGGCCTGTCCTGTTTTCCAAGTAGAAGTAGATACTATGCATGCAGTCATATAATGATTCATATGTTTCATAAATATATTCTATGTGACTTATGTTTTTGTAATGAAATGTACCTTTTGCTTCCGTTTTGTAAGTTCCTGGTTTTATCTTGAGAAAGGATGATTAATGCTTGATTTCCGGTAATTTCTGAACGTTATCATTTGTTAGTTTATTTTTATTGTGTGTGTGTTTGACATCTAAATTTTTCTGAATGTTATAATGAGTGCAAAATTAATACTGCGGTTTCTAAAAAGAATTCACTCATTAAGAATTCATGTGTAGTTTGTTAATTAATTATGATATTTTATGACTATTTTCCATTAGGTATCGTTAATTAAATTAAATTAATTTATCTTTCCAACATGAGAGACGAAATTGTGCTTAAGATTTTGCGTTAAATGTGTTAAGTAATTAGAGATGCAACCGAGCTTGAAATACGGTTTATACTTAAACCACAAACTTGTCACAACATTTTAAACAGATCTACTGAAAATTAAGCACCCCATACAAACTCGCCAACCCAAACATCTAGCAACATTGGAAGTTGTTGCAGTAAATCCTCCCTCGACTTAAAACTATTTGGCAACACCACGAAACTGTCAAAATCAGACCACAAGCTCATCGTGTTTATAATTTATACAAGTAGTAAAGTTAGTGGCAAGTAACAGACATTAGCGACACGTGGTGAGGGCGGCCGCACTAAATCTTGGACTGGCAAGTACTTGCATAGAATAGGAATAGGTAGGATTGGAGCGTTTGGTTAGAAGACGGCCAGCGGAACAGCGTGAGGAAGCCGGCATGTCCTAGAACCAGAACTTACTATGACATCTACCAACTCGCATTAGGCCCGGCCGTGTAGTGGCCGTTCACTCTCTCTTACAAAGAGGACGCCTGTGTCCCAGCAGTGGGAACATTATAGGTAGATGACGATGTTAAAAAAACTGTTTAACCCGTGTTTAATTGAGATGCAATTATCTTTATGGAATCGTTAATGTAATAGTTTCCTTTTAACGCAATCCCAAGTTATTTAATCCTATGTAGAAATAGTTAAAAGATGATTAGACACGCCTTTTCAATGATTGCAAACACCAAGGCATAAAAGACCCACCTACAACGTAAAGACTGGCCTCTTCTACATAGATACCCTAGTCTATGGTCCTTGCAACTTAGCTATCCGCAACTTACTCTTGACACAAGGGGCATTGAGCTCACTTAATTAATGAGATCAAATAATATTGCGTAGATGTGTAGCCCTTAGGGCCTGGGAGGGGTGAATTGATTTGTTTTCAACGTATTGATACTCTGTTGGGGTCTCGGGGACCTATTAATAAACTTATCGATAATTAGGTAGACGATGTGGGCGGGTAGCTATTGTTTTTGTCCATGCTTCCATTCTAATGTTACAATATGGTGAAAGTAAATCTGTTAGTCTGTCTGTACAGAGTCATAAAAGTTGAATAGTATACGGGTACATTATGATCTGATTATGTATTACTGAGACAAACAAAATCCCATTTCTTAAAATGGGAGTAGTACATACTTTCGTCCCTAGGGATAAAATTTTGGAACCCTACATGAAAGAAACCACAGACATAAATTAGTTTTAAGTAAAATAATAATTTACTGACGACTTCACCTTGTAGTGGGAGAATACGAACTAGAACATTAATATTCATTCCAAATTAGATCACAGACATTCGCCTCAGGAGAGACATTACAAGGCTCAAGTTATTTAGGGAAAACTAATCAGATATAGGTCATTTTATTAAATGTTTGAATTGAATACAAGACATAATCTTGTTAGTCAGTCTAATTTGGGGTGGGGGTTTTTTTTTAGGTGTTAAAATCATCAAGTGAGTCCTCGCGCCCTGGGTGGGGCGGAAGGGACTGTCAGACTCTTACTGACTAAAATCCACCCATGTTTCTTCGGATGCCCTTTACATTCCGGGGCCGCGGTATCCTGGGTTAAAAAAAACCCGCGACCCCAGCAGGCATTTGGCGCGAAACACGACGCGCCACCGATCCGGGCTTGGTCCTTGGGCGGACGGCGAGCTACCCATTACTCACCGTCCGTTAGCCCGCTCCGCCGCTGTGCCCTCTGCTGATCAGAAGGACACGCGTTGGAGCGTCCACACGACAGGCTATTCACATACGGACAAAGAGACCTCTTTGGTACACAGTGGCCTAAGGGAGAGTTTTCGCCCGCATCCCAGGGTGCACCGGCCCGAAAAACTAGTCTTCCCCCCGGACCTATTCGAGAGGGAACTCCAGTCTACGGGCGCACGTGGAGGTTTCCTGTCTTAGCACCCCTTGGGGTGGGGCTGGATCCACCTCCTAATGGCCACTCTTGACAACAATTGAATGGGGACACAGTCGCCTCCTGCAAAGCTGTTATGCTACCGAAAGAGGAGAGAGACGCGTGAGGGAGAGGACAGCCTACACCGCATGACCTAGCCGCCATGAGAGACACCCACCACAACGGACGGGCGAGGCGACTTCCAGCCAGCGTGGTAACGGGCATCCTAACGGCGAGTAATGGGTGACTCGCCGTCAGATCAAGGACCATGCTCAGGTCGACGGTGCATTGTGTTCCACGTGTGTCGCAAAAAGCTATCAGAAATCTGACGAGAACCTCATAGAGGGCCATACTGTAGCTATACCTATACCTACATATAGGTAACCGAGTCATATTTAAAAAAAAATTCAAGTAACGTCGACTTTAAATATTTACGGTATATACCTAAATGGTATACCTACATTTCTAACTAGGCGAATGAAGGTCAAACATAAATAAATATAATGTCTTGGACTTTTTTGTCCAAGTAAGTTTTTTTCTCTCGTGTGTCTGTGTACAATAATTGAGACATAATATTCCAATTTCATATATGAAAACTTGTTTGTATCCATTACGAAGAATAAACACTGGATTTAATTGAGTCTGAGTGCCTGTCTAAGCGTTTGTTTATGTAGGAGAACATTTATATTTGAAAAAAGACTGAAATAGTGAATAAAACTATTTATATAAATCATATAACTGTATTTTTATTAAAGATCTTATAAATATCAATTACTAGCTAATACCCGTGGCGTTGCCCGCGTGTGGTTCGATAATAATTATTTCACGGGAACAGCATATAGTTCAGTAGGTATTTGTTGTGTGAAAGATTAACACCCATCTTACAAACTTTTGCATGTATAATATTATGTTAGTTAGATGGACAATCAGCTAAACTGACAGAACCTTTTTTTTCGTACAATAACGCCCAAAGGACTAGTAAAATTAAAAGACATTCGACCTTCTACACTTTAATCGAAAAATAACTAGAGAAGGCTTAAATTTTCTTCTGGAATTTTAGTACTTAAATATATCTTTCTCACCTAGTGTTTTTTGTATTCACTCTCTAACACAATATCTTTAGATAAAACGTATGTTCAACTACACGTCAGGCACAATATTTCAGAGAAAAGCCTGCCATTTAACACGTCACATCACATTCTTCGCAGAACTACTCAAACAAATGGGTTTACTTCACAAAGGCATCAAAATTACAGTCAGAATATTCACGAATTTATGAAATTTCTCGTCGTAATTCAATAAAAACTGCAGCCCTTATATAAAACAATAAACAAACATCTGCAGCTCACAAACTCCACGTTAATCACCCGAGCTGTTCACTATAAATTGGAGAGGAAAACCCTCGCCAAAAACTGCGGGTCGCGGCTTCAAGAGTCACTCGAATCGCACCTGAGCTCTCGTTAAGGTGTTCTTGCAATGAGAAATAATTGCCGAAGTTACTCAGTTCTCGTATCGAATAATTGACGCCTGGATTTGAGCCAAGACGAATGCAAGTGCTTCGGTTTTAGTTTTTGATTGGTGGTTGCTTCTGTTTACGTAGCTTCATTTAGCTGAAGACTGCATCTTGTAATTACTGGGTAAATTCTGTTCTTTTATGCCTTTAAGCCTGGTGTACTATGGGGTAGATAAGTGACAAACACTTTTCGACAGCCGTTTTTCGTCGTCATTTTGAATGGCTTTGCTTTGCTCTTCTACGGATCGGATTACAAATCAGACGGCTCGTTGATCGATGATTGATTCAGAAGACACGAGAGGCTTCGGGGGACTCGAAACCAGCATTACAATTTTTTTATGTTTCACCCTTTAACTTTTAATTGGCATAACATACACATTATTCTGGAATTTAGTCTGTCTAGACTAATAATCATAGCATTTATGTAGGTATACTATGTCTATGTCAGATAACGCGCACTAGCATTTGACATTTATGACTTCAGTCACTCTCGAATTCTTGGTACAAACTTGTGCAATTTGGAACATTCCCAATTAATTTTCTGGAACTTAGTCTAGCGTGGTCGCAGGTCAGTTTGAATATATTAAAATTTCTGAGAGATACGTTCTTTGGTGGTATTACTTGATGTCATTTACAACAAAAAGAAATTCTCTCTCTCTTCTCTTAAAATTTTTTTGCGTGCCTTACTAGTAAAATGCTAAATGCAACAAAAATAACTCTCTGTGTACTGTGAGCAAGGTTCATGTTACACATAAATTGTCACGCGTAGAACTTCATTTATAGTAGAGACTTTCAGTACATCTCTATTGTGGAATTGGCAGCCATCTTCTTCACCCCTTATCCCAACTCAGACAAATTCATGCATTCATTCAGGGAATAAAGTTGTCAGTCCAAATTGTCGCCTAATGGAAGTCCATTTGACATTAAACGAGTATATTATTGTTATTTTTGACATTCTAATAACTCATAATAATGCTTCCACAACATACTCCTCCAAAGTAAAATGGAGCATACTAAAACCTAAAATGAAGACTAAGATTTTGAATTACATAAACGGCTCGAGTTTAACCCAATTGTTCAGCACTTACATAGTATGTAACAGTGTCTATTAACATACGTAATTGCTGAATGCATCTATCCGCGTTAAATACAGCGGAATAAGCTATTAAACTTCGTTCTAGATAAAGCAAGAAAATTGGGTTTTGTTACTTAGTTGCTGCTGTGGTTTCGCTTGTCATAATGTAGTTTTCACACTACTTGCTCGTAAATGTCATATTATACGTCAGGCAAACCCTACTGTAAAGCATGACATGCACCAACAGCTGCTCGCTTACAGTGGTGCCAACTTCACGTTCGAAGGTTGTCGTACCACATCAAATTTCAAAAATCGAATTTATTTCCTCGCAGTAGGTGTGAAAAGCAGAGTACGCTCCTCGGGAGTAAAGCTGCCTTGTCTTGGGCTGACTTGAATCCCTCGCTACACTAAGGATTCTTAACTTAATTCCCCTCCCCAGAATCTTTAGTGTCGTTTCGGGATTCAATACGCCTGTGACGTAAGGCAATGCTTTACTCCCTTGGTGCGTAATCTACTATTATTATTAGTCACACGATTTATATTGGACTAAAGTGTATGAAGGTATTACAATGGATTTTCTCAGTACTGTATATCCGGTTGGTTTTCTTTGTTAGGCGCTCCATCCCCGGGACCATTTTCGTGTAATGTAACATAAAAGATTCGACTTTGAGCATTACATTACAATACCAACTGCCTGACTGACGAGCATTTGCGTACATTTAGTATAGATTTGATACAAGGTGCGCATTGTGTTGCTCGGTTGTCTTCACTCACTGATGTTTTCGAATCTGTAACGTTACATTACAAGTGAATGCTTGCGGCAGCCTTTAAAGTTGTAAGATCATCAATTGAGTCTTCCCACCCTGGGTAGAGCGGAACGGACTGTAAGACTCGTGTTGAGTAAAATCCACCATGTTCCTTAAATTGTCCTTTACGTTCCAGAGTTAAGTGTTTAGATGGCAACGAATGCTGGCTTCTTGGGAACAATAATTAATGTATTCACGTAATAAAATTCAAAAGCAATTTTCACGGCTCCTACTTTGAAATAAGACCTATTTTTAGCTGTGAATTCTCCTAAGTGCTTACATTTATAATTGCTCGTGACTGTGTTTTAGGAAATCTGATAAAAATGAGATTATGAACTTTATAAGAAATCTTCAGGAAAATATCAGATTTCTTCTAAAAATCTGTACACATAGCCTTTTATAAATCCATAGCCTTTATAAGTCTTATATGGCATTTAGCCCTTGTGAGAACACACTAGGCAAGTAATAGATGTTCTATTTCTCAATATCCGGTTCCTCTACAGACGGATTGGTATCGCAAAAAGAATCTGATTGCTATGCTATTAGTAAATCAGTTCGCCGAGAGGCAGAAGTTATCTTTAAACCAGACTGATACAATACTGGTATAACTGTACAAAGTAATTCTTGCATTCTTCGGGTATATCCATTTTTTTAAATTATGGTTAAATATCAAATGAGTCCTCTCAACCAGGGCGGGCCGGGAGGGACTGTCAGTCTTATACTGACTAAAATCCACGTTAAGTTACGTTGCACAGTTGTTGCGCTACTTTGCCGAAATCCATAACTTTAAATTAATGAAAAATAATTTTGTTTTATTTCCGCGCTAAAAATCTAGGCTTGGATGTAGGATGCAGTAATCATGCCTTTCCTGTATGTGCTCATGTATGAGGGCGTGGCGTAAACCTACCTTGGAATGTTTTTTGTATCGACTTACGTATATTTTCAGTGAGCACGCCAAGAACACGCCGCGCTAGTGTCGCGCCACGCTGAGTTCGCTTTTAGTCGGTTTTATGCCGACGCGTCAGCCATCACTAATTTAAATCCAAGTCTACAATAATAAAATAAAAATGATGGCTTACTCGACATTGTTTTAAACTAGTTGGTAAAATATTAGGCAGAAAATAACAAATTGGATTGGACAATTGGATTGGATTGGGTACGTTGATACGCTGGCGTCTGTACTATTTACTATACAAAATTTAACCTTTTTACCTTTAATAAAATGTGGAAATCAACTCAACTTTGATACCGAGAATTTGATCCTAAGAAAATATTATATAAAGAGGTAGGTACGCGAACTATTGTGTTTCTAAAATAATTTCGGCTAAAATACGGACAGGTACGATACAAAATAATAATCGCTCAACGTGAAACTTTAGCAAAATAAATTGGGTTATCTGTTTCTGTCTTCTGATAATGAAGTTTGTTACCTAAGGTACGATTCAGACCAACCGGCTCGCATCGCGCCGGGCCACGCGGCATTTTACAATGCGTTTAAGAACATTGAAATGTATCAACAGTAATTACAGTTCATATTTGCATGCAACTTACGCATAGATAAGTTTCGACGCGTCGCGGGTTGGCGACGGAGGTAACTATGCGTAAGTTACCTACATTATACGTTTCAATGTTCTTTACAGCACTGTAAAATGCCGTCAGGCCCGGCGCGATGCGAGCCGTTTGGTCTTATTGGTCTAAATTGTACCTTACAGGCACATTATTAACAAAATCGATAGGTAGATTGCTCAAAATACAACTTACTTATTTTCAAACTAGGTAGGTACTTACGTTTATATTCTAAGAAGTTCGACACGTTTCACTTTCATCTCATTAGACAAATTGACAGCTTATAGTATTGTAATAAATTGCCAGAAACGACCACAAATTGAGTTTTCATGGAATCACCTGACTTTGAATATATGAAAATTACGACTTAGGGGTGGATTTCAGCAATTTTTATATAAAACCCGTGTCGATTAAACACGAATAAGTTCTGGATAGACTAGTTTTTTATTTATTTTGATTTATGTACACCAAGCTAATTTCACTGGCTACATTCATATTGAATCTCTTCGATGATGAAAATTAAATTCATCGTCGGCCCATCTTTCGTCAAAACAAACCGATAAAAGTCACTTCATCTTTATATAATAACGAAATATTAATAGAAATCTATTTTAAATTATTTTTTTATTTTTTTATTATTATTAGCCTGAACTGTCCCACTGCTGGGCAAAGGCCTCCCTCCATTCCTTCCAATTTTCACGACTTTGCGCCACCTCTTTCCAATTCTCAAGGAAGACATCCAGCTCGTCCCGCCATCTCCTTCGAGGTCTACCGCGGCCCCGTGTCGCTGTTTCAGGGCACCAATCCTGAGTTTTGCGTGCCCACATCTCGTTCGGCATGCGGCAGACATGTCCTGCCCAGTCCCATTTAAGTTGGGCAGCCTTTTGAGCCACGTCAATGATTTGTGTTATAGAGCGCAGTGTAGTGTTTCGAACGTGATCTGTTAATTTAACACCTAAGATACTGCGCTCCATTCCACGTTGGCAAACCTTGAGTTTGGGCTTTTGGATGTTTGTCAAAGACCAAATATATTAAATTTTTTTGCCAGAAATGATGACATTGGTGAGAGTAAACAATCCTCAGTGAAATCAAAATTGGAAACATAAACTCGAGTAAGAGCAAAAACTCGGTTTCCGTTGATGAAATAGCGTTTATATTCATCAGTGAAATCGACCCTAAAAACACGATTTTGTGGGCGTCACCATTCAACCGTTGTCATAGTGACTGAGTCTAGCTAAACTGAGCAATTGACTTGAAGGTGATTCTTAGAATATCTGCGTCCTTGGTACAACCTATAGTTTCTTAATTACAGGCGTTATAGAGAAAAATACTATTTCCATAATATAATTATAATGACTATAATGTAACAAAACATAGAACAAGTTTTTGGTAATATACATCATCCTGCCATTAGCCCATTTTACTTCGGGATCGGCGCAACACGTTTCTTTCTTCCATATTCCCCTATCACAAGTCATATTATCATTTACTCCTTTTTCTTTCATATCCTTACTTATACAATCCATCCATATTTTCTTTGGCCTTCCTCTTCCTCTCCATCCATCAATATTCATACTCATCACTCTCTTAGTCACATGAGTTTCATCCCTCCTCATCACATGTTTGGTAATATACAAAATCATTAAACGTTAGCATTCACAGTAAATATTTTCTTGTAAAAACTATTCAGGTTTTCACAGCATAAATCAGAATGAAATAACTTCAAGCATAACGCAAACAAAATCGCAGTTAACCACCGCAAAAAAATGAAAATCTTAACGTTTAACTTTTGAAACAGTTACAAATTGCAGTTTTGGTTAACTAAAAACACATCAGTCAGTGTCTGAGTAGTGACTACATCTGACTACGTACAACGGTTTACGGGTACGCTAAAAGAAAGGTTGAATGATTTATTGAACGGGCACAAAGAATATAGCATTGCAATATCCTTTAACTTTACTTTTTTTGTCTGTAGTTCTGTTTTAAATGTGACTGTACTTTGGAGTCAAAATGTTCATACTGTTTTACGAATACAGTCATTTATTTAAGTTTAAGAATTAAGGAAAATGTACCCCCTAGGCTAATGTACCCCACTCATAAAGAGGAGGTATGTATCCCAGAAGCAAAATATTATTATTTTTACTCTAACACGTGTGTGTTACAGTAAAAAATTAGCTGTGTAGATGTTAAGAAATTAGCTGTGTAGCTAATTTATATAATTTTCTATGTTATAGGCTGATCTATGATTATGCTAATGCTAGGCAGATGATATAAATGTAAATATGCAATACTCAGAATTTACATCTAAAGCACAACAGTGAATGTGCAAATAATATTTTAGCAGCAGTATACAAAATATCATGCCCTAGATCTCAGGACACATTCGAAACATTTATGATTAAAACGAAATGAGTGCCTACAAACACGAACTTATTACACTTCCGAGAAGCAGGAACACGAAATGTTCCAACAAATAGGTAAGCATGTAATAAAAGTTGCCGTAACGACAGACAAATTAAAAGCCGTACACGAACCGAGAAACGGAGAGGCAAACTTACTCCTAGAATTTTCTACTCAACTTATTTTCAGTACTACAAAAAGTCTCTATTGCACTCGTATTTCACTAATTTGTAGGGAATGTCAATTTCAGCGAGACATTTTCAGATAGTAACAAAACGTTAGTAAAATATAAACTAAGGTCTGTTTTCACAGACCGAAATGAATGCTTTAAATATTTTTGTACTGTAGGAATAGTCGGTTAGCTGAGCGCTAAAAAGTTCGCTTTTGTGCAAGCATTAATTTAGATGACGTCCTTTTTTAGTGAGATGGGCATAACTCAGTACTTGTAAATGGTACTTTGTAATAGTATTTGTAAACTATACTCGACATGTTATTATACAATTTTATTTATGTGAAATGAGATATAAAAAAAAACTGTGATGCATATTTCCCAAGGAGTTTTCCAAACCCAATACTTAAGTTGATGATAATTTATTTTCCAGGGATTGCGACTTTACAAAGACAATATTATGATACAATATAAATTAAGCAAAAGCCTAGTGCAAATTTATTTCACTGTGCTTTTTTTTCTTTTTTTTTAGGTGGTAAAATCATCAAATGAGTCCTCTTGGGTGGGGCAGAAGGGACTGTCAGACTCTTACTGACTAAAATCCACCCGTGTTCCTTCGGATACACTGTGCTAAAGTCAATTTGCTTAAACAAAATCATAGCACAGCAAACGGTAACTTCAATCGAGGACTACGTAATAAAATATACAAACAAACCACTCTACACATAACTAAATTTCCATTTGGCAAGCTCCCCACATTTTAGTATATACCAGTGGAATAGTTTTTATTGTTTTGATAGATAGATAAACCAATAAAACTCGTTGCGAATTTTTCTTTTATTAGTTTAAAAACTGCCAGGCGTGAAGTGAAACAATGCTTTGACTGTACGAAAGAATTTTCATTCATGCTTATTATATTTTTCGTTTTTGTTTTTCCATGACACCATTGTTGTTGTACGAGCATTCTTTCCTCAAAAACATTTCATTGCAGTGACGCATCAAATATTTATACGGGCTAAACTATCAATGAATACTACTGCCGCTTTGACTTACCCAAACGTTAAAGGAATTGTTTAAGAACTTAAAAAGCTGAGACGAATTCATTCAGCGGGGAGTTGCGTGGAACAGATAAAACGTACCATATAAGATATTCAAATCCCTTAAGTGCACGTTGCGGTTGAATTGCGAGAAAAAGTCCCATTTTGAAACGTTGTAAAACTCTTTATTATTCCAGCTTTGCAGGTGTCTCGAAGGAGATACAATGGGAACCGGGACTGACGGCTGTTACCGTGGAAAACCGGGACACTGCGACCGAAATAATAGTTTTTTCGCTCTAAAAAGGTTTGAGCTGGGTTGTAGTTAAGCGTAGGCGAAAAATTGGAGAAGTAATATTCAGTGGAAACGGAAACGCGTCGGGTTGGATTTTTCATGTTTGGTTTTTCGAAGATGAATTTTAAATCTGAGTTTTTCTTTTCTTTACATTATTTTTTGTAGGTGTCTAGTCTTCTCAACAAAGTAGCGTACTATAATAATGTGCAATTTAAAATGTCACTTACGGGATATCTTCCGTGATTATTAATTGTTTTGAGTTCCCGATATTTCGACGCTGCCGCGCTGTTGCAAGCGCCATGATCGCGGGATGACTCAACTAGATGACTGACTAGTCGTAAATTGTGTAGTAAATTGTGAAATAAACCGTGATAGTCTAAAACAGTGTTTATAATAATGTGGTTTTAAGATTGTTGCAATTGAAGATGATCATTTATTTCTTGGGATAAAGACACAAAAATTTAGATTTAAAATCGATAGAGCTCCCAAATAATCTTTAGAAATCTATTGTATTATCCATTTCTGTTGATTTCAGTGGTTGATTCATTCTTGATAAGCAAGCGATAAGTATATCGTTTCTAAGTTCTCTGAAATGAAATGGCGTCATAACCATCGCTACTTCACTTGTTGTTTGTAGTTATGGTAATATTCCTTTTTTCTAAAACAATTCAATAAACCTACCTATTAATGGCCGTTCAAGGTTTATAAGTGCACAAGGGTCCTACGATAGCGTTTTAAAGCGAGAGATAGTTTCACTGTTTGAAAGCGACAGAGCTATATGGGTCGTCTAGTGCCATCTCGTTCCCACAGCGCAACTTCTCTCGCCTTAAGGGGTAGTAGGCCACCAGGTAGGCGTCAAGATGTGGTACCTTGGTTACTCCCTTTTAAATCACCTGCGCGAAAAATAAAAGAAGGGCAACCACATTGTGACGCTGACTGTACACAATTATCATGGTTGAGCCACATTAAGTCGATGCAAGAAGTTATAGACGGTTTGCTTTACATTGCGAACTATTGATAGCCAATGAATTATGAGATAAAATTTTGATGGCATGGTTAGCGTGGCTGAGCGACTGGACTGCTACGCAGCGTATCGCGGATTCGATTCTTGCACAGACCAAATTATGTATGACCTAAAAATACTTGTTCCGGGTCTGGGTGTTTGTGTATGTGAGTTTCTATTTTCGTAAACGCAACCATGACACAGAAGAAGTCCCTATTGTTGGACAAGAAAAAAAAAGATGATTAAACGAATAGGTACCACAATGTAGTCTCACTTGAATGCAAATTCTTGCATAGTCTTCTAGCCTTTTACATAGTTTCCGTTTCTCTAGAACTCGTTTCATACTCACAACCACACCCTTTACTTGATTATTGGCACACAGCCTAAACAAATTGATAGTAACCGCGCTCTAATTCGGAACACATCACTTAAGTCCTCACTTAAGTTACATTCTAACGTCATATCCCCACCTAGATCCCACTTCTGGCATGAAAACGAGCTTCGCGTGAGTTTTTACGACCCTATAAATTTTTAACGTTCCAAAAAACAGCGTCTTTTTACGCTGTATAAAGAGTAAAAAAAAACAGACGTAGTTCTGGCGCGATTACAAAATGTATAACTGAATTCGTTTGTAGCTAAATGAATATAAATAATGTGAAATTTACATCATTTACAAGTTTATTGCCGTACTGTGAACTCAGACGACTGTGGGTTTCATTTTTTGATATGAATTATTGTTTTTTTTTTTCAAGGTTCTGTATTCAAGAATTAATTTTTCAGGTGTTTTGTATTTAGAAGGCTGCCGAGTTACTTGGTATAGTTTTAAGGTGTGGTATAACTTCAATATGCAGTCCACGAAACCAATATTCCAAATGCCTACTAAAATATACAAAAAAAAAAATGAGTATATAGTATATACTCTTTCCTTGAACTGACTCTATCACGGGTGTGTTTACTAACACTTGAACGCCCATTAAAAATAACTAAATCTGGAACAACTACTAATAAGCCATACATATATTTGCTCTATATATCTCTACTAGCTTCTGCCCGCGGTTTCACCCGCGTCATGTTAGGCGTTTGGTCCTATGGTCCCGTCTCCATCAGATCCCTTGAAGAGCGCAATTTCCGACGTCGTGGGTATCTTCAGTGGTGGCTGGGGCGAGAGGTAGAGGACGTCTTTTCCCTCACGCATTCCGACTGCTAACCATTCCCCTTACTTGCCACTGAATCTTGTGGTACCTCCCGATACGAAAAAACGAAAACCGGTAGGACTGCGTCAGACTGAAGGTGAGGACGCAGCCCGTAGCCTTTCCAAACGATCCTTAAAGTAAGCCGGTCAATATCGACATAAAAAACCAAACATTGCAAACGCGCATGTAACTACGATTCTTTATGTTGTTAGGTCCCTTTAGAGTTTAGAGTATTTAACACCCAAGTTTGCAACCCTGATAACCCTGTTCTGTCAATGTCAATGTCGAATCAAAATCGCACTTAACCAGTAGCGGCAATAGACACACATCATCTCTGAAAATGTAACCTATCTAAGTATCACGGTTCGTGAGAAACAGCCTCCGAAACATTACATTACTTTATAACATCTATACAAAAACCAGCAACAAAATCACGTTTTTTTGTATGGGAGCCCCCGTTTTTTTTACGTGGTAAAATCATCAATTGAGTCCTTCCACCCCGGGCTGGGAGGGACTGTCAGACTTGTACTGACTAAAATCCATGGTGTTCTTCAATAGCCCTTTATGTTCCGGGGTCACGGTAATGAAATAAGTCCCGCGACCAATGAGAGCCCCCCTTAATATTTATTGTATTCTATTTTTAGTATGTTTTGTTATGGCAGCAACAGATGTACATCACCTGTGAAAATTTCAAATCTCTAGCTATCACGGTTCATGAGATATTTTATCGACGCAATTGTGACATATTTACCAGCCCGTCATTATTTTGTCGCGGTATTATTTTAAAACTGTGATATCTCCTAAGATATTCATTGAAATCAAATGATGTAAAGGGCAATTTTGTTCAAAATTAAATGCTTGTGATGATTAACGTATTTATTTGGATAAGGATTAATATCATGTTAATGAAAACACCTTCGCAAATAATGCATTACTTTAAAACAAATTTGGTTCCCATAAAAAAGGTTATAGTGACGTAACCTTTAAAGATAGATATATGCTCTCGCGGACTTTATTTTAGAAAATTTTATGAGGAATAATTCCGTAGTACATAATTTAGCGAAACTCTAACCGTTTACGCAGCGCACGCAACGGAAGCTCTAAAAAAAGAATACATTTTCCCGATTTTGAAACATTTCTCATTACTGCTCCGCTCCTATAGGTGATAGCGTGATGTTATATAGCCTATAGCCTTCCTCGATAAATGGACTATCCAACACAAAAAGAAGTTTTCAATTCCAACCAGTAGATCCTGAGATTAGCGCGTTCAAACAAACAAACAAACAAACTCTTCAGCTTTATAATATTAGTATAGATATATGTGCGGGGAACGAATCGTGGCCACATACCGCAGTAGTCAATCTTTCAGTCACTATACCAACCATGAATCATGCCGTCTAATTTCGGTATATTATGATTCAAATTCCGTTGTTCAAAGCCGAGTCCCCTTTTATGGTTACCGAGTCTTTATTTCTTCAGTTTTTGGTGAAATAGCTTTTTGTTTTTTAGTTAAAAAGTTGCACAATGTAAGTCACACAGTCACAATTTTTTACGCTGAAAAATAACTTATTTCAGGTACTATTTTGATCCCGATTTGTCTCTAACCAATCAAAGACCGAATTTTCTTATCCAAGTCTTAAAGATGTCCAAACAGAAGTAGCCATGAAAAACAAAGGAATGGCATTTGGACGTACATACGTTACATAACTCAAACAAAAAAAAACATACCTAAATAGCTTCTACGTCAGTTTAGACATTCACACACACTTTCTGTAATTAGTTCAGTCATAATGGTTTATCATCAAGCTAAGTACTACACTATCTACGCTTCCAATTCCATAGTAGACGCCTGTTACCAATATGGCGGCCGTAGTGTCATTGTAGGTGTGACGTCATCATTGTCGCACAGTCACAAGTACTAATATACAGGGTGTTTCTTTTAAATTGGCCAAAAGGGAGAAATACTGATCCATAAGAGTTACGGGAAAACATTCTTAGAAATCTTTAGCTCCAACTTCCGCAGTCCTCCTCATCCAAGATCCTTACATGAGGGAGAGCGAAAGATATAAAAAAAAATTTGGCCAATTTCTCTCATTTCTGGCGACAACTCACACTTGACCAAAAAATATAAAAACGTCAAAATTGACAAAAAAAACATCAAAAAAGAAATTGGTCCTAAATTCCTATTAGTTCATGTCGTGTACGTCAGCTAAAAATATATGGCTAACTAAGTCTTCTTTATTATATCTATGGGCTAAGTACGCGCCGCTTATGTCCGCTGAGACGCTGGCAGCGGTCACATTGCGTTTGTAGGTTTAATCGTAGGAGAAAAAGACGTTGCAACCGATATCAGCGTAAGTGGAATTCGGTGGCCTACCATGACGTCATTATTCCACCGTGGGAACGAGGAGCCTCTAGACGATATATAGCTCTATCTCTTTTCCACACTGGAATTACTCTCGCTATGTGTCGTCATGGCCTCAGTATACATAATGCCAATGCTATGCAATAGCCTCTCTGGCCCAATTGTGGATTACAGGCGCACAAGTTCCGTCAATAAATTGTTTGACAGCTCTGTGGCGTGCTCTAGGCGCGCGCACTCATCCTGGATGGGACACAGTGGTGATACGTGGTGGCGTCTCTATACGTAGTAGTAATAGCTCAATGATTACAGGCCGATATTTTTACCTTAAAAAACTGATGAAATAGAACTGTGAAATCCGGAGTAAATTGAAAAGTGATTTTCTCTCTGCTTTTGCCCGTGGTTTTGCTTTTATTTTTCCGTTAGAAACTGACAGGAATATTGCGAATGTACAAATCCTCAAATATTTTCAATCACAATCAGGTTCTGTCCAAAAATTTGAAAATTTTAGGGTTCTGTTTTGTTTACAAAACTAGTTATTTGGTTATCAACTTCGCTTTGGCTATTGACAAGAGTGCAGTTAAAAACTATCTAAATTTTTCCTTTGATCATCCGCTCCTCTTTTTTTTTTATCGTGGTAAAATCATCAAATGAGTCCTCCCACCCCGGGCAGGGCGGTCTGTCAGACTTGTACTGACTAAAATCCACGATGTTCTTCAATAGCCCTTTATGTTCCGGGGTCACGGTGGTGGAAAAAAGTCCCGCGACCCCGGCAGGCTTTGGCCCTCTGATCATCCGCTCCTCTGGAATGAACGTCAACTTTTTTTTTGTAAATTTTTAAATTAATAATATTAACATAAATACATAGATTCATTGCTGCACGTGGGTAGTTTTTGAGATCATTTTGAGCCATCATAGCTTATCAAGAAAAAATAGTTTCAAGTAGGATTTCATCAAAACACTTTTATGAGACGCATAATAAGAATACTGAATCATCTCCGTATAATATTTTTATCCGGCTTTTATTACACTATCTCATTTTTGTAGTACCTACTTATACACTGTCTAAGTTTCCTCATAAAAAAACTTCATAATATAAGTCATAGATTCATAACATTGTTCCATAGAGTTCAAGAACAAAATTAATTCAATAAACCTTCGAAGTTCGAGTGTTGGCAAAAGAACGGCTTGTCGTCCATACGCTTCCTACATTGTTGGAGAAAAATTTGGTTTAGGCGCAAAAAGCCTAATTCTCAAAATGGCAAACTAGTCGCAAAAGGACAAGTTCTCAAAATGGCCTATTCTCTAAACGCCTGTACCCTTAGCACGAGCTTTCACTATTTGAGACGTAAAGTAAACTGGAACATTGAAAATTTCAAATTGACAATTTTCAAAGAAAAAAATAGTTCTTTCCTCGTACAACAGAGGTGCTGTACCATTTTTTCATACAAGAAATGCTGTAAATACTCTATATAGTAGAATAGTGAAAACTCGTGCTAAAACTGCCAATTCTATAAAAGGGCGAGTACATTCTGGACCGCACATACGAGTCACTGTTGCATTACCTTGTATATAATTCGTTCATAATTTTGCGACTGAGCCATACCTAATACAAGGTACACCGCCCGCGCCGTACCCACAAAATCTTTCGTCGCGTCGCTCGGGAGACCGCGCGGTCTAGAGGTATAGGGTGAGAATCCCCAAAGCGCCTACCACCTTATATTTTCTTTGTAACTTTTTCTCGTTACCGTTAGTCGTCCCCTTATCCATTATATTTAGTACTAAAAACAAAGAAACTATTTTGTTTTCTCGAGAAAAGGGGTTGCTGATACCAATCCGTTGGGAAACTTTTCACAATCAAGAAGCCTGTTTGACTTTTTATCTATTTTTTAAATTTCTTACTTTATGCGGCAGTTGTTTCGAGTTTAGGAGAAAAAAATGTTTAGTTGTTACTTTAATTAGTTTTTTTTTTAATTATTTACAGAACTTTCCTTATAAGCTTGCGAACTAAGGAAAATAAAATATGAAACAGATGAAATATAAAGATTATTTTGATTAAATGCCTCGCATAAAAACGCCTATATTTTTTGAAGGGCTTAATAGATGCAGGTCGAACGCTTAACTGTGCAAACGAGCAAAAGTGACCTGGATGGGTGAATTTTAATCTAGTTTGTAAAGATATAATAAATTTACGTGCGTTTAAATCTTTATAAATGTTATCACGATACAGGAAAAACTCCTTAAGTGATGCACCGCTACTAAAAGATCAGAGACTCTTGTACACACGGCTACACATCAAGCTATACAAAACCAGTTTACCTTGGCCTCGCTTTACATGATTTTTTTACACAATGAATGGTCAGCTAATACTGGTTAAGCATAGCTTGATGTGTAGCCGTGTGTACAAGCAATATTGATACTTTGAAGTTCTAATTTTCCTTTTTTCTGTACTGTGACTGATTCTATGAACAGACAGATTTTGAAGGAGTACATAAAACTTTAGGTAATTCATTGCGTTCCCGGGTCGACGCGAGGACGCGTTGTGTTCAACGCGCGCCTCAAAGACCGTCAGCTAGATGACGGGGTAAAGGGTCAAAGACTGCCTGGGTGGCGGGACTTATTTCATTACGGTGACCCCGGAACATTATTATTATTATTAGGGCTATTAAAGGACACCGTGGATTTTAGTCAGTACAAGTCTGTCAGTAAGGGGAAGAAGGACTCATTTGATGATTTTACCACGTAAATTATTGCGTTACTCACTGTATTTCATATACCAGTTATTTCACATACCAATTACAATAATAATTAATCACCGCAGACGTATATCATTGTACTATTAACGCTCACATTAGCTTTACGATACGATTCTACCAACAGACGTAAAAGTCAACTTTCCGCATCATTTGGTGCGGACCACTAATGGATTGCGAGCGTCACTGTTGTCTCGGCTCTTTTTGTACGTGAAGTATAATGATGAGTGTTATGCTCTACTTCACGTTCCTACAGATTTTGTTGATGCCATTTTTACCCCGTACTGTCTGTTACTTTGATACGTCTTGTATTCACATACGTTCATTAATCTTCTGTACTTAAGTATTGTTGGAGTACAAGAGTAATATTTTAGCTCTAACAGAAGTTGTAAGTACTAGTGTTACTCTGTGTGTGTGTGTCTATAAACTTCTTTTACGTTAACTGCTGAATGAATTTTGATGTAAATTGTAACATAAAGTACAGTTATAGTATAGAATTTGATTAGAAGGCGAACTGTACTATGTTTTAGCGCTGAGAGCGCTGAGGGACAAATGGCAATCGATGAACTAAAATGCAATTACAGAGGTTTTCAATTTTCATTTTTATGCTTAAGGCACGATTCAGACCAACCGGTCGGGCCGAATCACCGTCAGCATCCCGCGACACGTAGCGATGTGTCCCGTACGTTGCATGCAAATATGAACTGTAATTACTGTTGATGCATTACAATCTTCTTTACCGCAATGTAAAATGCCGGCCGGCCCGGCCGGTTGGTCTGAATCGTACCTTAGAATTTATAATTTCGATTTAGGAAAAAGTGTTCTCTTTAATAGATTTTGAACTTTGTCTCAAGATCTTATAGTTAAAATTAAAAAAAAAACCTTTTTCATTTATTGTTTGCCACTTGTCTAAGCCCTCTGTTTTTTAAGTGAACTATAAAATACAAATATTCAATTTTCATATTCTCTATTATAAGTGCCTACAGATCTCGTACATACTATTCTATCCGTACATATTGTATTACTTCAAAATAATACTAACATACTTCTTATATCAACACAGATTCATTAATCTTCGAGCCTATCCTTGAATTTATTGTGTTGTTTGAATACTAGGGTAATATTTTATACAGAGATTAATATTATACACGAAAGAAACTTTATGTATCTTTTATATTTCTGCACGGATTTCGTTTAATATCATACCTAGTAGCTTTTTTTATTACTTGCGCGAGAAACGCCGAGGGTAAAAGATAGTTACACAATACATTTGCATATTTTTTGTCAACTCTCAACAATACACAAAAGAACTCCGTTCGCAAATATCAATAGTTGTTACTTTGAGTTATTCCGGAACTTATTCAGTTTGCTCGAAAAGGTGAACGAAAATGTCCACGAAAAATAGACAGTCAATTACTTTAGGTCCACAACAACGTCAACATCTCCTCTTTGAATATTCATAATAATTTTGCCTTTCTTATATTTCGTACTTGTTTTATTTGGGTATCCGACCAATTCCATCATGTCCCCGGGGCAAACACAAACAAAATAACAAAGAACTGACGTAAAGGTTAAATATTGTTAAAGTTTGAAGGAACTTTGGCACGAAATAGATGCGCCCAAATGTTTTACATACAGGGTGACGGAAAACTTACATGTGGAATGTAGGAGACGTAGACGGGACGGTTTTGAGACGATGTCTGTCAAGAGAGACAAAACAAATGCTCAAAATAACTGTGAAACGTTTGTTTTCAGTTCATTGAACTCCCTGTATCCTCTTGTTCTCCAAGCCCCATGCCCTTCTGCTAGGCAACGGCTTCATGAATGTTATATGAATTTTATTAAACGATAAAAAAACTTATTAGTTTGAAACACATTAAGAATTTTAGACTACAATCATTGATTATGGAATAAATAAAAGCAAAAAAATACAATGTTATTATTTTATCTTTTAAGTTTAGTTTAGTTTAGTTTAGTTTATTTATTAATAATTATAACAAATTACAGGTCAGGTATTGTATAAAAAGTTAAAAACACAAGTCATTCCACATTAGAAACAGATTAAACCAATAAACAATGAGCAAAAAATGGAAACAAATACATTAATAACAATTAACAATTAACAGTCATACTAAAGATTTGTCGAGTTTTTATTAAGTTTATATCTTAACTTACCTTTTGAATCAGAAACAACTTTATTACAACACCATAAAGCTACATTACAACAATAATCAGGTAACAAAACGACAATCAAAGCTTTGAAAACAAAGTAAAAAACCATAAAACGTCTAGATTACTCCGCTAACATCGATCTCTTGTCTTGAACAAACAAAATCTCCATCCTGTATACAAATATATGTAGTTAGAGTAAATATTACACAGACAATAGCTCCCAGCTTTATCTCTGGCTATTTCGAACACAAAAACAAGGCTATTATAAGAAATCTTGCGATCGAAGATCTTTGATATAAAACTTGACGACTCACTCAAGGCATTAATGAGATTATAAAAGTTTCAGAACTAAACTTATCTATTGTTTGTTTTATCCTTGTTTTATTGCTATATTAGGATGTGTATTAGTTAAGTTTTGTTATACACACATTCTTATGTAATCACTCTGGGTATGTAGGTAAACAAACATATCCTTAGTTTGACGTAACAATTTATATAAGCTTGGGAAAGTTTAAACAGTCTGTTTTGAAAATTTGTTCATATATTTCACAACAGTTCTCAGTGGTGACTTATTTTATTAAATCTAGAATATTGAAAAGCAGATAATGGGGGGAATAATAGAGATTCTCATTAAAATCTTCATGTACAATGCCGGGTCAAGACTGGTGAAATGTATGTAACGCGAATTGTAGGTGTGGACGGCACCGCGAGCATTACCTATATAACGCTCGCGGGTGATCCATCGGCTGTCGGTTTTTGCGCGAACACAAAGGCTCACGCAGTATTCGCGTTCTCAATTCGCTTTGAGTTCGTGTGCCGTCCACACTGTTGAAGAATATTGCACGTAACCGTTAAGGCGCTCTCTCACCGCGAGCGTTCCCCTGTAATGTAACACAAAAGAGCGCAATTTAATGTTCTATTGTCTTCAAATGTTCGAATCTGTAACGTTACATTACAGGTGAATTCTCGCGGTGAGGGAGGGCCCTTACATTCGCGTTACACCAATCTGAAACCGGCTTAACATTTTCTCCGAAAGGTTAGACGAAGGTGACCTGTTAGTACACCTAAAATATTCTGCTGTTTATATTTGAGTGCCACTTAATACGTCTACTGCCAATAGTCAGGATCAAATCCAGACTTAAGGTTATTATTGAGAAACTAGAACACCTTTAAGCGTTTATTTATTTCAAGTTATCGTCAATTTAATAAGCGTCTACAAAATATTACTTAGAATTCCGTCCTGAATTTATTCCCCTATAATGTGTGGCAAAGTTATGAAAATGTGTTCTCTCGCCACCGGTGGAACATAAGAGTCAAACTCATATTGGCTAAAAACGTGTGTAAACGAAAACCACTGTGTCCTTTTAAGACGGTCTCACGACACCGACGGGTTTTTGGCCCAATGAGGACACAACAGTTTTTTGACATTAAGCGCCGTCGACCCGGTATTGATCCTTGATCAGACGGCAAGCTACCGGTTACTTGCTACCTACAAGTTTTTAGTCTCAGTTATGTATCCTACGTCGTATTAGCTGTGTGGTTAGTAATGGTACGGTCCTATAACTTGGTACTTCAATGTTAACTTTTTTTTATCGTGGTAAAATCATCAAATGAGTCAGGGCGGGAGGGAATGTCAGACTCGCACTATCCACGGTGTCCTTCAATAGCCCTTTACGTTCCAGGATCATAGTAATTCGATAAATCCCGTGACCCTGTCATTATGCTGACACTCTTTGAGGCGCGCGTGGAACACGATGCGCCGTCAACCCGGGCATGGTCCATGGTCGGACAGCGAGTTGCCCTTTACTCGTTGTCCGCATGCCCGCGCCTACGAAACTTACTAACTTACGAAAAATTACTTCTCTCCACTGACGAAATTAACGAAAACAGCCGTGTTTTAGAGTCTTAGGGAAGCACTAAAGAATTAAGACAATGGCTCAGTTTAAAGTAAATGTGTGTTGAAATCGTCTAGAAGAGTAGTAATGGGTGGAGACACAACAATGAAATGTTAGTGGCTATTGCTTGCAAACAAACTTGGCTTGAATGACTACTAGACAGTTAAACAGGGCTACAAATGTTTATCGTGTCTTAATTTGGGTTTTTAACTACGTGTTTATTTTTGTAAGACAAGAAGATGCTGTGTATTAACAACACTTGAAAATAGTATTTTCTATGAATTGATGGAATTGTCCACGTCTGTGTGTACAATCTCATAATTAAATTTTCACTAAAAATTTGCCCCAATTTTTTTTTATGAGCTACAAGTTGTAGTGCCAGATCTGGGTGTTTGTGTATGTGAGTTAATTTATTTGTCAATGCTTCCACGATACCGGAGTTAAATTTAATGAGTGGAAAAGCTAAAAAAGTGGATTTTCGTTTGTTGGGCATGGTATATCCGTATTACTATGATTATTTAAAACCTATAACGACCAATTTTCCCAAAAGTAATAATGTAAAAAAGTAATAATTGTATGAATTAAAAAAATGATGTGTGAAATTGCCGCCCACTTGTGTCTATATTGCCGCCCCGATATTTACGTGTATTTAAAACCTTTTTTCTTCTTTTCAGTTGTTCGGTGTTTCCATATTCGCCCTCTGCCTATGGATCTGCTTTGAGCCAGGCTTCAACGAATGGATGCGTATTCTGGAGCTTCAGAAATACTTCATCGGAGTTTACATAATCCTCATCGCCTCTCTCGTTATCATGGTCGTTGCCTTCCTTGGGTGCGGGTCGGCTTTGATGGAAAATGTTATGCTTCTTTATGCTGTAAGTATTTCCTTTTTTTTATCATGGTTTAGTTATAGAATGAGTCCTCCCACCCATGGCAGAGCGGAAGAGACTGTCAGGCTTGTACTGACTAAAATCCACGGTGTCTTTCCCTACGATCTGCGGTCACAGTTGTTCCGCGACTAAGTACCTATATCCTTATTTGTGAAAGTTTATGATGCTGGATGGATGGATGTTTCTTACTTTTCGCACAAACTGCTGAATGGATTAGGATAAAATATGGCATGGATGTAGTTTTTGATCTGAAATAACACATTGGATATTTTTTATAACGATCTAAATTATTATTATTTTTGGGATATTTACTACGTGGCTGAAATCGCGGCCATAAGGTAGATAGTTTTTGATTGTTATAAATGCAAAAGTGAGTTTGATACGTATGCTTCCAAATCTACACCTCTAGGCCGATTGTGGTGTACACCAAAATACGCAATAAAGGATATATAGATGGGAAGGCCCTCAATTTGTTTTCTTCCTGTATTTTCAAAGTAAATATCCTCTCTTATGTATTCTGTTATCCGTTATTCTAGACTATTCGACCTTTCTGTGAGTCTATCAAACATATTCATGTATAGTCAGAAGGAATACAGTACCATATGAAGTCAATACGTGACCCTATAGCGACCTTTGCTTCCTTTCCCTTTGATATTTCCCAATGAATACCTACAAAATTATGTATTATCTTCGAGAAAAAATATAGCAAGAATTCTCATATTTCAGAAATAAACTTGATGAATTCGTATTTCTCATAGCCACCAAAGCATATTTTGGTCTACTTATTTAATTTAGCCTTAAATTCTTGGCACCATATAAGATTTTCAAAAGCGAAAAACAACTGACGCAATTTCTATGTATTCACGTATAAATTCTGATGTTATCTGGGTTACTAACAATTGCTTTTGATTTAGACAAATACGAGCCGTATCAATATTGGCGTATTGTTATAAACTCGGTAACAAATCTAAGTCTGGCCATCTAGATGTCTGCCAAGTTTTCACATGAATATTTGTTATCTTGTATTTACTTAAGCTCAACAGAAGAGAATTTATCTATTTGTTTTTCTTCTATTTCTTTTATTCTACTATCCTTTTATTTGTCTATTGTCAGCTTGTGAAAGGCTTGGCGTTACTTCTTTTTTTAATTGGCTCGTGTGTAGGCTGAAGCATTTTTGCATTCATCCACGGTTCTGGTTTTATTTCTAGCCCTTAGGCCTTTTGCAACAGGTTGACTAAAACATTTGTTTTGGAGAGCGCCAAAATCGACAAAGGCTTAACTGGATGTGGCTTTATAAATTACTTGCTACCGGTTGTCACTTCGCCCGCGAAGACTAATAATCGAGATTAAAAATACATATAATATGAGTTAATTTAGGTTATCGTTACTAAATTCCATTCATCCATCTTCAAGAAATTTCAAATTTTATAATAGTAGTAAATTACGACAATACTAATTATGCGACCGTCAAATTCAGTACCGACGCCCTTACCAACCGAGCACATTACACTTGTAGCTAATTTGAGAACTTCGGTTAGTTCTCAAATTAGCACAAATGTCGAATTCATCAATCCATTCCTAAAGTCTTACCATCAGGGTAATTAAACTAGTACAATCAACAACATAATATAAAGGGGGCCGGAAGACGCTGGATGCAGGTCGCTTCCAACCGATATATGTGGAAATCTATAGGGGAGGCCTAATGTTCAGCAGTGGACGCCCTATGGCTGAGATGATGATGAATCAACAACAACAAGCCTTGTTAATTATAAGATACTTTTTTTCTCTTTTTCAGTATATAGGGTCACAAATAGCCACATTTGTGTTCGGCCTGGTAGGAGCCTGCGTGGTTCTGGACTTCTCCACTTACGACTCCAGCATCCAACCTCTGATCAAGGATGTGATCATGAGGCTGATGAACAACCCTCAACACGAAGGTAGTCGGGAGATCCTTAGGATGGTGCAGGAAGGAGTAAGTACTACTTAATAAGTAACTTTGATATAAAACGTATGATTATGGATAAGTGTTGGACGAGAGGTTGGCAAGCGCGACTGCTGTTCATAAGATTCCGGGTTCAATTTCAAGGCGAGCAAAGTGTTACAGGGATTGTGTCGTGGTATATGAAACGGCCTTAACAGGATTTAATTAATTTTTAAGCTTCGTATTTGTATAACGAATTCGATAGATATAAGTAAAAATTCTGTAGTTATGAAAATTCAATACACTTTTGACTGTTCCAAAATCGTTAACACTGATAGAGCGTATCTCTGCCTAGAAACCCTCGCTTCGGTCTAAAGCAAGATTGGTAAACACGCAACAGCAATTATAAACGAACCCGCATTTTCTCTTTGCACATGCATACAAAAATAAAACCAACAGAATCAAAAAGCTATAATTATTACCCGATATCCTTTGAACCGGGATTTCCAATTTCATATCTCACTGAGATCATCGTTCAGCGATGCACTGCCCTAGTACTGAAAAAGCAGACCGACCAAAAAATTTACATATGGCCTGACTTTGTCGCAAAAAAGGAATATCGGCCGTGATTTTTCTCTCGTCAAACTATGGCTACGAAAAAGTGTAACAAAACCGGAACATCTAACGAAGCAAACACCAAAACGCATTGGCCGAATGGGCAGTTGACGAAACTGCGGCACAGAAAGGATACCCTTATGGGGGCCTACTAGTGGAGCATAGCCGCTTGAAATTTTTTAAATCGGTTTTCATTTTGAAGCGTGGCCCTGACGTTACATAGATTTTTGTTAGTTATTAAAAAATCAACACATTTGTTTTAATGAATCTTCATTCAGTGTCAAAAATCAATAGCATCACTGTATCCGATACCATAGCTTGTTTCAATTCGTGTTTTGTTGTGAAGATTTATTTCTAAATTAAATATTTTGTAATGAATCCTATTTCAATGATTATTATTTATTGTTAAAAGATTTTCTTTTAAATAAAAAAGAATCTAGTTTTTTTCCTCTAGTAGGCGTCAAAGCTAGCGTGTCCGGGATACAGGCTCTAATCAAATAGGGCTGTGTGGCACGTCCCGCGCCCGGTTGCACACGGCTCCAATCATAAACTCTCTCCCGGCAAAATTTGGCTTAATTTTGAATCGATTCCAATCGCGAACGATGCTTGTAATACGCACGATTGTCGAGATATCGTGTTTTCGACGAATCTCGCTTTATTTCGAGTTTATTGCAAGCTTCCTTTGAGAGTTCAACAAAATTGTTTAGGTGTGAAATTGACATGGTCGATTGATTGCTTATTGGAAAGAAGTCTTTTAAGAACTGAAGGACTTTGCACAGCGTTAAAATGTTGTTGAGGAATACTTGAATTCGTATTTATAGATAAATAAATTCTTATTCTATTTTTTTTTCTTTTTGTTCGGATCATAGTTGCGTTTACAAACATAAATACTCACATACACAAACACCTAGACCCGTAGCAATTAACTACAGATCATACAAATATTTGTTATGTGCGATTGAACCCCCGACACGCTGTGCAGAAGTCGATCGCTCAACCACTACGCCAACCGTACCGTAAATTCTCGGAATAACTCTCTCATGTGAAAATAATCCTTCAACATTTGAAATTACACTTCAATTTCACTACTACATTTTGAGTTTTGTCACCTCAACATTTTTAACAATAGATTTTCTGACTATCCTCAGATTGGTTGCTGCGGAGCTGACGGCCCAATGGACTTCATCAACATGAACAAACCTCTTCCCTCCGAGTGCAGGGACTCTGTTACCGGCAACGCCTACTTCCACGGCTGTGTTGATGAGCTCACCTGGTATTTGGAGGGCAAGACCGGCTGGTTGGCAGGCATCGTGCTTGCTTCCTGCATGATTGCTGTGAGTAGAAATTTAAAGTTGTTTGGTTAAATTCGTCACGTCTCCCAAAAAATCCAGTTGAAACCCAGTGTCAGACACCTAGTGATAATGAGCTTAGATCAACAAAAAAAAAAAAAGCTGAACTAAGCCTATTTGGCACAGCCGCGGGGTACACAGTAGTAATCGTATTCTTACTATATATTGTGAAAACATTGTGTTGACTTGTGTCGAAAAAACCGTGTTTTGATTTCCTTCGGTAGCACCTATACTTAAACAGAGCTGTGACTGTTAGCCGACTAGATTTTCGGACGAAAATCAACACAAATATTATATAGCTTAGTATTATGTCAAGCCTGCAAAGATTGTTGTGATTAGCTGTCTGAATTTTCATTATCTAATCGCATTACCTACCTGATCTTGGTCTGACGATGAAGCGTTACAATAGGATCACAGATTTTATTGTGTTTGACGCACTGTTAGATAAAATCTTCAATAGTTTTTAAAATTCTTATAAATGAAAGAATGTTAAGTCGCCAGTAACAAAACTAAGCAACACACTTTAAAAGCGTGCTTGGAACAAAATGTGCTAAAACTGCACAACGACGTAAAAGAAAACAGAACAATACTATTGCTCTAGAAATAGCATTGTATACGACCCTAATGATGCAGTTACCCGCATGCTTATCTTGTCTCGCGAGAGAAAACCGTGAGCAAAATAAAACCACGTTGCATAATCTATTCGCGCATACTGGCAATTCTTGCGCACCAGAAAGTACCAACGAGAATACTTGTGATTACAAAAGCTTGGGCTATGTTGTGTTGAGATCACAACAGAAAAAAAAACTCTTTTTAATATGAGAGTGTGTTGGTAATAAATTATTTTAATGTAAATGCATATCTAAATGGCCGCTAAGCATAAGTGGGAATGGGCTGGCCACGTCTGCCGGATGCCCAAAGAAATGTGGGTCAAAATTATCACTATGTGGAGCTTTGACACAGCCAAAAGTTGACGAGACCTCGCAGAAGATGGCGGGATGAGCTGGACAAAACTAACAACCAGTAGGTCACACTAGCCTTAGCTCGAAATAGTTGGAAGTCATGGGGATAGGCCTTTGCCTTATCAGTGGGATGAATCACGTTTTCTGGGTAACTCTTAATAAAACTGGCTTGACATTTTTTTTTATAATGGCTTTGCTCAAAGCCTCAATCTAGTCCAGAAGCAAGTTTAAACCTATAGCCCTTCGTACAACCATCGTGACGCAAGTCTCCGATACCTTACGACTTTGTTATACATTGAAGAACTTCTATGAATTTGTATTGCGATAGTCGCCTGGATACCAAAGTCATAAGGCTAAGTAGATACTTGAACTTCGGGCACCGACCGAAATAGTAAGAACTAAGAACTGTTTAGAACCAGTCTTCGACATTATAGTTTTCGTAAACCAGGCAGCCCTAGTGAGGCGTTCAGCCATAGTTCAGAAGTAGCCTGTGGTACTGTTGCTCGGGTTAGAACACTGGTAGTTGTATCCGACCCACCATCTTTACAAATGCCACCAGCAAGCACCCAACTAGAAGCTTAAAACCTTAATCATGTAGCAGTCGTCCTGTCCCAATAGACGCTGCCGCAATGGTACCCAAACGGGGACAGGACTGCTACAACTTTTTTATTCAGTGACCATAAAACTCAACCAGGGTGATGATATCCAGTCTTAAATATGTCCTCGTTAAACTAGAAATTCCAGGATATGTCGGTCGTTATAATCTTAATGAGTTCCTTGGTTCATAATCACTCATGTAAGAGCTGTGTTTATATACTTTATGTATACCTAATTATATATTTACATAACAATTCTCAGGAAGTTCTGTAGTGATATTAGAGTAGATTATTCCATAAAGTTAGGGAAATAACTTCCAAGATTCTTAGGGAAATTGTGGCTTTTATTATTATTAAGTGTCTTGATTAGCGGGTAAATGACAAAGTTCGATGGAAAATGTAGGTATTTGTTAGGTATTTAGTTCTAGATTACTGAACAAGTCCTTGATCATTATTAGTTTGGGTTACGAGGGTTTTCTTGTGAAAGACGTTTTAGTTTCTAAACATAGTAAAATTGACTACCTAAGTATTTATTATACTTTAGTAAAATTATGATTAAATATGCCCTCTAAACAAATTATAATTAAATGTTACATCTAATTTTTGTAATCACTTTTATAATTACTAGTCATAGTGAATTTAAATGCAGCCGAAAATCAGCGTCAAGTGGCATTCTTTGTGCCGCCATCTGACCTTATGCTGAGCTAAAGAAAGCCTTTTGGCATTAATAACTTTGTTTATTTATCTAATTTTAAGATATTAAAATGCAGTACAAGTATTCTTTTAAAATATTGATTTTATATTTGAAAACGATACGACTTGTATATCTCTGTCTATTTCCCACAATGGCATTTTTCTCGTTTTCGCACATTATGATAGGCCACCTGAGCGTGAGCTGAATGTTATTAACATTTTCCAGTAGCAGCCACGAAGTCTGGGTTTTTGCTTGGTTGATGACATTAGGTTTGCCCCCAGGTTTAAGTCCCATGAGACTTAAACACAAGTTTATTTGATTTAGTTATTAATTATGTCTTTTTGTTTCCCAGGTTGTGAATGCCGTCATGTCTTTGGTCCTCATCCAAGCTGTCAAGAAAGAGGAGGACGAAGCGACAATGTACAAATAGAATAGTTTTATTTTAAAAGAATAATAATATAAAATTATTAATAATTAAGCTACTTCTATTATTTTAATAATACTTAGCTTTATTTTTATAATAATTATATATCAACAAAATCCGACAGAAAACGTAATTATTGTTTGAAACCATCCACCGTATTTAAGTTAAGTAAACTTAGATTGTAATTTTGTGTAACCGTTTGTTTTAATAAAGAGTATTTTTACGGAAATTATTTTGTTATTCTTTTGAGGGATTGTTTATATTACCTTCCTGGAACGAACATTTCGGTGGCGTGTATATTTAATGTTTCGGAAAAACGAAACAGTCAATTTGACACAATAAGGCCTGGATAAATAGTCGTTACTAACCCAAAGCCAAGCCTAAGTCAGTGCTTGGGGATGTCAGTAATTTTCATGGAAATTTCTGACTGTGACGTAGCCAAGCACGCTTTTTTCAACTTTGGCTTGGCTTTGGCTTAGTAACGACTATATATCATGAGCCTATGAAAAAAAAAATGATTTTTGATTTAAAAAGTCTGAAGTAATGTTCTATCATATCTGGCTATCCAGTTTACCTTGGCTTCGGCTTATATAATCTTTCCGCCCAATGGATGGCCAGCATATTATACTGTTTCTACTTGATATCCCTATGTAGGTAGGTACTATGGTGTTTTGACACGGCAATTTACATATTCCTCGAAAAATATAAAGAGGGAAGTGAAAAAGAAATTAGCACCAAAATCACTAGTCAATCTCCAGCTCTTTATTTTCATATTTTTTCATGAATTACTATTTTACATTTTATGCAAGCTTTTCTGTAGCATTAGAATATAAGTAATCATAATAAGCAGCATATAATTATAATAATTATTCCAGTTTGATGAGAGAATTCTCCCTTTTCAACGTAGTATTGAGAAACTGAACATCCTGACAGACTCCATAGTGCGCAATGCTTTCGAATTTTCGGTTCCAGATATGTAAACATCATGAGAAAACCCCCCGGCATGCCTAACAAACAAAACAAAGAGAAATAGAAGCGAATAAACAGAGTAGAAAATAAACAAACCAGTTTATTCAACTACAAATTTAACGTCTGCATAGTTCATCATCAGGTTGAATACTCAAAGTTCTAGTGGTCCTCAGTACTGTAGCACTGTTGAAAGTTATAGAAGGTTCGCGAGTACTGGCAACAAGCTACCTTGTTCCTCAAACATTTTACTTTGATTAAATTAAACTTCGGAAATAACGTGAAACGAATCTTTCTTCTGTGTGCTTAGAGCTCTTCGATAGATGAAATTGTATCGATTACTGTGAAATACAGTGTACCTATTTATATTTACTACGATCTTGTCAGATATAATTTTTATTTGATGTAGTTTCGCAATTAAAAACTCATAAAGCAAACTTAGGTGACACGGTTAGATAAGAGCTCTGCGAACTGGTTAGTTGATCATTGAGGGTTCGATTCCCGCACGGATCAAATATTTATATGACCTACATGTTCCGGGTTTTAAAAAGTATGTATCTATTTGTTTTCAATAAACTACACAGTGAAATGGCAGCTATCTAATGGTAGACAAGTAAATCTTTAATTACTTAATCATCTAAAAGGCTTGTTATCAGCTGTAATAAATTTCAAATATTGTTAGTTTTTTAGAGTATTAAAAAGTTTCAGTTCCAGAGTTTAGTTTTTTGAATTTAGTATTTCGTAGTGGTGGCCCAGTGGTATCAGTCCCGATTTACGAGTAGAGCAGTGGTGGCCCAGTGGTATCGGTCCCTACTTACGAGTTGTAGGTCGTGGGTTCGAACCCCGCCAGGCGCATTACTTTGTGTAATTTATTTCATCACCACTGCTCTCAAAACGGTGAAGGAAAACATCGTGAGGAAACCGGCATGTCCTAGAACCAAAAATTCGAAGATATGTGACATCTACCAATCCGCACTGGGCCCGCGTGGTGGATTATGGCCCACTCCCTCTCTCAGAGAGGAGGCCTGTGTCCCAGCAGTGGGAACATTATAGGCTGATGATGATGATGATTTCGTAAAATTGGATGGATGGATGTATGTATGATCCAAACGAAGATAACAATGGAAAATGAATAACTTTTTGAAAAAAAATGACTTCTACAAAGTTTTTTATTTTCCATGGTTATGTTGTTTGGTATTTCTTTGACTTTTTTGCCACCGAGGGATATCGGGGAAAATCATCATCCTATATTCGATGTCGGTTCAAGATACAAAAAAATAATTTAAAAGTAAAATAAGTGTACTATATTTATATTTTTATACGCAATAACGCCTGCGTCGCGTCTTCGCAAAGATATTTTTACGAACGAAAAATTGAGTCGAAACGTGTAAACAACGTTTCAAAAACAAAGCGAACGAGAAATTTAGCTACGAGTGTAGTGGTTGCGGTGGCCTAATTGGTTAAGGCGTCTGGAGTACCTATCCAGAAGACGCAGGTTCAAACCCTGCTCGCAGCTCAATTTTTCGTTCGTAAAAATATATTTGCGAAGTAATATATATAATATAATATAATAATATAATATAATTTTCCACAACTATCACACAACACCATCTGGTCCCAAGCTAAGCAGAGCTTGTATTATGGGTACTAGACAACTGATAAACATACTTATATATTTCTAAATACATACATATTATAAGAAGTGTACTATAATAATACCAATACACAGAAATGATTAAATAAAAGATCTGAAAACAGGAAAATGAAGAAAGTTGAAGTTGTTGGGTTCCAAAGTTCTAGGAGTTCCGGTTGACATAGCGAAACATAAATTAAAGTGCTGCGATTATATTGTTTAAACGAGATGTCGTCATCGTTTTATCTCCGTGTAGTTTAAGAAGCAATGCTTCTCGTATCGTACTACTGGTGGAAATTACACTTTGATCTTGCTGATGTTTCGGGATGGCACTTACACTGTAAATAAGGACGATGTGACTGTTTTTCTGTAGAAAATTTAATGCAGTATTACATAGATATCCTTATAGGTATCAAGTAATGCATATTCGGGTAACAAGCCAAGTTATTAAAATCAAGATATTTTCCTCATCCGACTAGTTTTTAATAAGAAGCAATTGGCATTCAAAAGTGGGATCCAACGGGAATAATTCATAACGGTTTATAGTTGCTATTTAATAAAGAAAATTAGTACTTTGTTTTTAACTAGGTATCTACCACATTTCAATAGAGCAGCTCAAAATCGACTACATGAAAAGAAACTGAATTCAACGATGATGCGACGCAGCACAACGCCATTAAATCTATCTTTATTTACTACAAGATAAAGTACATATTTGCAGTATCGTCGCGTCTCGTTTTAAACTCACTTCTGATGTCAATACAAATAGCTTAACAAAGCTACAATTTAATCGGAATGTCATGTGGTCCTATTGAAAGTCTATAGGGGAGGCCTATGTTCAGCAGTGGACCTCTTACGGCTGATATGATGATGATGATGAGGAATCGGAATGACCTCTTTCGACTTGCTATACGTAATAAGGCATAATGTTTTTAAGTGTCAAAACACAGCTTTTGTAGAAATATACTTTGCTTGTCTTTCCAGCAGGCGTAGCATGGCGCCGTAGAAAGGGGTTTTGTCGACGGAAGAATAGACAAAATGACAGAACGTAGAAATATTTTTATTGATTTAAGCATGGTAATGTAAAAAATATGGAAAATAAACGTTCTTTTCATCAATAGTGATAGAGTGATATTTGTTGAAAAAAACAGTCGACATGTGTAGAAATAACGATGAAATAACTTAGTCTTTTCTTGGTAGAATAGACATAGAATCGCCGTGCTACGAGTGCAGTAGCTGTACCGATATCTTAATAAAAGTTTTCATAAACACTTATACTTCACTAACTTAAAAAAACACTTAACAAGTTTACATAGATGGTCCAATGGATTAGTCTCTTAGACGGCATGGTATTGCCAGCACACAATACTGCTATCTACCAGTCACATCGCACAAAGCGCAACACGGAGCTATTGGCAACACTGGATCCATTGTGGGGAATCCTGACTATCAGTGGAGACCTAGCGTTAAGGCTTTGTGTGTGTATCTTGGAACTTATGCGATTGAAGCTATCATGAATAGAAGCATTAATGAATTGCTGATATGTTTGGGATAATTATTGGGTATTAAGTAATTTGTTTGTTGATTAATAAAGTTGGGAAATAAAGTTAATGTTTTATTGAGACATGATCGGCATCCGTAATAATAAAAGCGTGTTACGTAGGTAACTACACTTTTTTTTTTTCGTGGTAAAATCATAAAATGAGTCCCACTCAGGGCAGGGCGGAAGGAACTGTCAGACTCGAACTGACTATAACCCACGGTGTCCTTCAATAGGTCTTTACGTTCCGAGGTCACGGTAATGAGACAAGTCCCACAAAGAGGTAACTACACTAGCGAGCAAAATTATGGAATCACTTTCTTGGAATTGATTCGAGATAGCTCCTTAAATAATGACATGAATTTAACGAATTTGTTATCAATTTATAGTTAACAGTTAAACCTTTAAAATGGTACCATTTTTATTATTCTTAACTACTTTCCAGTCCAGACAAGATGCGGAAGTCGCAAGACGAACTGAAAATGCCTACTGACATGAAGGAGCTTATGAAAGGAACTCTACCTTTGACACTCAAGCGGAAAATCATGGACATGTGCATTCTTCCCATTTTTGACCTATGGATCCCAGACTTGGTCTTTGACAAACATTCAAAAGTCCAAACTCAAGGTTTGCCAACGTGCAATGGTGCGTAGTATTCTAGGTGTCAAACTGTCAGACCGCGTACGCAACACCACACTGCGCTCCAAAACACAAATTGCTGACGTTGGTCAAAAGGCCGCTGCACTGAAATGGGCTTGGGCCGGCCACGTCTGCCGCATGTCCAATGAGCTGTGGGCCAAAATAACCACTTTGTGGAGCCCTGACACAGCCAGAAGGCGTCCACTTTGGCACTGGATCGTGAAAACTGGAGATCATGGGGAGAGGCCTTTGCTCAGCAGTGGGATGATATAGGTTACAGTAACAGTTATGAATATTCAAGATGGCGCGGAATCGGAGTAAGTGATTCCATACTGTTGCTCGCGAGGTAGTTTACAAACAAGACTCGTTTTAAAATACGTGACTGACAACGCAATAGTTGTGTGCATATAATTTCCATCTATAGTTCAACTTTTTATTTTATTTGGTATAATCATCAAATGAGTCCTCCCACGCAGGGCAGAGCGGGAGGGACTGTCAGACTGACTAAAAATCCACGTTGTCCTTCAGTAGCCCTTTACGTTCCATAGTCACGGTAATTTGATATATCCCGCGACCCCGGATCTATAGTTCTACTTAAAACAACTCAAGAAAATATTTATTTTTAAAATACAAACATTCTCGCTCATTAATATTCTCTTTAATAATCCTCTTTATGAAAACAAGTAAACAAACCTCATTTCTGAACGCAGTTGCTCTGCAATCTTAGTGCAATAATCTAAACTGATATTAATAGGAAAAAAGAGGTTGGTATGTTTGTGTTCGGAGAAATTTTGAATAATACAGAACCGATAACAAAATTCTTTCCAAATGGGTGGTTACATTATCATAGAATATAGTTTTCTGTACAAGATGTAAACGGCGCCTTTACGAAGTCGGCAACTAGATTGGTACTAAGTATATCAAACTTATAAATAATGTGTAAAAAATATTATTAGAAAACTACTTTTTTTTGGTGTGAGTAATCAGATTTTACGGTGTTTTACGGGAAGACTAACGTGACCATTTTTTTTTTTTAATTTTTTTTTTTTGGTAAGTTTCAACGTTACGAAATCAAAACATGAAACAGGGGAATTATTTCAAACTTTAATCAGATTTCGGTCAAATCATTACTATAAACTACTACTATAAAAATATATAACGACTTAGTATAAAAAAAGGCAAAAGAAGTGACAAAGTTGAAACCCCTTCAATATCTCTGTAACAACAAAGTGGAAATCTATATATATAAAATTCAAAACTGACTGACTGATCTGACAACGCACAGCCCAAACCGCTGGGCTTAGTAACTTGAAATTTCGCATAAGCCTTCCATAAACCCCGTAAGTGAGCACTAAGAACGGATTTTGCGAAATTCGGCCCCTAAGGGGTTGTTTTTGGGGTTGATAGTTTGTATGAAACTTCGCAACTACAGGTGCTAGGAATTCCAAATTTTGCATAGAGTGTCTGTTTAGAACGTAGATGCTTACTATGACGGGATTTTGCGAAATCCGACCCCTGAGGGGTTTGTTTTTGGGGTCCATAGTTTGTATGAAACTTTGTTACTACAAGTGCTAGGCGTCTCAAATCTTGCATGCCGGTTCCTTTTAAGACGAAATGCTCAACAAGGTAAAAGTTTTGTGAAACTCGACCCCTTAGGGGTTGTTTTAGGGGTTCATAATTTTGAGACTTAATTTTTTAAAATTGGATTCTTTTATGACAAAAGTGATACTAAAGACGGGATTTTGCGAAATTCGACCGCCAAGGGGTTGTTTTTGGGGTTGACTGTTTGTATGAAACTTTGTTACTACAAGTGCTAGGAGTCTCAAGAGGTAAGTGATAGTTAAAAAGGGATTGATGTATTGATAGTTAGAGGTCTCAAATTTTACAGGAGGTTCTACTTTAGACATAGGTTCTCACTAAGAGAGGATCTTGCGAAATTCAACCCCTTAAGAGTAGTTTTGGGGTTGTTAGCAAGGAATCCCAATATATTCATTGGGGTTATTTTAAGAACGTAGGTACCACCCAAGACGGGATACTGCGAGTAGATAGAAATTTTGTTGAATATTGATTTAGATTTTCGAAAAGTATCCCTTATAGAGGGTGGCTGGGAGTAAAAATTCACAAAAGCAAAGTTCTAAAATCACGCGGACGAAGTCGCGGGCGGAGTGCTCGTAGTGCATACAATGGCATTTACACTGATAAGTGCACGTTGGGTACTTTCACATCTTTATTTCAAACTAGTTGTTGCCAGCGGCTTCACCCGCTACAACTCCAAAATTATCCCTCGGGAACATACAATCTGGATAAAAATCCGGATATCCTATGTGCTAATCCAAGTTATAAACTATCTGTGTACCAAATTTCAGCCAAATCCGTTCAGTAGTTTTTGCGTGAAAGAGTAACAAACATCCATCCACACATACAAACTTTCACGTTTATAATATTAGTAGGAAGTAGGATGTTCCCGAAAGATAATTTCCAATCATAAATCAAGCGCAACCGCAGGCAAAAGCTAGTTCATAATAAATTAATATTCCTTTCATATTGCGTGGTTGACATAAGTCTCGCGACACACAAGGTCTCTTCCTCTCCCTCTCTTCTCGCTTTCAATAAGGTCTCACGATGCACTCTCACTTGAAATTAATCTGCAAGAAGCCATTGCGGTGACTATTTACAAAGCGTCCCCGGAGCGTATTTCCCTTGGCTCTTCATTCTGCTTGCAATGTCGCAGGGTTGGCAGGTGACACAGAAAAGCTTTTTTTTTTGTACATGACTTTTTTTTTTGGTAAAGTTGTGAAAGAAACATTCTTGGTAGATTATGTTCATTATTAAACGTATATTTTCACACACAGAAATATTTTCAATATGTTTTTAGGTTTTCTTAAAGTTGATGCTTGAAAATTATGTCAACATAAAAAGTATTTTTAATAAACTTTCATAGCTCTAGAATATAAAAAATAACAGTTTCTATACTATTATTTTAATTACTATTATATTGTATACTTATTACTACTTTTTATTCAATACCTTCCGACGATAACATTCAGTTAAGAGATACTTATAGCACTGTAAAAAGAACATACAAGCGTCAAGAAGCATTGTAAAAAGTACTAAAAATATCGAATACAAGAAACAATATTTCGAAACAAACGTTTACAAAGCAACACAATCAAAGAAACGCGACAGACAACTTCAGTGCGAACCCTACGTGTATTTTCAACGAGGCCCGTAGACATGAGTAAATAATTTTCCTGATTACCGTGCACCGTCTCGCAAAGCGACGGAGTTGTCGTCTCGACCTCGACAAAAATATTAAAGTCACCTCCTTCTCAACAGTCGACGAGCACTCACAGTACCTTCGAGTTCTCGCAAACCGTCCCGATATTACACGTAAACCAAATTGATTTCCCGTTTTACAGAAATGCAGCTTAATCCGGATTCGGGTAAGTTTGTTCGAGTCTCGATGCGAGATTCGAGGCCTCGCTTCGTTTCGAAAAACCAGAGTTTCCAGAATTGCTAACTATATTTGACACGATTGTATTATTGATTGCAACATCGCTTTTGCAGTTTGTTTTGCAAATGTTAGTTCAGTAGATTGCTTTGGAGACTAGTTTATGTACTAACGTTTTGAACTTTCGTCACAAATTATTTCGAGATTGGAAAAGGTGTTTTACTCAGCCTGCACGTTGACATTTCTCTCTCAATCGTTCTTTACGAGTGTTTATGTTACGGTAAACTGAACTTTAATCTCATTGCGTTAATGGTGCATTGATATTGCAATTCATTCCCATTGAAATCGGTTAAAAACAAAGCCCTTAAACCAGACCGTTCATTATTTCGAAACAACATGTTTATCGCGGCGATAAACGTTAATTAAAAGCTGCCTGAGGTTGAAATCAATACAGGTAACACAAAGGTAGTTCACATTCAAATAAGTTGCACATGAATAATTTAATCTAATGACAGGTCATTAAACCTGCTAGTTCTTTGTCGAGGATCCAAGCAAACAGACAAAAGACTAATTTACAAAGCTTTGTTTACTCGTTCTAAAATAATAGAATAGCAACGCAAACACAACGAATAATCACGAAGCTAAAAAGCGCACACAAAATATTCTCATTAGTTAAAATGAATTTAGGTTTAAAGATATATAACTCTACGGGTAGAAAACCATTGACGCCATTGAAAGCTATGCTTTCAAAACTATCTATACAATTGAAAATTGTTCCGAAGACACGTTTTGAAGCTACTATTTTCGTTGAAAAGGTTGAATTTGTATAGCTTGGACGTAATCTCGCGTCTCCTATGGAGCTTTGGCTTTAGGAATCGGGACGTATGTGGAGAGTACAATTAAATTTTGCAGGTAGGGGCTGGACTCCGAGGAAATGTAATAAGCGAGTCGCCTCCGACCAAATATTTAGACTTTGGTCTGTGGCCACGTCGTTGGAGATATAAAGGGTGTTTATTTATGGTTGACACCGACTTAATGGCTGCAATGCGTCTTTTTGTAGTTGATTGCTTCATTTCTAGGTTGAACTTTGAAATTGTTTTGTTTTATGCCAGTTTGTATATAAGTTTTGTTAATGTAAAAGGCTGCTGCGGTCCTCGACTTTTCGTTTTCTCATGACAAACCCTTTGACTTATAAGCCGCTTGACGTATCTTCTGTGCAATTAGTAAGATTTATATTTGGACTACGCAATAGAAGTCACCATAATGCATTAGATAAAATAGTCGGCTATGTAATTGTTACGCTGACAGCGTACTAAGATCACAAAACCTTTAAAAAATCTCTATTCTTTGGGCCACAAGTCAAGAATAAGACCATCACTGCGCCATTACGAGTACGTAGAAAAGGAAATTGCTTGCTCAATTCAAGAAAGTCAATCGCTCACCCAATGGCCCGTCAACATTCTATTAATACAACGATTCTTTCAATCGTATACATTCTTGTTTCCCATTACATTTTACTATTGTTATTCGTGAACTCGAGTCGTTTATTAAAAAGTCTAACACAAATACGTTGCTGAGTGTATTTTTCTTTTGTGCATAACGCTTGCCTTTTTTCAGTGAACCCCTTTTCAACTCCTGAAGTGGATGAAAGAAAACTCCGAGGAACATAACATGAAAAGCATGTTTTTTAATTCTGTTAGCTTTATTTACAGTTCGTTTTTTTGTTTCGTTACGTTTATTTTCTGTAATTAGTTTGTGAGGAAGTTTAGGTAAAGATTGCTTTTGAATTGTATTGAATATTTAATGAGCATTTGCTTCGCTTTTTATACTGTATGCGTTGGCTGTTATATAAGAAAAAGTATGTTTTATATTTTTCAGTGTTGCCATCCTTTAGATAGATACTCACGGCATGAACAAACTGTTACGTTGGGTGTCGATTTGGTACTTTATTTATTTGTTAGTTTAATTATTATTGTTTTTCATTATATTATTTATGTACGTATCTGACCGTGACTTCGTGACTTTTTGTTTTGTTTTACCTTTGTTTTTCTTTTATAAATTTTTGTTTTCTCTGTTGTTTTTATTCATGTAATTTTGTTTATTCAGTTTCTTTGAAAGAGTGTGTGTGAAACGATTTATTCTGAACGTGGTTTTATGCGTATTCAAGTTTTAATGAATAATAACCTGCACATTTATAAGTCTGACAACCAGTCTTACCATGGGGTATCGTATTACCCAGTTACTAGGCCATGGAGGTCCGACAGGCAGACTAGTCCAGTCATTAAAGCCAAAACCCGAAAATAATTAGTAACTTGCTGAAATTTTAAGGGGTTCTTAAAGAAGGTAAAATAAGTTACCGGGTGATTTTGCAGCGTTCTGGGGTGTACGGAAAGGGTTGAAAAGGGGTGAAAAGTGTTTTTTCGTTAATAACATTGCCAAAAAAATTAGTAACACGCTGCAAATTTGGAATTAGGTTGTTCTTACCGTTTTATAACGTGTATCAAATTTGCAGCGTTTTGCAACATACGGAACATTGTTTATTTTAAAAAAACAATGCAATTTGTTAATAACAAGGGTAAAAAAATTAGTAACACGCTGCAAATTTGGAATTAGGTTGTTCTTACCAGTTTGTAACGTGTATCAAATTTGCAGCGTTTTGCAACACTTTTCACCCCTTTTCAACCCTTTCCGTACACCCCAGAACGCTGCAAAATCACCCGGTAAGTTATTTTACCTTCTTTAAGAACCCCTTAAAATTTCAGCAAGTTACTAATTATTTTCGGGTTTTGGCTTTAATGACTGGACTAGACGCTCCATGTAAAATACTGATATCCAGCTGCATCTGATGGTTCCACTGGAAGACGACCCCAATATAGTTGGGAAAAGGCTATGCAGACGATGAACCTGCATTATGGAATGCTGGTATTAATGTGGTCAATTTTTAAGGTGACTATATGTATAACTAACTATAACTATCTGTCTTGCAGGACTATCTAAGCAGGATACTGTGGCTACGGGACACATCGGCGGCAGGGCTCATAAGATCATTTTACCACAGAAATATGGTCTCGCTACATAAATTGCAATAATTGCCTCTCAATGCGAATTCTGATGTAGACCACGCTAGAAATCAGCTAATTTTATTACATATTAATTTACCTTTCATATTACCTTTGATGGTTTGTTATTGCCTTTAAAAAGTAACTAATGGCTTTGATTGAAAGGCATATATTTAAAAAAATATCCTGGATTTACCCATAGGATAAACTATTTATCCCATTACTGAAGCCCAGATGTCGCGAACGGAAGCTCGTATGCTCATAATAACCACATTCACTATGTTAAATCCCGTTCGCCATATCTCATATTCACTGGCCACGTAATTGTATGTTAATTTTAAATCGTTAACACTAAAAACTAATGGGTTTATGGTAATAGTGTGGCTTAAAGTCTAATGCAGCTTAAAAGCATTATTCTAAAACACCCATATTCTGTAATTAACTTAATACAATACAAACAGGTGAAATTACCCATTATGATTTCGCTCGTTACGCGAGTAAAATTAAGTTATTTAATATCTCATTTAACAGTGAATACTTAAATTAACATTTTGGGAATAGTAAGTAATACGCGGTGTTTTCGCTCCTATGATGGCTGTGAAAACACCTATAAGACAATAATTTTCCTTCTCATTGGGATAATATTTTAGTAATACCTGGAAATTTTTCCAGTTATGATGTTTTTAAGAAAGTTCTTTTCACACGTTTAAAAAATATTTCGAAATTTGATGTGGGTAGGACTCACTTCGGTATGTTTGGCGCAGTGGCTGAGCAATGAACAGCCCAGCGTGACGCGGTTTCGATCCCCGCACGGAACAAATATTGTATAATCTACAAGTAGTTATTCCAGCTCTGGGTGTTTGTGTATGCTAGGTTCAGGGTTTGTTTTGTTTTAGGTGAGGAGCTCGTGGCTAAATAATTAGAGCCGCACAGGTCGATCTTCTGGGTTAAGCCGCGCTTGCCGAGGTTGGTCTGTGGATGGGTGACCATCTGTCATAGCGAGTTTCCTCCGTGCCTCGGAAAGCACGTAAAGCCGTTGGTCCCGGCTGTCATTTCTAGATCTTTGACAGTGGTTACTGTTAGTCAGAAGCTCTAAAGTCTGACAACCAGTCTTACCATGGGGTATGGTATCGCCCAGTTACTAGGTTGTGGAGGTCCGACAGGCAATCACTCCATGTAAAATACTGATATCCAGCTGAATCTGGTTTGACTGGAAGCCGACCCCAATATAGTTGGGAAAAGGCTAGGCAGATGAGGTTCAGGGTTTGTTTGTTTGTTTGTTAAGGACGATAGTGAATAAATAATTATTAGTGTGTGCTAAAGTTCAAAAAAAAAAAAACTTTTTACCGATTAAATAATCAAACTTGAAATATAAATACAAGGCAGCCACTAGTTATAATAATATTGTCAGCCTGTTTCAATGACACTCTTAGGCAAACACCTTTTCCCGTAAAATTGAGCTTTGACAAACAAAAAACGAACCCAATTTACAAAAACAACGTCCTCTACAAAACCCACAAGTAAAATCTTCAATTTCTCTCCAAAATACATCAAACAATTCCTTTGTTTGAATATTTGCCCTAAAGACAGTGCATAATACATGTTATTGTTACTGTTTGCCCGATTGTTGACGGTAGCCGAAACAGCGTGAAGGTTTGCCCGCGTTGTTTGCCCAAATACCCCAAGGTACGTTACGGATCGCCGAATACCAATGAGCAATGAGCATTTCACAGACAGACAACATGATGTATAAGGTAATGTGTGTGAGAAGAGTAAACATTTAACAATGAATTTTATTGAAATGTTGCCTTTATTATTGTGGATGTTTCTTTGCAGGTATTGATTTAACTATGGTTGAAGACGTTTTTGGGAATAAATGTTTAAGTATTTAATGAAAGTCTTGTTATTGGAATTGGGAAATAAATTGTTATGGTTTAATTTGATTGTTATCAAAAAGTTGGGTACAATGGCCGGCTATCCAATATTTTAGTAAGGGACCGTACAAGTATTGCGTAAGCACTACAGGGGCCGGGGGTCAAAGTCTACGACAGCGTGGCGCAGTGGATGAGTTGCTTTTGCTGTGCAACGTGTCGTGGCTTCGATCCCCACACAATACAAATATGTATATGATCTACAAGTAGTTGTTCCAGGTCTGCATGTTTGTGTATGTCAGTGTTTACGTTTGCAAACGCACCCACGATACAGGAAGAAAGTCATAGCGCTGACGTTTTGACTTTAGTCCTGTTTTTTTTTATTTTCTTAATTTAATTATCATTTTTAATTTTCTAAAATAATGTTACACGTCTGTGCACGTAATACTTCAACGCCCTCTAAGGATGATTGTAAGTAATTTGAATTCATTTTTTTTTCAAGCACTAACCTTATTCTGTATTGTAGTGTAGGTAAGCTACAAATTATAGTACTGTAATTTAATTTGTATGCTATATTAGCTAACGTCTCAAGTCAACCAAACATCCACACATAATGGCTTCTACGAAGCATGCATGAACAACCGTACCGATCACGCTTGCACGACTTTACTATAGCCATACTAACGACAAGTTAACGTCTATACAAACCTCAAGTACATAGGTACGGAATCATAGAATAAAGAATTAAGACAGAAACGTTCCTTTTATTTTGTTGCATCAACTGTTAGACTCGTACTGACTAAAATCCACGGTATTCCTTAAAGATTTCTTTACTTTCCGGGCTAAGGTTTCCTGATTAGACAGTGCCGTGATTGGCAGGCTTTGGTCCTCTGTGGAAGCTCCGACAGATTGCTGACAGCCTTTTGAGGTGACAGTGGAATACGACGCGCCAACGACACGAGTTAGGCGCGAACCACATAGAAAAGACGTAAGACGCAGACGGGGCGGAGTCATTTATGTCTCTTCGGCAGCTCTTTCATACAGAATGTATAGAAGCGTCGCGACGTAAAACACACAGAAGAGACGGGGCCCGGGCGCGACTTTCTTACATTTTCGCACGTCCGCGACGCGACGTCCTACGTTTTTCTATGCGGTCGTCACCAAGACGGCAAATTGACACAATCGAGGAGAGATCAGACAAACCAACGGCTATTTATGTTTTTCGAGACATGGGGTGTCAGGAGATATTTCAATTTAAAAACATAATAACATTTTTGTCGCTCTTGTCAACACGAGATCGGGAGTAGTATCGTCGTTTATGCTATAATGTCACCCCTATAAATCACGAGAAGCGTACAACCTACACTATAATCCACCAGCCAGTTATTTTATTCATCGAATACAAATCCAGGTGACAATATCAAACAGCAACAAAAAAAAAACTAAAATAAAATGACATTCTGAAAAAGTGACAGGTTATTGAAAGGGAATTTGTAAGAAAACTCTTCTGTGCATATTTCTTATTCTATGTTAATACGCTTGAACGGTAACAGTTAGTAACTGGTCATTGCTTATGAAGACGTTAAGGCTCAATTCACATTATCGTAGCACGTTACGTAGCAACTGTTGGTGCTACGAGTGCTACGCCGACTACGACGCTACGCAATACCGAGTAAATGGAATCATTCACATTGTTGATAGCAATATACCACTGTAACCAATATACAGTATCCGAATATACGGTTGTATTAACAATTCGTCACCTAAAATTCTGTTAGCAGATACCTAGGTCATGTTTTAGCTGTACAATAATGTCAAATTTCATCGAAACATAATAATAAGAACAAGGTCAATGTGATTGCTTGGGTCGCGGGACTGTCTTATCAGGTAACCGTGACCCTAGAGCGTAAAGAGCTTTTGTAGGATTACGTGGATTTTAGTAAGTACGAGTCTGATAATCCCTTCGGGCCCACCCAGGGTGGGAGGACTCATTGGTTGACTTTACGACGACAAAAAACAAAAGATCAGTGTGTGAATTCAAGTTACTCATCTTATATTTATTATATGACTCTATATGTATCCTATACTATTTACCCATCTAAGGTAAAGTAAATAAATAAACTTCCAAATACTGATCCCCGATTCAACACAGGAAAGCCTCCCTTACCAATCTTCAAATAAAAACAAACATATAAATATGTAACAGCTCAAAGTAACTCGAGTAGAAACAACGAAGGTGTTTCCAAAGTACTTGTCTTCTACCCACATGTCCCATTTGCTGATGGTTCCGAGTGTCAGAGGGATGGTTGACACTCCACAATTTCCTTTTAGGAGAAGGGAGGATCGAAACCTATGCATTTTTCAACAGCAAATAAAATAACAACACATTTCGGTGGTTTAAGAATAGTGTTTTTCTAACACGGGTATCCCAAAGGTCTAATGTATTTTCATTTTTAAAAATTAGTATGTTTGTGAAAATTAAAATATAACTCAAATAAGTATTGTGACAAGTAATGGGAATAAAGATAAATTTGCATTAGATTTAAGAGAATATGGCGTCAAAATTCGGTCATTTTTCATCAGAATAGGTAAGTAAGTAACTATCTTAGTTGTCAACAAAATATAAATATAAGCTTCACAAATAAATATTTTCAATGCTCAAATAAAGAATGTTTAATTCAACTACCTAACTTGAAAAAAAAAACAGCCTTAAAAAAATATTTATGAAAAAAAAAACTATTTACTTAAAAGGCGCATAATTTTGTACATGAAAAATCTTGCACGCTTTTTAAGTAACAGCGGTGAACTTAAAAGTGCTCAGTAGTAATTAAAAGCGTAGCTTAACATAAAGTATGGCAATTGCTCAATGTCGAAAGCTCGACTTTTGAAAATTTATTTCACCCCGAAAGTTGCCACTACTTAATTACCTACTATGAATTTTATTTTCTTTGCATTTGTTAAATACTCAGAGAACTTTCAAATGACTCGATTGCTGTAAGAGCGAATGGAATTGAAGGCAAAGTTATAAAGTTGTACTTAACAGCTTAAGGGAGACTGTTTGGATAGACAGTTCCCAGTAACTGAACCATAGACTATTTAAAGTAAATGGAAAACTGTTTCTGATCGAGTTTGTTAAGACTACGGTAGGTTGACATTATATCAACAGTATTTAATCTTAAATGTTATTAGTTTGTTGATTTTCAATGGTTATAACTGCGTAGTAGCCCAGCGTTTCCCAACCTCTTTCAGCCACGGACCCCTAGCAAATCAAGCACGGTTTTCACGGACCCCCTTAATAAAATAAAGAGCAAAAAAACGCACTGAGGTCTGTCTTCCGTCCGTTTAAAGTGGTACTTGCGAAAGCTAAGTATTCGTCGCAAAACTTACGACGTTAAACCTTTGAAGTTGGCTAACTAAGCGTAGAGATTACGAGACATTATCATTTATGCATGGTCCAGAGATAACACTGCGGACCCCCATACATATACTCGTGGACCCCCAGGTTGGGAAACACTGTACTAGCCCATACTGGGCGTGGAGGAAAGAGGCCTGTGTTCCCGCAGTGGGAACATTACAGGATGATGATGAAGGTTTTTATGTTTGACTACGCTAAGTGCAAAATAAAATTATGACAAAAAACGCTAAAGAGCTTTTTACTCTGAAACGGATAAACCGATTTGGGTAAAACATGGGGAAGAATCATTGCTAGAAAACCTGACTATAAATAGAATAAAAACCATATTGTATTGTATAACTGGCTGGTAACCGCAACTCCTCATCATAATTATGTGAGTATTTTGCGTGCGGAAATAAAAAAACAAAAATATAATATTCGAATCGCTTTAAATGCTACGATGTTACTACACGTACACACACTCATAACACTAATGACAACATAAAAAATAACCTTCTTTTTGCGTCTGAGGCTAAAATAGTTTATCGTCAGTAAAATGATCAAAGCATACTGAACGCATCCTATTCAGGCAGAGTATCAATGTCTAGTGAAGCAGAACAAAATAATCCGATTTTCGTGTATAGCACGAACGTAAACTCATTTCCTTATTGAGCTCGCAAAATTTGTTCGTCGTTGATGGAAACTTGTTTACAAAACAATCAGGAAACAACTATAATTAGACCGTAACGGAGTTACCTCCTAAATCCTTATAGAACAACAAAATACTTGAAGCGAGAGCGTCATCTCCATAGCTTATTTAAGTTTGCGTGAACGAAAATTTATCGTTCACGTAGATGTGGTAGACCTAAATTATTTGCCTTACCTATCAATTTTCACGAGATAATCCACGTCTCCCCTTTCGTCGGGAATCTATTCTCGCGGGCTTAGTGTTATCTATACGATGCGCAAGCAAAACAAATCACCAACGAGTCTTGATAGTCGGGAACAAGTTTTTCATTAATATTCTATTCATATTCAAATCTGATTCGACAGGCGTTATCGCGGGTTGTTCCGAATTCGGATCACGCGCCGCTTCGTCTCGCGAACCACGAATATCATGGGTATCGAAACTCGTGATTGGCTATATTATCAACGTTAAACATGACGGTGTGATTTAAACATCCATTGTTTGTTCGTTTGTTGGTATATTCTCCTGATTTGTGTTTCAAAGGGATGGGGGAATTGTTTACGTGACAGAAGACAGTTCTGGCTGTAATGCTGCTTATCTTTACGTGTTCTTTTCGTATGCAAATGGTTGAGTGCTAATTGTGTCGATGATACAAGTCTGATAACAGTTAGGCCCTTCGTACACAAGGCGACTCGGGTATCCGATACTCCAGTCGAATACCTAAGTCGCGCGACTCTAGTAGCGCATGATCCGTACACAGCGGCGACTCGAGTCGTAAGACTCAAATCGTCTATTCGGCCACCATGCTATATTCAACCTTAATAATACATTGTACAAAACACAAAATGTACATCTCATTGCATAAATTAAAATGCTGTTAATTTTAAAAATGGCGGGCGCATTCCAATTTCAACTTTTTGTAATTCAAAATTGGCGCGTGTACCTACAGAGAAAAACGTATTTTCACGCAAAAATATCGAGAAAGAATATGGTTCATAATTTCGCCGCGCGATTCTGCTACAAGGTAGCTCGATTTGTTTATGCTTTGACTTTCATGGTGGTGACCATGGGTTCAATCCCCGGATAAACATAGAATTTTTCTGTTTTCGTGTTTCACTTGTTTTTTAGAGTTTTATTCCATTTTTTTTCTAGGTTTTTTTTATAGTTTATCTTTTATTTGCACTGGAACGCTGACGCGCTTATGCTGATGACCGTGGAAAATTTCAGATTTGAATAGGATTTTTTTTTAATGTTTTCGTTTTCTTAACTACTTTATTTTTGCCGTATGTGCAAGTACACGATGAAGCTGGGTTAAAGTAGTAATGTTTGTAACAAAACCAAAATAATTTATAAAAGTAAAAAAATTGACACCATCCTCGATAGATGGCGTTGTCGTCGAGTTAGATCGCGCTATCGTTTGGTTACATCGATTTAGTAAAAGCAACTGTGGTTTTATTTTGAACCTCATCAGTGTTCACATTAGTTCAATATTCCAACATTACCAGTTAGACCAGGCGGCGTAGAAGACATCCGTATGCAAAATATGAGGACCGAGTTTTGAGTTTTTTAATATATTTTTAGGATTGTCAAGATATATATTTTCGATGTTGCCAACAATTATCGTGGTCCAAAAAAAAAAAACCGCACCTTGTTCTCAGATCAATAAAACGTTGATATTTGTGGGTTTTGATCTGAATAAATTTCATATGATATGGAATTACATACTGATTATACTTTATTATGAAGAGAGCTTGATAGACTGATTGGAAAATATAGTACAAGAACATATAAATACATAATTATCTATATATTTAAAAGAACAGGGTATGGTCGTACGACTCGCCTACAGCTGAAATCGCTAAACGTAGAAACTTGGGTTTTGGACAATAGTTGCAGTCTACCATTTAGAGGGGCATAAAGACGGGATTTTGTGAAAATCGTCCTCTAAAGGTGTGAAAAGGGGTGAAAACTACTGTATGAAAAATCCTATTCCTTGGGTTTATACATTTGAAACTAGTCATGAATAAGGAAACAAGTAAATAAAATAGATTGGCACTTTTAATTTTTTAAAACTACCCTCCATTAGTGATCTAATCGATGTAAAAGTTTGTATGGAAAAATTATAACGCGTGATCCGATTACTTTGAAAATCAGTATTTGTATAAGAAAAAAGAAATTATCAAAAACGTGTTTTTGGATTTTTCAAAAATCTCCCCCAATGTTAGTGAAAAGGGGTATTCAAGTTTAAAGGGAAGGATTTTAAAGCGCTAAAAGTGTAACCTGCATTTTGGATGGTAGTTGCAATTTATCAGGTAGGTGAGCACCAAGAAAGGATTTCACCTTTAAGGAGGTGACAATGGACATTATTAGTTTTTCAAAACTACCCTCCAATGATACTCTAGATGATGTTATAGTTTGTATAGGAAAATCATAACGCGCTATCCGATAACTTTGAAACCCGGTATATGGAAATTAGATCAAAAATAATAAAACACGTGTTTTTGGGTTTTTCAAAAATCGCCCCCTAAATTGGTAAAAAGGCGTGATTAAGTTTTAAGGGAAGGATTTTACTACGTGTAATGCGGTAGTATTTTACAAATTTCTGGACCACTCCAGACACTGGCAACATGCATTTTTAAATAGTCCTAGAACCCATTTACATACTTCATTAATCAGATTGCGGTCCTCATATTTTGCAAACGAAATTCCTTCTGCGGCCTGCACTAAGTTCTCGAGCTTGGTAGTAAACAACTAATATAAGAGTTATAGGTTAAGTATTTTGATTTCATTAATTCTGTATAGGTAATCATGCTATGTGCCAATAAACGTTTTTTCTTTCTTTATATCAGTTTCACCATGAGGTTAAAAAAAACCCAAGTTTAAGAATAGAACCACGGTAGAACTAAGTGTAATTTATTTTTAGTCATGTTACTTGTTTTTAACTTCTATGTAATTCTTTAATTCCTTCATTTTTTTTTATTTGTTTTGTATAAAATGTACAAAAAAAAAAGAATTATCTGTTAAAGTAAGTAGGTAGGTACTAGCTATTATTTATTAATTTGTTATCAGTGAAGTTTCATCATCATCTTCCTCCCCTTTTTTTTACGTGGTAAATTCATCAAATGAGTCCTCCCACCCCAGGCAGGGCGGGAGGGACTGTCAGACTTGTACTGACTAAAATCCACGGTGTCCTTCAATAGCCCTTTATGTTCCGGGGTCACGGTGATGGAAATAAGTCCCGAGACCCCGGCAGGCTTTGGCCCTCTGTGAGGGGGCCTTGTCATTTTGCTGACAGCTCTTTGAGGTGCGCGTGAAACACGGCGCGCCGTCGACCCAGGCATGGTCCATGGTCGGACAGCGAGTTGCCCTTTACTCGCTGTCCGCATGCCTGCGCCTACGGTGGCCGGAGGTCATCTGCCGACGTCCGACGCCGTGGGCGTGTACCACTGTGGTTGGGGCGGAGGGAGGACGCTGTCCTCTCTCTCGCGGCCCGCCACCTCCTTCACGAGCATTACTGCTTCGCAGAAGGTGGCAACCGCTTCCCACTCCGTCTCGCCACGCAGCATGGCCGAAACCAATGCCGGGCGCGAGAGGTCTCCGCCTATATCTTCCAGCCCTTATTACATTTTACTTGTGGTCGACGCAACACGTTTTTTTCTTCCATTCTCCCCTATTAAACGTCACCGAATAATTTACTCCTTTTTCATTTATATCATCACTTACACAATCCATCCATCTTTTCTTTGGCCTTCCCCTTCCTCTCTTCTTCCCCTTCCCTTTCTTATCAGTGAAGTTTACAGTCTCATTTATTTTTATCTAATACCTAATCACTTTTAATTTTCTATGTATTTTCCCGAGCTAAGCTCGATCGACCAGGTACCTACTATTATGTAAATCACTAGTTATATTAATCATTACAAAAAATAAATACCGGCCATTCCTATTACCGCCCAAGCTTAGGTACATATTCCATAGTAATGACGGGGCCCCCCTCTAGGGACCCAAAGCCAGCCGGGGTCGCGGGACTTATCTCATTACCGTGACCCCGGAACATAAAGGGCTATTGAAGGATACCGTGGATTTTGGTCACTACGATTCTGACAGTCCCTCCCGCCCTGACTGGGGTGGGAGGACTCATTTGATGATTTTTCCCGTAAAAAAAAAGCTTAAGTATTCCATAATATATTTAGAATATTCTTTTGAATTTGACAAGCTTGTTAGTCTAGTGGTTAGTGGCCCTGACTGCTATGCCTGAGGTCGTGGGTTCGATTCCCACCCAGGACATTTAATGTTTGTGTGATGAGCACGATCATTTTTGTTCTGTGCCTGAGAGTAATTTATCGATAATATTTATGTATTTAGAAAATAAAGTATGTTTTTCAGTTGTCTAGTACCCATAACACAAGCTCTGCTTAGCTTGGGTCTAGATGACGTTGTGTAATAGTTGTGGAATATTATTATTATTAATTGTAATGATACAAACAAGTATATTTTTCTACTTCAGATACAAAGATGTTTAATAATAAAGTTTGAAATAAAACTTATATTGAAATGATACAAATTTTTCGTCGGTTATAAATCGCGCAGACTTGGGTATCCGCGATCTTGATAAATGGAGTCGCGCGTGGCTAGAGTCGGCGACGCATCACCAAAATAAGCCTCTAAGGATTTGTATTGCGATAGTCTCCTGGAAACCAAATCGTAAGGCATCGGAAACTTGCGTAGCGTTGTGTACGAACCTTCGTACACAACGCGACGCAAGTTGCCGATACTATAGTTTCGTAACTACTCATGACCTGCGGAAAATTCGAGGTATTAAATTTTTATAATGCAATTTGATGTAACGACATAGACACTAGCGCCCCGTCAAAGGGTCATGATGGGTGGTCAAGATTATGAATTTATAAAATGTCTGACACATGACTGTGTCAAAATATATTTTTAGGGATCCATAGGTTCGAAAGAAAAAACGGAATCTTTATTAGATACCTAAGTCGTGTGACCGTCCGCCCTTCACAGTTAATTTTCTGTGAACTTTTTTGACCGATTAAGTTGTAAATATTTATCTATTGAATACATAGAAAGAAAGAAAAAACGTTTATTGGCACACGCCACAAGTGCACACAGTACACCAAGAAAATAAAAAATACTCAACATTTAGAACAGTTAAGTAGGTAGGTATGGCATTTCCAAACATATCAGTTCCTATTGCTCAAATGTCTTTCTGTATTATCTCCGAAAATACTGAGTATATTTGTAATTATGAAAAAGATACAAATAATAGAAGTCCTTTGTATATAGATTACAAGAAATTTTACAGTAGTCCTATGATCTTAAAACAACATAGACATCGCAGGGACAACAATGAAAAAAAAATGTAAACAGCATCATGAATGTGACATCAAATGAAAATGCTTATTTTGAGGATTGTAAAAATAATACTTTATTCGTAATCAATTTTATTCAATGAAATAGAAAAAAAAACCTCTCTCTCCCAATTTTTTTATTAAACTGCATACCAAATTAAGATGTATTACGAGGATTGAATATTGAGTGAATATTTTTTTAACATTTTAAAATACTTACTTTCCAAAAGTGATTCAAGAATATGCTACGGAACCCTTTATTGTGTGAATATAATTAATAATGGTACCTAAATAAATTGTTCCGCCATCTTGAAAGTCGCAGAAACTCAAGTAGCGGCGATGTCAACAGATAGGTAGCGCGCGATTGGCGTCGTGCGTCGCGAGCATGTGTACGAACGTATAAGGATTTCTATTGCGAGAGTCGCCTGGATACTGAAGTCGTAAGGTATCGGAAACTGGAGTCGCCTAGTGAACGAAGGGCCTTAGGGTGAGGCTACAATAGGTCGCGACGCGATTCGCGACACGAGTGATTTGAAGAAATAAATAAATGCTATGACGTTTAAGGCTATTAATACTGTACATCAAATATGACAAAGATTGCTAATCATGTGCATATTTCTTCGTGCGATAGGAACAAAATTAATCACGACTTCGTCTACAAAAACCTATTAATGAAGTTGAAGCGAATTTATTAGAAAGTTTCTCACTTGCTACTAAATAGACATCTGGATGCATTATGACTATAGTAAGTAATCCGCAATTGATCGCATTGAGTAGCATAAATATATTGTATAGGTACTGTAGTCACGTCATGCGTCATTGCCGAATATTCGCTTATAACGCCAAAATGGCATGTTTATCTCATTTTGATCTTCCATTCATATCGAAAATCACTGCCTACTGTAGTCTCAACCTTAGAACTGCTTGGTGTTAGTTCACGATTCTAAAGCGCATGAAGCAACGGTTTAAATAGTTTTATGATTAGTCAGTATTTTTTGCTCCACCATGGTATTTTTCATTATTTTTAAATTAGTGGTTACTTGCATTTCAAAATAATGTGAAAAAAGATTTTCATCACGTTATAAGCCACAGGTATGGCAACTAGGCAACAACAGTCCTTGCTATAAAGTCCTCATTTCGTTGTTACCATATGAAGGGCTTAAAACCTTTTACGAGTAACAAAAACATGAATGATAATGTTAAAAAAAATATGTGATAGCTAATTTCTCATAGAAGTAAAGCAAAGGACATTTTTATGATGCCTATCGAGCGTGGAGCCATTACAGAGCTCTTTTATTTTTTTAAGCTGATGCTTTCATTTCGAGTTACGATTCTAAAGTATAAAGCACATTGGGCCTTTATCAGGGACGTTTTTATTAATACGTAAATGTTATTAAATGGTTAATTAAACAGTTTTATAACATTATGAATGTTTTTGGTTCATCATTGACTACTTTTTTATGACATTAAGTAGACAGGGGTGTCGTCTGCGCGTGACCCGTAAATTGTCCCACGGGAACGTTATAACAAAATAAATTGTTTTCTAGGTCATAGGCTATATGTGTACCAAATTTCATCCAGGTCCATACAGTAGAATGTACATGAAATACAGTAGAAAAAGCCTGACAAACCTCCTTCCTAATACTTTTTTCGCATTTAGTAGACAGTCAATATTTTTTATATATTTTCACAACAATTAACAAAAAAAAAAAATTACTTAATCGTACTTTTATACTAAATCCAATCAACAAAATATTTTAACTGCGTTACTCTGAGCCTATCATAATATGCATGTACTATACTAATTGTCCGTCAATATTTTGCTCTGTTAGAATAATGAAGATTACTGAAAGTTTATACAGGAATAATGAAGCTTTTACCCAGAAAAAATAGCCCATACAAACGTACAGTTGAGTGAAACATTTAAAAGGGTTTTAAAACCATTAAATATTTATGTTAAGTTCTAACTACTTGAAGTAGGACATCGCCACTTCGTAGAAATTACATAACGTTTCATGCTGACGTAAATATAGAACTTTTGCTAATACAATAATGTAAATGTCCAATACCAATTAGATTGAACGTATTTGTGAATTACGTTATGAATCGTAACGCATTTGGTACCATATCATTCAAGCCTATCCGGAAATGAATACAAGTGAACTGTTAAATGTAAAGGTATTACCCAAAGATCCCGTAGCGTATCTTAGGGCTGGGATTTGGGATGTACCTATCCTTATACGTCTGTTCAATCAGACTATAATTTCCCCATTGCTGGGGTCTTGTCTCTGTAAGAGGGAATGGGCTGTAATCCACCACTCGGGCCCAGAACAGGTTGGTTCGAATTTTTGCTTGCATTGTGTCATTGTTTTTCACTACGTTTTTCTTTTCTTCTTCGTTTTAAGAGACAGTTACTTTGTATAAATAATTTCATTATCATTGCTTTGCTCTAGTTCATGGTTAACAAAATGGAAATGATACTACTTTTGCTTAACGCGTTCCTAATTGATACATTTATTTTTATAACCGCTTTTTCTACAGTAACTTCATTTTGGTACAAACTTGCTGGATTTTATGATCAGGAGAACTATTTTTTTACGAATAAAAATATACCAACCTGGAATAGCCAAAGAGATTAATTTCCTTTGAGATCAAATGAAAAATTATTCCCCAAAATCTTCGTCAAACTCATTGCAATAATCCAACTCCAGTATCTCAATTTAAATATACCAACCCTACAGACAGATATCCGTCGAATCCCAACGTCATAAACCGTTCACGATTCATGTTTATTCAAGCATTGCCGTTGTGGCGCATTTCACTCGTAAACCTGTTTACTGACTTTGTAATTATAATCCTTATAGCTTTATCATTATGGGCTATTATTGATCTGATTGATGAGATGGGGAAGACAATTGTTTTAATGGATTTTGGACTTTGAAGGTAGCAGGGAAATGTTTGAATTTGTTTGTCTTCGGAAACGGCTTATAGACAGCAAATACGGTGTTTGATGCTTATGCCCGCTTTAAAGAGAAGAGAATAATTTTATTTTGTTGTACATTAAAGCAATACTAAAAGCGAAATTTAAATTTGCTTATTTCAAACCAGTCAAGGTTATAAATATTGGTCTAAAAGTAGGATCTATAAACTAGATCAAGTACTTTATAAGAACAGAAATCAGATTCTGAATTAAAACTGTTTGAAATCTAATAGTTTTACCGATCTAGATTATCATTAACAGTTTGCAAGACTCAGTCAGACCTTTGACATTCGTTACTACAGTCTGAAAACCCGTCTTGTGCCTTGTAACTTATTGAATTATCATGTTTCCCAGTACAAAGAGAATGTTTTTCTTTTAAATATAACATAGGTACATTCTAGATAATAATTAAATTTACATGCAAAGGTACACAATGAAAAGAAAATAAAAAATTAAAGTAAAAGTAACAGGGTGGTAAAAATACCGCATCACATGCAAAGGGGAAAAGTGCCTAGAACGCTGGCAATATAGTTCATTGTACAATAAATAATTAATCTTCAAAATTGAATTACAAATAGGTATTACGTTGACCGCCACACCCTTAAAATTAACAATTTTGTAAACTTGTATTCATTTTAATGTAAAGTAAAGTAAAGGTATTTTATTCGGGTCATTCCCAATGTGCTCCAAAAAAAGTTCCCAAAGTAATCCATGAAAAATGTAATACTTTAATTAATAATATTTTTAAGTTTCATTCTGCTCCATGATAACTTTGAAGTGTTCCCAATGTGCTCCACACCTTTTTATTCAAAACTAGCTTTTGTCCGCGGCTTCGCTTGCGTCAATTTAGAATTTGAGAAATAATTCGGATCGTGTAAGCGGCGCTATCTGGAAAATGAAAAATGAATTACTGTTGTTTTTCTCGGCAACAGCTCGCTTCTGTGTTTAGGGATTAAAGATACCCTATGTCCATGTCTGTGCGAGTGAGAGCCCTCACGAAGGGGGATGCGGTAGCCCGGGGCAGGTCGTCTTGGCGGTGTCTTTGGACATATCCAATGCCTTCAACACCCTGCCCTGGAACTCCAGACAGGTGACCGGGGAGAATGGAACCGGCGAGAGATGTCGTGCTCCTGTGGAACATCGGTTACGCCGACATTACGCTCCTCGTCCTGGCGGAGGGAGAGTCGCACCAGGCGGCGGCCGACCTGGCAACGCAACCGGTTGTGACTGCTGCTGATACGATCCGGCAGTTGAGACTCGAAGTGGCGCTGCACAAAACGGAGGAAATGTGCTTCCATGGCCGCGTCAACGCGCCACGGTTAGAGTCCCACATATCGGTGGGAGGGATTCGCACTCGCACTCGTCCTCGACAGCCGGTGGAACTTCAGGGATAACTTCCTGAGTTTGACCCCAAGGCTGAACTGGCCACCCTCAGGCGACTCCAGTCCAATCCCTCTTTGAGGAGGCTGGATAGGCGTCAGGATACGGTGGAGCATACGATTCAGGACTGCCCCGCTTGGGCAAAGAACCGCCGTGCCCTCACCACGGTGATAGGCGGAGACCTCTCGCGCCCGGCATTAGTTGAAGCCATGCTGCGGGGCGAGACGGAGCGGGAAGCGGTGGCCTTCTTTTGCGAAGTAGTAATGCTCCCGAAGGAGGAGGCGCGCCGCATGAGGGAGAGGACAGCGTCCTCAGATTTAATCCCTTATCTCGAAAGTAAAAACAAAAAAAAAATCAATGTAAAGGAATGACAGTTCTACGATTTTATTATTTTGTATATAGATGTATGGAGCAATTTTAAACTTTATTACGAACAATCAGTGGATTACTTTGAGAATGATTCCAAATACCTATGGAGCAGAATGGGAACAAAATAAAACGTATTTTTAAATTATAAAAATTCCGTGGAGCAACTTGGGAATCAATGTATGAGATTTTTTATCTTTTAGAACAATGGAATGGAGCATTTTGGGAATAACCCTTTTATTCTACATTTTATAAAATTAAAAAAAGATTATACCCAAAGTCTAGGCTCATTGAATAAGAACAACTAAGTTAATTTAGAACAAAGCTGACTAGAACAGTATACTAAACTGCAATTAAATGATAAATGTGTATTTAGTATTAAGCAGCGAGCAAATGTTGCATCTACTGGGATTGTGCGAACTAGCGAAGATAAATGGAATGGATGTCGCTCTGGAGGCTTGTACGTGACAGCTATGAAATTATTGCAAACGCTTATTTTGGTACCGAAACCAGGTCTTTTGGATTGGGGTCTTTTGAGGAAACTGTTTATTTTGTATGCATGTAGGCTTAGCAATATGAGATTAGCACGGGTGGAGGGTGAAACAGACACATTCCGTGGTCCCACAAAAACTTTTAAAAGTCTGTTTCAAAAGACGTTTAAAAGTTTTTAAATTTTTTTTTTTCGCTTTCTAAAAAATGTCAGATTATGACGTTGAAATAAGGTCCGTTTTGCAGTCACACTTTTTTTAGACAACTGTTCAACAGATGTTTAAGTTTTTCTAGTAATGCTGATTATTTTTAATGATTAAAATCAATGATGATCATACACAAACCTAGGTATAGTGTGTAGGGTAGCTGTCAAATGACATCCTTCAACCTACTCAGTAAAAGTAAAATAAAACTAATAAATTTCGCACCAAAAACGGTTCAAAAAGGATTGAGTTGAGATCGGGTAGATACTAGTTCAGTTGTAAACCTTGTTAACACGAAAGTCAAAAGTAAAGAAAAAAATATATTGTCGGATATAAAATCTAGTTTTTTTTTTTCAATGTAATAAGAATATTTATTAATCTTTCAAGAAACACATACGAATAATTAAATTTAAATAATGTTGACTCTGTTCCATTAAGGAGGTATTCCACATAGAGCACCTGGCACCTGCGAAAAATTTTGACAGGAGCCTAATGTGGAATAGATAAGGTGCTAATAGCTCAGGTGCCATTGTCAGCGGGTGCCCTATGTGTAATACCTCCCATTAAATTGCTAATCTTGACGCCCGCCCGAGTGGCGCTTTTATTTGGACGTTGAATGCCACAAAATTTTGCGGGATGCCACAGAATCTTTCAGTATGCCGCAGGATGCCATAGAATGATTTAGTATGTCGTCAGTGAATAAGTCCCTAATGAATAACATTAATACTTCGCTCTACAAACATAAATACCCCTGATAAACATTTTTTTCAGATTTATGACACAAATTATTATTTTTTCCATTAATCTATATAATTATGTCATCTATCTGCAAAGCGATGTCATTTACCGATAATCTTAAAATCATGTTGAAAAAAAGCATTCAAAGATCTTCTTTGATATTTAAATTAAAAACATTTTCTTTGACATTTTTAATTTACGTAAACTGATAAATGTAATTAAAATTCCAGAGACTCTTTATGTAGAGATTCATCGCATCAATTTCAAAGAAACATAAAATATGTCTTCGGAAGGTAGCTAAGGTAGATTCTCTACTTCTTTGATGAAGATCATACAAACACCATCGCACACGGATTCCCTCTAAAACCGACTGCAAAAGTATGAGTTGTAATTATATTAATGTTAAAATATTACCTTCCTTGTGGGAGGGCCAATTACTTAATTACTTTTTTCCTAGAAAAACAGCTCGGTTTCTTGCACGTGTATAGTTTTTAGGATTCCGTACCTAAGGTTAAAACGGGTCTCGTTTACTAAGACTTGTCTATCCGTTTGTCATCAGACTGTATCTCATGATCCGTGATAATTAGAAAAATGCAGTGTTTGTAAAAAAAAATGAAATTATAAAGAAAACATACAAGAAGAGTGATTTTTTTGCTCAATTATGTTGGATATTGAAAACGGCAAACGGCAACCAAAGTAGCCGTTCCTTTAAAAATATAAAACAAAATAATAATAAAACAATAAATTTATTTCATAATAAAAAAAAATCATCAATCACGTTTTTTATAGTTAATGATGCGGAATCCTTCTTGCGTACTCGACTCGCACTTAGCCGGTTTTATTCTAATAGGCAATAAGAATTTCCCAGAAATCTTCCCACATCTAGTCGGTTCCTTGTCCATAATACGAAACCGAAATTCCTGTATTTCTTTCCAAGAAATTTTCTTACTTATCATATTCTTCTCGTGGGTAGATAGATATATTTCAGCAATCAATTTGGATTGTTATAGGGGCTTCAATAATAATATTATCAAATTCGCATTTTTATTGTAGTATCTACTTCTCTTGTAAATCACGGTAAAAGACCGAAAGAGGTCGGCTCAAAAACGTTATTATTGTATTAGCCAATAATGTCCCATTGCTGGGCAAAGGGCTACCTTCACTCTTTGCACTTCTTGCAGATCTATCTGCAACTGTGTTGGAGAACGTATAGCAGCAGGCCCAAAAGAGGCAGGCGATTTGGATCGATTTATGAAGGATGGAACTACGGTTGCAGAAAACTGCAATAAGTGGAAAGAACGGAGGGAGGCATTTGTCCAGCGGTGGAAAGGATTGTGCCAAAGGAGCTTAAATATGCCACCCATTCTGATGTTTGTCACTAAACATTCTGCTAATTCTGCGTTTTCAATCTTTTATCTTTATAATTCTTTAGCGCGGCGTTGCATGCAGTTACTAAGACTAGTGTTAGTGCGGAAAAATGTTATAATTTTAATGTATTCCGATACATTCTGATACTCATTTACTTATAAATACTTCAACATCTGCAGTATGCGGTTATAATTGGCAAGGGAGTGCGTCTCAGCGGCTCAAGGTAGCTAAAAGGCACCGTAAAAATATTTTACAACCTTCTTAAATCGAGCATTATCGCTATACAGAACTCCCACGGGGTATCGCGACGCTCCCTTAAAATATTTTGCATTATTTTGGTCGTTGGAGAAGCATTCTTAGAATTTAGATGTACTTGGGTATATTATCTGTAATTCTTGTGATAAATTGTGCGATTCCGGTGGGGATCAAGTCAACGCTACGATTGAAGAGGGCGGCGAGAAAAATCCATGACACCCACTTAAGCGTTTGTCTTAAAATTAGGCTTTAACAGGATTTAAAGGCCGACTTTTCATCAGAGAAATGCAAGGTAGAAAAAGCTATCATCATAATCATCTGCCAAGTTTTTTGCCAAATGTGTAATTTAGTTTAAATCAAACCAGAAATTACAACAATAATTTATTTGAAAGATATTGTTTAGACTAAGTTCTTATAGGTGACTGAGTAACTGGTTATTGTGAGCAAAATCTAACTATATGTTGAGGCTAAGTTACGAGAATATAAAACATGTACCGAAAAGTGTGGTTATAAATGTATATCACATACGTTCAGTAGTTTTTAGGCGGAAGTCCATCCATCCATCCATCGATCCATACTCACAAACTTTAGCAGATATAAAATTATGTATTAGTAAAAAGATAACATTATTATGTGACTAAACCATTTGACCCAAAGTTATATAAACATCCACAAAACAGCAAGGTTCTACCCCTCGAGACTCTAGTATAATAATTTGTCTACTTAATATGATCGGGTGGGCGACTGGGCGTATAGACATCAAATAGAACCTTCTATTAATTTATTTATGAAACCTGTATCAGTATTTGATACTAACTAATTCCGTACACACTACTATTGATCGACTCCCACCTAGAAGTATCTTCAATATATTAAAAAAATAACCTTTTATTAACCTTTTACAGACAGGCGGTACATGGAGCAGACATGTGCTGTAGTGGAGACCGCGAATGGGCAAACGTAGTGTAGGACGTCCTGCGACAAGACTGGTCCATGATTTGAAGAATGTGGCTGTCAGCGGATGGATGCAAACTACCCAGGACCGGGATGATTGGCGCTCTTTGGGGGAGGCTTACGTTCAGCAGTGGACGGCAATAGGCTGATATTATTATAATAATCCTTTTAGGAACAGTTTTCAACTCGAATGTTAATTAAATATCTACTGCCGATGGCTTAATTTAGAATGTGTGATATATCTACCCTGCCCACTGTATGAATATGGAATTCATAGAGTGGGCAGCGTTTTCAAGGCAAGAGTGAATAGGTTACTATTGGGCAAACGCATTTCAACGTCCACCACATCTTCGCTTACCATCACGCAAGATAATAGTGAAAAGCGAGCCAATCGCAAAAAAAAGGTAATCCTCCGAGGAGCTGACAAACGAAGTACAAAACAACCACATTTGTCCGACTTTATTTGTACTCACAAACCTAACAAAGAATCTGGAATCATCGTGTAGGTACTAAACAGTGTGGGAAGCCAGCAGACGTTAAACATGAAATATTTCCAGCGATATATTCGCACGCATGTCGCGACGACTAAGCGGCCGTTTATCAATATGCCCTTCGACGGATCTTAGCTGGCGGAATACGAAAACATACCAGAAATTACAATGGTGTGTGGATACAAAATAAAGTCTTGTTGGCGGCAAAATGACGTCAAATGGTGGAACAATTCGATCAGTTATCATTGTGAGGTTGCTAAGTAAAAATAAAAAAAGGGAAAAAAACGTTTTTTTTTCCTTTTCGAATCATCGAATGATACTAAAACCCACGGTGATCCTTCAATACACCCTTTATATTTAAGGGTCATGGTTACCTACCTGACGGGACAGTCCCGCGACCCAAAATTAGACATTACCAGTTTACGCAAATGGACATCGGTAGTGGTCACAACGCGCGAATTCGAATGTTCTAAATCTCTTGTTACAGTACAATCAAGCAGGCGACAGAACAAAACAAGGCCAATAGGCACAAAGGGACATTACAACTGGGAGAAGCCCAGTTGCCCACCACGGAACTGAAAGGAACACTTATTACACTACAGCGTTACAATTAGTAGCATCATTATCAAGCTAGAGTAAGGTTATTTTCGTTCAACAACAACTACAAGAATGATGTGGGAATAGAATCCCCACATTAGCAGCCTACACGAGGTTGCAGCTTGGCAGTGAAACTCAGACGTGAAATATGGGGGTGATCTATTTGTAGAACGCATTATTCAGGTTCCCCAAAAACAAAATAGGATCGCTGCGTCTTTTACTCTGACGTCATTCGCTGCGGAAAATATGGTGAGGTTCTCACCACAGCGATCTTTAAGCGTGAATGTTGTGTTATTATTGTACGGTCAACAAAAACTCCTTCCATTACAATTTTTTTTTGTACAAACTTTAAATACTGTGAAACGAAAGTAGGCATGAGTTTTTGATATTCTTGTTTAAGTTATTTTTTTTTTTTGATCATCTGTGTTTTACTTTTTTGAGCTCTGAGGCTATATAACAAATTCTAACTATTTGGTCCTACTTTGTACTAGGAAATTAAAAGTGCCTCTAGAATACGATCTGGGAGCTATATCAAATTTAAATTTTGCTTTTTTCTTCGCTTGCTTTTTCTGTCCCTGGGCAAAGTCTAGTTTTACTTTTTAACCGACGAATAAAAAAAGGAGGAGGTTCTCAATTCGACATGTATATACATATTTTTTTTTTATGTATGACCACGCATAACTTTTCCAAACGTGATCCGATTTCAAAAATTCTTTTTTAGTTGGAAAGAGTATATCTCATAGTTGGTCCCATTTAAATTTCAAAACTGAAATCGACCTCTAAGGGTAGAAAAAAAAAAAGAATTAATTGTCTATCTTCCTACAGAATTTTTAATTACGATCTGATTCTGTTGAAATTAAGTTAACAATTGTAGTTCTGAGGACATTATTATATAGCAGAGATGTGGAGAACATAACATGATGGCGTCACCATCATCAGATCAACTCCAGATCCCTGTTATTTTGTGAAGTCAGTCTAACAGTTAACAGCGCCTTTATCGTGTTTGGACTCATTTCACTAGTCTTGATGATAGATGACAGTAGATGATTAACCAAGACAGACAGAGATGATAGTAGATTATTAACCAAGGGGATAAAGCAGGGTCTTCCGTCGCGGGTGGCGAATTAAATCGCGAGCGTAACGAAGGACTCGAGGATTACTCCCGAGCGTAGCGAGGGTGTTAAAAACTTAAATCACGAGCGAAGCGAGGGATTTAAGACGAGTCCTGAGTGTAGCGAGGGATTTAAGTTCACCCAAGACTAAGACAGCTTTATCACCGAGGAAAATACTCTACTTTTCGTACCATTTGCGAAAAAAATAACACAGTAATAATATGAGATACGCATTTTAAACATTAACTTATTTATAAAAATAAGTAAAAATAAACTCAACGTTTATGTATTTGAAGAAAACAAAAACGCGGCAAATTAAAAAAGCAAAGGCATCAAGCTCATACGGCCTCGTCGGTTTTCGTGATATTATTTAATAATCATAACTGCACAATAAATGAGTATTCTTTTTTCAAAAAGATGTATAATGCTCATGGATACAAACTCAATGGTGTAAACACAGATGTAGTTCAATATAAGGTAGGGTATCTAAGTATTCCAAATTTAAATCACAGTCTCTCCCTAGAGAGAGAATGAAATTCAGTACAACTTTCTTTCCCTGTTTTTAACAGATTAAAAATGACTATTGTTATGTTCGCTTTTTGTGGCATGTGGCATTTTTGTGTCACTTTTTTGAGCAAGTGGTACGAAAAACTTTATACCTAGCTTGTTTAAAATTGTCATCGAGGGTCTGAGGATGGTGACAGAGAGCAGTAGCTAGAGATCCTTAAGAGCTGCAGTTGCAATCGACGAATAGCTACAACGAGCTATTCAACCACGACAAGCTATACAACGAGCTATTCTGCTCTTCACATTGTTAATTTATGTGTTTGTTTGTTTGGCGCCGCCTCAAAATTTATTTTTTTCTTTACAGTTTGATGTTTCGTCGGTTTGATTTAAAAAAAAAAGGACTTATAATTAATATTTTCAAGTCTGTTTTAAACCCCTTAACATTTTAGTCACTGAAACAGGGTACTTTCGAAATACCTACTGACCAAATGTATGACGTATGGGCCATACTACAAATGATCGCTTCGGTTACGATCCAAAATATAAAGCACCTCTTGACTCAGAAACAATATAAAATTGAATTTTATAACTTATTCGGTTGAATGAGCACAGCTAGGTACAGCTTATCTCAAATTTTCAGCACAGGCACTAATAATAAAATTTTAATGTGTGCTTGAGATTATTTTTCGGAAATTTCTGCGACCGAAAGCGCAAACTTTGCAGAAATAAAATTGAGTATTAAAACTAAGATCAGTTTTATAGTCTTGCAAGATGCAGGCGACGGCTTCTTTGGTGATAAAGAGAGGCAGTCACTGTGACAGCATTTTGCTGAGGTATAATTAATTTGTCTATATTTATAATTCATCATCACACTATAAATGTTCCCACTGTTGGGATACAGGCTACCTCTGAGAGAGGGAGAGGCTATAGTCCACCACACGGGCCCAGTGCAGGTAGGTGGATGTCACACATTTTCGAATATTTGGTTTTAGGATATGCCGGTTTCCTCACGATGTTTTCCTTCACCGTTTTGGGAGAAATTATTCAAAGCAATGCACCTGGATGGATTCGAACCTAAGACCTAAAACTCGTTAGTCAGGGCTGATAGCACTTTCTCTCTTTATATATTTGTTTGTACTTATTGTTTTTTCTAGAGACCACGCACAGACAAGCGCAGCGTGAGAAGTCCACCCACGAGGAAGACAGATCATCTTATGAAGACCTCAGAATCACTCTGGATGCAAGCCGCTTCCAGCTGGTCCTATTGGAAGTCTATCAGGAAGCCTATGTTCAGTAATGGATGTCTTACGGCTGATATGATGATATTGTAGATACCATGCAAATCAACATATTTTTGTATTATATTTTATCTTCACGTTTACTTTATCCAAAAGTATTTCCCTGTGTCATGTTATTTAAGCATAACAATATTTATTCTTACAAGCAATAAACCATTTTATTCTTATTAATTTAACAGATACAATCGTTATATTCCGTTTCAAAACACAAAACTTTTCTTAACAACACTTTTATTGGTTTTGTAAAACAACATTTTGTCCCGCGGTACAAAATCAGTCAACAACAAACTGTGAATTGTTGAGATGTGTGAATCTTAGACCCTCGTCGCTCACCTGATTGCGGAATGCAAATCGGACCCAAGGGACCTTAGCCCTAATATGTAAGAGGGATAGAGCTTTTTATCCCACAAAACAGGCACAGGAAAGGCCGACAAACCGTAACAGACACGTGAGTAGCCGAAATGGTTTTGAATAGTTTATAGTGCTTTATTTCGCTGCTGTTTTATTATTTAGGACCACTCCGTCCCGTGGCATTGTCCGCATTTTTCTTAATTTCCCCTCCAAAAAATTCTCTTTCAGGTGGAATTTGAAAAACGTGTGTTTTGGACTGTGTTGTTTGTGAGTTTTCACACTTTGCACTATTTACTAGTTGTATTTTTTTTCGTAATTTTGTTTGTCACAGTAGAGGAGAATGCAGGTATGTGTATTCTTTTTTGGATGTATTTTTTTTACCCACGTTGTTGAAAAAAAGCACGTTCTAGTACAGGCAGTTTTCATGTTCGCAATACATAAACATAAAATGGACGTTAGTACATTTTTGAAATAAAAAAGCCTTTGTACTTAAATTTTAAAATGACGTTTTCTTTATAACTGCGCATAAATTTTAAAATAAATACGTGACTACATATATAAAAACGAACTTAAGTATTTTCAATAAAATAATTTAAAGGCCTATAAACCTAAATGGTAACAATTTTTCCACCGGTCTCCTTCATCGATTTCAATTTCTATGAACCATTTACCGAGTGCTAGCTGCAATTTCCTTATTATTCGCTTATACTTTAATTGTATACTGTGGCCTACATAACACGTTAGCACGCATATCATTTTAATACACGACTGGACTGTAATCATGGACTGAAAGTGTATATTGAAGGAATTTCCTAGGTAGGTATTTCTTACTATTTCCATGAATTGACTAGGCCGATGTCTATTTTCCCATGTGATCTTCTTCACATGGACGCTTGTTTAGCCATTTGTCTGTGGAAATAAGCATTTGTATGTCTTATAACATACCTAAGTAGTGCATATTTGCATTTGGCCACACTTCTTTGTAATCTTTGCCGGTTATTAGTAGATAATTTCCAATATACCGCGGTGGATGCGTTGACAAACTTTTAACCTACTACTACCGCCACGTTAAGTTTCCTTTTTCTTTCATACCAATATTCATGCAATATTTTCTTTTACCGAATACATTACAAACAAATAATATTCGATTTCTAGATCATTCACATTGTAAAAAATAAGTTTAATATTTTGAAGTAAAAACATTTTTTTTGACATCTTTTACAGTATTGTAATGTATCAAATTCTAACAAAATCCTACATTTCAGGCACTGTTTGTTCCAGTTTGTAAGAGTACTTGAGGTAACAAGCAATGTACTTGAAATTCACAGTTCTTCATCGCTATTCCTTTGTCTCTTTTGAAGTTATTTTTAGAGACACCCTCTTATTTTCAGCGGATTTCAGCGTTTAGCTGATTGTATAAAGAGGCTTGTAAATATCTTTTGTAAGCACATCTTGCTGTTAAAGATTTTTTAGATTAAAGGGATTTTTCACAAGACCCTTCATGAAATCTTCAATCAAGGACTTTGTACTCGCATATCAAACTAAGTACAGTGCACAAGAAATATTTTTATGACATATTATGTTTATTTTGGTGTGAAAAATTACGGTTTACTGTAGCGATAGAGAAGATTGGAAAGTACAGGAATCAAGGATTTTTTATCATATAAAGTGGTGAAATAGTTGACCTCTGATATTATCTCCGTTACAACATTTTATTAAAAACAACATTTCAATTTATATATTTTGTAACGAGATTACCCTAAAATTCCTAACCCGTGAAAGATTAAATTCAACATTAATATTCACGGATTTAAATCTCATCTCTGACACAGTGACCCATTTATATGCAAACATTCCTATTTATAGTCAGTGTCGTAGAATTGTACAAACAAATCACGAGTGGGCCGTTAACACAGCACCTTCCTCGCCTAAGTCGGGTAATAAGCTCCCCAGTTAAGAGCCCCGTAATTTTAGCGTGGGGCATAACAGCTGGGGCCTAAAAGGTACCTAGATAATCCGATAATGTAGGGGAGGTACTCAGAAATAACAATTTTAATTCGTATTTTATGGGTCGATAGTCTGATGTGACATTTGGAATATTGTTAAAATGATTTGTTGACAAGAATGCGTCAATAGCTAATTCAAAAACGTGACTTTTATTGATTCGTTTGAGGGGTTTGAGGCTGCATGCTTAGATTGATGTGATTTTACATTCTATATAAGTTAAATGTTGTTTTGCCGTTTAGTGTAACTTTCCCGTGTCCAACTCAAATATTTCAATAACGCATTTTACGATTTTTTTTTAATCATTGTTATTCATTTAAATGTATTATTTGTTTTTCATCAAATTTTAACAGCTTATTGTCCAAATAAATATATAGAAAAAAAATCTATAAATCATTGTAGGTACATAAAACTTCTCTTAACATTTTTATATTCTAGGTTTACGTTTTATTTCTAAGAATATGCTATTTGGTCACTGATACCTCATCATTTATGTGTGGAAAGTTTTAGAAGAATCAGTCCAGTGAAAGTGGTCGAAAACGTTTTCATATGTTTTGAAACAATTGACGGAGCCCCCTTAAAGGTCCAAGGTCTACCGGGGACACGAGACTGTCTCAAAAGTTCATTCATCATTTTAGTCAGTACAAGTCTAACAGTCCTTCCCATCCCGTTCTAGGTGTAAGGACACATTTGATCATTTTACGACGATAAAAAAAAGATTTCAAACGGACAAATAGATGAGGTCAAGCCAAAATATAAAATCGTTAAAAACACCTAAATAATTAATATCTAAAAAGTAAAACGGAAGAGAAGGATAGTGACATCCTGTGGAAAATAAGTCAACGTCATCTTTGACTTTTACTTCCAGAAAAAATGATCTGAAAACGGTTACCTACATTAATAAGTCCGATCCGCAAAATATTTGTTTTTGAGACATCAAAGATGGAAGTTCAAAGTTACTTCACTTAAACACAACATGTCGTACGGTAATTACTTAGGTTTGATACAACGAAAAAAGAAATGTGAATCGATGTATTCTTAGTATATTTTTGTTTAAAGAATCCTCAAAGTCACTTTATTAACTTTCTCTACGTTTGAGTTTATTTATTACAAACAAAACTACAAATCTTTTGTCGTTATAGTTTCAACTATCTTCAAGCAATTAATTAACTATACTAATATAAAAAAAAAACAATAGTGTGTCGGTGTGTATATAAGTTTGGAGCAAGAGGTAATCTTTGGAACCATTACCACACCATAGCTTACCGGTAACCGTGACGGCTGAGCTGAGCAGTGGCAGTGGTAGGCTTCACCAGGACCACCTTGCTCTTAACAACAATCGTGTCGGATTCCATAGCTAAACAGTTTGTACTGTAGTCCATCATCGGTACGCAGGAGTTCCATCTGAGTGAGCTCGCTCTATTTTAGGTTGAGGCCAAAATACCAAAAAAAAAAACTCCTGATCTGATTTCCAAAAATATTTCTCTATTAAAAAGCTTCAACATCCTCAAACGTCAAGTAATTTTTGAAACTCTCTTGTTGTAAAATAAAAAAAATGCATGACAAAATCCGCAGGCAAAACCAATCGTTATACAGAATAAAACACATATCCCCTAGCTCCAACCAATTACATAACACAATCCTACACAGACCACAGATAAAATCACAATGAAACGAAATAGAATCACGTTTGTTTTTCAACAGTATCTGAGTATAAATCCCCAGTAACAGAAACAATCCCCTTTTATTCCGAATACGGGGCGTTCATTAAACTAATTATCCCCGTCTAAGTCTCCCGAACTTACTCTAGATGGTTATCTATTTAGGGCCGTTCGTCCCGTGTCCACTCCAATTTCATTAGATGGACATTTTTTCGTAAGCACAATGGTGGATGTTTTTGTTCTGTCTTGTATCGTTTCTGTGTTTTTGTCTTAATTGTGTTTAATTATGTAATTGTTCTGTGATTTGATTGAATGGGTCGGTGATTAGGTTTAGTGGGGAAGTGGTTGCTAGAGACATGTTTGTTAGTGGGAAGTGAAGGACTAGAAAAACGAGGGAAAGAAAACATTCAGCAAAATTCAGAGATTTATGAACTGGTTGGTGGAACCTGGTTTCTGGCAAGTATAAAATTAGGCACAAAATACTGACAAAAAAAAAAAACAAAAAAAAATGCGGACCAAATTGAGAAACTACTCTTTTTTGTAGTCGGTTAAAAAATGGTAGATTCTCAATTTGACATCAGTACATCACATGTCTCACTAACTATTCAAACAGACAGAGTACCTACCTAATAATATTAATTTCTTTATTTAATTTTTAGTCTAATAGCTATGAAGATGGGCATTGGGTATATTAATTGCAATTTTCAACTTCCATGTAGGTACGTACGTACTACTAATACCACAAAAACGAGCATTAGTGTAACAATTAATTGAAATTCTCTACCCCCATGTGCTACTAATACTAAACAAAAAGAGTAAAAGAATAGAAAAGTATCAAAACCGTTCAAAAAGAAAACATTACAACCAAAACCAAGTATCAATACCAACGACAACGAACACAGTCCAGAAATAATACCGTAAACACGATTCGTAGATCCAGTTCGATATTCGAGTAAAGTCAACGTCGACGGTGCGAGATTTGTGTCCGGAAATGGATTGAAGTCGGCCATTGTTGTCGAAGCCCGTTGACTAGAAACTAAAACCCAATACTGGTGTCTACGGCTCTTGCGGTATTTGCAGCGAATGCCTTTCGCTAAGCTCTGAGTGATAAACAACCAATCAAACGGTCTCGCCTTTCTGAGGGGTTTTTGAGTTACAATTTGGGTATCTGAGTGATCTCTGGAATGATTGCGTTTTCAAATCCATGCAAGGAAACGCGGTTTAAAGGGTATCGTGATACCAAGGATTCACGATTTGAAACTCAGTACTCATTGACAAAAATGTATAGCTGTACTTTTTGTTGATAATTAAAAACAAGCTGTTCCACGCAAAAAGCTGCAGAGCCTAGTACCGACATAGCTAAAAAATTAAGGAAACATAAAAGCGTAGTACTGGATCAGTGTTTAACATAAATATATACACTTAATAAATGAACATTCTTGAGACAAGTTATCGGCCAGCTGGTTTAGCAATTTATTTAATATTATGATTTATACTTATTTCTACAGTATTGCTATTCAAAGTGAACAACGTATGATGTTTTTTGGTGCAAATGATTGATTTATAAATGTATAATATTCAAGAAAATATCGACGTAATACTATTTTACAAAGATCTTTAACTTCAAGCGAATTTAAAATTAATAAATCGCAAAATTCCTACAAAATGCTCTACAATAAGTGCTTCTTTGACGTAAAGTTCATACTTTAACAAAACGATGAAAAAGATTCTCGCAAATTAAAAGCGAACCGTAGCAGCGATAAGAATAGCAACGGTAAAGAATTTTCGATGCATTTCAGCACAATATGCTTTAGCGGATCAAAATACCTTTGGTACGGGCTCGCAGAAAAGGGATCATTCTCTAATGGAATTGGTTCTTTCCAGCTCTGTGAATATTAGACAGAAATATACGGTTTCACGAAGTTACTACAGTAAGTAGTAGTCATTTTGGCTGAGATTATGCCACAGAAATTACGCAAATTAATATCTAGCGTAAAACTCAGTGAAAAGAGGATTTTAGCAGTCCTGGAAGGAACTGGAATTAAGAGTATCGACGCATTTGAACAGTCAGTAGGATGGCTCAGGTTAACAGTAACATAACAGTAAATTTTATTGTAGTGACATCCCTTGTTTTATCGTGGTAAAATCATCAAATGAAGTCCTCCCACTCAAGTCAAGGCGGGATCCCTGTCAGACTCGTACTGACTAAAATCCACGGTGTCCTTCAATAGCTACTAACGTTCCAGGGTCACGGTTATTCGATCAGTCCCGTGACCCCGGCAGGCTTTGACCCTCCAAGGGCCCCGTCATTATGCCGGCATACTTTGAGCCGCGCGTGGAACACAACGCGCCGTCGACCCGGGATGTAGCGACATACCTGCACGCGTAGCATGGCACCGTAGAAACGGGTTTTGTCGACGGGAGAATAGACAAAATGACAAAACGTAAAAGATTTTTATCGATTTAAGCATAGCTATGTTTAAAATATAGACAAGATATGTTTCTATTCTTTAATGGTATAAGAATCATGTCATAGTTGTGCAAAAAAAACAGTGGATTTGTGATGAAATAATGACAAAATAACTTTGTCTTTTCTTGGTGGAATAGAGATAGAATCGCCGTGCTACGCGTGCTGCTGAAGATTTGCTCACGTCAATTCAGCATGCTCATTTTAGCAATGAAAATTAAAACGTTCAAGGTGTTCTTTCTGCAACGTTGTTTCCATGAATGACTCACTAGATTGTCTATGGGTACAATGGGGAAGGCCGGTCAAAGCTAATTGTAGATGGCGCCACCATAGCTTAGTCCCAATCCGATCAATGACGTAGTACTATTTTAAAGTACCTTTTAGGTTTGAAGTGATTTGAACCAATGACGTTGCTTGGGACAAGCTATACTAGCGCTATTAGTTCCCCAGTTGCCATGGTATTAGCTTCGTTGTAACCACAGACAATTTTCATGAAGATGTCCCTTTCAGATACAAAGCAAAGCGTGTTCCGAAGCTCTTTGTTTTTGTTTCGCGTCGAGACATTTATATCGGAAATAAATTCTATGCTTTATGTGCTGGGATGTGTTGTCACCTATACATTTTTACGAGGCACCGTAGTATTGCGGTTCGGTACCCTTCCTTGTTTATTGAGATATGTTTTGAAAGCGCCACATTAAATTAGAGAGTATATTTTTGGTATGTTTATGGCTTTATGTTTTATCATATTTTGTGACCTTACAAATGGTATCAATGTTTAAGGGGTGTTGTATTATTTTGCAAATGGTTTTATGTATGTTTGCTATTGGTATTTTATTTAGATATTCTGTTAAGGTTTTGTCAAATCGATAGGCACGTTCTATGGACCGTCTGTATGTATATGTGTCTTATTGATATACAGAGGCTTGTTATTATTATACGAAAGGCACGTGTTAATCACTCAAGTAGGCCGCTTTAGATCACTTTTATACATGCTTGGCTCAAATGGAAATGACAGACACTTTCAACATTTACTGTAATTGATATGCTGTCAAGCTAACCATGGCTCACTTTGTGGATTGTCCTAGCTGTCCTTATTCTTACACATTGAAGGACTTAAAGTCCAACTGCATATTGGAAGCTTCGCGATTGGTATGGCCATCCATTAATAATCTAATAATTCAGTCCAACGATATAAACGAAGAAGAAGTATAGAACAGCGTCCGCAAATAATGTAGATAATGTTCAATATTATATTCCTGGATTGTAAAATTGTCAAATAATGAGCCTTCTCGTTCTGGATGGAGAAGAATCGATTGTCAGACCTGTATCTTCGTTTACCCTCTACGTTCAAGGGCTACGTTACCCCGTTTAGATAGTCCCGTGAACCCAGCAGGCGTCTAGCCTTGAAAAGCTACCGTCTGTTTGCTGACAGCTCCTAGAAGCACGTGTATAATATGACGTCACCCTTCGACTTTATCCTAGTCTTTGATCAGACGGCATACTACCCTACCACTTGTATCTTTACATGTATCTTTGCTTTATCTTAACAGTCTTTATCAAATTCCTTACTACCTACTAAAGAAAGCAATAAACATCTATATAAAAACTTAATTTAGAAAGCAAAGCAATCTTATTTAACATTATTTACTGAGTAAAGTGAGGTGTGGGCGGAACTTAGGAACCCAGTACGGCTTCATCAATTCCAATTTGATTTCAATGAAGCAGTTTCTTATTCAATGGGTTTCGTTAAATAACGGGGTCTATTAATTATCAATAGCAGTTGTATTGAGGTTGAAAGCCGTACCGGATTGATTTATAGCGGCACCGAAGGATGGTGTGTGTACACTAGTCGTATTTGAAAGTTTATTTTATTTTATTAAATAGGAACAACAAACAGCTACAGTATGTGATATTACAACATAATAACATTTTAACTTAAATAATAATGTAGCCCACAGCGCTGTTCACAGATTACCGTCATTGTACACATTTTTAAAATGCTAGTGGATGGGTATTCGTGTTTGACAGTTTTTAATAACTAGTTTAGAACAGAAAAAGAAAAATATATAAATAAAATAAAGTTATATAATTATCTAAGAACGTGAAAGTGTCTCATACAAAAGTCTAAAGTTAAGAGAGTTTTTGAACGGCATTTTATACAAACTTTTAAGGCTAAATTCCTGAATTGATTTTAATGAAAATTCATGCGCGTAGGCAGAATTTATAGGTTTAAGAAATAAAACATTAGGCAAAGAGAATAAAAGGCATAGAGAAGATAATAATTGTATGAAATAAAAAAAAAAAACGGCTAAGGGTTAATAAATTACGTAATAAGTTACTGACGGCACGGTTGGCGCAGTAGCTGAGTGATTTCACTGCTGCGCTGCGTGTCGCGGGTTCTATTACCGCACGGAGCAAGTATTTGAGTGATCTGCAAGTAGTTGCTTCGGGTCTGGGCGTTTGTGTATGTGAGTTTCGATATTTGTAAACACACTACGAAACAGGAGAAATTCTTAGTGTGGGGCAAAGTTTTTAAAAAAAAGTCCAAATTAAACTTAAAAATCACTCAAAAGCTGTGACACTTTTTTCCAAAAATCTCTGTTTTAGACATAAGCTTTATTATTGGTACAGCACCTCATTAGACTCATGAAACGTAAACATTTCGGCAGCCATTTTCTAGTAAATTTTCGTCAGCGAAAGCTTTCTGTCAAAATTGTTATTCGAATTTCGAATTCATTAATTTTTCTATTCACTCAAGTCTTCCAAAAGTTACGAAACCCTTAATATGTGTTTATAAAGTTTATAGGTTCTCGTGGCGAAAACTTTACACGCTGTTAAAAGGTAATCATGGCTGCCTTTGAGCTGACTTTAAACAGCGTATTCAGTGTGTATCGGAACTTATTGCTGGATTATCAGTGTTTAGGATTAAAGCTGTTCGTTGCAGCTTTGTCTTATTTAAGTTACTTTATATTGAGATTAGTGCTCAAAGTAGTACGCCTACGATCTACATAATTATGTTGCTAAGTGTTGTTTATAGAATGTTCGTAGTGATTATAAGCATGGCTTTATTTGCTACGAGGAGACACTGACTTCTGTTACAGACACCAAGGAGTAAGAATATTTTTTTTATTATTTTACGAAATCCTACAGCTAGGAAGACACAATAGTTTCAACAATTATCTCAATTCACAAATAGCCAATTTAACATAAAACCAAAAGAAATGAAACTAAAAAGACATGGTAATTACGATTGATACTAAAAAAACATAGAATAAAAACATTTTGACAATGGTAGGTACTATTTTAGATTTAAATATGCTTTTGTTTTTTTTCATAAGCCTTTTGTATTGTCATTACTGCCAACGTAAAGTTTCGACAAAAACTCATTCAATTATAACTTAGGGAGTCATCGACATGACACAGAAAAGAAGAATCATTTTTTGATAAAAAACTAATTTATGTGTTTTTTTTGGGGATTTCCCGGTGTCCATAATTCATAAATTATCCGTACCGGTTCAACCGGCCGGGGCGAGACCCCGCTGCCTCGAGAAGTCGAGGCGTGGCGGGAAGAGCTCCGGCGCGAGCTCAGGGTAGTATGGATTGGACGACTGTCGCAACCGACGGCCGGGCACGCCGCAATCGCGGCGGTAAGACCCCTCTTTGAGGAGTGGCTGGAGAGACGTCACGGCGTCCTGACCTATCGCATGACGCAGGTCCTCACCGGACACGGAAGTTTCGGGAGGTACCTGTGGCTGATGGGAAAGGAGGAAACGCCGGGGTGTCACCACTGCGAAGATCGCCCGGAGGACACAGTAGAGCATACGGTGCAAGACTGCCCAGCTTGGGCAGAGCACCGACGTGTCCTCACGGCGGCGATAGGCGGAGACCTCTCGCGCCCGGCATTGGTTTCGGCCATGCTGCGGAGCGAGACGGAGTGGGAAGCGGTCGCCGCCTTCTGCGAGGCAGTAATGCTCGTGAAGGAGGCGGCGGGCCGCGAGAGAGAGAGGACAGCGTCCTCCCTCCGCCCCAACCGCAGTGGTGTACGCCCACGGCGCCGTACGTCGCAAGACGATCTCCGGCCACCGTAGGCGCGGGCATGCGGACAGCGAGTAAAGGGCAACTCGCTGTCCGACCATGGACCATGCCCGGGTCGACGGCGCGTCGTGTTCCACGCGCGCCTCAAAGAGCTGTCAGCAAAATGACGGGGCCCCCTCTCAGAGGGCCAAAGCCTGCCGGGGTCGCGGGACTTATTTCTATTACCGCGACCCCGGAACATAAAGGGCTACTGAAGGACACCGTGGATTTTAGTCAGTACAAGTCTGACAGTACCTCCCGCCCTGCCCGGGGTTGGAGGTCTCATTTGATGATTTTACCACGATAAAAAAAAAAAAAAAAAAAAAAACCGGTTCAACCGAACCAAGACTTTATCACAAAACTGTATTGGCTTGGTTTTCTCAACGTGAGGAAACTGGGACAAGTCATAAACTATAAAATCCGTGGCCCACATTCCGTTAATAAATCAATAATTTTCACCAGCTGCAGGATTTGTTCAATAGTGATAATGCACTTTAAGTTGTATAAAGTAGAATAGGATTTTCTTCTCCACGTCCGGATGACGGCAGTAAATGTCGGAGATTTGTACCGTGTGCGGTTACACGGGACCGGACAGGCCGATATCGGCACGTGACGCGATTGAGAAATCGGTTAGCGTATTATGCGATGTCAAGCTGCGATATTTTAGATTTTTATTTATTGCAACATTTTTCAGGTTTGTGTGGCGACATCTGTTCCACAATGTATGAACTCAACCGATAGATCTGACATCGATTTATTAAAGTTATCAGTTGACACTTATAAGTACCGGATAAAACCTTTGCGGTTGGTTAGTAAAAACACACAACGCGTGTCAGGTAGAAGAGTCCTTTGTTTTACATGGAGGGTGAGTTGTGGACGCGACAGTGGTATTTTTGTCTTCCTCTACGATTATATCTGAACTGTATTGAATTAACTGAAATATAATATGATATTACAGGACTGTACTGAACTATTTAAACAGGAGTACTGCGGCCCTTTAACGCCAGTTCAACTGAAAAACAGTGTGATCATCATTTTAACACATCCGCTCCAAATCAAAGCAACAAAATTAAAAAAAAAGCATTGGTATTGGCTTTGGATCCCAAAACAGACCTCGGCAAGACCATCGTGCGCGCTCATTGATCAATTTAAATTGCGCCTGCGCCTATGTTACTTGATTTGACAACTTCCCTTACTTATTACCGTTACATTTCACCAAGATTTTGCAACATCTTATCGCTTCTGATCATGATTGCTTTATCGTAAAAAGGTACGTATTACAGATCGATTAAAATATAAGTAGGTAACAGAGTTCATACAAAACTATCTCTAAGATAAGTTATCTGGAGCTAATCCGATGAATCTTAGTTAACTTGTTTTAGTTTCGTACAAACTCTGAGATTATGAAACAAGCAACAAAATAACTACCTACTTAAGAAGGTTTTTGAGCAGAATATGGATGTTGTATATAGACAGTCAAAGCGTTTAAAAATCCAGATATAATCCAGATAACGTTTATTAATGTTCAAGGAGTAGATCTGTTTATTAAAATTTGAAGTTAGTTTTTTGTTCAGAAAAGAAAAAAATGCGTTTTTCCGAACGGTTTCAATCGGAATCTATCGCATTCAAAGTTAGAGTGAACGGGCTTCTTCTGGTTAGGTTCAATCCATCGTTGACTTTGTCTATGTTACCTCTGACCTAGACTAGAGTTAAGAGCAAAACCACCACAAAATAATCTACAATATACATAAAATGTAAGAAGAATTTCGCAATATCCAAAATGATAAAAAATATATATATTCCATTTGAATTAGGGTTACGTATTACAAAATGCTGAGTTAATAATTTAATAATAAATGTTATTTGAGGAACAGCTACAGTGTACACCACCGATGTGGTAAACCTAACGGAATTTTGTCCCATTCCAATCCGATGTTTCCAATCCGAGGTTAAAGTCAAGGAATCAATATTATTTATGCGAAACATAATTACACTGCATCACTGAGTAAGTGATCGCTAGCATATTAATCTGTTATTTTTTTGAACTGCAATACAATGGAACTGGTTTAAATATTTAAAAACTTGTGTTGCTAACAGTACTTTTAACTTATTGACAATCGGGGGCGAGTTAAGCGTATCTAAAAGTCAAGGGGGCGAGTCGACCATTTTAATCGTAAGGGGCAAGATCCGAGCAAGGGGCGAGCGGAGCCTACACTGAATGAATGATATTGCAATTTAGCAGATACGTTAGAGTCCGCCGCGTGCCATCACTGACCTACGGACAAACAACGTGTTTTAGTTTTCGGACGTGGCAAGTCTGTCTACTTTGGGCTTACCTTTACTTATCTGGCTCAACCAAGTGATTTTCCTAAGCACATACATAATTAAATTACCCGGCTGTGTTATTTTATGTCGAACCGAAACAAATATGTACCAATCCTAAAACTTTTAATGTAATAGAAACTTATCATCCAATAAAATGTATTGCTAGTTGTACCAACCAACAAATTGGTACAAATAAAACGTAAAAATATAAATCTTTATCTGTCAGTTGTTTACGTTAGCTTTGTGTGTTGTGCTATTGTCGTTTTTCCAATAGATTTGCACTAACAAGACAAATAAATACGGTTGGCACGGTTCGGGCAGCCGGTTGATCATATTTCGTTGAGTCTTCAAATAAACAGGAAATTGCAGGAGAAAACCATTGTACTGGACTGTTATTTTCCATTTAGAGGAAAAAAGTTATGTGTTTTTTTATGTAACCGATAAACTTTTGTTTTTATTGGTACCTTTAATAATCGTTTCTGTTATACAGAATCTTGCAAATAACTAGTTGTTGTTACATGCCTCATTAAAGGCACATTCACATTCAACAGTCACCGTCATGTCACATCACCGGCCCAGTTTAAAAAAAACTTGTCCTTCACCGGCTCGTGGTCTATCTGTGATGACACCGTTCAGGCACGTCAAATAATACTTCCATACAAGCTTCATACTTTTCCCCACACACCCGGGATCTTCATGTCTCAATTCAGTCAGCGTCGTGTTACCATCGCTGCCGCACATGTGACCCGTAAATTGACTGATGGTAATATCATCAGTCAATTTACGTGTTTATTTTTTTTATTTAAATTATATAATATTCTTCAATGATTCAGTCAAACCGGCGACGTGACTTACGAACGACGTGACGGTGACGTGATGTGACGTGACTGATGTGTGTGAATGCACCTTAAGTATCTTATTTAAAAGAAAAATACTATTTCATTAGAAAATTAATATATTTCGGAATCATCCATATTATAACCTAGACTCGGACCAACTAACGTATATGAGGTAGGTGATACAAAAATACTTTATGGTTTCGTGTGAGAAGCGAACCGGACGGCGCAGCGACGACATCTACCTAGCTTAAAGCAGTCACTGCGACAATCCATGACGCGTAGATTTCGTCATTTCATTTTGATGTTATCTATAAGTACCTACATTAAAAAAAGAGATCAATTCCTATAATATCTAAGTAAAGCCTCCCAATTGATATTCCCACAGCAACCTGATATTTAAAAAGCGTAACTTGAGCTAACTTTTTATGAATTCTGTCTCAATTTTTTAATCTTGTTATCTTAAAATAGGTATTGATTCTTTGGGAACGTTGTTACAAGAGCTGAAGGCTGTAGGTACAGTCACGTCTACTTTATATATGTGTCCGCTGAGCATTTTTAAATAACCTAATTTTCTCTTTTGTTATAATGGAATTGTGCAACATAATGCCACTATGAAATAGATCAGTTTTTCTCTTCAGATTTTATTTTCCAGTATTTACAGCGTTTCTTGTATGGAAAAATGGAACAGCGCCTCTGGCACACACAACGACTACTTTACCAGTTTACTTTACGTCTCAAATACTGAAAACTCATGCTAAGGGTACAGTACCGTCAGCACGAGTTTTCAGTATTTGAGACGTAAAGTAAACTGGAACTTTGACTACTTCAAATTGACAATTTTCAAGGAAAAAATTGGTTCCTTCTTCGCACACCAGAGGCGCTGTTCCATATTTTCATACAAGAAACGCTGTTAATACTGGAAAGTTGCTGTAAAGTAAAAGATTGAAAACTCGTGCTAAGGGAACTGGTCTCGCTCAACGTCAATTTTTGCACTACAGGGATTCAAACAAAGAACGTTCATCCGGGAATCGGTCGTGTCACTAGCTGTATACCTTTCCCTTCATAACCCTGCTTCTGTATTGCACTTATCACTATATTATGGTGCTTTAGTCACAAGTATGGTGCGATGCAACCACTGTTTTCTCCTCTGATCTCTATTTTTGGCAACAACGCGCGTTGCAACACATAATGGGTGCCTACAGATGGTTTGGTAAGACCGGCCAAGAAAAGGTAGTGAAACGAGCTGGACGCATATTACGAGGGTTGGGTCATGGTGCTGTTTTAAGCTGTCACGGTATGTTTTCGCTTGTTTACACCATGATCGCGTGACGACATCCCGTGATAATGGCGCTAGCAACAGCGTCGAAATATCCGGAACTCAAAATAATGAATAATCACAGAAGATATCCCGTAATGACATTTATAATTGCGTCATGCTGACTCGGAATGAGAGCTCCTTGAAAGACTTGGTGGATTCCTTCGCAAAGGATGGTTAAAAAAATACAAAACCTTGTTGACTGTAACAAAAGTAAATTAATTTAGTATCATATTAGTGTTCGTGACTGTACAGTGAACAGTATCGTAACTTGGCAACTCCAAGTTATACCGAGCAGTTACAGAAAGAATGCTCTTGACATTTCAATTATGGTTTATCTTTAAACTTGCTTCCATCGCGGAGGGGACTCGAACGGAAGCCAAGACTTACCAGACGCCAGATAAAGACATCAAAAGCTTATTTTTGAGACAAAAAGTTTTTAAGCAATTTATAAATGGACTTTTAGGAGGAGACAGTAATTTTAATGGCTTCAGTGTTGATGGGTTGGTACGGTACTTTTTTTACTTTTAAGAGGCTTTGTGTCGCACGATAAACGAGCTGTGGGCCTACAAAACGCAAGATCGACGCCCTGAAACAGTGAGATTCCGGCAGACCACGAAGTAGATATCAGGACGAACTGGGTATATTCCTTGATATTTGGATGGATGGACGTACAGCCGTGATCGTTGGTAGGTATAGAGGGATGCCTTTGCCCAGAAGTGGGACAGGACTATACAAGTAAATTAAAAAAAAAAACACACGCTTAAGTTTCACCCGTATAACTGATGATATTCTGCATATTTAAGCAGGTCAGGTAAGCTTCAGAATTATTGAATTACAGACTACCTTGAACTCATGCTAGCCTAGTATTTTCCATAAGCTTCGTATTGCGTCACGGAAAAAAAATCCGTTTGTCGCCAGTGGCGTTTTTTTTTCCATTTGTTATAATAGAAATGACAGTAATTTCAAGTGTTGTTCAAAGTATTTAAAAATATTATTACTCGTACTCCAATTCTATTAAAGCAATTGAGTGAAAGTTACGAGTATAAACCATTTTCTTTTTACTGTGATTTTAAAACCTTAGTGCTGCCTAAAGTCATTTAATTTTTGATGAAACTATTACACTTCAAATATTTTATATACCCTCTCATTAGAAGTCTTTATTGTATTAATAAGCTCTTTAATATTAACTTTGTAAAGTAGGTATTTGATTAAGTTTTACATAATTTATGATGTGTACTTTTAGTTTCATTTTATTATGTTAAAATTCTAAGAGAACATCTCTATTAAATAATTATAATTTTCTTCACTAAGATGATAAAGATAAAGTTTGATCAAATATTGAATCAAAATTTTATTTTGCTAAAAAGATGACTGAGAAAAGTTAATGGAGGGAGTCCTATGCCCAACAACAGTGGAAGAGTTATACGGGCTAAGAAAAAAAAGAGGATATTTTATAAAACTGAATGTTGATTTCAAAATTGTGTTCTAAATTTTAGCTGAAGTCTTTATTTAGTTTTCGTTGCGACAATCAATTTTTTTTGAGAGGTTATTTATCAAATAATCCCAACTTCATCTATTGGGGAGGCCGAACAGGTGAAGTGGCTGGGACTATCAGACAAAAACCAGGATCATGGCAGAAATTCGGCCCTACCAGGCTCCGTCATTTCCATCCATCTCTTTTAAAAGATTTTAGAAAGCAGATTTTAATGTTTTTCACTGATAAAGACTATTAAAACATGTGATATTGATTCATGAATGAGGAGCAGTGTTTTAGGAGCATTTTGAAGCTACTTTTGCTGCTCAAAAAAGTGGGGCTTATGTTTAAAAAGAAACTTAAATTTTTAACACAAATTATACCTACTTGAAAACAAATAAATATACCCTTTTTAAGTAGGTCGACTCAGATATTTTATTAAAAACCATTGAACCGTAAGGAATCAGAAAGTAAAGTAAACAAACTCCGACATTTGGGAAGACGTAAGCCGGTATCTACATAATATAAACATTTTACTCATGTCTTAGTTCACTAATTGAAGCCCTTTCGTATTGTTTATGCATGAACTTTGAAATTTGCGTGTCAATCCGTACAAGGGAAAGGGTTTTAGAGCTAACAGGTGTTTGTGGCTTCAATTTGTACTACTAGTTTTTGGAATTAAATAATTAACTGAAAGGAAACAAAATAGGAAATAAAATAAAAAGTTGTTGATTTTCATCTGCCTAGCGTTCTCCAAACTAAGACTAAAGGTTTCAAACTTAAACTCAAATTCTTTATTGCATTCATGCTCATAAACTTAAGAATTCACTTGTAATGAGCATTCTTGCGAATGTTACATCACTTATAAAAGAGAGCGTTTAGCGAGTATTCTAACGAGCGTTCTGGCGAGCTTTTTGCCCGTCCACTGTCAAGTCTGATATCGTCATAAAGGTGCATTCACACACATCAGTCACGGCACGTCACCGTCACGACACCGAATGAAACTTGTACGGAAACATGCCGGTGACTGGCTGGTGACTGACGTTTGGGATTTTCCCGTAGACAGCTGCGATGTGGATAAATTTTTCATTTTTTTTATAAACTTAGAAGTTTATAAAAAAAACAGAAAGTATTGTTTAAAAATATATTATGGTTACAGTAAGGATATAATTGGCTTTTAATGACACGCTCGGTAAGTAGCAACAATGATGGATAATGATCCCAGTTAATTACAATAAAAGATTCTTTGAGTGTCCTGGTTCCCATCAATTTGAAAGATGTAATTATAAACTGTTTTTTTTTGGTATTTTCTTTCCATATTATGTATGGTTAGATTAAGTGGCTACTAGTAAAATTGTAAATTTTATCTTTCATAATTTTCGGTAATTATTTTTTTTGTTAATAACGCTTTTTTTTTTTTTTTTTTTACGTGGTAAAATCATCAAATGAGACCTCCCACCCCGGGCAGGGCGAGAGGTACTGTCAGACTTGTACTGACTAAAATCCACGGTGTCCTTCAATAGCCCTTTATGTTCCGGGGTCACGGTGATGGTATAAGACCCGCGACCCCGGCAGGCTTTAGCCCTCTGAGAGGGGGCCTCGTCATTATGCTGACGCTCTTTGAGGCGCGCGTGGAACACGACGCGCCGTCGACCCGGGCATGGTCCATGGTCGGGCGGCGAGTTGCCCTTTACTCGCCGCCCGCATGCCCGCGCCTACGGTGGCCGGAGATCGTCTTGCGACGTCCGATGCCGTGGGCGTCCACCACCGCGGGTGGGGCGGAGGTAGGACCTTGTCCTCTCTCTCACGCGGCCCGCCTCCTCCTTCGCGAGCATGACTGCTTCGCAGAAGGAGGCGACCGCATCCCACTCCGTCTCGCCCCGCAGCATGGCCGCGACCAGTGCTGGGCGCGAGAGGTCTCCGCCTATCGCCACCGTGAGGACACGTCGGTGCTCCGCCCAAGCGGGGCAATCCTGCACCGTATGCTCGACTGTGTCCTCCGTGTTAATAACGCTTAAATGTTTTAGATATTTAATGTGACCTATTTTAAAACTGAAATTTCTCAGAACTCCCATTAAGAACCATCGATACAACAAAGCAAGTTTATTTATTAGATGACTTTGTGAACGAAAAAGCTTTTTTAGCACTAAAGCTATAAAAGTTACCTAAGTACTTGATTTAGGGCTGAATTTTCAACAGTCAGATAACTTTTATCTGAGTTATAAAAATAGCGATTTGACATATTTTCTATAGATAAGCTGTCAAACCGACATTTTTATTCCTCAGATTAAAGTTATCTGGCTATTGAAAAATTAGCCCTTAAAGGAATAAAATTATTAAAGAAATCTTTGAAGGTGTTCAAACAGCAAAAATCACGAATAGATTGACTTTGAATTGAATAGATAGACCCAATTCTTCCAGAATCATCAAAACAAATAGGCATGAATTATATTATTAAATTCGTAGTTTAATTTGTGAGCTTCACAAACAGTTCAAGAGACAAGAGCTAGGGCTGGAACACTCTGATTATTGAATTAGGCCTCCGAATAATACGGTTTCTCACTGTTTGACATTAGCAAGCATTTGATGCTCCAGTTACGAATTTAATTTGCTAAATCAACAAGGCAATTTCTGTTTCAATGTTGTATTATTGAAGATAAAATAAATATTTTACACAATATTATTAAACTGGAAATAGAGACAGCTATAGGAGTGAAACATTGTTAATACAACAGTTCAAAAACAAACATAGACCAATCAAATACAATACATTTTTGAATAAGGGTTTCATTCCGCTTTTGTGTCATCGAACTCTCTCACACACACGACTACAGTTACAAATAACAGCCCTTATCTTCTAAACAATTAAAAAATAAAATCCGAAACTCCGGAAACATATCATTACGGTGCGACCCAAATGAATACGCTTATAAATACAGATAAAAATTGTAAAAGGTAGAAATGTAGTCCGTGTCGTGGCCATTAGAATATTTTGGTTCATTTCTATTTTCAGTAAGGTTAAAGACACATTAGGCTTCTTGTACATACACGTTTTGTTTTCGTCGTGAAAATCTACGCACGATACGTCGTGAAGAAACCGAGTGTCGTATAATGGTATTCATGGCGATTTCTTTTATGACTGACTAGTTGTTTGTACGAAGGTGCTAGTGTACAAGACCCAAAACTAGTTCTTATAAATTCCAGAGTGTGTGTATGTTTGTTGTGATCTTAAAAGGGATGTTGGATTAAGATAAAATTTAAATGCAGAAGTTTAAAAGTTTTGATCTGTTCGATCGTTAAAATCTTACATGATCTGAGTTCAAACTGGTGTAAGCCAGGTTGGTGTCTATCTTTAAAAATAATAAATATTTGTGTGTTGTGATCCTAAAATCACAACAAACAAATATTTAACCATCTGGATAGTTTAAAGAAATAGTTAGACGCAGCAGATGGCAATGTTGTCAGACTCATAGGAAATATTGGGAGCGAACAACGTCTTTTGAAATCAGATGAAGCTTGAATAAAATTAGAGGTAGCAATCTAGTAAGCCAATGTGCGCAATACGACACGACAAATTAGAATTTTCACTCTATTTCAAGACAGTACCTACGCGCCATGATAATTATGATTATGTTAGTGTGTATCTGCCTTAAGGAAATTAAAAAAAAAACAACAGCTTATTTGATGCCATAGGGTCACAATATAAAAACATAGCTAACGAACAATGGGCACAAAGAATCCCAGTTCTATTTATTTTTCTGTATTCGTTATCTAAACCACTCTTTGTTCAGGGTTTTCAGTGAGAGCCTGAGGCAAATTTGGTTTGCTTTATTGAGCTACTGTGTAAGTCGAGCGCAAAAAAATAAACATAATATTTTTTCTGTTTTTTCAAATTAGGAGGAGTCTGCATAAATAGCCCGCAGCACTAGCTTAGTAAAACCGTAATTATGAAACCTGAGCCAGATTTAGTTGGACTGTTTTTAACCCACGGCAAAGAGAGAGAGAAAGAGTCATAAAAAAAAAACAAATTGATATTAAAAATGTCTTATTGAAGCCTTCAGTGGTACCTATAGGTTACATTTACCCTCACATTTTTAGCTAAGCTTAAATTATAGATTGTGGGCCCGAAATTAGCCCCAAATACATTCTAAGGTATATCATATCCCAATCTATGATTATTGTTGCTGGGATAAAATCGGTAGATAATTGTACTGCTACTGAGTTTCAGGTAGAAAACGGCACGGCAATGACAGTGTTAGAGTGGCTGAGTGTCTAACTGATCCGCTGCGTGTCGCAAGTTCAATTTCCGGATGTGTAAAATATTTGTGTAACCTACAAGTAGTAGTTCTAGGTCTAGCTGTTTGTATAAGTGAGTTTAAATATTTGTAAACGCACCCACGATACAGGGCAAACTCCTTGTGCGAGGCAACTTTTTTTTAAAGACTTTAAATACCCCATAACTCTTCAGGCGCTCCCTCACCGCGAGCATTCACCTGTAAAGTAACGTTACAATACCCTAAGCACGAGTTTTCAGTATTTGAGACGTAAACTGGAACTATGACAATTTCAAATTGACAATTTTCAAGGATAAAATTTGTTCCTTCTTCACACACCAGAGGCGCTGTTCCATTTTTTATACAAGAAACGATTTAAATACTGGAAAGTAAAAGAGTGAAAACTCGTGCTAAAGGTAGGTACAGATTCGGGCATTTTATCGGTGAGGGAGAACAATCGAGCATCATAGTGCGCACCTTATATCACATTATTATTACTAAATGTCCATAAATGCTCGTCAGTCAGGGAGGTAGTACTGTGTTGTAATGCTCAAAGTCGAATCTATAATCTTACGCAATACGCGAATGTTCCCGGTGAGGCAGCGCCTTTACGCGATGGGATTGATCCCATAATACTCAGCAGTTACAGTAGGCTTTGCAACTACGACGAAGCTCTTTCTGATTTTATTCAAGATTAAAACATGTCTGATCAAATTCATCAGTCAATAACTTTCTGCCGAACTGATTTTCCGATTGACTCAAGAGTCATTTGATTCTAGTCTTCCATGAAATTAGAATTTGCGATCACAATATTTTATGTTCGTCCATTTGATTGGTGTTTCAATCACCTCTTCCGGAATCTCATTAATGTTTATTACCTTTTGTAATAAACCAACAGATTTCTTTGTTTTATTCTTCGCGTTTTGTTTCTTTGTTTTGTTTACCTTGTTGCGGTTGTTTTTATTGTTTTTTTTTTATTAAGAAATGATATTAATATCGAGTTACGTTATGAAGAAACTGTGTTCATATAACTTTCGTTGATTGTTGACCTAGTTCATTGTTGGTCTTTAAGGGTTCAGTTAGCTTACCTAACTCCACGCTTTCACTTGGTAACCAAATCTAAATCTTACCTCCTGTTATTTAAATTGAAATTACACACGCAACTTCCTTGGAAACGACCCGGCACCACATACATCGACCACAGTTGGAACCAAATGTCCAATATATTTCTTTCAGTAATTTCATTAATGGCCACAAATAACATTCAATGTTAAAATTTATGGTGCATAAATGTTTTACGTACATTTTTTATAGTACCTTTCAAGAAAATAACAGGGAATTTGAAGATAAAGTGTTTTTTTTTTACTATTTTTTTCCTCAATACGAGAATGTAACGTGTTCTCTAGACCCAGCAAATGGGATGGGTGTAAAAAGCCTTTCCAATCTGAGCCTCTAAAAAGAATAGAATAAACAATAGTACCTTCGTCGTCTCTTATTATTTAAGAGGACTGGAATGTTTAATGCATGAGCAGCAATTTATTGGAGAGACTGAATAATGTGAGCAGTATCGTTCGGATGATTGTTTTTATGCACCAAGCTAACCGGAGTTTATTTTCATGCAGACGCAGGAATATCAGCTCTATTTACCAGCACTATTATGATAATGTTTCAAGAACTAATAAAGAGTTTCTTAGTAGAAGTAAAAGCGCCAAGGCAAACTAGATCTTCCAACTATGACTTGACTAGTTTCAAGTTTCTTCAAGCACATGACGCCGACAAACTTGAGTTACCAGGTTTCATTAAGACGTTATTAGTGTCCAGGTGTGTCCTCCATACGGCTCACTTTATAAGGTGAAATGAGGTAATAAACAAAAACGATAAATTAGTCTCGTTATGACTGTAACGAACGCGTGGGTCGGGAGGTAAAAGTCGCCAACTAATAATATATCATGGCTACTTGGTAAGGGCTCTAGTCCAAAGAAAGCTATAACTATCGACTATTTTATAGCTCGATAGAAATATTTAAGATTAAATGGAAAAAAATATATTATTACTAGCGGCCCGTCCCGGCTTCGCACGAGTGGATTTCCTCTAAAACCCGGTCCCTATGGTTAGAAACACAACAAAAAAAGAATTATCCGAATCGGTCCAGCTGTTTGCGAGTTATGAGCTTAGCAACACATTTTGCGATCCATTTTTATATTATAGAAGATAGATAGATAGAAGAAGATTGTCGATCGCCGACTGTTCTGCTTGTTAGTCGCAGTGACAGAAGTTTTCAAAGCGAGTAACCGCTCGTTTAGTGGACAAACCCTCGTTGTGACACTCTCCACCAGCTTTCTGATAACAGCGATTAATCGCGTTCCTTGCTCATGCAAACATGCGACAAGACTATGTCAACTTTATGAAATTGAGATAGTGTGATTGACAAGGTATCGTGCGGGAATCATACCAGCAACATATTGCTGGTATGATTCCCACGTACGTCATTTTGTATGACTTACGTGTGTTTTTCCATAGTGTGTTTATCTGGCGGATTGAGCATGTAAATTTTAATTTAAGTGAAATCCCCACAATAGGTATAGGAGAAATTCCTACAGTAATTTTCAAACCTTGCCTAGCTTTACAAAAAAACAAACGAACCAACTCGACTCGAACTGATCGCTCGTCTCGCGTACCTATCGCTTATTACGAGCGGTATGACTATTACCTTAGATAAGGTACCTCACACAGATTTATGTTTGGCGATTTCTATAGGGTTCAAACACACTACGAGCCTAGCGCGGTGGCGGCGGCGGGCGCGATAATAATGAATGTATGAAATCGCCGCTTGTGGCCACATTAAAGTGACTAGGCGAGGAGCCTAGCGCGGTGGTTCAAGCGATTTTGCGAGTCTAGGCGTTGCTAGGCAACAACCGATAAACGGGCGGGTGGCAGGTGTAACAAACCTTTTCGGTCTTTTAGTAGCACCATATAGTTACCAGAACATGCACTAAAGTACTACCGTTGGATGTTTTTGTACATATTTAAATTATTTTTACCGTACTTGAGTAGAAAAATGTATAATGATTAATAATTGAGTTGTATTCAATCCTAAATAACCTAAACAAAATAATAATATTAATTTCTTTAAACAAGTTTTATAGATTCTACTAGGTACCACCGGTTTGCAACACCTGAAGTCGCCGCGACAAAAACAAACGCTTGATCGGCAGTGTGGACACGTATCGCGCCCGCCGCAGCGCCTGCCACCGCCGACGCGCTAGGCTTCCAGTGTGGACAAACACTATGCGATAACGTGGAGATTCGTAGGTAGAATTTCTAGATAACTTTACCTACGTTGGTACACCTAATTTGTGAAAAATGGATATTAGATTTTACAGGCCTACTGATAACGGGAGGGTCTCTCTTTATGGTTTATTTTATATTTGCATGAGATTTTATTGTTTTGTGAAGGAAATTTGGATATACCATGATAACAAACAAATATGTTTTGCTGGAGAAACATTTATTTTTATTTTTTTAGAGTGTTGTGGTCTGGGTTTATGGTCACGCCTTTTCCCATAAGCGTTGGAAGAAATTATAAACCGCTACCATCTATGATCCTTAGGTACATTTTTCTCATACAGTTAGATCATACAAACACGCCCCATTAGCGAGCTTAACGAACCTGACCTTTGTTCTGAGTTTTTAGAAGTATTTTTAAAATTATCTATGCAAACGACGCAAATGTTTATCTGCAAACTTCAAGCAAAAAGTTTTATACTTAACGAAAGAAAAAGTGCGATAAAAGCCGTAAGCACCACCTTTTTTTACAATGTATATCACCTACTACTATTATGTATACGCAATCACATATTTCTCAAGAAACATTTTTATGGACGCCATTAAGGTAAACGTCCGCACGAGTACCGACTACTCGATATCGACCCTATAAAAGTTAACAACTTCATAAATTTTATAACGTGCTATCAATAAGAACACGTAAAGGAATAAATATTTTATGTTTGATTTTTATTACTCACACGACCCCTATAGTGATGTGCCGCAATGACATAAAGATAGGCAGGTAGGCCATTAGTAAAGCCAAGCCATCTCAGGCCGTGGCCTAGACGGTAGCGCTGCAACGAGGAGATTAAAGAGCCTTTTAACTTGAGCGCAACGTCAAACAATTATGAAGAAGGATCGATATTCTTGACGTTAAGTGAGATTCTAATTTGTGGCCTGGCATAATTTAAGGCCCTGACTTAGGATACTCACATTTTCTTTATATCTAGGTGTTATTTTATGTGTACATTGAACCTTTTTGAACGTTTTATTAAAACTTTATGTCAGTAAACATGGGGTAGTTTGTCGCTACCGCTAATATTTGGGTCCGACTTAAAGTTGTAGTTTCACGTGAGTTGGGTATCCCGCGATCCTTATCTAGACGCTTGAATAGGGACGAACTGAAAGGGAAAAATTATGGGATCAATTTCCCTGAAAGTTAAATGAACAAATTACGTTCAACACGTCACAAACCTGGCTATAGAAAAGTGGTCTGTATGGTGTACGTATAAGGGTACAATTATGGACGAATTTCGTCCTTCACTCCTTTACATACTGCTTCAATGAGGCTATTGAAGAGATATAGAAATAGAATATAAATAGAAGCGGTCATTCAGAAATTTCGACTTTGACAGGTAAATAATTCAGAACCGATTTTAAGAGCAGATATCCAATACGTTGAAGAGACGATGATTTCGATTTTTTAGACACATAATTAATGTTTAAACTCACATGCACACATAGAAATATTTGCCTCATTCAAGACTCGAATCCGCGACACGCAAGGCTATAGTCTAATCCGCAGTCTATGTCGTTCAAGCAAACGCATAAATGGAGTAGGTATGTATGACATATTATGACGGAAAAAAGAAAAGACTTACCTGAATGGAAGTTAGAAGACAGCTGCCCGTCAATCTGAGAAAAGTGAAAATAAAAAGATAAAATCTTCAGTCTTAATTCGCACAATTCAGATTACAATGTTTAGTATTCATGTTCAAATGATGATTGTTATAAAAACACGTATAAAATTACATTTTTTCTGAATCTCCGCAAACCATCGAGAAAAACGTATCAATGAAATACAAAACAAAAGTATCTTTTCCAGCACAAAGCAATGCTACTGACATTGTTTAAAAATTGACTCCCCGTAATCATTGAATCGGAAATATCTTTAGGGTGCGTAGAAACAACGTAACGACAGCTTTAACGAGGGTGTTGCCAGAGAAAAAAATATTTTTCACCAATTGGATGGGTGTCGTTATAAAATGTTTGCTCCAGTAGACACTCAGTGTCTTTTACAATGTTTGTTATTATTTTTCATGATATTTTCTTATTGATATTTTAATAATTGTATTTCATTTTTTGTATTTTCACACTTAGAGAAGTTTACGTATTTTTGTTACAGTTGAAAGAGTGATATTGTAATGTTTGCCTTTTTAGGTTTGGCAATTGGATGTATTCAATTAGATATAATGAGCATACGTCTAGAAACCTAATTGCTTTGATTTTTCAAGTCAGTGGCAGTAAATACACGGGTACTTTAACATATTTGTTCGCGTGAACGCGACCATTCCTAGGATGTGCGCGTACAAATTGTTCGTTTTTGCTTGTTGACGACAGCTAAAATTTTTCGGTGGAATTATAATATATCTTTAAAGGTCAAACATTCTCAGGTTAAAGTGAGTCATTCATAACACACATCATTATTTAAAACAATAACCCGAGGTCACTAAAATCAGGGCAACGCACACATGGGGGGTCATAATTTTATTAAGTTAAATAAAATAATTAAAACCCTCACGCTATTTAATATACGTGTTTACGGCAGTGTGACGTGTCGGGTGCGACGTAGAAACATGTTTAATTGAAAATTGTCACGCGACAGAACCGTGGGTTATTTATAACTTCTTATAGGTGTACACAGAAGGTAAAGTTTTACAGCAAAGTAAAATTCGAGTGTCAGTCTTTCTAGTACATCAATGAAAATTCATGTAAAACAACTACTATTTATAGGCGGAAACACATTATTAAAACGCGACGCGACCCGATGAAAAGCGATGCGTGTTGAATCGAATCAAATGTGCAGGCATGGCGTCGCGTCGGATGTCCATAGTGTGATTCTTGTCTATAGAAAACTATACGTTTGATTCGACTCAACACGCATCGCGTTTCATCGGGTCGTGTCGCGTTCTATTATTGTTATTGTTTTCGCCTTAAATCCTGTTTTCAGCACCCACTGACTAGCTGTCTGCTGGGCTATGAGGGCCAAACGCCTGCCGGGAACACTGGACTGTCTAAACAAGTAAGCTTAACATTGAAACGTCAAGATTTATTGAAGATACACCGTTTATGAGGAGAGTCTAACAGTCGTCGTTCATCTCTCATCACCCATTTTGCGGAGATACTTGCAAGCTTCTAAGCAGAAAACTTTTGCTCGCAAAGTGTTCATATAATATATCTAGTAAAAAAGAACATCAGTGTAGTATTGTAATGAGCATTTACATAATAATTAAGATGTCGCAATAAAAAATACATTTATATTTTGTCCACAAATTTTTAAATAATTTTTATTTCATGGGGGTCAACGTTCTTTCATCGAACTTTTGCCACTAAAGAATGTAGTTAGTTCACTGCTTTTTATCAACCAAACTACTGCCGCTAAAAAGTATCAGAATAATATCAGTAATCAGAATAATAGACATTTCTCTAGTACTTCTGTTTCTTATCTGTCAAATAACTGTCATATATTCTTGACTCATGTGGGTCGCACTATCACGTGTAACGTTTTCATTCTTGCTAATGTCACTTTCACTTTATGACTGGCCGCCATTCTTGTTTATCATCTTGAGGGTCGAATAGCGAATCCTTTGGTGTGGGCACCATCATGTTTATGGTTATCCGTACGTCCTTCGGTAGTCTATTTACTTGAGAATATTTCCTCTTGAATTTAGGAAAGGGTATTTGATAGGCCAGAATATTTAACGAGAGGCTCGACAGTATGATTACTACGAATTTTGAAAGTGTGGAATAAGATTTTGTCTAAAGGCCGCTGTATGATCCACTTGGCGGTATGTTGGTAGTTGGCGGCAGTATTGGCCAGCCAACCGAATGTTGATGGTTTTACGTGCACCAATCAAAGAATCTTGGAGTGCTTCGCAAACAGTGTTCACACGTTGGGCCCCAAGTGTAACCAGCGACATTTGGAATTCATTATTTTGGTCCAACATGCTGGCCCAATGTGTACAACGGCCTTAAAGCTAAACTAATATTTACAGAATAGGAACTTATAGAGGATATGAAGTATCTGTTTTTAAGTCCAAAGCCACAATCACAGAGGCCTGTGTTGTTCCATGAGGCGACTTAATTAATTCTGACACTAGAGCGTTGCAACTTATGCAAACGAAAAAAAAAACGACCGCTATATTTTTAATTTCAAGACTTATTTAGGCAATATTTTTAAAAGATGGCTGATCCTTTCTGTATTTGAAAGGTAAAAGTATTTTAAACAGCTTGGAACCGTCCTAAATCTTTATCTAATTGTCCAGTAGTAGACTGCAATGGGCTAAGTTTAATACTTAGGTATATAAAGAAGGTTCCTACCATCTTGCCGCTGGTTTCTTTCGTTGAATCGAAAAGTACTATAAACAGATAACCGTCCTTCTTGCTACGATAAATGTACTCTCAGTATATACAGAAAGGTCAACGTCATCTAAGCTTGTCTTAATTCGCAATCTTTTATCGAAAATCTCAAAAGTATTGAACGTGCTCAAGTGCCTATGTGTTCTGCTTTGTGATTATGAATATTTAGAGGATCGATTGAGTGCAAAAATTTACTTTATGTCGTTGTTTAATAAAGGTCATATTAACAAAATGTTGCTTGAACGCTACTGAGGTCGTAAGGTTGACTTCTAAATCGAGCAAAGTGTCATTGGATA